>OZ007496.1:52972796-53572796 GCA_963931805.1 Microdon myrmicae
CCATTCATCATCAGCTGTGGAACCGATGATCCACTTTTCCTTGTGAATGTTGTATACTGTGTCTTCGGTGCAGTGAAGTCGACGAGATTGACCTTTCAACACCGCACGACCTCATCCACATCCCGATTCAGAGAGTCGATCTGGCTACATCTCAGCTGGTGCGATGTTGATGCACTAATCGGTCGATCACTCGAAAAAGAGGAACCGTATCCTGATCCCGCTTCAGATAATGAATCTGTCTACATCTTAGCTGCTTGCCTACTATCATCTGCAAAACTGAACACTTTGTTATCCGTCGACTCCAGCAAATCATTTATGTGAAGCAAAAACAAAGTTGGACCCAAAAGAGATCTTTGAGGCACCCCCGAATTAAGAGGATACAGATACGAAGAGTCGCCATCTACAACAATCCGGATCGATGGTTTTTCATGGAAGCTCTTGGTCTAGCCGCAAAGCCGCTGGCAAAGTCCATATGAACGACGCTTGCTCAGCAATGCTCCGTGCCAGACGCGGTGAAAAGCCTTGGAGATATCCTATGCGACCGCCCTTGACTCACCATGCCGCTCCATCGCAGATGTCCGTATATCGGTTATACGGGTCAAAAGTTTCCCGCCGACCGCTTGCCACGGAATCCGTAAGCAGGATCATTCAGAAGTCCGTTGCACATCAAATACTTAATTAAATCTGTATTGATGACTTTTTCCATCACCTTAGATAACATAGACAGTAATGCTATTGGTCGGTCATTTTGCGGGAGACACTTTTATTTCCTCTTTGGGGTTGGCTGAACTCGAGCGATTTTTCAGCAGGCAGGGAAGGTTCTTCGTTCATAAGTTAAGCGAAAGAGTCTGCCAAGAATTGGCTCCAACTCTGGAGCACAGTTTTTAAGGACTATTGCTGGTATTCCATCCGGCCCGGTTGTCTTCCCACAGTTCAGCCCGCGTAGAATGCGTTGAATACTACGCGGGCGGAACTTCACATCCCGCATCGAAGACCGTACCGGTGCGATCACATGTGGCTCCAAAAGACCGGCATTGAGGCTTGATTTCACGGAAAATAAATTCGGGAGGACATTAGCTTTATTCTTTAAATTTGTGACTAACGTCCCGCCGCTCGTCACTAACGGAGGTAAAACGGAGGAAGCGAAGTTACTGCTGACAGCCCTTTCCACTGACCAGAAGGGACGCGAACTAGTGGGGCACTCATGGAGTTTATTAGTCACTCTGTGGTTGTAAGCCTACTTCGCAGTATCAATTGGCTGGTTGCACACGATTCTAACAAAATTCGTTCTCTCCACCTCGGTGGGATTAGAGCGCCACTGTTTAAAAGCTTTATTTTTTTCCGCTGTAATCCGCTCGCATTTTTTATCAAACCAAGGTTTGCATTTATACCGTGCAACGATTTCCATGGCATAAATGCTCGGCTCGGATGTCAAAAACAAATCCAGAGTTTTCGCCTAATCACCTCAGTTATCTGGCACTCGCGTAGGTTCCTCCACAAGTTGAGTCAAATTGCTGCTAACAGCGAACATCTCCGCCAGCCCCCCTCCCTCGTCGGTTCTGTCAGAATGTACCAACCAGCCGGAATCGTGTACATTAAGATCGCCAAGGAGGACAATTTCAGAGGCTGGGTGGTTGATCTATATCCAGCCAACGGCACGTGAAAGATGTTCGAAGAATGTCACCAGTCGATCGTCATTCGGGGAGCGGTAAAGACAACAAAGAAATTTAATAGAATTACTCAGGACGACCCTCAACCAGATGATGTTCATGTTATTGGGTTCCAACGTCTCCATCCTCTGGCAAGCCAGATCGGACCGCGCGAAGACGCAGACTCCATCCTTAAAGCGGAATCTCGAATGTAAATCATATCCTGAGCAACGAAGATATGTCGGATCGGTTGACGAATAGATTGACGAATTGGGTGACGAATCGACCTGGGTCTCAGTTAGGGCGAAGATATCAGGTTTCGTTGTTTTCAAATATTGGTGGACGGTGTTTACATTCGTATTGGTGAAACCTATGCCCCTGATGTTACAAAATGTGATTACCAGTCGAGCGTGGGGAGATCCTCGAGGACGACCCCGATTATCGATGACGAATTTCTTAAAGTTCGGTTATTTATCATAATATTTGCATGGTGTCCTCCTCCCCCCCCCCCCCCCCCCCCCCCTCAGGGGAGATCCGATTGGGAAACTAGTTTACCGCCGGAATTCTTTATCTCAGAAGGTACCATCATGACTTATCTTCGTGTCAGTTCGGGCCATCAGCCATACACCCGAAACTTTGTCGAAGATTTCTCCCGATGATATTGTGGCGGTTCTTTAAAGCCTTCCTAAAGAACCATGCATTTCTTTAAAACAACCTACTTTTTCCTCACTCCACAAACCACTATACTTACCTGCATTCGAGCAGTGTAAGCTTTCTTCCAAATAACTTTCACCTGAAAATAAAACCTCAGCAGGCATGCACATCAAACAAGTTATTTCATTCATATTGAATGAACCGTGCCAGACAATCGGCTCGGCTTGTCAGCAATTATAAACGATAAATACTCGCTGGCCAGCGTAATTGTTGACACAGCTGTAGCCGGTATTCTTGCTACGGTTCATGAGTGAATATTGCTCGAATCCCAAGGTTCGCTACAGTTGCGACCAATTTCCTTTATCGGTTATCTACCGATCATGGGATTTGGGTACGGATATGACGTTAGACAGTCATACCCATGATCATGTCTAATAATTCGTTGTCTAAACAACGACCAGCCACTACTCTCACGCTGGCTATTCTAAACGAAATGTTTCTGTGTACTCTACGTAAACAGAAGAAATTATTTTTGCCTGCATGTCAGCATTCCTGTGCATTATTCAATGCCTAAAATAAACATGCACCCAGATCTAGTAGCCTTTGCCGTCACAGCGAAGCTATGTTGACTTAACCTCAATCAAAAATCGATCCCCTATCGTACGGTGGCGATACAGCCAGCCCGTACACCGATCATCATATTTGACCTGCTGCATGTTTGTTTTTCCTTTCCTGCGCCCAGCGAGTGTTTCGTGTGGCTTTCTTGCAGAGGAAAAGACACTCACCCTATCTGGAAAGATTGTTTTCCCCTGCGATGACATGCGTGGAAACTCATCGCAATCACCAGAGGCTGGGTCAACGTCGCCCAGCTCAGGGAGTCAGATTTCATCATCTTAAGAGTGCACATGCACTATACGCGCCTATTAAGCTTTTTGTTAACATACGGAGTCGAGTCCGAACGGAGTATCTTTTGTCTCGTGCGTGATCCAGCTGCTATGTCGAGCTGGTGTTGAAGTCCGTCCTTGCGCGAGTCGCTTAATTTAACCACATAACCATTGCTGTTTGTTGAAAGGAACACTAAGTGCTGTGAAACGAAAATTATATTTAATCAAGTTTATTGTGTTAAAAGGAACATGTAGTTAACGCGAAATCAATTGGGAACACAATTATACACCATCCATCGGATCGGATTAACACAAATAAAAAGAACGTTTTATAACCGGAAACCATCAACTTCTTTCATTCATCGACTTCCTCAGGTGATCAGTGCTTTGTCTCAACATCGTTGGTGTTCCGTCGACTTTTACTCTGTGGGTGTTTAGTGAATCCGCGTCCGTGCAGACGCACAAGTAATAACAACCCCACAGTATCTCACCTTGGGACCGACTACCACCTAAACCAATCTTTTTCGAACCAGTCCATCAGCCAAGCTCCGAAAGATGACCAGGGATTTCTTCCGGCAATTTCACGGAGACTATGAGGTGGAATTTCACCGGGCGACAGGCCGTTGGGACCCCACCTACCACTCAAAAGAAATATGTCCAGTGATCACCGAAGAGGTGCAAGGGTTGTTAAAAACAACAGAACTCCGGGGCTGGGTGGAATTCCTAACGCTATGGTGAACACTGCTTGGAAGCATGGATTTGTATATCGGACAACACTTTAACCAAACTTATTTCCAGTCTACTACGAAGATTGTTAACTATTATAAGAAATATCGGAGAAAGCATTCCATATTAAATAAATTATTATAATATATATGTGAAGAGATTGGGCAACGATAGGACCGTGCGTAGAATTCTTGATGGTAGACCAACGGGAAAGAGACTGATTGGACAACCGCGACGGAGATGGGAGGACAATGTTAGGTTTGACCTGGAGGAGATCGGATCGGATGGTCAAGCGTGGAAGGAGAGTGCACAGCACATGGAAGGATGGCGCAGCCAAGTCAGTGAGACCACGAACTTCCGGGTTCCTATAGGCCAATAAATAATAATAATAATTATAATATATAAAAAATTAAAAAAATTATTTATCATTCCTGGTAAAATAGCAACTCCGCCATAAAAGGGTTTTCCCTGCGTTGGTGTCGATTGACAATATTTTGTCATAAAGGTTTATTACTCATTCAAAGAAATCTGAAAATTTACGTTTGAGTCTATAATTTTTTACAGAACTGTAGTTATAAAATTGCCCTACACTAAATAAATCAACTAAAGCACTAAAAATAAAAATACTTACACAAGTTTTGGCAAAGGTATTTAAGGAACTTTGTTTTGCACCACCAGTTGTAACGTCTTATTTGATTCGGTCATTTTTACCATTTCCAGGTTGCCATATAATTCAATATTTGGTGGCGTTTCAGCCATGACACGAAAACACTTTATCAAAGTAAATGGATTTTCAAATTCATTTTGGGGATGGGGAGCAGAGGATGACGACATGTCGAACAGGTGAGTTTGTATTCGGAATGTTTTACTTGTTAATAATTTGTACTTTATGTGTGGTTCTTGTTTTTAACAATTTTGGAAAAAATATATTTGTCTAGATTTTGTGTGGGTGCCTGTGTATTTATTTTTTGGAAACTGTATTTAATGCATTAAAAACAATTGATTATTTCTAACGGATTTCTCTATATGTAATTAACTTTAAAATCATTTACATCTGGAGTTAAAAACCGTTTTATTGCCTGTTAAATCCTTAACCTGTTAACCGGGGAAGTCCGTTTTTTAATTACGCAACATACAATGGGCGCGCATTTGTATTTTGTAAAGACGTGTTATTACGTCACGCCCGCGTGAAGTAATTATTTATAATTCAATTTTTTATCAGAAAATTAAACATATAGTTTTTTGTTTATTTAGATTTAAAAATGTAAATAAAAATAGAAAAGTTCAAGGGTACAACATATATTTCAAGGACGTTTCTATACGTTCTACCGGTACTCGACGCTGTTTACGTTTTGACGCGTATATATGGCATGGTCAGTTAACAGGTTAACACGACTATAAATAAATATATATTTTTAATAATCGTCTTGGATACTAATACATGTGCTTCAATCTATTATATATTTTGCTTTCAAATGAGGCGGTTGTATACTTTCCTTTCAGAACACCGCGAATTGCAAGATGCTGTTTAGTCGAGAAATCTCTTTGGACACCTAACCATGAGTCATTTTATGAGTTTTTGTAAAAGTGAAAAAACAACCGCATCATTTTAAAATATCCACATTATTGTTGTTGTTGGTTGTTATTTAACTAATCCCTTAGGGACCAGAATTCGTGTTATTTATTTTTCGGACCATATCTTCAACTCCTTCCGTTTGTTGACGAATTCCGCATATAGCCGTGGGTAGTTGTTACGGTTTCTTGCTCTTTGTTGCAACCCTCGGACACTGTTGCACTGCGCTCGCAACTAGGCGATTACTGTGCTCAATACACTGGTTTAATAGCCAGTCGTTTGTGTCGTGGCATAGAAGCATCGCATGTGGTAGTTCACTACTTCATGGCTTCTCCAGCCAGCCTGTTCGCATCGACCTCTACGTCAAACTGTCCGATTTGGTCTTTCAGTATATAATCGCTGTTAATCGCATATTGACTGAACATTTGGACATGAAAAAGCTGTGTGCAAGGTGGGTGCCGCGTTTGCTTACAATCGAATAAAAACAGCGTCGTGAGGATGTTTCAAAAAAAATGTTTGGCCATGTTTCGCCGCAACAAAGCCGAGTTTCCTCGTCGATTCATAACTATGGATGTCACATGGGTTTATCACTACACACCCGAGTCGAACTGTCAAAACAATGGACTGACGGGAGAGAATCGTCTCCAAAGACGGCAAAGACGGTTCCATCTGCATGAAAGGTTATGGCTTCAGATTTTTAGGGTGTTTTTTTTTAGACCTCTCTCGGGAGAGGCGAACCTATAGCGTCGAGTGGGCGCCCCGAGATGCTATCAAATAACTGTTGCAGTTCTTTTTGAACAGTTGCAGGTTGTAACGCTCCGGGAACACCCGCGTGGGAAGGCAGTTCCACAGCTTCCCCGCTCTGTAACGGAACGAGTTCTGATACAGGGATGTTCGCGCCGTCGGGAGATGAACCACAAACGGGTGCGATCCGTCGGATTGTCTTGTGGAGCGCATATAAACGGAATTGCGTGGAACAATGCCAAGAATCTCCGAAGAACAGCACCCGTGATAATATCTGTAAAACAGACAGAGGTCGGCTACGCGCCTTCGATGTGGTAGCAACTGTAGTCCCGACGTCAGCGCCGAGTCCCCGATCAGGCGGATCGCTCGTTTCTGTACGCTCTCAAGTAGGTCGAGGGTATGTTTAGGAGCCGAGCTCCAAACATGAGAGCAATATTCGAGCGCGGGTCTAATTTGAGATTTATATAGGAGAAGAAGTTGGGCCGGAGTAAAATATTTCTTGGCTCTAAAAAGATAACTCAGTTTTCCTGAGGCTGATCTGGCGATACCCGATACGTGTTTATGCCATGATACATTCCCACAGACCATGACGCCGAGCAATTTCAAACTTTCCCCAGCCTCGAGGACCCGGCCACTCATCATCAGCTGTGGAACCGATGATCCAGTTTTCTTTGTGAATGTTATATACTGGGTCTTCGTTGTGTTGAAGACGACAAGATTGGCCTTTCCCCACTGCAGGACTTTATCCAGATCCTGATTCAGAGATTCAATCTGTCTACATCTCAGCTGGTGCGACGTTGATGCACCAATCGGCCGATCACTCGAAAAGGAGGAAACAAGCGTACTATCATTCGCAAAACTGAACACTTTGTTATCCGTTGTCTCCAAGAAATCATTTATGTGAAGCAAGAACAAGGTTGGAACCAAAATAGAACCTTGGGGCACCCCTGAATTAACAGGATACAGATCCGAACACTGGCCGTCCACAACAACCCGGATCGATCGATTCTCGAGGAAGCTCCTCGTCCAGTCGCAAAGCTGTCGGGAAAGTCCATATGAACGAAGTTTGCTCAGCAATGCCCCGTGCCAGACGCGGTCAAAAGCCTTGGAGATATCCAATGCAACCGCCCTTGACTCACCATGCCGTTCAATCGCAGATGTCCATATATGGATTATAAGTGTCAAAAGGTCTCCTGTGGACCGCCTGCCACGGAATCCGTATTGACGATCATTCAAAACTCCGTTGCACTCCAAATACTTAACCAACTCAGTATTGATGACTTTTTCCATTACCTTAGATAAAATAGACAGTAATGCTATCGGACGGTAATTTTGTGGGAGACACTTTTTTCCCGTCTTTAGGATTGGCTGAACTCGAGCGATTTTCCAGCAGGCAGGAAAGGTCCTCCGTGCATAAGATAAGCGGAAGAGTCTGCCAAGAACCGGCGATAGTTCTGGAGCACAGTTCTTAAGGACTATTGCTGGTATTCCGTCCGGGCCGACTGCCTTCCTACAATCCAGTTCACGTAGAATGCGTTGAATAGTGCGCGGACGAAATCTCACATCCCGCAGGGAAGACTGTACCGGCGAGATCACAGGTGGCTCCAAAAGGCCGGGATCGAGGTTGGAATTCGCGGAAAATAAATTCGCGAACACATTAGCTTTATCCTTTGGATTCGCGACTAACGTCCCGCTGTCTGTCACCAACGGAGAGAAAGAGGAGGATGCGAAGTTACCGCTGACAGCCCTTGCCATTGACCAGAAGGAGCGCGAACCAGTTGGGCACCGAAGGAGCTTATTGACCACCCTGTCGTTGTGAGCCTTCTTCACGGCATCAACCGCCTGGTTGCACGCGTTTCTGATTCTAACAAAATTCGTTCTGTTAACATCGGTGGGATTGGAGCGCCATTGCTTAAGATCTCTATTTTTTGCCGCTGTAATCTGCTCGCATTTTTTGTCAAACTAAGGTTTATCAGACGAACTTCGTTTGATGGAATGTGGAATATACATCTCCATCCCCAGAAGATTAATCTCTGATACCGACTCCGCGCAAGCGTTAACATCGGAGTTTCCGAAGCACACCTCCGACCATGGAAAGGATGCGAAAAAAATCTCGCATATCGTCCCAGTTAGCAGCCCCATACTTCCAAACATGGCGAAGCTGCCTAGGCCGGTTATTCGCTTGATATGCAAGTGCTTGTGCGACAGATACCAAGCAGTGATCTGAGTTCCCCAGTGGCGCAGAAACCTCCACGGTATAAATACTCGGTTCGGATGTCAAAAACAGATCCAGGGTGTTCGCATAAACGGGCATCCGGCACTCGCGTTGGCTCCCCCACGAGTTGAGTCAAGTTGTGGCTTACAGCAAACATCTCCGCCAGCCCCCCAGCCTCTTCGGTTCTGTTAGAATGTAACAACCAGTCGGGATTGTGCACATTAGAATCGCCAAGGACAACAATTTCAGAAGCTGGGTGGTTGATCTGTATCCAGTCGACAGTATGTGAAAGATGTTCGAAAAATGTCGCCGGTCGATCGTCATTCGGGGAGCGGTAAAGACAACAAAGAAATTTAACGGAATTCCTCAGCACGACCCTCAACCATATGATGTCCATATTATTGGGCTCCAACGCCTCCATCCTCTGGCAAGCCAGATCGGACCGTGCGAAGACACAGACTCCGCTCTTAAAACGGAATCTCGAATGTAAGTCGTATCCTGAGCAACGAAGATATGTCGAATCAGTTGACGAATCGACCTGGGTCTCAGGGCAAGGATATCAGGTTTCGTTGTTTGCAAATATTGGTGGACGGCGTTTACATTAGTATTGGTGAAACCGATGGCCCTGATGTTACAAAATGCCGTCACCAGTCGAGCGTGGGCCGAGCCTCGAGAGCGAGCCCGGTTATGCGATGACGAACCTCTCAAAGTTCCATTATTTATCATGATATCCTGATGATGTTCCCCGTGACATAGTTCCCCCTGGAGATCCGAATGGGAGACTAGTTTACCTACGGAATTCTTTATATCAGAAGGCGCCGTCATGACTTATCCCCGTGTCAGTCCGGGGCATCAGCCACACATCCGAAATACCGTCGAAGATTTCTCTCAGCGATATCGCGGAATGTACAGCGTGACGGGGTGGTATCTCACCCTGGGACCGACTACCACCTAACCAACCTTTTCTCAAATCGGTCCATCAGCCAAGCTCCGAAAGATGGCCAGGGATTTCTCCCGACCATTTCACGGAGCCTATAGCTTGATGGGGTGGTATTTCACCGGGCGCACAGGGCGTTGGGACCCCGGCTACCACTCGGCCTTTAGTCGCCTCTTAGGAGAAGCTGGCCTAGCTGTGAGTATATTCTAACGCCCTACTCACAGGGCAGTGTGGTATAATGGTTATTGATTATCTTGAAAAATGAAAAACCATCAACGGTAGTATTAGGCGAACTAACTGCAGCATTTGAGTGATCTAATTAGGGACAAAAGACTGCTTTTGGCGAAAAAGAAGGTACTGTTCCACCAGGACAATGCGCTTATTTACACATTCACTATTGCAGTGGCCAAAGTCAATGATTTGAAATACGAATTACTTCCTCATGCACCCTATTTGCCAGATTTAGGACCCTTAGACTATTTTCTCTCTCCGTACTACAAGAAATGTCTCTGTGGAAAAAGATTTGCCAACTATGAACAGATGATGTCTGCAATAGATAGCTATTTTGAGGAGCTCGACGTTTCTCACTATAAACCAGGTATCGAGTCTATTGAACATCGCTGGGAAAAGAATATGGAGCTAAAAGAAGTCTATGTTGAGAAATAAATAAAGTTTTTACAAATATTTTGTGTCTTCTTTGTCAGGCCGATTAATTCTGGGACTGGCCTCGTAGTAAATTCTGTAATTAATGCTCTGGCTATAGAAGTCAAACGTGTGAATCGTTGAGTGCCTCTGTTAATTTGTTGACCCACCCGTTTGCGATTAGGATCTCTCCTACTGATAAAGAGAGTATTCACAAAGAAAAGTATTAATTTAGTAATGTTGTGTGTTCACCAAGCGTTGAACGCACCTTCCACTAACAATGGATCTTTTTGTGGGCTGGGTTGCTGGCGCCAGGAACAGTGATGTCTCCCAGCGTGCAATAATGTTGATTGTTGTAGTTCTGAAACCAATTAAATTTAAAGGTAAAAGAGTGTGTGTTCAACACGCGTCGAACACACCCCACGAACAATAGAGTTTGTTGTGGGCTGATTTGCTGGCGTCAGGAACAAGCAGCAGCTCTCGTGGCGTGCAACGATGTTCCGTTGCATGTCAATCACTATACAAAACGTCAGGAACCGTGGTGGCTACTGGTGTGCAATAATGTTGGTGGCAGCTAACTGAAAGCAATTTGATTGTAAATAGGTTAAGAGGAAATGAGTACCTAGTTGACTTTAGAATCCTCCAGCTCTCGTGGTCCACGGACTGGAGAAGCAGCAGCCAGAAATAGTCTCAAAACATCTGGTCTCACAGCTCAGTTAACAAATTCATTGCAGCTCGAAAACACCCACAATTGTAGAAAATAAATCAAGAGCAAACTATTTCACACTTAAGACTTAAACTTGAGTCACAACCATTAATTTACTTCACGCGATTGCTGTTATTCTCATGGATTACAATAATCTTGCGATCAGTGGTCGCCAATCAGTTTACGAAGAAGCAGGAAAAAAGCAATGACAGCTGACGATTTAAATATAATGTCAGCTGATGTTGACATTTGTGAGGTTGATGCCACGGGTAACATTTAGTTGCGAATTTGCTGGTTGTTTACAGGGCGAATCCGCAACATTCCGCCCGCCTTCGCCAATCATTGGCGAATCTTTTGGCTTCAGAGGGTAGTCGTCCGGAGCTTGGTCGGGGGCGTCTGATGAATGGTCCAGGAGGGGGTACCTCCTCCAATGGAAGAATGCCGATTTTGGCGATGGTACTCGTGAGTGGGCTGGTAGCGGTCCGCCGCAGTCCACCGTCGCGTCGATGGTCAATTAGGAGAGAGCCGCCCCCGCCCTGAAGGTGTCTTGGACGGCCCGGAGGGTTGATGATTATGGGATGGTCCTCTTCGGTGCTGGAGGCCGTTATCGGTTGTAGTCACGGAACTGGCCATGCGATCTGGGTTGGAGTTGTAAGCTCGCAACCCACAGTCGGGAACCACGTGATGGCTGGTGATTGGTCTCGCTACGTCGAGACAAGTGGTGGTGACGAATGCTGCGTCCATTGGCACCTCGTCGAAGTTAGTGGCCGAAAAGATGCGGTCGTTTGCGGTTGAGACCGCAGCGTTCATTCGGATGCGGCGATTGAGACTCGGTCGGTCCCTGGATACTGGGGAGCGCCGCCCGCCAAGCGGGGCATTGTGCGCTCCTTGGTCTATGGTGATGGCTGTATGTTGCCTTGACGCCTTTGGGCGGCCAGGCTACTGGCTCTTCAATTGCCCGTTGCGCATGCGGCGGTTCAGCGGGCGAAGGGCATGTCGGAGTGAGTAGCGGCCTTGATGATCACAGGGCGAATCCGCAACAAAGAGAAACGAATACATTCAATGGATGGTGTGTCGCCATGGACACAGCAAAATTACTGCCGCACTGGGCAGAAATGAACACGCATTGAATGGTACACAAATTTGAACTTTTATTTTACGAGTTCAAAATAGACTTTATTTTACAAAACCGTCACAGGTTAAAAATAGACTCTAACTCCAAGAACAAAATAAAAAACTGTATCAACAATGAAAGAAAATAAAAATCTTCTTTGTTCGAAGACGTTAATAACATGTAATGAAACTGTTTGTTTTCATTTCTAAAAACAGTAATCAATTCAAATCTATAACAGTAACAACAACTGTCCATGAATAGTCCATTTTCCAGTTGCAATTAGCAGCATTCAGTGCTACTGCAGAGTTTCCGTTGGAACCTCATAGTTGGATTTTAGATGTATAAGCTTAGGCGCTTAATCTTGAATATATTTAACAGGAATAATCTCTTGTTACAGACCGCAAAGGAGTTGGTGAGATATTATTATTACCAGCAATCGTTAGACTGAATATATTTGTGCTTATACAACCGCTCCCTGTAATATCAATTGTTGCAATCCGCGAAGTTGCTGTGAGCATTCGATTACTGGTGGACAATGTAGATTGACTGTTTGATGTCATCGTTGATGATGTATTATCGAATAGACGACGTGTGTTGCTGGTAGCAGTCTTCATTGATATGGGAGGATAACATTCTTCGTCCATCTCATCCATCTGTACGTGTAGGCTCTTCGGTGAGCTCGGCATAGAGGCACCATCTTAATTCAAACTGTAGGAATGATCCGATTTGATTGGTAATATGCCGAGCAGTGCATCTGATATCAATTTGTAGTTTAGAATCACTGCTGGCATTTTCGAGGGGCATTTGAATCCTTGTATGCTTTGTTGCTGTACTGCAACAGATGGACTGCCGACGGAACCTCAAGAAACGAATCCTCCAAAAGAATGAATGATAATAATAATACGAGTTATGTTGATGATTGATTATACTTTCAATTATGTTTATTCTAATTAATCACTAAGAAATACCAGGATTAGTTTTTGCTTACAACAATCTCTCACGAAAGGTAAACGAAGAAGAAGGAAAAATGGTTGTTGTTTGACAACCAACAGAATTTAATTTCAATATGTCAGCTGATTGATGACATTTGTTAGGTTGGTGCTACGGGTAGCATTCAGTTGCGAATTCGCTGGCTGTGGCAACAGATGTCTTTCGGGTTTAGGTGGAGTTTCCTACCTTCAATTAGTCATAAAAAAGTGCACTCGTGTTATCGTCGGATATGTGAATCTTAACACTTGACACCTTAAAGTTATGACCTCTTTGAGTTGAATAATAATTTTCGAAGGAGGCGTGAATCACGTTGGGAGAATTTGTTTCCGGTGACATAGAAAATGCCAGGGCCTTGATTCTCAATGAAGTTAGTGACAATCATCAATCAAAAATATGTATAGCATATTTAAAAAAAAAATTAAAAATAATAATAATAAATAAATACAGCACGTTTTGTTTGACCTAGAATTACATTTTTCTAACTTAAATTACCTTCCGCACTTCCCAAGTGTAGATAGCTAAATTAAAGCTCTTTATTTACAGAATTCAACATGCAAAATTGTACATATCTCGATATCCTATTAATATAGCACGGTACATGATGTTACCTCATCCAAAGGAGAGAGCCAATCCAAAAAGGTGAACTAATATTTCTTGTTATATAAATGTTGATCATATATTAAAAAGCGCTTTGTTTAATACACTAAATGTTTATGCACAATTAAATTTAACTCATTAAACTTCTTTTCAAAATGTTGAAAAATCATTGCTGGGCATTGGTTATCCTTCAAATTATGTGTTTGTGTTAATTTATTTCAAAATTGGACTTGTAATATAACAACTTTGTGTTCATTAATATTTTGAAGAAAACAATTCTTTTCAAAAGATGTGACAATACGAGGGTAGTTTGATAAGTCAGTGACTTATTGAATTTCCCGTGCAGTAACTTTAAATGCAATACTGCTCCCCCGTCAAATGCCATATTAAATTGCACAATATCTTTTTGGTTTGTTTTGCTTTTCGGGGTACAATATTTCATCAATTAATATTTAATATTATCTATGTATATACTAGGTGTGTGCATAGGTTTTCTGGTTTAACTAAGAGATGGCGCCAGCGAAAAGTACGCAGCGTCTTAATTTGACACATACGTGATTTTGTTCGCCTGAGATTTAACTACAAACACACACAACTTGAGTCCGCCAAAAACTGGCGTCTGTTATGTTATAATTAATAAAATGTCACCAGATAAGATAAATGAACTTACAAATATTACTAAATTATTGAGGTATTTAAAGAGAACGAAAATAATAATCATGAAAATTATTATTATTATTATTATTATTTATTGGCCTGTAGGAACCCGGAAGTTCATGACCTCACCGACTCGGCTTTGCCATCCTTCCCTGTCCTGGGCACTCCTTCCACGCTTCACCATTCGATCCGATCTCCTCAAGGTCAAACCTAACATTGTCCTCCCATCTCCGTCGCGGCCGTCCTACCGGTCTCTTTCCCGTTGGTCTACCGTCAAGAATTCTATGCACGGTCCTATCGCTCCCCATTCGCGCCACGTGTCCGGCCCATCTTAATCTTCGCGACTTGATTACTCTCACTATTGTAGGTTTGCGATATAGTTCTTCCAATTCGTGGTTATGGAGTCTCCTCCATTGTCCTGCCTCCTCGTCATATTTACCTCCAAAGATGCCTCTCAAAACTTTATTCTCGAATAGACGGAATTTGTTTTCTTCCCGTTTTGTGAGAGCCCATGTTTCGCATCCATATAGAACAATTGGCATGATTATGGTTCTATAGACACGGAGCTTTATGTTACGTGATAGCAGTCTGGATTTCAGCAGTTTACTGACTGCGTGCCAACTCGCGTTGCCGGAATGCAGTCTCTTGTTAATTTCCTTCGACATTTCGTTACTGGCCGTCAGTATCGTTCCCAGATATTTAAATTCTTTAACTTTTTCAAAGATCTTACCTCTGACGTTTATATGTGTTCTCTGAGACCCACCTGCTCTCGCCGTAATCATGTATTTTGTTTTGTCTTCATTTATTTCTAGGCCCACCTCTTCTGCCGCTTGCATGATGATTTCACAGTTTTTACTAACAGTCTCTAGATTATCGCCCAGAACGGCGATGTCATCCGCATATGCGAGCACTTGTGTGACCCCGTTCAGGGATGATCCGGCCATGTTGTCGTCTTGTACCTTTCTGATGACATACTCGAGCACAAGGTTAAAGAGACACGGTGATAGACCATCTCCCTGCTTTAGTCCGTCCCGGATTTCAAATGGTTCTGAGAGGTGGTTTTCTATTCTAACTCGCCCTTTGTTTTCGTTCATGCAAATTTGAATGAGCGCGGCATGTTTTTTTGGGACTCCCAGCTCAACTAGAATATGGTAGAGTCTCTGCCTTGCGACTGAGTCGTAGGCTTTTTTGAAGTCAACGAACAGTTGGTGAACCGTCTCTCCGTATTCCCACTTCTTTTCCAGCAGTTGTCTTATTGTGAACATTTGGTCGCTTGTTGACCGGTTCCTACGGAATCCACATTGGTAGTCTCCCAGTATCTCTTGGTTGGTTAGGTTAGTTATATTTTCTTTTATTCACGTCCCTGTTCGGGCGCCAAAATGTAACACTAGAGTGTAACCCCTAATGTTTTAAACTAACTAACTAAAATGCAATACCTGAGCGAAACCCCAGATATTAATATTTATTATTTCGTTATCGTAAAGTATGGGATTTGATTACTATTTTTGTTATCCTAGCTGTGGTATTGTTTGTTTTCAACCTTTACGTTGCTTTCTATTGTACATCACTTAATATTTTGGTGTCAGAAGGTATTGGATTTGGTTGTTACTATGTTTCAGTTATTAGCTATTGTTTGTTTACAACCTTTATGTTTTATCAATTGTTATATTTGATACTACTTACGTAGCTGGCACCCTGTGTAGGTTGAATCGATCCTTGGGCTGCTGATAAAATTGAATGGCTTCCCTCCTTTTTGTTTTGATTAAAGAAAACACTTCTTATTTGACTGTTTACGTCACATTTTATTTCTGAGTCAAATTGGGAATTTTCATCCGTTTTCTTTAAATTTACACTGTTAGTGACTTTATTTCAATAGCAAGAAGACCCGCTGTTCTTTCGCACTGGGCCGCAGTCTTCTTGCTTGGATATTACTACACCACACTGCACTTTTAACACACTGCTATCTAATCTAACTGAAACAAGAGGCCCGTTAGCTAAGGCCGCGACATATTGTTCAATAGATCAGATCACTACACTCTGCCACTTGCAACTCATTTTCAACCACTTTATATACCATTTTAATTTGCTAATAATGCAGATGATACATTTTTCCTCACCAAATGTGTAACATATTCTGAGGCTATTCGCCTGCCATTCGCAATTCGCAATTTTTAATGACCACTTAATTGCCTTTGCAAAAAATGCAGCAGAATCAATTTTTAAATATTCATTCGATTTGCAGTAGCAATGACTGAACCAATTTCAGTGCATTGCTCTACGTGCAAATCGTATCATACGTTTAATTTCGCCTTTTTGCTACATTCGACACTTTCGCTGCGCTCAGCATTTCGTTGCCGTTGAACTACGGTCTTTGACAATACCGCCCGTGTCCCATATCGTGTATAGCATCGTGTATACGAAACTTGAGCTTGCCGACCGTGGGCTTGTGAAAGATGATAAGCTTGAGCGTTTATCGCGGCGTGCGTGGATGAATGAATTTAACGGCGAAGAATTGCATTGTATGCAGAATGCTTGTGACGATTGAGTTTGTTTATGGTATGAAGTGGATAGGCGTTTATCGTGATATGATATGAATCCATTGGATGGAAGAATTGCATTGTATGCGAATTGCTCCAGGTTGATCCAGGTTGTGTCAAAAGCCTTTTCAATGTCCAGGCTCACCGCAATGGTGGGTTCCTTATTAAAGAGCCGCACGCAAACTGGTTTTGAAATATGTTGAGAGCCATGGTGGTGCTGTGCGCTCTTCTAAATCCAAATTGGAAATCAGGTATTAGGTTTCTGGCACTGATAAATTTATTTAGCTTCTCGTATATGAACTGTTCATATATTTTGCTGATGCAGGTGAGGAGCGAAATAGGACGAAAGCTTGAGGGGTGATAATTTGGCTTCCCAGCTTTTGCTATTGGGCAGACAACAGTATGCTTCCAAGCTTGGGGAAACTACCCCATTTTGTAGGCATGGTTGACCAGAATGGATAACTTTATAAAGAATAAGGCAGAAAGCCTTCGCAACGAGTGGTACGACATGTTGTCGATACCGGGTGACTTCTTGGGGTTTCGAGATTTAACTAGGTTCTGTAGGGTATTTGGTGTGACGTGACTATTATTACGTGTGTCGTCGAAGTATGCACTGTTAGCTGAGTTAAAGATAACTGTTGGCTCGTTAAAGTTGTGTAATTTATTGTGAACCTCTGAACTAATTATTGCATTAGTGTCCGGGTCGCCATCTGCGAAAGTGAGCTTGCGATTATTTTCAAAGGTCTCTCCGATGATGTTTGCTTTATTGGCATCATTATTGACGACAAGATCGTTGCGGATGATTGGCCCAGTGGCCTGACTCCTTTTATTCTTTTCTCACCCTATCAAGAGATTCACTGTGAATTATAGGACTAAACAAAATTCAGCTTGTCTCCATTGTCACGATGTGACTGTGAACTATAACTTTATTTCAAATTCACCTCCGTCATTTCCATTCCACAATATTACTATATTATTTATATTGTAGTTCAACTGTCAACTTGCCTTAAGATGACAAATTAAATTCTATGGTCGTTCCACATTTTATTTCTTGTTCTTGTGGGTCTCTATTTATAATTGTTACAAAAGCATGCCGTAGCAAACGGATGAAAGTGACTGCTCACGACAACCGAACGTTGCTAATTTCGAATTCGCCTGTTAGTTCGAGAGCTAATTCGAAATTTGCACAGAGCAGTTGTATGGTGTTTATAGGAGTATTTATGGTGAGGTCATAGAGCCGCCACACGTCCTTTATATCACTCCTAGTCGCAATAGAAGCGGTAGATAACCTAACCGGGTTAAGCATCTCAATAGACGATATCGTCGTTCTTGGCGATTTTAACCTCCCCCATCTCCAATGGACATTGGCTGACGAACAAGCCTTCTACGTCTGAAACCCCACTAGCTCCAAGGAACGAATTTTTATAAACGGTCTCACCGACTCATGCCTCCATCAAATAAGCAATGTCCCCCATCATATGGGGAGACAACTGGACCTCGTATTCATGGTGATCAGACCTAAAACCCCAGTGTATTTACATGCCGGTGGTATTTCCGCACCTCCGCTCAACGAGGAGATTCTTACAATTAACGTGTTACTCTTGTTAGGTGTACCGGTTTATATCGGAACCCAACAATATTTACTTTTATTTATTGGAATTTCTTACCTGGGCCGAAACAAAAACAAAAGGGAGTGGTGATATTTCTTAAATATTTATTGTGTGAACTAGATATGTTTTCTTAGGGTGCTGCTTTCCGACTGTTGGTCAGTCGTTAACTGGCCAACTACTGCCGCGAAACCAAAATGCGCCGCCTTTTTATACTGTGGCAAATCGAGATTTGTACACAAGTAGTAATTAATTTGTGGAACACAAACTCAATTGTTTGTGCTTTAAAAAGGGAGTTAGGGTTAGAGGACTGAATCAATGTGCGACAGATTAACTTTAGGTTTCACCCGTCGCACATATGGTTCACTATGGGAAAATGGATGAGTGGATGAGGGGCAGGTAAGTATTGTAGGTATAAGAAAAGGGATAGGTTAGGGGGTTATAGGTAAGTGGAAAGGTGCAACGATTTTGTATCGCTACACTCTGCTAACGTATTGTTTGTTTTTTTTTATAGTATTTATTGCCTCAGTCTTAAATATAAAATTGTAACATTCCAGTGACACTCCACACTCCTTGTTTCTACTATATAATATCTCATTGTTTTATTTATTCACTGCTTAAATTTATTATATTATATTTTACTGAATTTATTCATTTTCTGTTTTTAGATATGAAAACCTCGTAAACGGTGTCAATAAATTCAACAGCGATGGTCTGAACTCAATTAGATATGAAATTTATAGTTTTAAAGATTATCCTTTATTTACTTGGTATTTAGTAGAATTGAAAATTACGGATCAAAGATGATGTGAATAATTAAGATTTAACTTAAAAAGTGGATATTAAAGTTGTAATAAGATGTGTAAATATTATACTTTTCTTTTTCTAAGTATAAAATAAATGTTTACTAAAAGTAATAATTTGTGTTTTAATTTGACATTAGGTATGCCAAGCACGTTTTTTACAAGCTTATTTCAAACGAAAGGCAGTATCATTAAACTCTATTGAAATTACAAAAAGAAATTCAGAAGAAAATAGTCTACTTTCATAATCTTAAAGGTCCGCACAGGCCAAATAGGACCTAATTTAAATGGGTAAAAGTAGTCTCTACAGGACGTACCCACTGTAAAGGAAATACTGTCATTGCGCTCCCTCATTGACGAGCTGATTGTTGGAGAGAAATAAATTGAAAAGTTTATTCGCATGGGTTATATCAACCACACCTACCAACCAAGTGTCCGTTTTTATTTATTTATTTTTTTTTTTTAATTTTTTTTTTTTATATTAGACTTTTCTCGGGAGAGGCGAACCTATAGCGCCGAATGGGCGCCCCGAGATGCCACCAAATATCTGTTGCAGTTCTTTTTGAACAGTTGCAGGTTGTAACGCTCCGGGAACACTCGCGTGGGAAGGGAGTTCCACAGCTTCCCCACTCTGTAACGGAACGAGTTCTGATGCGGGGATGTTCACGCCGTCGTGAGATGAACCACAAACGGGTGCGATCCGTCGGATTGTCTTGTGGAGCGCATATAAACCGAATTGCGTGGAACAATACCACGAATCTCCGAAGAACAGTACCCGTGATAATATCTGTAAAACAGACAGAGATCGGCTACGCGCCTTCAATGTGATAGCGACTGTAGTCCCGACGCCCGCGCCGAGTCTCCGATCAGGCGGATCGCTCGTCTCTGTATGCTCTCAAGTAGGTCGAGGGTATGTTTAGGAGCCGAGCTGTAAACATGAGAGCAATATTCGAGCGCGGGTCTAACGGTATTTCTACAGAAGAAGAAGTTGGGCCGGAGTAAAATATTTCCTGGCTTTAAAAAGATAGTACACTTTTCCTGAGGCTGATCTGGCGATGTTCGACACGATATGCCAAGATATATTTCCATATACCGTAACGCAGACCAATTTCAAGCTTTCCCCAGATTCGACGTCCTGGCCATTTATCACCAGCTGTGGAACCGACGATCCATTTTTCCTTCTGAATGTGGGTATGCTGTGTTGTCTGATTGGCATTTTTACCACCGGAGCAACACGCGCACATCTTGATCATTACCGGTTAACTTTATCGCGTATGATGAACGATAACGATCCGGCTCGAAGGCCCATAAATGTTTGAGATGCGGCCTTTGTGGTGTGGTGAGGATGATGTGCGTCCGAAAAGAATGCGTCAAATAGAGTAAGAAGAACCAAGTGGATGAGTGTGAGCCCCAAGAGTAAGCAGCGCCCAAGAGAATGACGCTGCATCAATAAAGTAAACAACGCCCAAGAGGATGATGGATAGAGATGCGGCCTTTGTGGTGTGGTGAGGATGAGGTGCGTCCAAAAAGAATGCGTCAAATGGAGTAAGAAGAGCCAAGGGGATGAGTGTGAGCCCAATAAAGTAAGCAACGCCCAAGAGAGTGACGGTGCGTCCAATAGTGTAAGCAGCTTTCAAAAGAATGATAGTGCGTCGAAGTGTATATGCAGCGCCTAAGAGGACGACGGTGCGTCCAATAGTGCAAGCAGCGTCCAAGAGGATGACGAAACCGTTGAGAAATTTCTGAAATTGTGACTTTTAAATATTTTTTCTCTCTCTTGTACAGACGGTTTGTCACCTGGTAGGTGACAGTAGGTAGCTGACAGCTGACAACTGGCAAATGCGAACGTACTAGAATTTTCCATTGGTATAATTTGCGAAACCGCAACATTAGCAACTATTTTTCAGAGGGAAGTTTGTTATATCGATCCACTATTTTCTTGATTTGGCACTCCAGAACGCTTCCCCCTATCAGTGGTAAGGGGTTTTCGCGGCTTATACCTCCTCAGCGTTAGTATGTGCCTCCGCATTTGGCGTGTTTTTTATAGGTATTGTGGGGAGGAAGTGTATTGTGCCAAGCATGGGCACTTGGTTCACCTTCCTCCTCCAGCGTAAATGTTCCTCCGAGTAAATAGTTCACCGGACACAACGACAGAATAAAAATGCACCAATGTGGGGAACGAAGTCGTAGCACCGGCATGGGTGCGAGTTCTACTTCGTCCCACTAACCTTTCACCTTTCACTCGCCGATCGTTTCTTGGAATTCCGCTGCAATTTGTTCGCGATAGCAGCAGAGGAAACATCACACCCAGGAGAAATGAAACTCACAAGTTGGTTCGTTATAATTTGATTTATTTCACACTCACAATAGACACGGTGAATTTCATAATTACACATACGATAGATATTTACGTTATAAATGTCCTTTTTATCTGTAACGATTTGTTATTACAAGTTGTATTATTATAACTTGATTTGTCTTATATGCATATTTCCGACATTTGCACTAATTAACGGACTAATTTTTATTACGACAACCCGATCACAACTCTTTACGCCAACGACTCTGCATACTATCGAGTCCTCGTGCACACCGGGGAGCGGGAGCGGCACGACCATGGTGGTCCGCGGATGTAATTGGACTCCATCGAGGGTTAGAATCTGGTTCTTGATTCACCCTCGATTCGGTGGTGGTGGATATCCTCTCCACTAAGGATATGTTTTACCTACCACAAGAGAGACGTAAAGTCTCTCTTTGTGGAACAGAAAACCAGATCTCGTAATGCAGATCATGGTGGTATGTGTGTGATCGCTTAGATCTGTGTTGTTTACTCATGCGCGAAGGCAATGGAAAAACAAAGCAGGCAGGCAGCAAGGAGAAAGGAATCGAGCAGATCGTTGTCTATGAAGTACATCGCGGCTAAATAAATATACGACGATGCATCGAAGAAATGCGGTAAAAGAAAAGATGCGACGAGGGCGTCATAAAAGTCTTAGATGAGTGATGCCCCTGTGTAAATATACGAATAGACATTGGGAAAGGTGCTAATGGTTGCGATACTTTATACAATGAAAATTGTATGTCGTATCTTGGGTCGGTGGCCAAAACGAATTTGCTTGCATTTGTATATGCTGGATAATTCGTTTGGTGGCTAAGCACGAAGTTGTGATTGTTTGTTCGTTGGAAAACAAGTCATGGGTGAATCTATTGCAGCAGGGTAAATAGCCGTGTTGCTATTATGCTGGTGTTGCTAAAGAAATTTAGGTATACGATGGGTGGTCGTGTACCGTATCTTGCTGAACGAAAAGGGATCGAATTATTATGCATGTTTACATGCGAAGGAATTCGGTTTATGACACTAGACGCTAGTGTATGCTTTTGCCCCTTGGACAAAAGGCTGCCGAGGCCGTGGAATTGCCAGGGACATGCGGTGTGCACGTGGACAGCGGAATTGCTTGGCATACCAGAGTGCCGAACGGTTTACGGATTCATGATTAGTTAGGAAAGAATTCTTATAGGGAATTTGTATGCGAAGAGGTAAGGATTCTTTTACAGGTACTTTTAGATTAAAAATTTGATCTATTTTATGCGTGAAGCATGTACAGGTGCTAATGCGATTGCATTAGCGAAACTTATAAGGTTGGGTCGAAGTTATGGGGGTTCTTAAGGTAAGTAACCGTGGGGTTTGGCGGAACCGCCACAGTATCCTTTCGAACAGCTGGGGCTGAAAGAAATATAGTCCATTAGCATTGTTAAGGTTTTGCGGACCCGTTGAGAGCCAGCCATTCGTCTTCAACTAGAGCAGCATAAACAAGTGGTCCGTCGAGCCGGATCGCTGACACACATTATAAACACTATTTTATTTAACATTGGCTTTATTAATTCAAAATATTCCTAAATTAATTTTACAGTTTTTGTTCCAAATATTTCTACTACATAAGAAACTTTTAGTTTATTATTAGTCACATTGGGGTTTGTATAATAATTTCAGACACAGTATAACTTGTTCTTTCATTAGCTCGGAAATTTTTAGTAAGTTTGCTTTTATTTTCTTTTAATATTGTAAATAAAATAATTTAACACCTAACGTATTTATTATATATATTATTTATATTAAACGATTTTTCACATTGTATATATAAATGTTTTTTATGTTGCATTTATTTACTGCAGTTCAGGTTTTGCATTTTAATTTTATTGTGACACAAATCGTGCTACTTAAGGGGAGGCGGAGCACCTCCACTCAAAACATGGTATTTCGGGTTATACTGAATCTATGTCTTATTGTCCAAAAAAGCAGGATACTAGCAGATACTATACTACAGGGATATGATAAAAATCGTTTGCCGCTCTTAACAAAAAAGAAAGAAAGAAAAAACCTTATCGGAAATAATAATATTTATAATAAAAGCATTTCTGTTAATAAAACATTATTCACAATTGAAGAAGAAACTCTCCCCATCTGAGTATTATTCATCGTAATTAGCACAAACATGATGTTAATTACCAATTATTATGGTGCACCAATCTATGGACAGCACCAGCTATTAAGTAATACAAATATTCGATTAAAAAATGCATGTAGTGTGAGGTTATAAAAGTTTTCCTTGGCAGAAGAAGTTACATAACACTACACGGCATGGCGCAGCAGAGTGGTAGACAAAGTGGAACAACAGCTGCACCCGATTTACTGGAACTTTTTGATTTGGAAGCAGATTCATACTCATACATTCCAGAGCCCTTAGCCCATTTGCCCTAAAACAACCGAGTAAAGAATGATAGTTAAATATGTGAAGATAAATTTGTATAACTTACTGATGCTTGATAGCCACCGCCACTTTCTTCCTTTTTCATATGCCATTCATGTCCTGGAGGATAGTAGACTGCGGGACCGGCCTTATTAACACTCGGTATGACTTGCTGGTTCGAGGATGTGGCTACTGCGGTTTCAACTTCTCTCTTTTGACGATGACTAGTATCTATTGGCTTGCCATCAGCGCTATCCTGAAAGATATATGATCAATGAAGATAGTTAGAAAAAACAAAAGGCAAGTATAACCAAAAAGGCGTCTAAAAGTTCATTCCAACGAAAAAAAGGACGGTGACAGTTGACACCTCAGAATTATTAATAGTTTAATGACTAGTCAGCGTATAGCGTATAGCAATGGTAGTGAAGAGCGTGTTTCGAACCCACGCTCGGAACACTAGAAAAGGTTAGCATTCGCACCTCAGATCAGGTCCACGAGGAAGTATTTTCTCGCTAACTAATCTCTCAATGCTCTGATAGAAGAAACTGCCCACAAATTAGTATTTCATAATAACCGGCTATTAGTTTTCAATCTTGTACTTACCGCTCCGAAAGAATCCATAAGTTCATTGAGTTTTGTTGGTGGGCTCGCAGCCTTGTCGGGATAAATAACTCCCTCAACAGGGAAGGGTGGAGGTTGAGACGATGGAGAATCATTGTTCGGACCCCGGCGAGAGTTAATTGTTGATGATGTATAATTATAGGTAACACTACTTGGCGGACTTGGCTGACCGTATGAGTCTTGCGAATAATCTATTACAACATTGGGTGGCATTCTATCACCAGGAGAGCCTTGGAGGTTATTAACTGTGTTCGTCGTCGTTCGATAGTAATAAGCATTTGAGCTACCAGGTGGATAGTGCGGCGATTGAGATAACGGTGGAGAGTTTTGTGGCAACAATGGTACTCCTTGATGGACGTTTGTTACATTACGTTCACTTTTATTGACTTTGTAAACAATCGTTTTATTTGACGGCTGAACCGGCTGCGTAATGTAATTATCTGTTCGGTACTCTTTTGTATCATTAATTTCGTACACTTGATTGGTTGTGTTTGGTCCAACTATTCTGTCCCTGGGTGATCTGGGAGCATATTGATTGTTCGTCGTGTTATAGCTCTCGGTACTGTATACGACACTTTGGGGTATGTGGGAATCAGTAACGTAATCATTTCTCGATTGATTGTATACGTTATTCTTGTAAAGCATTGTTCTATTGATTGTGCTGGTGTCGGGTGGTATTTCATACGTATATGTACGCACGGTCGTAGTAACCTTTGTCCCAGGTACAGGTAAAATGTTATCGGTCAACGTGAGGTTTTTAGCATCCTCTTCTAAGATTGCCGGAGCTAGGGCATTACTCTCGGTTATGGTATTGGAAGAATTGAAGTTACTCGAAATGGATTTACCTAAGGAGATAAATGAAAATAACAGAGAGGGGAATTAATAAATTAAAGGACTAAGTGCATTTGATTGTTTTACTCGTGTTGTAAGCTGTCAAATCTTTTCGGGCATCCCTGGATAAGTCGTAAGTGGTGTAATCTGCCACGCTGTCTACTTCCAACGGCAATTGATGAGATTTTATGACTCGTGTAGTTTTGGTAACCGTTCCAGATGGCTCTCTGAATAGGTACGATTAATTTGTGTGAATTCAAAATCCAGTATTAATAGTTAACTTACACTGTCCTATAGCTAGTTGTCGAAGCATGTATATCTGAAAATAAAAGCACGAGAAGGTTAGTGAATGTTGGTAGGAAATAATTATGGAAGTAATTTGGTAGAACAGAGCAAATCCTATCTTCTATCGAGTATTTCAATGCAACATAGAAAGGTTTTGGCGATATTTTGTCTATTGTTATACGTGACGCAGTGTTCCGCCTGAACACTGTTCGCTGAAGCAACACACGAAGAGAATACAACCACAAAGTAAAACGCTGTTAAATTGTTTTAAGATACATTTATTTATTTTTCTCAATTTTTAGTTTATGACAACGGTCTGGCGAGAGTGTACAAACTTTGTCACTGTTTTAAGGTTTCGACTCTTTTCTTTTATTTCCCGTTTCACGTTTTAGCACAGCAAACCAAAAGAGGGTGAAGTAAAAATGTCACACGTTTGAATCCCGCGATAATTCTACGATGAAAACACTGTGTCAAACTCCGTATTGACTGTCAGCCTTGGTTTGATTGTTTTTCGAATACTGTAATTAATCGTAAGCGATATCCTTGCTGAGGATCACAAGCCTGCGCGCGTTGAAAGTTGTATGTGAACGCCGTATATATGCATTTACGGTGTTTGCCCTTTGGTGGCAATTCAAAAGAGATATTCGAGTTAACTCGCGTATTTAGTAAATTGACACCTCTGTCGGGCAGTTTCTTTCTAGTGTCGTTCGTGTCGCGCAGTTCAACCCTCGTCGAGTTCTCCATGTCGTCTCTTCGGATGCTCGAACTAGACTAACTGTCTGCCCACACAGATATCCAGATTCAAAACTGGTATCTGTATCTGTACGGAAAAATTTCCGTATTCGATCTGCTAACAGAGTTCCCGAAATCTCTGTTAGCAGCATGCTATTTCATCCCAGGGGTGATTTCCTATTTTCCTGAAAGGAGAAAGTCATTCCTTGCATACATCATTATCGCCATCCGTGGTGGCGATCGAAATTCAGTTCGACGGTTGTCGATTGTGTGCCGCCTTATTTACATACGACATCTGGCGCGCAGATCGGAGATATTCGGCTATTGTTTGGACGTACAGTCCGTGGGTCTTCTTTGACTTGGTACCTGAAAACGAAATCCATTAGATCTTTCTAATGGTGTGAAAATCTAGCGTGGCCGTGGGACTGGAGTATTGCCTTTGTTGGCTTAACTCCTCATAAACAATCGGATATCTCGTTGAGATATTATTGATTGCGATAGGTCGTGGCTGCCTTCTGTTGTTCAACGGATTTGGGTGGTCCTTGCATTAGATTACCCGCACGTGCATCCGTTGATCGGCTCATTCTTTGGTGAGCAGTTCTTTCGTATCGATACTCGGAATTGCCGGTTCGATGAGATGTTCCTGGGCGCAGGCAGAACGTATGGCATTTTTGGGAATTGCTTTTAGGAATAGGATGCATGGATGTTTATACCTTTGTTTCAGGCATGATGAATCGCAAATTGTTGAGCTTGGCATCAAAAGCTTTGAGACGTTCAGTTCCTTGCTTTTTAGTGTCGGGCTCAACGTTGGCTAAATGTTTCAGGTAGGTATGTTCCTTGAAGGCTACAAGGTTATGCATACAAGACAAATTTGTAAACACAAACCTACTACCGAACATGAAGATTGGCTTCCAACATTAAAAAAAGGAATTGTACTAATTAAGTAAATGGAAATTTGATGCCAACTTTATGAACAATAAGAAGATTGCCCTTAGAACCTAAAATGTGAAGACGGCTCCCATAGGTTGTTTGACAATATCAGCAATCATAAACAAGGTTTGATAGGAATGACCGCACGCAAGGGCTTGCCAGTACAAAATATGCGAACAAAGAACCATCTGTCGCACAATCGATGAACGGATCACTCTTTCAGCCTTGAGTTGTATTCTTCATTGACAACAAATTGGAAGACTACGCCAAGGAAGTCATCGCTATACAACCAACCTCAACGAGGAAGAAAGGTAGATGGCAATTGATTATAATTTATTATTAGCTAATTAAGTGATCCGAGTGAATTTAAACACAAGTGTTGTGTGGTGTGCATAAAGGTAACTGACTTTCGTCGATATTGTCTACCACCGGATAGCGGTTGTCGTTTTTAACTAAAACGAATCTTTAATTAACATAACATACATTAAACAAGTAATAATAGTAGAGTGGTGAAGCTGGAAAAAATATCAACTATTAAATATGGACCAGAACAAACGCACGGAACTGATACAGGCCACTATAGCTGTTGTTCCTGAGCAGCGAAAGCACGCCGAAGAACAACTATCACAGATTCACAAGGTAATGGGATTTGTTCCAACTATTCTACAAATCGTTATGAAGAACAATGTCGAACTACCAGTTAGACAAGTTGGAGTTATCTACCGCAAGAATTTCATTTCGTCCCACTGGTTCGACAAGGAAACAAAACATGGCAAAGCAATTACCTTCTCACTTCATGAACATGATCGTGCACAGATTCGGGGCAATATTGGGAATGCAATTGTGCATGCTCCCGACATAATGGTCCGCATGTTTGAAAGATATGGAAGTCTCAAAAACGTTAATGAGAAATACCGGAACTTTACGGAATGGTATTTTCCGACGTTCAGGTCAGGTGTTCTGGATGTTTCACTTGAGATTTTCGACCAATATCGTAACCGCATTGATGTGTCATCAGTCGAGTCTTAACACATATTCTAATGTACCTAAAAAATGCTGTGGTTCATGTGTATTCCTGGAAGTTAATCAAACCTCACATGGTTGCAATTATTCAAGATGTTATATTTCCAATTGTTTCGGATTCATAATTATATGCTCGGGGAGAATCTAGTTCATCGTCTAGTACTCTCCTTGACAAATATTCACCACACCTGCCGGCAACACGATGACAGTACACAAACAACTGTCAATACTTTTTACTGTTTTTGGTGCATGATCGTGGATATTTTCGGCAACTGTTAATACATTAATACTGTTTTGGTGCTCAATTTAATTATGTACATTTTATAAAACATTAATAATTGGATTTTAAGTTGCACGCCACCAGTCGCATTGGCTTTGCTTCAAAGTCTGGATTCGCTGCAGCAAATACTTTAGCGATACTTCCAGCCGAAAGATTTAAAAAGGTATCACTGTTCCTTTAAAATATATACACACATTTGGTTTCAGGCAACGTTGGTTTCACCAACATCAACGTGCTCGTTCGCTATTCTCCAACGACATTCCTCGTTCGGCGAAACATCATCAACGATCTCGGCCGACGACATTCCTCGTCTGGCACCGAGATATTCAACACCAATAATGTTCTTCACGGAGTCTGATCAAGACCTCTGGGAAAACGACTCGCATGAACTTATTCGAATAAATTTCAACATATTTGAGGATTTTGTTTGTCCAGTTCCGTTAGCACAAATGTTTCAACATTCATCAGGTAAAACGCGGAAAGGAATTCTACCGAAAACTATGAGAATCATGATGCAGGTTATTACATCACCAAACGCTGATGATAAACAAAGGGATGGAGCACTTCATGTGATTGGAACTCTGGCAGATGTGCTTCTGAAAACGAAGATACCGTGGTCAAATGGAATATGCTTACCACATATATATTTCCTGAGTTTCAATCGGGCTGGACATATAGCCCGTACTAGTTGGGTGGTTCATCACTCTTGTGAAATAAAACTAACTTCTGCTTTTTATTTGAATAATTGTTTTGTTTGTAATTGGCGAAAATAAAATAAAATAATAAATACTTTCTATTTTTCCCATTTTACAAACTCCAATATAAACAACACCAACATTTCAACGTTAAACACATAGGTCGAGCAACAAACTAAATAACAATATTAGTAGCCGAAAAGCTAGTAATTCATATTACATTTAGCAAATACAAATTACAGTCCACTTTTCAACATCCAAGGTTGTTTCATTTGTCTTAATTCTGCAGAATTCACCGCAGGTAAATAAAGAAGTTTTCTAATCGGTCCCAGTATCTCGGTTGAGGACATCATTCGGCTCCTCTTTTAACGATGTTGCAGGTTTCACGACCTACGCTACAGAACTTAGATACGCCCCGCGTACAATGAAAGAATCTCAAGAAGAGGACGATGACCCATCGGGTAAAACAGTCAAGAGGACAATTCAATTAAATCTAAGCGTGTTGAAATCAGATTTAACGACAGAGCTAGAAGCTCTCACGGAAAAACAAGCGTCACCTGCAACAACATCAGGGAACAGGAGAATTTTTGGAAACTTCCTTCCTGTAGAAGAATAGGATCAGCGTTTCAATCGCAAGCGGTCAGTACTAAGAAGAGTTTTGTCAACAAATGCACATCCGATCCAATACCTGCAATGTCAACCCAAAAATCGAATTGGAGATGAATAAATCCAAGAACCCCGGGAATTGCGATGTTCACCGTTTCATCTACATCCGTTCCTGGGGCACCGCTTCTCGAAACCTGGGCGCATCGCTGTCACGCGTCCAGGATTTGTCGCTTCTCGCCGTCTGGGCACATCGCTGTCACGTGTTTGGGGTTCCTCGCTTCTCGCCGCTTGGACGCAACGCTCTGGGGACACCCTCTTATCACCGCCCAGGCACATCACCGTCATGTGTCTGGGGGCACCACTTCAATAGAGTTGGTGTCTAAGCTGGGCTTTCGGTAACAAGATTAGGTGATATAGAAGATGAGGAACAAGAACAGATGCCGGCACCCTTCGAGAAATCATATCAACGGAAAACGAATTGTGAACACATGGTCCAGCCACCAGTCAAAGAAGAAAGGTACCTGGCTTAGGGACTATTTCATCCTGCGGCACAATTGAACGAAAGCTTCTATTGATCAGCAGATTATGCTTCCTAATAGCAACCTGGATGCGCAACCTCTCTGGCTTAATCAAGTGCCAGTTGTAATTCAATAAGATATGCCGCAAGGTGTTCAACCACAACACTATCAAAATCTGAACAATTATGCTGTTCCAAAAGGGAATCACATGCGGGCACAGCACCCACCACAACAACCGCAGCAATAACATAGACATTGTGATGACAATCATCATGAAGATGATTGTGCTGCACAGACACTGTCCGCACCTTATGACCGTAGTACAGGTTCATCTGATAGGAATCACGCGCCACGACGTCAGCGGCGAAAATACAAGCCAGATGATGGAAACTACAGGAGATCCAACAACACTAGCGAATCAACTTCCACGAACTACCATTAAGGGAACAATACAATCCCTTCTGATCATGGGAAGTTCAGCGAATTCGCTCAATTCAACGAACATATCGACGTCTTCTGGTCCTCAAGGCCAGCAAGATTATTTCTATGGTGGCCATTATCGTAGTTATCATTTGGAGGACCATCACTCTATCAGTGGATCAAACACTACGCCAACGTTGTGGCAATGTGGCCAACGTCAATCTCAGCTTCCATCGAGAACCTCGCCCAACGCCAAGCAGTGGCATTAGCGGCGTAAATGGGACAAATCCCCAACTGCAACAGCATCAGCCACAGCAATCACCTTGGATTCGTGACGCAGATGATCCTATGCAGTTGGCGGCTACTCTAACACTTCTAGTATCCGCACAAACTGGCCATATTCAGAAGATGGTGAAAACACAACATTGCACGGCCGACTTTAACCCAACTAAGCAGTCTTTGGACTGAATCAACAGCTCCATATAGTGCACCTAGATATCAACTATTTTTAAATGGCCACATTTCCAACCAAGGACAAACACAAACACTTCAACATTTGGCGACCACATCGCTCAATTACCATTCAAACGGATTTACGATCCAACATGGGACTACGTCCAAGATATTCTTACTCTACGTACGGATTTACGATCCAAACAACATTTCAATTATCAACAAATATCAACAACAACAGCGATGGTCTGACCTCGAGCTACAACGTTAGCACACAATGGCAACTTCGCCTGTTGTCACATACACACAGTCCCACACACACTGATAACTGACATATGAGTTACGTGAAGTGTAACATAAGCAATTATTTATTTATTTATTTATTTTTTTTTTTATTACACTTCTCTCGGGAGAGGTGAACCTATAGTGCCAAGTGGCCTCGAGATGCCATCAAATAACTGTTGCAGTTCCTTTTGAACAGTTGCAGGTTGTAACGCTCCGGGAACACTCGCGTGGGAAGGGAGTTCCACAGCTTCCCCGCTCTGTAACGGAACGAGTTCTGATGCAGGGATGTTCGCGCCATCGGGAGATGAACCACAAACGGGTGCGATCCGTCGGATTGTCTTGTGGAGCGCATATAAGCCGAATTGCGTGGAACAATACTAAGAATCTCCGTAGAACAGCACCCGTGATAATATCTGTAAAACAGACAGAGATCGTCTACGCGCCTTCGATGTGATAGCGACTGTCGTCCCGATGTCAGTGCCGAGTCCCTGATCAGGCGGATCGCTCGTCTCTGTATGCTCTCAAGTAGGTCGAGGGTATGTTTAGGAGCCGAGTTCCAAACATGAGGGCAATATTCGAGCGCGGGTCTAATTTGGGATTTATATAGGAGAAGAAGTTGGGTCGGAGTAAAATATTTCTTGGCTCTAAAAAGATAACTCAGTTTTCCTGAGGCTGACCTGGCGATACTCGACACGTGTTTATGCCATGATACATACCCACAGACCGTGACGCCGAGCAATTTCAAACTTTCCCCAGCCTCGAGGACCCGGCCATTAATTATTAGATGTGGAAACGATGATCCACTTTTCTTTGTGAATGTTGTATATTGTGTCTTCGCTACATTGAAGTCGACGAGATTTGCCCTTCCCCACTGCAGGACCCTATCTAGATCCTGATTTAGAGAGTCAATCTTTCTACATCTCAGCTGATGCGACGCAGATACAATAATCGGCCGAACACTCGAAAAGGAGGAAACAAGCGTACTATCAACCGCAAAACTGAACACTTTGTTATCCGTTGTCTCCAACAAATCATTTATGTGAAGCAAGAACAAGGTTGGAGCCAAAATAGAACCTTGGGGCACCCCCGAATTAACAGGATACAGATCCGAACACTCGCCGTCCACAACAACCCGGATCGATCGATTCTCGAGGAAGCTCCTCGTCCAGTCGCAAAGCTGTGGGGAAAGTCCATATGAACGAAGTTTGCTCAGCAATGACCCGTGCAAGACGCGGTCAAAAGCCTAGGAGATATCCAATGCGACCGCCTTTGACTCACCATGCCGTTCAATCGCAGATGTCCATATATCGGTTATAAGTGTCAAAAGGTCTCCTGTGGACCGCCTGTCACGGAATCCGTATTGACGATCATTCAGAAGTCCGTTGCACTCCAAATACTTAACCAACTCTGTATTGATGACTTTTTCCATTACCTTCGATAGAATAGACAGTAATGCTATCGGCCGGTCATTTTGTGGGAGATACTTTTTTTCCGTCTTTGGGATTGGCTGAACTCGAGCGATTTTCCAGCAGGCACGAAAGGTCCTCCGTGCATAAGATAAGCGGAAGAGTCTGCCAAGAACCGGCGATAGTTCTGGAGCACCGTTCTTAAGGACTATTGCTAGTATTCCGTCCGGGCCAATCCCCGCTGTCTGCCACCAACGGAGGGAAAGAGGAGGATGCGAAGTTACCGCTGACAGCTTTTCCCATTGACTAGAAGGAACGCGAACCAGTTGGGCACCGAAGGAGCTTATTGATCACCCTGTCGTTGTGAGCCTTCTTCGCGGCATCAACCGCCTGGTTGCACGCGTTTCTGATTCTAACAAAATTCGTTCTTTTAACATCGGTGGGATTGAAGCGCCATTGCTTAAGATCTCTATTTTTTGCCGCTGTAATCTGCTCGCAGTTTTTGTCAAACTAAGGTTTATCAGACGAACTTCCTTTGATGGAATGTGGAATATACATCTCCATCGCCAGAAGAATAATTTCTGATACCGACTCCGCGCAAGCGTTAACATCGGAATTTCCGAAGCACGCCTCGGACCATGGAAAGGATGCGAAGAAATCTCGCAAATCGTCCCAGTTAGCGGCCCCATACTTCCATACATGGCGAAGCTGCCTAGGCCGGTTATTCGCTTGATATGCAAGTGCTTGCGAGACAGATACCAAGCAGCGATCTGATTTTCGCAGTGGCGCAGAAACCTCTACGGTATAAATACTCGGTTCGGATGTCAAAAACAGATCCCGGGTGTTCGCATAATCACCTCGGGCATCCGGCACTCGCGTCGGTTCCTCCACGAGTTGAGTCAAGTTGTGGTTTCCAGCAAAAATCTCCGCCAGTCTCCCAGCCTCGTCAGTTCTGTTAGAATGTATCAACCAGCCGGAATTGTGCACATTAAAATTGTCAAGGACAACAATTTCAGAAGCTGGGTGGTTGATCTGCACCCAGTCGACGGTATGTGAAAGATGTTCGAAAAATGTCGCCGGTCGATCGTCATTCAACAAAGAAATTTAACGGAATTCCTCAGCACGACCCTCAACCATATGATGTCCATATTATTGCCTCCATCCTCCGGCAAGCCAGATTGGACTGCGCGAAGACGCAGACTCTGCCCTTAAAACGGAATCTCGAATGTAAGTCGTATCCTGAGCAACGAAGATATGTCGAATCAGTTGACGAATCGACTTGGGTCTCAGGTAGAGCAAGGATATCAGGTTTCGTTGTTTGCAAATATTGGGGGACGGCGTTTACATTCGTATTGGTGAAACAGGTGCCCCTGATGTTACAAAATTCCGTCACCAGTCGAGCGTGGGCAGAGCCTCGAGAGCGAGCCTGGTTATGCGATGACGAACCTCTCAAAGTTCCATTATTTATCATGATATCTGCATGATGTTCCCCCTGACATAGTCCCCCCCGGAGATCCGAATGGGAGACTAGTTTACCTCCGGAATTCTTTATATCAGAAAGTACCATCATGTCGAAAGAAAGTGTCTCAGAAGTTGTCTCAGATTATATCGGACACCGGAATCGGACTATAAAAAGTATTACTCAAATGAGACTTTATATAATCAAGCGTACATAAATAGGGTGGATAATTTTATGATTAAATTAATCAGAGGACTAGTTGCGAGAGCAATAAGCTCGTCCAATGACCTAATTTTCGGTGCCTATTATCCAAACACCTTGTACTATGAGAGCGTGCGTCGCAACGGCTTTGTTCCACCAGAGGTGTTCCTTGACTTGGATATGAAAGGGCTTATACAGGATAGATCCGGAATTCCGCTGATCTATCATGTAAGTAGATCATCTGTAGACGGGCGATTGTGCTACGACCGGGAAGTAACGCGCACCGAAGAAGAGCTCCTGCGCTTCAGTAGGGCTATCTCCCACAGAGACCGGGACGATAGTATTAGACAGCGTCAACAGTTCTGGTGGTTGAATGGCATATAAAGACCTGGATACCAAAGTCGGTATAGAATCATAGTATCATCAGCTAGCTTACATAGACTTAGCTTTTCTAGAATTAGGGTAGTATAAGATTTAAGTTAAGTTAGGTTAAGTGCTATTACATTAAAAAAAAAAAAAAAAGTAGGTAAGTTAAGTAAGTTAAATTTTAAGAAAAAAAAAACAAAAAAAAATTGACAAAGTTTTTCAAATTTTTCTTTGTATTTCAACTAATTCTGTCGCCGAAAGGCAAATTATACAAATGTTAAGTAATGTTTAGCTTAGAGCGTCTGCGAAGGACCAGTAAGTTATTATATAAGATAATTAAGCTAGAATTTAAGCATTTTTTGTCTAGCCTTTAATTTAGAAATTAAGAATATAAAAAGAAAAATAAAAAATGTTTTAAAAATGAAAATGAAATATGAAAGTACCATCATGACTTATCCCCGTGTCAGTCCGGGTCATCAGCCACACATCCGAAACACCGTCGAAGATTTCTCTGAATTCTCTGGGCGATATCGCGGAATGTACAGCGTGACGGGCTGGTATCTCACCTTGGGACCGACTACCACCTAACCAACCTTTTCTCGAACCGGTCCATCAGCCAAGCTCCGAAAGATGGCCAGGAATTTCTCCCGACCATTTCATGGAGCCTAAAGCTTGATGGGGTGGTATTTCACCGAGCGCACAGGGCGTTGGGTCCCCGGCTACCACTCGGCCTTTAGTCGCCTCTTACAAGAAGCTGGCCTAGCTGTGAGTATATTCTAACGCCCTACTCACTGGGCTTATATTACATAATTCAATCACAATTAATCTAACCAAATATATAGTATAATACAATTAATTATAGCCACCCTACCGTTGCACCGTATCGGGTCAGGAGCAGAACAAGCATTAAAGCCTCTGTTCTCAACCAGAGGTACCCGTGCTCACCACGACTTCCCACGGCGCTGATATGCACACGTTGGTGACACCAAAGGAAAGGGACTACTGGGTCCTTTGTCGCCGGCCCGGGAAGATGTTGCAGTACAGCAGCATGAGCCAAACAACAATTAATTTACTAGGTGTACAACTTTGCTTCCGCCGTTTTGCAATAGATGGCTGTAGCGGTAAGTGGTAGTTGAAATAAATAGATCATAGATAGCATACAATAAGCTTAGGTATTTGTAAACATGACGCCATCGAAATATTAGTCGATTTGTGTCTGCGTCAGAAAGTTATTCCCGATTAAACATGCCAGATTACGAGCCAAATTCTCGTCATTTGCGGGAGGTTTTAATTTTCTGCTTTAATATGAAGAAATGGATTCGTATGCTGCCCGAAAGTAGTGGCCAGGGATGGACAATACTTCGAATCATAAATGTATAACCAGTTTTTACAATAAAGCCTCGAATTTCGGAAAAAAAACGGCGGAAGCAAAGTTGTACACCTAATATATTGCTTATTACATCTATATACATCTTCAAATAACTTTTATTAGATAGAAGAAAATGAGTTCACGGCCATTCATTTATAAACAACCGGAAATGAATGCGATACCAAAACTGATATAAGTCCGATATTCATCAACATCAATATCAATACCAACAAGAACACCAATAAAAAAATTTAATCCAACAACTTGATGACGATAAACTACACCAACGATCATCGTCAACTGCAACTCCAAAGAAAACAACAACGTCTGCTCTTCAGCGTTTTCGAAAGAGACAGACTCTGGTTATTGACCTCAACAACGGTTCAATAAGCCAAACCGGAGAAACCTGTTGTTTGGAAGGATGAACCGGTGATTTCAATCAAGAAGAGATCGAAGTGGCTGTTGCGGTGCAGTGGTGTATACCGTGCTTGTGTTTTTTCTGTTTGTTTTAACTTGTGACATTATACAGTTTGTTAACTTGATTAGACAGTCGATCGTGAAGAAATAAAGAGCACAAGGATCTCATGAAGACGATCCACGTTTTAACTCCCTTGTTTTTTATTGTTCGATGAGTTTTTTGTTGAGTTTCATTTGTGATATTTGTTCGATTATTCAAATTATTTTGGGCCCAGTGCGACATCTACATCCGGAACCCTTGCAGCGACGGGAGAACCGTTGTTGCTATTTTGCTGTCTCGTCGAGGATTGGCTCGACGCAGAACAGTAGGGAAAATATTTGTTTGATTTTCACGGGTGATCGCCGGCCATATCGTACTCTTGGTCGCCAATGGGTTCGTCTTTACTTTCGAATCGAGATATTTCTTATTTGACTGCCCTTTGAAACTCCTTGGGAAAACGAAGCTTGATCTTTGAAACTGGTAATTTAACATCTAGTTATGGGCTTTCTAGGCTTTTCTCCAGCGCAGCAATCAATATAAATTACATGCCTTTTCCTGTTATTCTTATAGGTGTTTCTGATATCTAATGCTTTGAAAGTATTAATACTGTTAAGGTAGACCGGGGCTCGATTCCCCGTCGAGGAGCCTCTGGCGCAAGACTAATGACCTTGCCCTGAAAAACAAATCATTATGGAAAAATTTAGCAACCCTCAGGACTTGCTAAATAAGGCCAAGACCGGCTCCCGGTTGTAGTGCCGTTGATGATGATGATGGGCTTGAAACTGGTAATTTAACATCTAGTTATGGGCTTTCTAGGCTTTTCTCCACCACAGCAATTAATATAAATTACATGCCTTTTCCTGTTTTTCTTATAGGTGTTTCTTATATCTAATGCTTTGAAAGTATTAATAATGTTAAGCTCATTACTAGTGACTGTACGAGGGTTCCCAGAACTTTGCTAAACAGCCCAAGCTTTAGCTCCTGGAAGGAGTCATATCCGTACGTCTCCCACAGTGGTACGGTCACCTCATAGCACGTGGGCCATATTTCCAGAGAACCAACCCTGTATGACCATTGAAAGTTGCATAATCCTTAAAATTAAAATTATCTAGCGATCCGAATGTTGGGTAATCAGAATCAGCCTAAAGCGACAACTTCAAAGCATTGTCGCAAACCATCCTGTTTAAAGTGAGTCACATACCCATTCCATTTACAAACCTGCTTCAGTCGTCGTGTAGTTATAATGAGCCACGCATTTAGTAAGAGATACGTATCCTTTCCAATGGTCGTGGAGTTACAAGGGAATACGTACCCATCCCAGTGTTCGTGTATTTTGAGTTAGCCACGTAACCGCTAAAGTTGTGGTGCATCTTTTAGCTATCAATCATTCTAAAAAACGTATCGAAATTGTCATTATTCAATTATTAACCCCGTTGATATATAATGGCCTCAGTGCCTGCATATCGTAAAACCAAGCAACCACTTAAACCTACACGAGTACGAGCTAAAAACAGCAGCGGACACGATCAGCGCTTCTAATTGAAATAATATCAAAAAGTCAATCAAATTAAATAACTCATCGGCTACCTAGTTATTATGTGGGCTGTCTGCTAGCAGATTTATGTTTTGAATTACAATTATTTTAAAAAGTAATAAACCATGCTGAAGGGGGATAGCGTCATTTGATATCCAAATTACGCGGGTTTTTCAATCTTGACGTCACAATGTTCAGGAGAATATTAGGCATTTGCTATCGAAGCATTTTTAAAGGCGGCAATTTTTACGTGGACATTCGTCGACAATTTTGACCAGAGTTCAGAGAGTGTTAATTAATTCTCTTATGGGTGTAGAGAGGTAAGTGCTTCAACTACGAAGACGCATCAGTCCTGGCCTAGTCCATATTCAAGGACCTCAGCAAACATCGCAATCGCCGCAAACACTTTAAAGAAAAACCTCGAGTTTCATTTCGGAAAAGGACAGCCTTCTTGGGTTTTCCAAAGCAGCCATACACGAAATTTTGACAAATTACTTGAAAGTCCATCCTTTTAAGATCAAAATCAGTAAATAACTCAAAGAAAATACTTTTGCTTTACACAAAGAATTTTGTGGAACGGTGAGCAAAGATTTTTTTCTTTTGGGTAGCATATCAATAAAAAAGTGCCGGTCTTCAAGTACCCGCTATTCACGAATTAAGCACCGAAAACCATTGCAATATCCTCAGAGGACTGTTTGTAGTCCTTATCCCTAAATGTAGCCATAGGGGCTTTTATGGAAAATGCTCAAGGTGGCGAAAATTGTACTTTTTTTTGCACTTTTGACGCAACGATTCGCAAACACTTTAAAGATTTTAAACCAAACTCGCAGGCTTTCCACAATTCTTATCTCACCAAACTTGTTACGTAGTAACTTCGCCATCGCCTTTATCCCATAGAGAAAACCATTCATTTACCGCTTTTCCTGGATACACCACCACTATTTCATGGACCACTTTGCACTCCCCAGCGTCAATCCATCATTCACAATAGGGCTTTAGGCGGTTGTTGTGAATTACCGCCGTCTTTTTCTCTATTTTGATGGCGGAGTTTACCGTGCCTTTTATCTCAACCACGACGTACGGATCTCTTTATAACGGCGCCAATTTTCCTTTTTTATTTTCGTTCCGTGCCAGAATTCTGTCGCTCACGTGGAACCTGAAAAGGCGCAATTGACGATCATGGTACCCTTTTGACCTCTGTTTAGAGATCAATAAGTTATGCCTTGCTATCTCGTACTTTTGCCATTTGTACTTCAATAGTTTACGGAAGCTCTCGTGCTTGTACACTGGTCCCGGAGATTGTTTGATGTTAGACGGAACCTCCGGGGTGAAACAAAAGAGACAATACGAAGTTGATCTGAAAAGTTTCCGAGTATAAAACCTAGTGAATGTAGTTGTGCATCTTTCGACAGTTACTCACTAAAATTTCAGTCATTTTGGATGCGTAGTTTTTAATTGGCAGTCGTTTGAGTGAGTCGATCTGAGTGCTTTTGTGAAAATGTACAAAATTGAGTGACAGCTCGAGTCATTAAATTTTTGTTTTTGAAAGGCAATACGCCTACGCAAATCAAAGATGAGATGGACTCTGTGTAGGGGACTCTGCACCATCATTTACCACAGTGAAATTTTGGTCAGCTGAATTTAAACGTGGCTGTGAGAGCTTGGGAGACGATGAACGTTCGGGACGTTCAAAAACTGCAACAACTGACGATAACATCGCTAAAGTTCACCGAATGGTGCTAGACGAGCACCGAATTAAACTGAGAGTGATAGCAGAGACTATGAAAATGTCCAAAGAACGTGTGTGTCACATATTAAATCAAAATTTGAGCATGAGAAAGCTGTCCGCGCGTTGGGTGCCACGATTACTCACGTTAGACGAAAAACGTGTTCGAATGAACATTTCCAACGCTCTGTTGGCGCAGTTTAGGCGCAATAAATCCGAGTTTTGGCGTCGATTAATTACTGTCGATGAAACTTGGATACACCATTATACGCTCGAAACAAAAATACGGTCAAAACAGTGGACTGCAAAGGGGAAATCGGTTCCAAAAAAAGCAAAAACTGTTTTCTCGGCTGCAAAAGTGATGGTGATTGCTCTAACCAACAGTAACGCTAATGAGAAAGCTCCCAAAAGAACATTATGGTTCTACGAGAAAGCCAACTGGGAAGGTCTGCACAACTTTTTTGGAAGGTTAAATTGGTCGTTATTTTTCCTCAATAACGATGTTGACTCTATAGCGGACACATTGACAGACACGATTCTATTTGGCATGTGGACCTTTATTCCACACAGAGTAAAGAGTATCAAACCCAAGAGAAATATGTGGTTCGATTCCGGGTGCAGAGAAGCCATTAAGGCTAAAGAGTTGAGCTTCCAGTTGTATAAATCAAACAATACTGAGGAAAACTGGAAAAGATTTTAAAGAGCTAGAAATGACTCCAATGGGTATATTCAACGCGCCAAGTTCTTGCATGTCCAGGGAGTGAGACAAAAACTACTACACTTTCCCACAGGTAGTAGGAACTTCTGGGCATACCTGAAAAACATTCAAAACTCAGTCTCTTCATCCATTCCATCGCTTATAGTCGATGACAGACCAGTCACCACTGCATTAGAGAAGGCAAATCTACTTACTGCACATTTTGCAGCCAACTCAACGCCGCCTGATACCCAGTGATGTATGTAAATGTAAATTTCTACTAAAAAAGTACTGGAACGCGTTCCGATTCTGAAAAAAAGGCAAGGGAACGTCGTTCCACCGCGTTCCCCTCCCAATACACCACTGCTGATACCACATCAGTTCCACCTCAACTTGAGCATAAGCAGCAGACCATGAGCCAGATTCGCTTCCAAACGCGTACTGTTGCCCGGGCACTCAAAGAGCTAAACGCAAAAAAATCCCCTGGTCCTGATGGCATCCCCCAGTTCTCTTGAAGAGATGTTCCTCTTCGCTCGCTAAACCACAGCGCAAACTCTTCCATTTGTCTTATTCTAATGCCCATTTCCCAAATAGATGGAAGTCAGCGAACATTCAGCCACCTCCCAAAAAGGGTGACAAATCATCCCTTTCTTCTTATCGACCCATAGCACTAACTTCTCCAAGGTAATGGAATTTCTTATCAACCGTCAACTTTCGAAATATCTAGAATCACATGACCTCCTCAATGACCGTCAATATGGCTTTCGTAGCAACAGGTCCACAAGAGATCTGATGGCGTACCTCACCGGAAAGCGGAGCCATTCCATCCACTACCTCGGTGAAAGCAAGGTAGTCGCATTGGATATTTCAAAAGCCTTCGACAGAGTTTGGCATCCAGCCCTTTTGTCAAAATTGCATTCATATGGAGTGGACAATTCCCTGGTCCAATGGATAAGAGACTATTTTTCTGGCCGTTCAATCCAAGTAGTTCTTTATGGTGTCAAATCTGTCTCGCATCAAATTAATGCAGGTGTTCCCCAGGGTCCGGTACTCTCACCCACTCTCTTCCTGATCTTTATAAATGATCTCTTGTCAATTACTCACAACCCAATTCACTCGTTTGCTGATGATAGCACATTGAGTTTCTCATACTCATACGAACACTCCCGAACTTATGCTTGATACATTGAATTCAGACCTCAACAAGATATATCAGCGGGGATTATCTAATCGAGTAGAATTCAATGCCCTAAAAACTCAGTGCTGCCTCTTGTCGTCAAAGGTGAGCACCAAAGTAAATATACTGTCTATGAACGGCACTTGCATCGACGAAGCTAAGGAATTATCAATCCTCGGCACTCGAATTAATTCGACTCTTAATGAATGACCACATATTTGAAGCTGCGAAAAGTGCAACCAAATGTATGGGGTTCTTTAAGAGATGCAAAAGATACTTCATTCCATCCAACCTGGCCACTATTTTCAAGGCGTATATTCGTCCAAAAATGGAGTTCAGCTCCCATATTTGGTCAGGCGCATCCAAAACTGCACTACACGTGCTCGACAGGATGCAAAAACGAGCAGTGGAACTTATTGTGGACCCAGCCGTAAGTCGATCAATTCCGTCGTTAGAACACAGGCGTAACGTATCATGCCTATCTCTTTTCTATAGGTATTACCATGGTCGTTGCTCAACTGAACTTGCTGAATGTGTTCCGCCCCTTCAGACATTTTCCCGCGATACCCGTCAATCTGTGAATATGCATCAGTTCACGTTGAAAGTGGACTTTAGGCGCACAAATAAACATAGAGAGTCATTCTTTAGTCGAACCACACGCATGTAGAATGTTCTGCCTGATCATGTGTTTCCTGGCCGTTGTGATGTCCAGACATTCAACATCAATATACATCGACAACTCCTTTCCTTATCCACTTCCTCTCCATCCGCTCGCACTGTGCTCTGACATTTAAGGGTACTCCAAAATCTCCTTTTGTGCGCGCGTTAGTGTAAAAAAAAGAAGAAAAATACGAAAGTACTAAGATTGATCTGTGATAACAGAAAAAAGAATAACATGTGAAAATAACAGGCATTGTTCTACGGGGCACGAAGAGAGTTATGAAAAACAACGAGACTTGAATTACGGAACGAACAAAAGAAAAAGGAAAGAGGTTCCTATCACGATACGACACACAGAGAGACATTGTATTTTCTGCACAATAAAATACAATAGACGTTAAATTGGTGGCTGCATTAATCGTTCGATTGGGATTGGAGGAAGAACAACGGGTTGTGATAGGGTGAAGCAAATAACACAAGTAATTCGACCCAACTCTAAGCTGCGCTTCATTTTTTCCAACAAAAACCAGGAGTGACTACCAGATTAAGAATACATTATTCCAAGTTCATCAAGCAAAGGATATTATTCTAGTTACGAGCGTTAGAATTTACTTTATTTACGCATGGTAGTTATAAGAGTATACTTGTCTAACATAGAAATAAGGATGTTGAATTAAGTCTGCTTGAAACTTAATAAAGGTAAAAGAAAGAACAAAATACTGAGAGCTTAATTTATTTAAAACATCGGTTCGCTTCCCAACACAACACCAGCAAAACAATGTGGAATCCGCGATATTACACTATATAGATATATTTTTAATAAACAATTTTTATTCAATTTTAAAAACATAAACGTGCCGCTAGACACGCTTTATCACTTGTCAAGATCACACATTTTGGTCATTGTCAATTTTAGTGTCGTTCAACTTTATAAAGAATGATATACATTCTCTTCGGAGAAGATGTAAACCTTATGGCTGAGATGAGTATCACGTCTGTCCAGGGTGTACTTACGCCCCGGAGAAACAGGACGAGTGTTGAGGGAAATAACCATTTACCACGAAACAATTCGGTCAGTAAACTTAATAACAAATTTCATTAAACGCAATCATAAAGTGTGTTGTAAGCGTTTTAATTCATTATAGATAAACTCTTCGACAACTTGACAACCCAATATTCCAATTATGACATTCCGAATAACTTCTACGGAAGAGTATCCTAGCCAAGTGGAACCAGCCAAAGGCTCTGATTGAGGCCTCAATAACATACCGGATCAGACGGTTTACATTCTGACCGTGTAAGTGCCAATTAGGGTAAATACACTAACTTAAGAGTGTAGATCATGTTTAGCAAATTAGAGTATTGAAACCTTAGTTAACCCTTTGCACTCGAGAGGTGAGTCTCACTCACCACGCGGTTTGATGCCACAACTCGAGCGGTGACTGTCACTCACCACTTCTTTCGCTGCGGTAACTCGATCCGCGACGGTAACTATTTACGTTTTTGTTTCTTCGAGGCGGCTTCCTACGCTCGTTTTGTATAATCTTATGAAGTGTAACATGATGTCCCTTTAAACAGAGATAAGAAGCAGTGATGATGATAGTGATGAAGTAATACACCTCTTAGAAGTCGAAAGATTAGAGTAATAGACAGCGAAGGTGACAGTAATAGTGATGCTGCAGAGGACCCACGATCCGACAGTTCAGAATGGGTTAGTTGCCCAGAATCAGAAGAAATACTCTCGAAAATACCGTTTATGGCCGGCAACACTCCTGTAGGACCGCACATACTCGGAGACAAGAAAGAACCGTTGGATTTTTTCAAACTGTTTTTTACCGATGAATGAAATAGTTACAGAAACAAATAATTACGCTAGAAGAAAGTTACAGAACAGGACGCTATCACAGTAATCGATATGGCGAAACAGGGAGAATGTGACTACCGAAGAAATGTGGGCATTTATTGGAGTCATAATAAATATGGGGGGGCCCCTCGATAGTATAGTGGTTAGTATACCCGCCTGTCACGCGGGAGACCGGGGTTCGATTCCCCGTCGGGGAGCCTCTGGCGCAAGACTAATGACCTTGCCCGGAAAAAAAAAAACTAATCATTATGGAAAATTTAACAAGCCTCAGGACTGTTAAATAAGGCCAAGACCGGTTCTCGGTTGTAGTGCCAACGATGATGATGAATAAATATGGGGACAATGCCGTTGGCGAATTTGCAAGAGTACTGGTCACGTAATGATGTCAGTTACATTCCTTTTTATTCAAACATATTCACTAGAGACAGATTCAGCCAGATTTTTTGGATGCTTCATCTAAAAACAATCCAAACAACATATGCAGGTCGAAGAACACGTTTGCAGCTACTAAGCTGCTTTCTTGATTATATCAATTCCAAACTTTTGAGGTACTTTACACCGGGAGAAGAAATTTATGTGGATGAGTCCACTATCAAATTCAAAGGTCGGGTTTCATTTATAACATATAATCCGAAAAAAACGACTAAATGGGGTATTAGAGTCTACACAATGGCAGACTCAAATATTGGCTATATCTGTGGTATTCTTCCCTATTATGGAAGTCTTACCACGGAGAAATTGATCAGGCCCGACCTTCCGATATCAACAAGAATACCGCTGCATCTTTATACGATGCTACTGGAAAAATTGTCTGGTAGCCAAGGACACCATATGTTCACAGATCGGTATTACACCAGCTTTATATTGGCTGAAGAGTTGTTCAAATTGAAATGCCACTTGACAGGAACAATCTTAACGAATAGGAAGCATTTGCCAAACCAAATAAAAAAACCAAAATTTGGTACGAAATCAACATTAGCATTCCGCAAAAGAAATAACTTAGTTTTATCATGGAAAGACAAGAGGGTTGTCACATGCTTGACGAATTGGAACAGTGCAGGAATGAGTTCTGTGAGAAGAATGTTACGAGGTGGTGTTGAAGTTACCGTCAAGAAGCCTAATGTTGTAATAAATTATATAAAACATATGGGTGGTGTCGATCGTGCAGATCAATTGGCCGGAACGTACTGTTTCTTACGAAAATCGTTGAAATGGTGGCGTAAACTGTTTTTTTGGGGTCTGGAGATTTGCTCAATAAATTCATATATACTCTATAAAATGACTAAACAACAGAGAGGAGAACAGCCGCTTAGTCACTTGCGGTTCAGCAATTGACGGCAGATTTTCGTCAGACACGTCCTCGATCTTCAACATCAACCTCCAGTTCCGAACACATCCGCTTAGATGGAAAGCTGCATATCATCCTAACGGGAGTTAGGAAGGATTGCAAAGTGTGTTCTAAAAGGACTGAACATGGCAAAAGACATCAAACTACATACTATTGTGATACTTGTCCCGAAAAGCCGGGCATACATCTCGGCAATTGTTTTCTAAAATACCATACAAAGCTCAATTACAAGGACTAATGCTTAAGATATTATCTTCGTAAAACTGTAAAGATACATTAAACATTAAAATATAAAAGATTTGTGTGTTACTTTGTGTGTAATCATTCTACGTCAGAGATAGTCAATGCACCAAAAAGCGCTACGAAACGTCTCGAGTTGCTGGTTCGCCTGCGCGAAAACGGCCTCGAGTGCAAAGGGTTAATATTGAAACCTTTGACAACCCTTCTTCTCTAAATACCAATCTATTTAAGAGTCACATATAAGGAAACAGGGAGATACATGAATAGTCAGTACTAACGAAGCCAAAGTAAAAAAATATTTTTTTTTTAATTTCTATGATCAGCTCGGTTGGCGTCCGTTGGATAAGGAGCCAATAAATCAGTAAACCCTTGGGCAACCCTCTCTCCCTCTCTCTCTCTAATTATGAATCTATTTAATAGTCACATATAAGGAAATAGGGAGATACATGAATAGTGAGTATTAATCAAGCCAAAATAAAAAAAAATGTTTATAGTGTCAACTTCGAATATTCCTTAAAAGTCGATTCAACATAATATAATAAATAACTGTATTACCTTTCTCCCTTGTTTGGGCGCGTTCGTTTTTGAGGTCCTCCAGAAGGGCGTCCAGTTGATTAACATTCTGCTCATTGCCCGAATATCCATTCCCATCAGTGCTCGAATACTGGTAAGATGTCTTCTTATAGACATACTTTTGATCCTTGAAATTAAATCATCGTTATTTTAAGAATGAACTTTCAATATTATTCACGATTCTCATACTCGGCCATATTTCGACGGCGAGTCTAGCACTGGCGCCATCCTACGCTCTGACGATACGTGATGAGTACTCATTTCGTATCTGCAACAATGAAATCCCATGAGTAATTCATTCTTAAGCGTAACAAATTGATGAAAAATCACTTATAATCAACGCACTACATACAACCCACGCACTAGCATCTCACCCTTCCCTCCAGCCCGACAACTGATTCCTCATCAAAGCTGTGAAACAAGTCTCAAGTCCAAAAAAGGGCATAAATAACAATCTACTCTGGATCGAGTAAGCCTGTAGGTGAATTCTTATTTGCAATTACATTTAATTATATATTCTGGTTATATGCACGAAATTGAAAACAAAAACAAAGTCGTATAAGTGCCTCAGAATTTATTTTTAATTTTATTATTTTTTCCCGAATGTGTGAGTACACACATTTTCAAATGTGAAACGCAATTCCTTGCAAAAAGAAAGAATAATAAAATAGGATGAAAGAAGAGAAGAATATACACACAGCCTAAAGGAAAATCTAACATATGGTCGGATTTATAAAAAGCGGTTTCTAGATCCGACGAATGATCTCATTGAGAGCAAAGTTTCATCAAAAAACCTGCTGCTGCTTAAAAATGCGCTTGCAGGCAATGAGATGCGTTATCTATGTCGCCAGCCAAAAAGTAGTGATTTCAGTTTCAATCTTCCAAAATTGTCTAGTAGTTGTTCGCCAAGGACTCCTTGGTTAGATACTTTTGAACTTTTGCACTGCCGAAAAACAACTTCAATCAATCAAGTTATTTCAATCCAACGCGCCGAGTATTCATATGAGAATGATCTCATTCAGGTATGAAATGTTATATTAGTAAATATTGAATTGGATTCCGATGGGAAATGGCCACGCGAATCGAATATAAAAGCGAAAAGCAATCTCGACAGTAGGGAGAACGTAGGCGGCGGGAAAACTGAGCAAAGTGACCGACTAACCACACGGAACACATTCAATTTAATAATCTTGTCCAAGAACATATCTATTATTAGTTCACTGCCAAGGTTTAATTAATTAATTACTTTTCTAATTAATTATTTCCCTTTTGGAAAGTGTCGAAATGACGAACACATTAACCCCCTCCCCCCTTTTCGGAGGTAAATTGATTTATAAACAATCATGAGATAGTCCAATAGTTCAACTACAAACTATTGAATACATGATCAGCGAATATTTTCGACTTCCTCCTCAGGGTCCGTCAAACGTATTCGCATCCGAGATGTGTCTGGATGAGGAACAAACAACTGCCAACAACGAAACTTATGAACGACACTAGGAGCGTTATAAAACTGTCGGTGCTGACACCCAAGGCCGAGTTATGTACATACGTATCTACATACTTTGAGGTTTTGAGATGAAACACTAGCTAGTTAATTAGTTCGTCTGGTGCGTTCCGAACTGAACGTGAATGTATCGCGCGACGATCGGTGCTATACTACTTGCCAAGTAATTCCAAAAATAAAGTCAACCTCTCGGATTAGGTCCTATACACGTACAGACGACGAGGGTCGTCTAGTAGCTTTCCTCGACTACATTTACACGTCTCGGCTGTTGTTTGAACACCCGGCAAACATGTTCGCCAACACTTGTGCGGTTAGATTGCTTAGAAGAGCTTTGTTTGCTATAAGACGAAGTTTGTGTATCTAGAGGTATAGATCGAAAGCTTGTTTAGTGAAATGTATCTACAGCGAAGAGCGACTTTGAGCGGACGGTGTCTAGACTGATTTATGGGCAGGAGCATGTAGCAAATACTCGTAACTAACAGCGAGCAGGTAGAAGAAAGTGTGTATCCGTAATTCATACAAATTGTTTTGCTTTTCGCTTCTTCCATGAATCAAATGGCTTGTTGGTTGCGTTGGCGGGGCGGTATTTCCTTGGGTGCGGCTTTGAATAGAGATACATTATTCGAATACTCACGGGGAAGGGTGGCTATCGGAAATAGGACAGTTTTTATGAATGGTCAATACTCGGAGCTGCTTGAGCTTAGACGAACGTTGCAACTGGAAGCCAGTTAGACTTGATCTGGGAAATCAGTGACAGATTGCGTGGGCATGCTGTTAATGCAACAAATTGGAATTGTAATCGCAATAGTGGCGTCATAGATGAACTCACAAAGTGATGCTGTGTGGGAAGTTATTTAGAGAGGGAGTGCTTTTGTTATTTTCTTAATAAAAAGTGATCTCACTAAACAGCAGCACAGCAGAGCCAAATATGTAAGTAAAACACTTATGGCTTGGCATTCAATGCTAAATGATTTCTAAGTTGTTCATTCATTCGCACTTACGACAGAGGATGGCACTTATAAGGCATCTTCTGACGACATCAACTGTTTGTTCCCCTTTTCAAAAGAACAAAGATTCTAAATAGAACGCAAAATGATAATGTAAGGTATTAAATGAATTTAGATAAGATTAGATTGTGTGTTAGAATGAAAACTAGGAGAAAATTTGACGATCACACTTTAGATTCCTCCTAATGAATTTTCAGTGTTAATAGAAAAAAAAAATTGGCTATATCATATTTCACGTAGAAACAAAATCGACGGGAAATATTTTTGGGTTCGGTAACTTGCTAGTATTTTACAATTGAAGAAATTGTAAACAACTGTTAGACGCTAACAGCTCCACGCTTAATTATTTAACCACTGAGGTCATTCCCCCATCATTTTTGGAATCACTCAAGGTGATTTCCTTATATTGCCAACAGTCATTTCAATATTCTATACCGGAATATCATCATCATCATCATCATCGGCACTACAACCGGAACCGGTCTTGGCCTATTTTAGCAAGTCTTGAGGCTTGTTAAATTTTCCATAATGATTTGTTTTTTCCGGGCATACCGGAATATGAAACCTAAAAAAAACTCGGCTGACGTCAGGTATATCGGTTTTCTTTATATTATCATAACAAATTTGTATTTAAAAAAGGCACCGAATAATTGGGAAATCATGCTAACATACATACCAGGTGCAGTACGCATGTCACATTTAACAATGTAAAACTTTTACATAAAATTCGCCACAATGTTATTTGAAAGATTCTGAATGCTTGGAGTCGACTGATTTGACTTACTTTGAACTGAAGCACTTACGGCTCCGATATTTTCGGTACTCCACCTTACTCATACTATCCCTATTGGGGAGAACTTGACTGAGCGATTTTCACAATTGCCTCTGTGGCGGTTCCGCCAAACCCCACTGTCTACTTACCCGAAGAACCGCCGTAACTACAACCCAACCTTCATAGTTTTCTGCTAATGCAATCGCATTAACACCTGTAAATGCTTCACGCATTAAGTTTATCAAATGTAGTTAGCTAAAAGCTCCTGGAAGAGAATTCTTACCTTCATTCATTTATTCGGATTCAAAATTCGCTATAAGAATTCTGTTCCAAACTTCATTAAGCCCAAGCCCAATTCGGCACCTTTGGTTGCCAGGCAAATCTCAATCTTACACACGCATTTTACCTAGTAGAATTTCTGAAAACGAAATAATTTGGTTTACATATGATGTAACCATCATAACGGGGATCATAAACATTGCGTCGCCTATTCCCAGCCCCACCATAAACATTGGCTGGCGACCTATACCCAAGGGACAAAAGCAAATATACGCATCACGCGTCTTAAACCATAAATTAAATCCTACAGCATAGGCAAATGCAAATAGGTATGGTATACTTACCCTTGGCAGCGATGTGTTGTATTCCAGAATACTACCCTTTATTAAATTTAACACTGAATCTCCTTACACATCCTTAAAAACCTCCCTTAACATATATTACATTCTCACTTAATACATACCATTCATAAACATTCACAATATTGCCAGTTACAGCACATTTAATAACAAGCCCCTTTTCATAACTTGCACCTTTTTATTTCAAAACAGAGCACTTTGATTTTCGTTCAAATTTTATTCAATTTAAAAGTCACAGAAACTAAAGAAATACTTTGAGAAAATTTGTTTTGTTCATATTATAATTTACAGTAAATTAGAACACAATGTTCTATAAGTAGAGAAAAAATTCAATAGTAAAATCAGTCCCCATCTTATTCAATATTTACACCTCCGATATTCCCCGCCCTGTGGACGGGAGAGTAAACCAAATATGCTATGCGGATGACGTCCTGGTGTACACGTCAACCAAAGGCCCTAACCTCGCAACAAATCGACTCAACCGTCACTTGGACGAACTGTATCAGTATTACAGTCGATGGAAAATCCGACTTAATCCATCCAAAGCAGTAGCCATAATTCTGAGTAGTAAACACTCCCAACCTACTTCTCGATATTCACAGAATATTCGAATAAAAATGGGAGATACTACGATTAGACCACAGGACAAGATGAAATATCTCGGGGTCACTTATACCCCAAAAATGAATTTCATCAAACATGTGACCCACATTCTCCAAAGGGGCCTCGGTCGGTCTAAGCAACTGCACAACATCCTGAAGTGGAGGAACAAAGTTGACACCAAAGTTAAGCTTCTCTGCTATAAGCAGCTAATCCGATCTGGAATATCGTACGCCTTTCCCATATGGTCCTGCATATCTTCGGCTCAAATGGAAAGACTTCGGGTTTTCGAAAGGAAACTCCTCAGAAGATGCACCAATCATTCTAGAAGGCCTGACGGACGTCATTACCCCAACTCTCACCTATACGAAGGCGCCTCCATTACCCCTATCGACGAGTACTTGCTTCAATTAGCATATAAGTACCTCGAAAACATTCAGAACAGCGAGAACCTACTTGTACGGGACTCTTGCGTTCTTGACCCTTCTCTCTCTCGATCTCTTCGGATCAAACCCCCACAATTTCTTCTTCAGTATAAAACTGAAGAAAGCACCCTTCCCAACAACATTCCCCTCTATAATAGAGGATTTCTGGACCCATCCCATAGGGTCTACAATTAACAAACCAAACACACGAACGCACAGTACAAGACGGCACAAATACAAACATACACACCGACCAAAGAGCAGATTATCAGACGCCAAAGACGTGATCTGCGTTTACTACCGCACCCAAGACCCACCGGTCTTGTAAGATTTCTTTCCCACCATCCCTCTATAAAAGTAGTTAGAGAACACTTGGACTAACACTGTCCACACTATCCTTGGATACCCCCCCCCTTTTTTCTTCTCTTTTCAGATGCCGCGAGACCGGGCCCAACATCCTCACGGATGTGGGTGATTCTGGTTATCGCAAGATGACCAGAAGTCAGAGACAAGATGAAGGACACATATGTCCTGTCTCGCCAAATTCGGCCTTCTCGCCACAATTTTTTTTTTTTTATAGTAAAATCAGTTGAGGAAGAGAGTTGAGTCAGATCAGTTAGTTGACTTTGAGTTTGAGTTTGGAGTTGAGTTCAGTTAGTTGGTTGTCAATCAAAGAGTTGAGGAAGTTAAGAAGTAGTTTGAGTTTTGTTAATTAAAAAAAAAGGAGAAGCTGTAATAAAAATAAACAAAGTAACACACAATAAAAGAAAAGAAACATTTTTCAATTCAAAACCGGACAACTTTATATCAAGAATTGAAATAAAACAAAACGCGAATTGATGAAAGAAGATTTAATAAAGGATTTAAAAAATTAAAGGTCCCCACTCTTCCCTCGATAGAGGAAGCACGGCGCCGGACGTCAACACTGGTGGCAGCGGTGGGATCCAACGGAAAGATCCCTAACTAAATCAAGACAAAATAAAACAGAAAACAAAATTTAAAACAACACAAAAAATTTTTATAAGAAGAAAAGAGAGAAAAAAACACAAGAGAAATAACCAAACCAAAATAAGAAGAAAAAAAAAAGGGAACATAAAACAACGAAAACCAAAATAAACATAAAAAAAAACAAAAAAAAAGAAAAAAAAAAAAGGAAATCAGCCAAGACCAGGATGAGCAAGCAACTATAGGACGTGAAGTCTGCCTGGCGATAATTAAAAATTTTTTTAAAAAAGTAAAAAAAAAGAGAAAGAAGAACATACAACAATAAGAAACTCAAGACAAAGATGTGGGTTATTACCACTAATGCGTCAGCACGGACGCGGTTAAGCGTAATACCACCGATTTTATACTGAAGATGTTCCACAGGAAAACCACATTAATGAAACACACTGATGAAACTTTACTGACGAATGTTTTTTTATTCTCACTTTTTACAAGTTAAGAGATGACAGCAGCGGGATTTAACACAATAAAGACTCCGTCCGATTGTCTTAACTACTTTCTTTATTCGGTATACAATCTTACACATGAAATCGTTTACAACTTACGCTGGTGTCTAAATTCATTTATATTTAGTTAAAATAGTTTATAGTTTAAGCGACACATTCAGGTTCATTTAGATTTAGTCGGAATAGATCATAATTTAAACAACACATCCCGGATCATTTTATATTTAGATAAAATAGATTGCAGCTTAGTGACACACTCAGGTTAATTTAGGTTTAGTCAAAATAGATTATAACTTAAACGACACCTCTAAATACGACTCCGTTGACACTAGGCTCGTGCGTACTTACTGGTGGGTGGAACTCGACTTTTACTTCTTATCAACTGGTGAATGTTCTTTCTTTACTTTTACTTTTGTGTCTCCACACACCACTGAAGGCAAATCGGACTCGCTGTAATGACTCCTGACCACATAAGAAGGTGATGAAGTTTTTAACTCAGTAGGACACGTGTGTACCTCTCGGAAGATGAAATCTGACTCTCCATTGGAAGTCATCAAAAGGAAAGGAGCCCCGAAAGAAACTGGAAAGGAGGCGGAGTTACACGATTAACTTGAAGTAGTTAATCGTGATTGGACCTGACGGGGTAGTCATACATTACGCATGTGTGGGTATGCCATGCATACGATCGTTCGGCGACCGTGGTGGATGGAGGTACATCGCTAGTGCATTTTCTAAGAATGCAAACACTAGCATGTGGGGTGTGAAAACCCAAACCAATGATTTGGTCATCCTAATGGAAGGCCATAAATCATCATTTCGGTTGCCGATGATTAAACATTGCAACGAACATAGGGTGCAGCCATTGCCAGATGTTGAAAGTAAACATTTTCTGGCTGCATCTTGATCGTTACTTGAATGCGGCCTCTGAACATGGGGACCGATAATTGGAAGCCAGCGATTGCTGGTAATCAGGGACATGTTTGGTTTGCGTCAGCAGAAACCTTGTCGGCGGTAGCAAATCAATAGGGGCAAATAGCCGCATGCATGTTATGCCGAGGGTAAACAAATACAACGAGTCACAAGGAACTCTTGTTGATTGTTGTTTCCATAGCTTAAGGCTATGGAAACGAGATGCCCTGGCAGAATGTATGCCTAAAGATAGGATTTCAGATGCCATGGCAATGTGATGATTTTGCCATGGACTTATGCTTTTTTTAGGAAATGATGTACGCCTCGGGGGTGAATTTTCGATGCCACGGTAAGGTGATAAGCTTTGCCGTGGGCTTAATGTTTCTTAGGGAATGATGTACGTCTCGGGGGTGAATTTTCGATGCCACGGTAAGGTGATAAGCTTTGCCGTGGGCTTAATGTTTTTTAGGGAATATGGTCTGGCCGAGGGTGAGTTTTCGATGCCACGGCAAGGTGATAAGCTTTGCCGTGGATTTAATGTTTTCAGTGGTGATGCTGGAGAAAAAGGGGTCTGGAAGGAAATCCCCTACAGAATAGGTAAGCTGCCTAACAGAAATTCAAAACGGTTATCCGATTGGGTAACCGTATTAATTCCGGCGATTTGGCTGGGGGTAAATGCCATAGCAAGGTTACGCAACCTTGCTGAAGTTCGACCGAGAGGTAAGTCGTTCGCCTGGAATAGTGGGGATCGAGCGATGCGTGGCTCTTCGGGCCCTGAAAAGCCCCACATCACTCCCTCCCCAGTGACGTAGTCACGAAACAGGTAAGGCAGTTTAGGGGGTGGTAAGTTGGTTATGGGCGCGCGTATGAGCGCGAGTACGGGGAGGTTGTGCTGGTGGAGTAGGAGCGGTGTCAGTAGATGGAGGTGATTCTGGAGCGGAAGCTTCCAGAAAACAGGGCTTAAGCCTTTCGACGCTGACCGTGGATCGCTTGCCTCTAATGTCGATCTCGAAGACGCGGTCACTGATGCGGCGGAAGACTTTGAATGGGCCATCATAAGGTGGGTCGAGGGGTTTTTTGACCTTATCCACCCTGACAAAGACGTGCGTGCAGCTGTGCAGTTCAGGGTGGACGAAAAGTTTTTTGGAGCCGTGCCTGGTTACAGGGGTTGCCCTAACCTTACGTAGCAGGTCACGGAGATGTCCCAATTCGCGTAGTTGGTCACGCGGTGTTTCGCCATTCAGGAAAAGTTCTCCTGGAAGAAGGAGGTTGGTACCATAGGTGAGCTCTGCTGCCGAAGCACCCAGGTCCTCCTTAATACTTGTCCTCAGGCCGAGGAGGACAGTTGGAAGGGCGTCAAACCATTGAGTGTCATTATGACACATGAGTGAGGCTTTAAGAGATCTATGCCAGCGCTCTATCATCCCATTTGATTGCGGATGGTAGGCGGTGGTACGACTTCTTTGGCAGCCGAGAAGATCTGTTAGCTGCCTAAAAATTGTCGCCTCAAATTGTGGACCTCGGTCCGAAGTAATGGTGGTTGGTACACCGAAGCGTGTGACCCAAGTTGAATAAAAGGCCTTGGCGACTGATTCGGCAGTAACTGCCCGGAGAGGTGTCGCTTCTGGCCATCGCGTGCAGCGATCCATCATAGTGAGGATATAAGAAAATCCTCTTGATGGAGTAAGCGGTCCCACTATGTCTATGTGGACATGGGCGAAGCGTGCCGTGGGAAGCTTGAATTGCGCTGGCTCCAGTACATTATGTCGCGCTACCTTGCAGCGCTGGCACTGGGGACAAGCACGGGCCCAACCGGTGAGGTCTTTGTTCATCCGGGGCCAAATAAATTTGCGACGGACAGCAGCGGCTGTTGCTCGGCCGCTGGGGTGGGCAGGGTTGTGGTAAACCTGGAACACGCCCTTACGAAGTTTCTCGGGAATGTAAGGTCTAGCGGTTCCAGTGGAGACATCACACCAGATTTCGCCCAAAGGGTCGCGAAGGGTAATTTTCTTAAGCTCTAGTGCCGTATCGGCAGTTAGGAGGGACTTGAGCTGTTCGTCCTCCTCTTGAGCTAGGGCAAGGTCAGTGTTATTCAAGGCGGTACGCAAATGAATCGTATCGATTCGAGAAAGGGCGTCCGCCGTGACGTTCTGTTTACCGGAGATATGCCTGATCTCCGTAGAATATTGCCCAATGAGGTCTAATTGACGCTCTTGTCGGGGGGAGGCATTTCCCGACTTCTTCCGGAACGCATAGACCAATGGCTTATGGTCTGTTAAGATGGAGAGTGAGCGACCTTCTATCATATGACGGAAGTACTTAACAGCGCTGTAGATCGCGAGCAATTCACGGTCATAGGCGCTGTAACGTCGCTCAGTGGGACTCAGCTTCCTTGAAAAGAAACCAAGTGGTTCCGGACGGCCTTCAATGTCCTGTTCGAGGACGGCTCCGATTGCGGTATCCGATGCGTCGCATTGGATAGAAAGTGCCGCTCCCTCGAGAGGGTATCGGAGTAAGGTGGCATTTGCCAATTGTTCTTTGGACAGTTGGAATGCTCGATCTGAGACTTCTGTCCAATTAATGGGGCGCTTATCATTGCGCTTAGCTCCTTTCAAAAATTCATTTAAGGGAGCTTGAATCTGAGCGGCATTCTTCAGGGTTGGGCGGTAAAAGTTAAGCATGCCCAAAAATCGACGCAGCTCACTCACGTTAGTAGGCCGGGGGTACTTCATGAGGGCCTCCACACGGTCTGGTAGTGGGCGAATGCCCTGGTTGTCAACGACATAACCCAGATAGGTGATTTGCTCTTTGGCGTATTGACACTTTTCTGGGTTGATGACAAGACCGAATTCGCGGAGGCGCTCTAGGACCTGACGTAAGTGGTGTTTATGTTCGGCGAGGTCTTTGGAGGCGATGAGAATGTCATCAAGGTATGCATGGCAGCAATTAAGACCTCGTAAAGCCGTGTCGATATACCGCTGGAATGTCTGTGCGGCATTCCTGAGGCCGAAAGTCATCACTTTGAACTCGAAGAGTCCGAAAGGTGTAATGACTGCGGTCTTGGGGATGTCTTCTGGTGCCACCGGAATTTGATGGTATGCCCTGGTGAGATCCAGGGTTGTGAAGACATTGCACCCTCGCAACTTGTACGAAAAATCGTAGAGGTGTGCAATTGGGTATCTGTCGGGGACAGTTGCTGCGTTCAACAGCCTATAATCGCCACATGGGCGCCACTCACCAGAACGTTTCGTCACTAAGTGGAGTGGGCTTGCCCAGGGACTGTCCGACGGTTGGCAGATACCTAGTTCGATCATATGCTCGAACTCCGCGCGCGCCGCACGTAATTTTTCCGGAGCCAGTCGACGTGGACGCTGGCTCACCGGGGGACCACGTGTTTCTATATGATGAAACACCGTGGCTTTATGTCGGCGTTGGTTAGGTAGAGGAATTGTTGTACTCACAAATTCCTGTACCATAACCTGGAATGGGTCTAAGCACTCTGTGGCCCCTGAAGTTGCCGCTGGTGATGCCGTCATGGGCAAGGGGGGTGCGGCTGGAGCCACAAGTCTGTTATGGGTCGAATCGACCAACAGATTATGTGCACCTAATAGGTCGGAACCTATCAGGGGTTCATTCACGTCCGCAATGACGAAACGCCAAGTGATCGGACGACAAAGACCCAATTGCAGTGTCAGCTTTTTACGTCCGTACGTAAGTATCGGCGTATTATTTGCTGCTGACAATTTGAGTGCGGCTGGCACGCGGTTACGCGGAGCAAACGATCGCGGGAGGACTGAAATATCGGCGCCGGTGTCGACAGTAAAAGCGATATTCAGTTTCGAATCCCGGATGGTTAAGCGACTTATTGTAGGGGTGCCGGCCGATTGCGCGAGGGTGTCGGTCGGCAAAATTAGTTTAAAGAGCGCCTCTGGTTGGTGGAAGGTTGCGTCCAACCACAAGGCGCTTTGCAATTGAATGCGCGATCACCATATCGCTGGTGATTGGCGCACCAAGGCAGAGTAACGGCATTATCAGGTATGTTCTGCCTATTAGTATTGCCGTTACGGGGAGGTCGAGCCGGAGCTCGCTGGGGATTGGCCCGGTGAGGGCCATTTTGGGTGGGATTGGCCCTCCGTGGGGCATTTTGGGTGAAATTTTGCCGATTAATAGGACGGCTCGGCATGGCTCGATTCTGGGCGCTTCGAGGATTGTTCCTCACCTCCGCGCGCAATTGCGTTATCTCGCGGAGGAGTGAGGTTTGGAGCGCCCGAAGGTCAGCAGGAGTTAGTTGTGTGAGTGGACTTCTTTGGTTGAATGCGTTGGGGCCTGCCTCTGGATTCCCCTGAGGGAAATTGGTTGAGGCGGGCCTTCTAAGGGGTAATTGGTTTTGAGGAGGATGGAGGATTGGGACCAATTGAGGGGCTGAGAAAGGCAGACGAGAGTGCCGTGCAGGCTGGGCGGCGTGTTGAGAAACCGCCGCTACTTGGTACGCAGGAGGCTCAGAATACTGATCTGAGCTTTCCATGATTGCGTCCGCAATTTTGGATAAATAGCCCAAACTCTGATTGGGTTGGGCTATAAGTGCCGAACGGGCATGCTGGGGAAGACACCTCAAAAGGTGAGGCTTTATTAGGTCGTCCCCAATCCTGGTCCCCGCTATAGAGCGTAAATGGGTCAGGAAAAGAGATGGTCTCATCCCAGAAAGGTTGGTTACAGCGGCTAAACGGTGTTGCCGCATACTTCCAGGTTCGTCCAAGGCGTCGAGCAGAGCTTCACGCATGTTGCTATATGGGTTGCGGCCGGCCGACCTTATTAAGTGTGCAACATGCGGTCGTTGAGTGCGGTCAAGCACTTTCAACAGCTCAACTGCACGAAGTTGTTCGTCGTGCAAGGCAGAGGCCTGGAAGATGCGGTCTGCCACTGCAAACCAAAGGTCTGGGTCCTCCTCATCGAAGGGGGGAAGTCCTATATTAGGGTGACGAGTCCCATTCCCGAGGCTGGAAGCATCGTGGAATTCTTGGGACTCTGAAGGTCTTTGGGGTTGTTGTGAGGTGCTGGCACCAGTTGTGGGCATTAAAATGCCGGCATTTGCCAAAGGGCCGATACCAGGGGCGTTAGGAGCAGTCGAGAGTGTGTCTGGGGAAGTAGGCTGGGGTCGGTTCACGACGCTGGGGGCAACGGGTGGTGCCAGAGGAGTAGATTGTCCGGGCAAGTCTAGGTCAGCATCGACTTGCTCGGTGGGGAAATCGACGCTGGAGGCGTCGTGGAATTCGAGAGGCTCGGATTGTTCCAGAGCCTTTTTGGCCATGGTGTTCCGCGTGTTGACCATTATGGGTTGAATGACGCGAAACTGGGATCAAAAGCGTAAGAGGACGCGAAGAAAGGTGAAGGGAGGCCAATGGGTGAAAAGAAGTCGCAGGGAGTTGAGAGAACCACGGATGTCCTAAAACAATGGTTTTCCCTAACCAAAATAAGGCGAGCGAAGGTCGGAAGTGGAGTCCCAGGGAGTCGAGAGCCGTCGACAAGTAAATGCAAGTCGCTGAGAGTTGAGAGTAGTCGATTGGTCGCGAATAATGTTGTGCGAGATTGTACCCGGAAGGGGTTTACAACCTTTATTATATTTGTTAATTTATTCTTCGTTTTGCTTTTCCTCAATATATATTTTTACAATAAAAAAAAAAAAACGAAAAATTCGACAATCAAATTTTAGAGGTATAATTTTCTAATGAGACCTCGTAGTGTCGTTGCCAAGGGTTGCACGTGAATCAATACCCTGAAGGGGTTTACAAATGTTTAACTAGAATACTTTAACTGTTTTTTTTAATTTGGTATGCTGTACTCATAAGTCATAAGATTCTGCCGCAACTTTTTATTCAGTTGGTTTTGAGGTTTTGACGACTAATGCTAGTTTAATGCACAGAATATTAAATTCACAAAAGAAAAACGGAAATTTAGGCAAACAAAGAAAGGGTGGGTGTAACTGCGTATGTATTTTAACGAGTGAGTGTGTTTTTTTATGTCACTTTAATTAAAGATTAGAAATTTTATTGATAAAAGGTAATAAAATGTTAAAAGGAGGTGATTTTGCTTCATTTGGTTAATTAACGTGTTGATTGTTATTTCGGAGAAATGTATTCTCTTTTCAAATACGTGTTTGATTAAGATTAAGGAAATAGAACTGTAAGGGGAAAATTGTAATTGTATAATCTTACTACTGTATTCACGGATCTTATTAAAAATAACGACTCACACCAATATTTGTTCTGTTTTTAAACAATACAGAACTCGCTATGATAATGTTATGGCACACAATATTTAAGGAAAACAAATTTTGTTTGCGAATATAATGTATTATTCGGCAAAGCCTCTGATGTATTGACTTATTACATGTTTTTGGTAGGCTTTTGCTCTATTAAAAACTTTAAGCTATTTATTTTTACGTTAATCATTAATTCACAATTTATCGTCTGTTCACTTTTTCTTTCTTAAATATATAAAAATGAGATTCCTATATGTACATAAAGGATCTTATGTGAGTATATGTATAATAATTATTATCCGATGGAATTATGTTTCAATAATTTCAAGTCTATGTACAGAAAAAGTTATATGACTTTTATTAACAGGAACGTAATATGCACTTGTATGCAATATTAATTCATTTAAAGTTTTGTAAAAATTTTATTATTATTCGGTAGTGTACTTTTTAATATTTTGTCTAAATGTTGGTGTATGAGTGTATTATAATTTCAGAGGTGCATTTATGTGATGACGATTTCAAAAGTAACAAAGTGCAAAATTACTGATTTCGTAACAAAATATTCGTTTTCACAAAAGCTAGACATACAAATAAGAAGACGAAAAGGTACTTATCTTATTGTTGAATGGTAGTGTCTGATGATGTTGTTCCGGTCTGGTGGGGGTGGGTTGCTTGTTACTTGTCCGAAGATGTTGGATACCGGAGTGTTGGGGACTGGTTAGCTCTGCAAACTGATGGGGTGGGGCTCTTCTTGCCCTTAAAATGTCTTTTGTTTACACACACTAGTCACTGTTCTAATCGTTTTGATGGTTGGGTGTATGGTCTGTCATTAAAAAGAGTTCGCAAAAGTTCGAAAGTCGCGTGTTCACTTTTTTATATGATAAAAAAAAACGTCGCGTGTCACCAATGTGGGTTATTACCACTAATGCGTCAGCACGGACGCGGTTAAGCGTAATACCACCGATTTTATACTGAAGATGTTCCACAGGAAAACCACATTAATGAAACACACTGATGAAACTTTACTGACGAATGTTTTTTTATTCTCACTTTTTACAAGTTAAGAGATGACAGCAGCGGGATTTAACACAATAAAGACTCCGTCCGATTGTCTTAACTACTTTCTTTATTCGGTATACAATCTTACACATGAAATCGTTTACAACTTACGCTGGTGTCTAAATTCATTTATATTTAGTTAAAATAGTTTATAGTTTAAGCGACACATTCAGGTTCATTTAGATTTAGTCGGAATAGATCATAATTTAAACAACACATCCCGGATCATTTTATATTTAGATAAAATAGATTGCAGCTTAGTGACACACTCAGGTTAATTTAGGTTTAGTCAAAATAGATTATAACTTAAACGACACCTCTAAATACGACTCCGTTGACACTAGGCTCGTGCGTACTTACTGGTGGGTGGAACTCGACTTTTACTTCTTATCAACTGGTGAATGTTCTTTCTTTACTTTTACTTTTGTGTCTCCACACACCACTGAAGGCAAATCGGACTCGCTGTAATGACTCCTGACCACATAAGAAGGTGATGAAGTTTTTAACTCAGTAGGACACGTGTGTACCTCTCGGAAGATGAAATCTGACTCTCCATTGGAAGTCATCTAAAGGAAAGGAGCCCCGAAAGAAACTGGAAAGGAGGCGGAGTTACACGATTAACTTGAAGTAGTTAATCGTGATTGGACCTGACGGGGTAGTCATACATTACGCATGTGTGGGTATGCCATGCATACGATCGTTCGGCGACCGTGGTGGATGGAGGTACATCGCTAGTGCATTTTCTAAGAATGCAAACACTAGCATGTGGGGTGTGAAAACCCAAACCAATGATTTGGTCATCCTAATGGAAGGCCATAAATCATCATTTCGGTTGCCGATGATTAAACATTGCAACGAACATAGGGTGCAGCCATTGCCAGATGTTGAAAGTAAACATTTTCTGGCTGCATCTTGATCGTTACTTGAATGCGGCCTCTGAACATGGGGACCGATAATTGGAAGCCAGCGATTGCTGGTAATCAGGGACATGTTTGGTTTGCGTCAGCAGAAACCTTGTCGGCGGTAGCAAATCAATAGGGGCAAATAGCCGCATGCATGTTATGCCGAGGGTAAACAAATACAACGAGTCACAAGGAACTCTTGTTGATTGTTGTTTCCATAGCTTAAGGCTATGGAAACGAGATGCCCTGGCAGAATGTATGCCTAAAGATAGGATTTCAGATGCCATGGCAATGTGATGATTTTGCCATGGACTTATGCTTTTTTTAGGAAATGATGTACGCCTCGGGGGTGAATTTTCGATGCCACGGTAAGGTGATAAGCTTTGCCGTGGGCTTAATGTTTCTTAGGGAATGATGTACGTCTCGGGGGTGAATTTTCGATGCCACGGTAAGGTGATAAGCTTTGCCGTGGGCTTAATGTTTTTTAGGGAATATGGTCTGGCCGAGGGTGAGTTTTCGATGCCACGGCAAGGTGATAAGCTTTGCCGTGGATTTAATGTTTTCAGTGGTGATGCTGGAGAAAAAGGGGTCTGGAAGGAAATCCCCTACAGAATAGGTAAGCTGCCTAACAGAAATTCAAAACGGTTATCCGATTGGGTAACCGTATTAATTCCGGCGATTTGGCTGGGGGTAAATGCCATAGCAAGGTTACGCAACCTTGCTGAAGTTCGACCGAGAGGTAAGTCGTTCGCCTGGAATAGTGGGGATCGAGCGATGCGTGGCTCTTCGGGCCCTGAAAAGCCCCACAAAGACTTCTATCAACATTACGTATGACAGCAATCAACATTTAGTAGAGTAAGAATTTTTTAATAGCGACTTTTCTCTCTACTTTTTTTAGGAATATTTTCTAATTGGAAGCTCTCCTTTCCACAAAAAAAAAAAAAATTTTTTTTGGATAGAAATTTCTATCTATATTCTTTGAAAATTCTCATTTCAGTATTTCGACGACCTTTCCGTTTTTTTCTTTTTCGTCGAAAATTTTCTTTTTCAGCTTTGGATCCCAATTATCGTTCTTTTCCATATATATATATATATATATATATATATATATATATATATATATATATATATATATATATATTATATATATATATATATATATATATATATATATATACATATATTTATATATATATATATATATATATATATATATATATATATATATATATATATATATATATATATATATATATATTGAATAACAAAAAGAAAGGCCAATTTTTTCATAACCATATTTTTAGAATTAACCATCTTTTTAAGAATTGATAACAAATTTTCGCCATACAGTATTTTAAACTTTCACTATTACGAGTCCATATTACACGAGACAGGCGGCTAGGCAGGGGGAAGAACAAATCCACTATCAACCGATATACAATAAACCCCCTGAAATGGCTCTTTCTGTCGGAATTTCTGATGTTTTCAGAATCGTCCCTACCTTTGACGGGAAACCCTGCGACCTAGTCAAATTTATTTCCGGGGGAGATGTTTTATTTAGATCAATAAAAAAGGCAGACCCCGATATATACGAAACATTTCTGGAGCTAGTCAAAAATAGACTAGAGGGCCATGCTTACGATCTGATTAGGTATAGCAAAATCGCTAAGTGGGGGGATTTAAAAGATAAACTTGAATCGGAATATAAAGAGGAGCAATCTCGGTCGACGGCACATAATGAGTTGATTTCTCTGAAACAACACTACAGAGAAACCGTTCGGGAATATGGCGATAGAGTCGCGAATGCTCTAAGGACTCTAAACTCTGCCACGTGTGAAATAACAGCAGACGCGGTGGTTAGGGAATACTTAATAGAAGAAAACATAAAATTGGCTGTACAAACATTTGAAGATGGACTAAAGAACGAACAGCTAAAGATACTAGCTAAAGTCCATGGGGGAAATAATTTAAAACAGTCGATTTCACATGTAGTATCACATGCTGCTCGAATGGACAACTCTACCAGGCCATATAACTATAATGACAGATTTAATCGAATAGTCTGCCAAACCTGTGGTAAGCCAGGGCATTCTCAGGACACATGTTATCGGAACATGCAGTCCAACAATTTTCCGAATAGACAACCCATAAAAAGGGAATATAACATTGTATGCAATTTCTGTGGACGGAATAATCACACAGAAAACGAGTGTAGATACAAGATATCTAGGAATGGACCATCCTTAACAAATTACCAACAAGGTACAACAACGCGTAACCCACTCCGAAACAATCCTACAAACTCTGAAAATCGTTTTGGTGAAAATACTAGGACCACCAATAGACAAAACGATCGGCAAAATGTTCACTTTTCTCGGGTGCAAGAGTCGGAAAACGAGGCCTGACGCCAACCAAAATTTATGGAAGACAGACCAAATTTTTCTATTTACAGCATTAGATCTTTGGAAATAGATAACGACCATTTTAATGAAGCTCCTAGCCAAATTTACCTTGAGCCCACATACTCCTATAAAGCTAGACATATAAACGAAGATAACCCAGCCCCTAATATAAAGATTCCGATTCATACTCCAATTCTGGAAAATACAGTGGTGCCTCGCATAACGAACGCCTCGCACAGCGAACGCTGCACACAACGAACTTCCTTTTCGTTCATTTCACGATTCATACAACGAACTTCGCTGCACACAACGAACTTCGCTTCACACAACGAAGTCGCCCACTTCACACGATCACTGCCGATTTATTGCATCCTTCCGCGCAGGCAGTCGTTAGTCACTAAGCAGTACGCTTAACTTACGCACGTGTCGCAGCAATCGTTCATCATTACGAATTAAATCGCACACGTATCACGGCAGTCGTCCTTTTAAGATAAACTCAACATTTTTTTTATATGATGGGTTCTAAAAAAAGCAGGAAGGTGATTTCTCTTGAAATGAAACAGGAAATAATTAGAAGGAGTGAATGTGGGGTAAAACAGTGTGACCTCGTCAAAGAGTTTGGCCTCAACAAGACCACCATTTTCACCATTTTGACAAACAAGGATGCAATAAAATCAGCCAAAGTAGCCAAAGGAGTATCAAAACTATTTAATGAAAAACATAGATCTTCAATCCACGAGGAAATGGAGAGGCTATTAGCGATTTGGATTAAGGACAGGCAGGTGAAAGGTGACGTAACAACCCAAGATATTATCTGTCACAAGGCCAAGATAATTTATGAAGATCTAAAGAAAAACATCCCTGGAAGTAGCAGCAATCCAGATAATAAAGAAGATTTCAAAGCCAGCAGGGGGTGGTTTTTTAGATTTAAGAAAAGGTATGAAATCCACAGCGTTAATATGCATGGTGAGGCTTTCGGTGCTGATAAAAAAGAAGCAGAAAAGTTCTCTATTAATTTTCAAAAATTTATTATGGATGAAGGATACTGCCCACAACAAGTGTTCAATGCCGATGAAACGGGTCTTTTCTGGAAAAGAATGCCGAGCAGAACCGAGCAGAAGAAAAGAGAGAAACAAACGACTTTGGACAGGTTTTTCACTGCACCATCGGCCAAAAAGCGGAAAATGGATGAAGATGTGCAAGATTCGATTATTTCTTAAAATTAAAAAATGTGTGTTTTTTTCATTATGTTTTTAGATGTATCTAAATAAAAATAATAACAAAAAATGTATCTTTTCTTTATGTCATCTTACCATATTTTATGCTACAGAACGAATTATTTTTTTTAACATGTATTGTTATGGGAAAACGCGTTTCACATAACGAACTTTTCGCATAACGAACTTGCTCCTGGAACGAATTAAGTTCGTTGTGTGAGGCACCACTGTAATTCAGCAACACAGACTGAAAATTCGAAATTTTCAGCAGTATTAAAGACTGAAATCCCTAATATCTCGGCTATCCCTATTGACAACGCAGACAATTCAGCAACCAAGACTGAAAACTCAGCAGTATTAAAGACTGAAAATTCGGATCCTGCAGAAAATATACAAACAGAAATCTCTAATATTCCGGCTTTCCCAGTAGACAACCCCGACACTTCAGCAACAAAGACTGAAAATTCAGCAGTGTTAAAGACTGAAGACCCAAAAGTTGCAATAAAAATCGAAACCCAAGTCAGTTCAGCAGCTAATACTGATGAACAAATCTTTTCTGCAACAAAGACTGAAGGATTGAATGTTTCTACAGCAGATATAACTGAAGAAATAGTTCAAACAGCAAATAGGACTGGGAACTAAGATGTTCTAACAGCTAATAAGTCTGAAGAACTATACGAATCAGTAAATGAGACTGAGAAACTAAACGATCCTTCAGCAGTGAGTAAGACTGAAAAGGTAGACGTTCCGACAGCGGTTAAAGCTATGGACAATGACAACATTAAGCCGAAAACAATAAATATTTTAAACAACGAAAACAAACACAAACACTTACTCAAACATGAAATAATAAATAATGAAAATAATAATTCAACTAAAATAGGTACAGAAAAGGAAAACCATATAAGTACATTACAAATTTTTGTTTACAACAATAAACATTTATTCGAACACAAAATACAACAAAATAAAAAGTTACACAGTCATTTAGGACATTTGAAATCAGTTCTTAAGAAGATTTTTGGTATTATGCATTTCTATACAATCATCATAATAATAGGCCCAGAAAGGTTTTGGAAAATTTTCCATAAATTTAAGGAAAAGATAAACACATAACAAATGGCCTTTGTTTTTTTATTCAATATATATGAACTAATCAAACAATTGTAGGAATTGACGAAAACGAAAAAAAAAAAAAAAAAAAAAGTTAAAGAGGGGGAATAACGAAAGAAAATCTTAGAGGTAATATATATAATGGAAAGTTTGGAATTAATATATATATTCGAGCGGAAATGAGAATTTTGAAACAATAATATTAATATTATATAATTAATATAATAAGTAATAATAATTTTTGGATAAGAAAAGAAAAGGTTCCAAGGAGAAATATTTAAATTTAGTTAGTTAATATGTAATGTAAATAGACTATTTTGACTATTTTTCTAGTGTTAAGAACTTTTTGATTATTGTAAAAATTTAGTTAATATATAATGTAAATAGACTATTTTTCTAGTATTAAGAACTTATTGATTATTGTAACCTTTGACAAAGATTAATTTTGAAAACCATTGTGATGTAATTGAACGAAAATCCAAGTCTTTCTTAATCTACTACTAATCTACTACTACTAGAAAATTATTCTCTTCAAGGATAATTTTCTTTCTCGAAGAAGGGTGGGATGTTGTATTCCAGAATACTACCCTTTATTAAATTTAACACTGAATCTCCTTACACATCCTTAAAAACTTCCCTTAACATATATTACATTCTCACTTAATACATACCATTCATAAACATTCACAATATTGCCAGTTACAGGACATTTAATAATATGCCCCTTTTCATAACTTGCACCTTTTTATTTCAAAACAGAGCACTTTGATTTTCGTTCAAATTTTATTCAATTTAAAAGTCACAGAAACTAAAGAAATACTTTGAGAAAATTTGTTTTGTTCATATTATAATTTACAGTAAATTAGAACACAATGTTCTATAAGTAGAGAAAAAATTCAATAGTAAAATCAGTTGAGGAAGAGAGTTGAGTCAGATCAGTTAGTTGACTTTGAGTTTAAGTTTGAGAAAAAGTAAAATTGAGTTCAGTCAAGTTAAATATATATTATAAATATAGAATACAATATAGTAAAATATAAAAGAGTGAATAAATGAGTTTTGGAATTATAAGTTCTAATTGAAGTTGAGTTCTAGAGTTTTTAATTGAGAAAAGGAAGTAAAGGAATAAAAGAAAGGTCCCCGCTCTTCCCTCATCAGAGGAAGCACAGCGCCGGACATCAACAGATGCAATAAACACCAATTCCCTGTAAAGAAGCTAGAATCAATTAGCACCACGTGCATGGTGCATTACGGCTATCGTTACAGCTGCAATGCATAGCTTAGACAATTATCTACCCGATCTCTTCGCCTTCCCACATTTCTGGATCTGCTTCTCATGACCAGCGGCATGAACAAACAGAAACCCCAATTAGCACGCAATGAGATTCGGCCTGTTTACTTAGCCGAACTCACATCTCATTGATGCACATTATTCCCTTTTCTTTGTTTTCAGATTCATTCTCATGGCTTTGTCCCATGAGAGAACCAATGTGCACACATAGATGTGTATCTCTATGATCTCCTCTATGAGATCAGGTTACCTACCCCCAAAGAGAGACTTCACGTTTCTCTTGGGATGGAAAATGCAGCCTTCAATTAAGAGAGCCAGTACCACTGGCCAAATTTCCTTAGCCAGCGAATTAATATCGTTGAATCTTATTGCAACCGGCGATCCGGTCGGTTCACCTCCCGCTCTCCGCAGCGCTGCGGAGACGCGTATATACTCGGGGTCGTTGTGTCGGTTGTTGATAGAAAGAGGAAAAAGGTTGCGGTGGTGTCTAGAAAATATTTCCCGGCATGTTTGTGAACATTGATATATAACTATTTGTGTGAAAAGAATTTTATAGTAACTATAAGAGAAATTACTAAATAATATGACAACAGAAGTACGTCTACACCTGCCCGAAACAATAATAAAACTTATACTAAATAGTGAAAATCGTGTTTTATTTGTCTCTTGGTGAATGAGTGCATTAAGCAATAGGATTACGGAAAGCATCGCTGTATGTAATGATTGAGATTTGCCGCGCACTGTTCACGCTCATATCAATCATTTAACAAAGACAATTCAATTCGTAATCCACTGTGTGCGCGTAGTAGAAACACTATCCTGGTATCCGCGGTGCACTTACAGCGTTTTGAATGATAGTGAAGAACGTGTGCGATTCGAACTGACGCTATGACAGTTAGAATCACCAAAAATTGAACCAATGCATAACACAGCAGGCTACTGGCCGTGCTTAGAATTCGATTTTTAAACTCAAGTATATTCCACTGATGTGAATTGTTATATTGTCGCTACGGTACACGGCTCTGATGTATTTTCTTATTCGATTTTCGTTCGGTGTTCTTCACTACTTGCTTTTTTTCTTTAATAGACTTCTCTCGGGAGAGGCGAACCTATAGCGCCGAGTGGGCGCCCCGAGATGCCATCAAATATCTATTGCAGTTCATTTTGAACAGTTGTAGGTTGTAACGCTCCGGGAACACTCGCATGGGAAGGGAGTTCCACAGCTTCACCGCTCTGTAGAGGAACGAGTTCTGATGGAGGGATGTTCGCGCCGTCGGGAGATGAACCACAAACGGGTGCGATCCGTCGGATTGTCTTGTGGAGCGCATATAAGCCGAATTGCGTGGAACAATATCACGAATCTCAGAAGAACAATACCCGTGATAATATCTGTAAAACAGACAGAGGTCGGCTAGGCGCCTTCGATGTGATAGCGACTGCAGTCCCGACGTCAGTGCCGAGTCCCCGATCAGGTAGATGGCTCGTCTCTGTGTGCTTTCAAGTAGGTCGAGGGTATGTTTAGGAGCCGAGTTCCAAACATGAGAGCAATATTCTAGCGCGGGTCAGTATGGTAAACAATTCGTAGAAAAAAAAAACTGTACTTGTAATGAACCCTAAAATTCTCACACGTCAACCAAACGTACCACTTTACTTTATAAAAAAGGAAAATTTTACATTCTGAAGAAAATCTTATTTCCGACTGAGCGAAAATCGGACATTTCATGTGGTACAATTCCAATATTTTACCCTGCCCCAGCTTCTTCTTCTGTATAATTCTCAAATTAGACCCGCGATGGAATATTGCTGTCATGTGTGGAGTTCTGTGGCGTTTCTAACAGATACACACACAATACACAAGCAAATAGTGAAGAACACCGAAAGGAAATACGAATAAGCAAAAGCATCAGAGCCGTATACCATAGCGATATTGACATTGAGACTACAGTCGCTATCACATCGAAGGCGCGTTGCCGTCTTCTGTCTGTTTTATAGGTATTATTGTGGGGGGCGAAGTCGTGGTGCCGACATGGGCACAGAGTTCTACCTCGTCCCCACAAGTTCTCAAAGGTCCGCCGTAAAATAAACTGTTCGTCGAGGAAAAGGAAGTACACACAAACACTCAGGAAACTGCAACCGGGAAAGAAAAGACTAGTGTATGTTGTTCAAAAAGAGCTCTTTATTTAAACTGTTATTTATATGTACTTGACTATCATGTTGTGTATGCGATTCGTCATCAGATGGATGCACTGCCACACCAAAAGTTTAACTTCACAAAAAAACAATGACGAGATTTAGAATTTTGAATCACCATAACGTAAAACACTTGAGTTTTAAACATAAAGTTTATTCTAGAATATATTAGTACTTGAAGTACTTGAAGACGATTGTCCCGAACCACAAATATTGACAGACTTACAATAGTGGTTGCAACACTCCACTGTATACGATCAACTTCCGTATTCTAAAACTTTATGCAAAAGGAAGTAGCGACCTAATGCATCGTCCGGCAATGAGGGTCAGCTGAGTAAATAGCAGCCACTCATTAGATGCTAAAAGGGATTGAGATAATGGAGATCGTACATCGTATCTCTGCCGACTGGGAGGATCCGATTCTTTTGTTTGCATATGTTTATGCTATTGAATCCAATCCGCCGGCTAAGCGCGACGTTGGTGATTGTTTGAAGATTCAAACAAAGAAGTATTTCCGAGAGAAGTGCTTGCAGCTGAATCAATAGTTGCAAGTCTTTGGAAAATAATTTAGATGGTTACACAATGACGGTTGTGTATACTATATGTGTCAATTGTGCCTGGCATCTATGGCGATGCCAGAGTCGAACACTAGTGTGAATATCTACACTAATTGGGAATTCGGTTCTTGGTCGCTAATGCAGAGATGCATTGATACATGTATGAATGCCCTTGTAGGAAAAATTCTTTACAGGCATTTCCAGATAATGCATTGAAAGCATTAATTATTCTTGGGAAGGAAATATTTTTCCTGCGGGGAGATTGCGGTGCAGGTGTGGGAAGGTTGAGATTTGCCTGGCAACCGAAGGTACCGAATAGGTTTTGGTTTTATGCTCCTGTATAATGGAAAGAATTCTTGTAGGGAATTTGTATGCGAAGAGATGCTTGAAAGGTAAGAATTCTTTTACAGGGAATTTTAGGTTATACGTTAGATAACCTAGATGCGTAAAGCATTTAAGGTGCTAATGCGATTGCATTAGCAAAGCTTATAAGGTTGGGTCGAAGTTATGCGGTTTTCCAGGGGGAACATCATGCTATGTCGGGGGAACATCATGCCGATATTATGATGAATAATGGAACTTTAAGAGGTTCGTCATCGCATAACCGGGGTCGCTATCGAGGCTCTGCCCACGCTCGACTGGTGACGGTATTTTGTAACATGAGGTGCATCGGTTTCACCAATACCAATGTAAACGTCGTCCACCAATATTTGCAAACAACGAAACCTGATATCCTTGCCCTAACAGAGACGCAGATCGATTCGTCAACTGATTCGACATATCTTCGTTGCTCAGGATACGACATACATTAAAGATTCCGTTTTAAGCGCGGAGTCTGTGTCTTCGCGCGGTCCGATCTGGCTTGCCAGAGGATGGAGGCGTTGGAACCCAATAATATGGACATGTGGTTGAGGATCGTGCTGAGGAATTCCGTTAAATTTCTTTGTTGTCTTTACCGCTCCCCGAATGACTATCGACCGGCGACATTTTTCGAACACCTTTCACGTACCGTCGACTGGATACAGATCAACCACCCAGATTCTGAAATTGTTGTCCTTGGCGATTTTAATGTGCACAATTCTGGCTGGTTGTTACATTCTAACAGAACCGACGAGGCTGGGAGGCTGGCGGAGATTTTTGCTGTAAGTCACAACTTGACTCAACTCGTAGGGGAACCAACGCGAGTGTCGGATGCCCGAGGCGATTATGCGAACACCCTGGATCTGTTTTTGACATCCGAGCCGAGTATTTATACCGTAGAAGTTTCTGCGCCACTGGGAAACTCAGATCACTGCTTGGTATCTGTCGCACAACCACTTGCATTTCAAGCGAATAACCGGCCTAGGCAGTTTCGCCATGTTTGGAAGTATGGGGCTGATAACTGTGACGATTTGCGCTACTTCTTCGCATTCTTTCCATGGTCGGAAGTGTACCTCGGAAACTCCGATGTCGATACATGCGCGGAGTCGGTCACAGATATTATTCTTCTCGGGATGGAGATGTATATTCCACATTCCATCAAACGAAGTTGGTCTGATAAACCTTGGTTTGATAAAAAATGCGAGCTGAATACCGCAGCAAAAAACAGAGCTTTTAAGCAATGACGCTCCAATCCCACCGATGTTAACAGAACGAATTTTATTATAATCAGAAACGCGTGCAACCAGGCGATTGATACCGCGAAGAAGGCTCACAACGACAGGATGATCAATAAGCTCCTTCGGTGCCCAACTGATTCGCGCTCCTTCTGGTCAATGGCAAAAGCTGTCAGCGGTAACTTCACATCCTCCTCTTTCCCTCCGTTGGTGACAGACAGCGGGACGTTAGTCACGAATTCAAAAGATAAAGCCAATGTGTTCGCTAATTTATTTTTCGCGAATTCAAACCTCGATCCCGGCCTTTTGGAGCCACCTGTGATCTCGCCGGTACGGTCTTCGATGCGGGATGTGAGATTTCGTCCGCGCACTATTGAGCGCATTCTACGTGAACTGGATTGTAGGAAGGTAACCGGCCCGGACGGAGTACCAGCAATAGTCCTTAAGAACTGTGTTCCAGAACTATCGCCGGTTCTTGGCAGACTCTTCCGCTTATCTTATGCACGGAGGACCTTTCCTGCCTGCTGGAAAATCGCTCGAATTCAGCTAATCCCAAAGACGGGAAAAAAGTGTCTCCCACAAAATTACCGGCCGATAGCATTATTGTCATTTTATCTAAGGTAATGGAAAAAGTCATCAATACAGAGTTACTTAAGTATTTTGAGTGCAACGGACTTCTGAATGATCGTCAATACGGATTCCGTGGCAGGGGGTCCACGGGAGACCTTTTGACACTTATAACCGATATATGGACATCTGCGATTGAACGGCATGGTGAGTCAAGGGCGGTCGCATTGGATATCTCCTAGGCTTTTGACCGCGTCTGGCACGGGGCATTGCTGAGCAAACTTCGTTCATATGGACTTTCCCAGCAGCTTTGCGAGTGGACGAGGAGCTTCCTCGAGAATCGATCGATCCGGGTTGTTGTGGACGGCGAGTGTTCGGATCTATGTCCTGTTAATTCGGGGGTGCCCCAAGGTTCTATTTTGGCTCCAACCTTGTTCTTGCTTCACATAAATGATTTGTTGGAGACAACGGATAACAAGGTGTTCAGTTTTGCAGATGATAGTACGCTTGTTTCCTCCTTTTCGAGTGTTCGGCCGATTGGTGCATCTGCGTCGCATCAGCTGAGATGTAGACATATTGACTCTCTAAATCAGGATATAGATAGGGTCCTGCAGTGGGGAAAGGCCACTCTTGTCGACTTCAATGCAACGAAGACCCAGTATATGTTACAACATTCACAAAGAAAACTGGATCATCGGTACCACAGCTGATGATGAATGGCCGGGCCCTCGAGGCTGGGGAAAGTTTGAGATTGCTCGGCGTCACGGTCTGTGGGAATGTATCATGGCATAAACACGTGTCGAGTATCGCCAGGTCAGCCTCAGGAAAACTGAGCTAACTTTTTAGAGCCAAGAAATATTTTACGCCAGCCCAACTTCTTCTCCTATATAAATCCCAAATTATACCCGCGCTCGAATATTGCTCTCATGTTTGGAGCTCGGATCCTAAACATACCCTCGACCTACTTGAGAGCGTACAGAGACGAGCGATCCGCCTGATCGGGGACTCGGCGCTGACGTCGGGACTACTGTTGCTATCACATCGAAGGCGCGTAGCCGACCTCTGTCTGTTTTACAGATATTATCACGGGTATTGTTCTTCTGAGATTCGTGATATTGTTCCACGCAATTCGGCTTATATGCGCTCCACAAGACACGCATCCGTTTGTGGTTCAGAAGTCGTTCCTTTACAGAGCGGGGAAGCTGTGGAACTCCCTTCCCACGCGAGTGTTCCCGGAGCGTTACAACCTGCAACAGTTATTTGATGGCATCTCGGGGCGCCCACTCAGCGCTATAGGTTCGCCTCTCCCGAGAGAAGTCTAATTAAACAAAAAAAAAAAAAATACTATCCCATAAATCAATTTTTGTTTCTACATCTTTCCTGATTGATGGGTATTTTATGATTATGAGTTTGTTTTTCGATTTGCAGTGTAGGGACAATTTGCTTATTTGATTTAATTTTAAATAAAAGTAATATAGTATCTTCCAAAGACTCCAGGTTTCATGCGGAAATATATCGTCCAAATAAAAGTCCAAAGGCTGAGTAATAAATCAGATATATTTATAATAAAATATAAAAAAAAAAAACATCAACAAAAACAAAAATAAAAACACCAATGGCAGTATTGCAATTTTTAACTTAATATAATAACACTGCTATTTTCTCACCTTTCCACTCGTTCCTATTTACTCCCACATCCTTTGGCTTACATACTCTCTCCCTTACTTGCATGCCCTGCCGCCCCTTATTTCTTTTACTTTCATGTAACGCTTCTTTTCCTCTATTCGGAATTTAGTTCTTATGAAGTTATCATATTATTAAATTTTAAAATTTTATAAAAAACAGCGATTACTAAATTTATCACGACCGCATTTTAACAATTTTTACAACAAAATTAGAAACGAAAATCCAATTAAAACAAAGACCCATGTATTTTTAATGTTAACACCTGTACTCGTTTGGGCCCAAAATGTTTGTCGTAGTGAGTTTTTCGATACATCGGGAGGTGGAGTACACTGTGATTCGAACCAGCGTCCCACTGTGCCAGCACTACTTTTTGAGATTATGCAAATCTCGCCTTCACTGCCGCTCTTAGTGAGTTCTTGTATAGAACTCGTAGGTATGTCGGCAGTTCTTTCAAAGTACTTAAAGTCTTGTTCGTAGAATATCTCATTGTTCTTGTTGCGAACGTACACTGTGAAGTCGGCTACATCCTTCGTAGAAGAAACATACCATCGCAAAATGATATGATTTCCTTGACTGGCAAAAGATGGACATTTTTAAAATATGTTTTATTCAACGCAGGAGAGATCAAATACTTACACAATTACATCTCTGAACTGAATATCGGGTAAGACGTCGTAGGCGTGATCCTTATATTTGTCGTTATCGTCCGAGGAGCATTGCAATTTCTCATCAGACACCATGTACAGTGGAGTACCTGACAAGTGCACTGGAGTAGCGCATGTAATGTGCTCGTCTTCCGATGAAAGATTTGTCTTCGATTGAATATAGTGCAGCAAAGGTCGTACGGCACAGTTACAGTATAGAGGATTGTCTTGGAAGAGTACTTGGGATCGATTCTTGAGGGTCGTTAACAGACTCAGTGGGTAGATGTCAATGGCGTTTCCTCGCAAGTCGAACGTGGACAGTTTGACCCTTTGCAACAGCTTGTCAAAAGGTATTCGAAATATTTGATTGTGTCTGATATTGAGAATTTTCAGATTTGGAGGTAGTTTCTCAAAGTTGTCCTCAGATGTCAAATCGGTTAGATTGTTAAATGACAGATCAAGGGTCTCGAGGGATGTAAAGTTGCCCAAAACACCTAGTGGGAATATAGAAACATTTAATCAATATAAATAATTTCCAACGAATTAATGTTATTGCTGATTTACTTAGCACCACTTTAAATTACATTGGGATGTTGTAGTTTGCAACTATAAATCATAAGAAAGTGTGCGTTATAAGAATTCCGCGTAGAACACTGTGGCGGATTCACTGGATGCAACCAGCGAATTCGCAAGTGAATGCGACCATCGCCACCATTCAACAACTGTCACCAAACAGTTGTCATGACAACGTATAAACAACTGAATTGCTGACTGTCAATCAACGACAACTGTTATTCCTTCTTCGTTAAATCCTTTTCCGGCGACACGGTTCGCATCGATTATAATCTTTTCCTTACAACCATTTCACTTTTCTCAGTGTTTCAGAACACAACGCTTCTCCGACGACACTCCTCGGTCGGCAGAGATCATACAAACACTTTGTGGTGCTCAGCCAGTGTCACAACCTCTGACGGTAACGTAGTTGTGTCTCTAGAAATGCTGGGAGCAATTGAGAAGTACCGATCTTGATCTGTGTAACAGACAGGAATAACATGAAAAAGAAGGCCTTGGGTTACGGTAGAAAAAAAAAGGACATATTGATTGGAAACATAAAAGGACTTTTCAACACTACACACAGGATAGAAGATTTGAATCAAAGAAATCTATATACAACACATCAATGAAGAAGGAGTGCGGTTAAGACTATCGTTTGTTATTTAGTAAATTTATATTCTGGAAAATCACAACAAACGAAGAATAAAGTGAAAGAAAAATAAGAAGGGAAATCATTATCGTGACATATCTCGTGCAGTGCGGACGTGTAAGGAAACGTGTTTACACGTGTGTGCAGTGCACTATTAAATTGTCTAGTGCAATATAAAAACAAAAAAAATATATAATAATAATTAAAAAGAACAAAAAAAAAAATTTTTTTTTTATAACAACAAGAAAGCAGTTACTACACAACTCCGATGATAGGCGATGACCCAGGCAATGCACTGGAGTACATAACCGAAAGAAAAAGGAAGGCTCTGGACATCTTACGAAACGCACCAGTAAAAAAATCCACAAACATGGACAGAACAAGCAGCCCCGCAAATTACAAACAAAAGTTCGAAGAAGCGTGGGAAACCATTAACCAATTAACCGTTAAAGTGAAACAACTCCAGGAACAAATCCATAAACAAGGTTCCATCAATAACACTGATGACGTCCATATGGAAGAAACGTCCCGTCAACGCCCTAATTCGAGTCACAGCCAAGGCAAACTACCCACCAAACTTCCCAAACAAATAAAGGCCTCACCAAATCAAATACCCGCTCAAGCCAGACCAGAAACAACAACGAAATCAACCGCGAGAAATGAAAGACCCCCGCCAATCTACATCAAAAACCTGACCAGCACCAAAGCTATAATTCAAACTCTGAAAAATGCCCTGAGTCACCGAAATTTCAGCACAAATATAAAAGGATCTAGGACTACCATAACAGTCAGATTATTAGACGATCATGATAGAGCAGTTAAAAAACTGTTAGAGGAACAATATCAGTTCTTCACCTTCCAACATCCGAATAGCAAACCAGTTACCTTTATTATAAGGCACATCGATCCAGAATGGACCAATGAAGAATTAGGACTGGAAATTGCTAGGATATGTCCACAAATAAAAATTAATAAGCTGGACTACTTCCAAACACCATACATGAGGACAAACAACATAAAAAGCCTCCGGATCATACAAATCCCACCAAATCAGGATATCAACCAATTTAAACAAATTAAATATTTGTTAACCCAAAAAATCGCAATCGAGGAGCCACACAAACAAGAAATTCTACATTGCAAGCGATGCCAAGACTCAGGACACTTGGCGGTCTCATGCCACCAGCAAAGACGTTGCGGCAGATGCGCAGAGGAACACGAGCTAGATGAATGCAAGGTAAATCCACAAGGCCTGGAACCAGAGACAGTCCAAACCGCCAACGCCGATGGATCCATTACCACAAAGAAGATTACAGTAAAATGTTGTAACTGTGGAGGGCCACATCCAGCAAATTTCTCTCAATGTCCTCAGAAGCTAAAAGTTCTGCAAAGACGGAAATTAGCAATGTCAACAGTTAAACCAACTACAACGAAACCAACAGTATTGCAGGAAGTAAAGTTAACCCGACCCGGAATATCTTACGCGGATGCAGCAAAAGGAAGCCTCAACACTACCACTCCCTCTAACGATAATATTAAAAATTTCAATATGGACATCATGGGTTACATCCAAAGCCTACAGGCCATGCTTCCTTCGCTGAGGCATATGTCAGAAACAGAAAAAAAAGGTCAGATTCTTTCACTAATAACTTCCCATATTCTTTCCAGCTCTCTTTAAACTAACCATTATCTCCCTCAACATAGAATCCATTTACTCTAATATACGTAAGCAACACCTCCGGTTGTTTGTTGAAAAATTTTCCCCAGATATCCTCTTCCTTTCAGAGACCTGGCTCAAACCAAATTCCCGAGTTTCCATTCCCAATTATACTTTTGTTTCTAACCCCAGAACTAATGGATCCCACGGAGGTACCGGCATCTTAATACACAAAAAATTTCAATTCAGTGAAATTAGATTCACTAATATATTCAGCATTGAATACACGGCAGTTAAACTTTTTTGTGAGAACAATAAAGTGCTCGTCTTAGCATCCATTTATATTCACCCTTCACGACAACCAGATTTCCCAGATGCTGACATTTCTCAGATAATCCAACAGTCTGTTCCCGCTCCATTTATAATCGGGGGAGACTGGAATGCTCGTCATACAGCATTCAATGATAATAAATGCAACAAATATGGTCGTCAGTTGCTAGCCCTCCTCCCATCTTATCCATATACATACATTGACCCCCATTACAGCCAACCCGTGTCACTAGCACAGCCAAGTCAACAATCGACTTCTTCCTCAAGTCCGATGATGTTCACTCAGCGGGTCCACCTACAGTCTCCTTTATATTTCCTTCTGATCATGGTTCCGTTCATACCACGATCCAAATCCCCTCTTTCGACCCACTCTACTCGTCAAACCCTGTCCCAAACTTCACCAAAACAAATTGGAGAAAAGTCAATAGGGACATAGCGATAAGTTTCTCTGACTTGTATATCCCTGAAGCATCTAACTTACTCCCTATTGAAATCGATCACGCATCTTTAAGAATAGAGCAAATTCTTAAGGAGGCTCTCAGCAACAACACCCCGACAACCATTCCTCATAACTATTTAGGAAAGCCTTTGCCCAGCATCCTAACCAAATTATTGCGCCTTAAAAAGCAGCTCCGCCGTAAACTCCATACAAGATACTGCCCCTTTATTAAAAGCCAAATCCAACTCCTATCCACTCTGATAAATGAGCAGTTGAAAAAGTTCGCAGATGAAAACTACATCTCCACACTTAAAAATATCAAACCAAATCGGGATCTTTTCAAAAACATCAACCAATTAACTGGTCGTAAATATAAACCCCGAATTGATCATCTCATCAACCCAATCAGCAATAATATTGCCCAGTCCGATACGGACATAGCAAATTGCCTCGCAGAACACTTTGCAAAGATTCATGAGCAAAATAATTCTCTATCAACTCCCGGCTTCGAGAACACAGTAAACGAATACATCTCAAACAGATTATTCACATCTTTTACTCCTTTCATCGGTGAATTTAACAACACGAACATAGCTTCACACCCCTTAGACACTACAAATTTTCTAACTGCAGACGAATTATCCGAGATCGTAAGATCAGGAAATAACAAAAAGTCAACTGGATTAGATGGAATCCCACGCCTTCTACGCCCACGGAATCTACTTCCCATCCTCATTCTTCTTAATCAGATAATTAATGCATCGCACTTCCCAGAGAACTGGAAAACTGCGGTAGTAATTCCTATTAAGAAGCCCGGTAGTAGTAATAGCCCTTTCATTTATCGTCCAATATCCCTATTAAGTACATTAAGTAAGATACTGGAACGCAAGATCTACCAAAATCTTCTCTCATTTGACAATGAGAATGCCCTCATCCCTAACTGTCAGTTCGGATTTCGTAAGCGACAATCCACATGTCATGCTCTACTAAAACTCACACACGATGTTACAACTGGTCTCCAAAACCAAAGCCCTACTGTGTGTATATCTCTCGATATTTCTAAGGCGTTTGATTGCGTCTGGATCTCAGGGCTTCTGTACAAACTGCACTCCATATTTAATCTAAACTCTCACACAACAAAGCTCTTAGCCTCTTATCTTTCTGACAGAAAATTCGTTGTGAGAATAAATTCTTCCGTCTCAGGAACCCATAACATAACCGCGGGTGTTCCCCAAGGCTCTATTTTAGGGCCAATTTTATATCTGTTATATACCGCGGATATTCCCCAACCCGTATCTCCTAATGTTGTGATGCTGCATTATGCTGATGATACATTAATTTACTCTAGCAGCAAATTTGTTAAGGCTGCAAGAAATCGCATTAACAACTTTCTCCCTAACCTATCATCATACTTCAATAAGTGGAAAATTCACCTTAACCCAAATAAAACGCAGCTCATAGTGTTCAAGGGCAAACACGAGCACTGTACAAACAACACTAGACGCTGCCACAATAAAATTAAACTTAACCTAAACAACACTCTAATAAAACCCTCCAAAACCCTAAAATATCTGGGAATCACTTTTTCTAATAACTGGTCTTTTTCCTCCCACATTAAAAATTCCCTTCAAAAAGCCACAATTCAGCTTAATCTCTGTAGAATAGTAATGTGGAAACCTAATAGTCTCTCTCACATAGTCAAACTGCTCATTTACAAACAAATTATCAGGCCCACACTCACGTACGCGTGCCCATTGTGGTACCATATGACTCCCTCCCAAATGGAGAAATTACGAGTATTCGAAAGAAAATGCTTTAGGTATGTCTCTGGGTTACATCGTCGTCCTAACTCCTATAAGTACTATAGTAACGTCGAACTCTACAATACCGCTGGTATTGAGCGCCTCGATAGACGATTCCTCGAGCTATCTATCAAATTTATCGAAAACCTACAAAATAATCCCAATCCCATAATAACCTCGCTGTTAGAGAACCCTCTAGATATCAGAACTAACTACCCCAACTGTCTCCACACCAGAGCTATCTTCGTCTCAGGCAGACTGGTAAATGATTCAAACGAGATCATATACCACAACACCGAAGTTACCCCTAACCAGTTCAAATATTCTAACGTCCAACCATTTTCCAACATCCTACGTTTTTCCAACGAACAACCGGAAAGAAATACTCTTCCTCAAACCCATAACTGACCTCATTCCACATCCTTTAATTCATAAATCCCATTAATTATAAAACTTTATTTTGTTTATAGCTCATTTTATAATAATCAGACTAAGTTAGGTTAAGTTATATTTATATTTATATTTAGGGTTAAGTTTAGATTAAGTAAAGTAAAAATAAGAAATTCCTGGTTTTCTGACCTTTTCCAGGAAGACGAAACCCTACTAAATGTATGAACACACATATAGCCTATAACTCTTAAAACATTGTTTGGAAAATGTATTATAATAATAATTACATGTAAGCAATTGTCACGAATTTAATTTTAAGTCACTGTATTATTTAAATGTACAAATTTTAATTATGGTTAATAAATACAGTTAAAAAAAAAAAAAAAAAAAAAAAAAAAAAAAAAAAAAGAAGGGAAATTAAATTAGCTGATCCGGATTCAGGAAGTAAAAGCCAATCATCGAACGGTAAGGTTGTGCAAATATATTTCGGCTAAGCCACGATTGGATCTTGCTGTATTTAGATATACTCGTAAACTATTATTTATTTATTTTGGTTTGCTTGTGAAACACTCATTGATCGTGTTTTGTTCTGGTTCCTGTGAGAATTGCTTGATAGAAGGCGAGGAAGCAACCGCAACGCGATGAGACAATGGATTAAGACAACACAAAAGATTGATTCAATTCAACAGAACACGAAGCACCAACGGATCCTTTGAGTATCTACAAATCATAAGTACATTCATTCTATCGTCAAGACAGACTAGATAGACGACGGAATACAAATTTTTATATTATGTAATGTTAGGGGATCCGATCCTGTTGGTGGCGGCGATGTGTTGGTCAGAGGATAACCGATGTGGTACGTGCAAGACAGATGGTCGACGGGCAGAATGTGGTGATGTGTCCAAGGAAGACCGGTTAAGAGGGCAGAAAGCAGTGAAGCGTCCAAGAAATATCGATAAACGATCTTTACCATAAGAGCAGACCAAGGAAGACAGAGCCGTTATGAAATTTTTAAAAACTAGACGCTTAGGTAGCGTTCATTCGTTGTCATCGGCGAGTTGTTAGCTGGAAAATGACAGCTGGCAAATGTGAACGTACTAGAGTTTTCTAATGCATTTAGTTGTGAATCCCCAACATTCCGCCCGCCATGGCCAATTATTGGCGAATCATTCCCCATGAAGGGGGAGGGCCCTAGTGTCGAGGTCCTGACTGCTGCCAGTGAGGTGCTCTTCTCTTCAGGGACGGCGCAGGTGTCATCGGCTTGGGTGGAACGGTGACGTTTCCATGAGATGGGTGAGAAGTTTCAGTTATTCTTCATTGAAGTCCTCGACCCGTGAGTTGGTTTGCAAAGATTTCGAGTCACTGGAAGGGATATCATCCTTCAAGATAGTTAAGGTGCTGCTGCAAATGCTGCTGTTCTATTGACACTGTTGGTTGCTTTGATACTTGTTACTGATTGGTGGACCTGAAGTGGTTAGGTTATTGATTCTATTTCCTTAATTAAGTGTTGCACTTTGTGTAGCCGAATTGGGCGTAGGACAAGTTTCTAGAGTTCCCTATTATGAGAAGTTATCATCATCACTTTTCCACTGTTGGCTTTAAACGATGTAACTTTCGAAGTCGATGATGAGTCGTTACTAGGGGAGATTGCCACCACGAGGTGCGCTGAAGGCTCCTGCATTTCTTGTTATTTTTCCATGTGCGGGTGTTTGATTTCGACGATGTCATGAGATTCTCGGTACCCCGGGAACGCCCTTTGCCCTTATGATTACTCGTCGCACTGGGGATATGTCCGATGTTCGTGTCGCGCAGGTGAACAATGGTGGTTTGTTCCATGAATCTCTTGTATGGCCCATTGAATCGATGGCAACGAACCTTCCCACCATCCGCTGGGATCCACGGCGATCTGTGGTCGCAGAGCCAGCTAATTGATTTGGATTGGAGCTGTAGCTTCGCTTCAGTGTATGATCGCGTCACAACGGGACGGGATGACGTGGTGGGTGCAGTGCCTGTTAGCATCCATCCTAAGTGAGTAGCCTGCGCGATGGGGCATGCAGTTTCGGACCTCTTTACCTGTTCTAAGATGAGGGAAGGGTACAGATCCGTTCCGAAGATGAGTTCCACCCTGTCAGTTGATGAAATGTTTGGATCCGCAAGATCGAAGCCCGCCGCGATGGAGCGGTCTCCGAGCAGAAGTCGTGGGGACGACACGTAGATGGGGCAGGATGAGTGCGTCGATCGTCCAACTTCGCGAGCGGCTGCGGCGAGCCACTACAGTGATCGAGGATTGCGCTCTTGTCGTCTGGCAGCAAGCACCTCCGAGCCCGTAAACTGGAATGAAAGATGCCTGGCGGGGTTGACGCAGCCATTGGGCAAGGGATTCTGAGATGAAGGTGGCCTCTGAACGGGGGTCTATCAGGGCACACCCTTCAATCCAATGTTGACGTTGCGACCAGCCGAAGACACGAGCTGTTGCCAAGAATATCGCCAGTGGAGGATGAGTGCTTAAAGTGTGCGCGGATACTCCGTGGGTCTGGCCGCCTTGGCCTTTCGGAGTGGTACCCCCTTCTGGAGGTGATGATGAATGGGGCGTTGGAATTGAGGTTATACCAGCGTGGAGTAAGGTATGGTGTCGCCCCTTGTCTGCAAGTCTTGATGGAGGGGCAGTCGCGAAGCAGATGTCTCCCCAGGCAGTTGAAGCACAATTTTCGTTAGTCTGCATGAGACTTTCGTTGGTCCGGTTGAGCGCTTTGAATCCCTCACAGGAAATGATGGAGTGCGATGGTCCATAGAGCGAGCAGGGAGATTGTAGATTTGGAGCAGGGGTGAGGTCGTGTGCACTGAGAGGCGTGTCCTCGGGTTGTTTGGGTGGTGATTCCTTAGCGCCCTTTGGGGATGATCGACGGTAACTCTAGGCAGCTCAATGAACTCCAAGGTCCCGACCCTGGTCTTTAGAAAGGCGTTGATATGCTGGTATGTGGGAGGCACCGTGGTGTTTCCTTGCGCAGTCTACCAATCATGTTCCGTGCGTGGATCCAGGGGCTGGGTGGTCAGGTATGTGAGTACGTCGTTCCTGGCGTTTACGGGGCGGCCGAGCGCCTCCAGGGTCAGGAAGTTGACAACGGCCTATGGCAGATTCGTTGGGAACAGCGGGTGCCTGGAGGAGAGCGCCCAAAGCAGAGAGGACCAGGGCGCGAGTATTATCGTGGTGCTCCAGTAGTTTGTCTCAAGCCCGTTTGTAGTTTTCCTCCGTGACCAAGATATTCTTGATGACTCTAGTAGCGTCATCAAGGAGGCTAGACTTTAGGTAGTAGAGGCGTTCTGCATCCGCTAGGCCTGGATGGTCCGCGAGTACTACCTGGACCAAGTCTTTAAATGGCTCCCATGTCGAATACCGAGAACGTTGGTAACTACACTGGAGGCAGTTTTCCGAGATGGGTGCCGGGAAGCCCGAGGTGAGGGCATAGTGAGCGTCGATGAACTTTGGCTGCTCGTCTAAGTAAATTTCCTCGCCCGAGCCGATGAAATGCTCCGCGATGTAGCGATGATTCTTAATTTCTGGAGTTCCCGGCAGTACAATCTCTACGTGCCGCTTCCGAATGTCTTCCCATTTCAGCCTAAGATTCTGCTGGCGATTCTCCAAACCCAACGTTGGTGGTCCCCTTTTCTTCCGATTGAGAAACGCGCGAGATATCTGGTCTTTTGTCGCGAACTGGGCGGCGATGAGGTCCTCAATCTGGGACATTGTGGCCATTAGAAGACATGCGAACCGCCAGCTAAAGTGCCCCTGTCAATAATGCACTCGCGCTTGAGAGGGCAGAAAGCGGCGAAGCGTCCAAGCACATCGAACGCACGGTGATGTGTCCATGAAACAACGGTTAAGGAGGCAGAAACCGGTGAAGTGTCCGAGAAAGATCGGTGATGCGTATAAGAAAGCACGGTGATGTGTCCAAGTAAGAACGGTTAAGGAGGCAGAAAGCGGCGAAGCGTCCAAGAAAAATCGGTGATGCGTCCAAGAAAGAGCGATAAAAGATCATAACTACAAGAGGAGATCAGGGAAGCCAGAGCCGTTATGAAATTTTTAAAGACTAGATGCGTAGGTAGCGTTCTTTTGCTGTCATTGGCGCGATGTCAGCTGTAGATGTGAACGTACTAGGGTTTTTCGATGCATTTAGTTGTGAATCCACAACATATAGTGTATGTTTACTTCGTCATATGAAAAAAAAACATTTGAATTACTGCACAACCCATTTCGTAGTTTCGATTTAATTTAGTAACATAGTCCACTCAACCAGCACAACACAGTGAATAACTAGGATGTGTTAGCATTTTGAATAAATTCTTGCTAGCTAGAACTCATGGGACATCCAATGTGCTTTGCTATTGATTTATGCCTAATATTTTCAAATGTTTTAAAGCCCTGATGTCATCAACTCTCAATGATTTTGCTATTGCAGTTATTGACAGACAGGAGTAAAGTCATCTGTTAGAACCGCGAGAACTTATTTAAATCAGATATAACTTATTCAAGTTCGTAATACCTTATAACGTAATTTAAAATGGTGCTAAGTAAATCAACTATATCCTTATTTAAACTGCTTAAAAATTACTTACCTCTTCTGATATCATTTATATGATTGTGTGAAAGATTCAGTTTAACCAGTTTCTTTGTTCCATATGTAATGTCATACGTTAGCACGGGCATAATATTATAGCTCAAATCCAGATTTCTTAAGTTGTATGGTATATATTGGTTTGACGGAAAGGTTTTCTTCGTGATAAAACTTATTTTGTTATTACTTAGATTAAGCTGCAATTTAAAATAAAGAGAAGTAATAATATTATAATACAAAATTGACATTTAGAAAAATAATCCCGATATAATGTGATGCGGATTCGCAAATTACCGGTGGAGAAATGGACTACACCCGCGAGCCAGGAAGACAGTTGCTTAAGGGACACAGACATGTGTCCCAAAGCCCTTAATCATACCTGTAACAAAGGTGAAATGAAATTGCAACGACGTTGAACCCGATATCAAAAACCAGGGAACTTAACGTTCAAAAACTTCCAATATCGAGTTCAACGCATCCATACATCGTATGCAAAACCAATCCAAAAAGGCAGCAAGCATCGCATCTAAGCAATGCGCTAATGCAGGAAAGTGTCGCAAGTAAATTGATCACCCAGCCTAAGCATCAACGCGATGTCTTCCCACGAAATACCATTGTCGGTAAATAAACCGAACTAGGGATGCATATTCGGGTAGCTAAATGCAATTAGCACCTAAATCCCTTGCATGACCTAATGCTAAGGCACACTTGCACAGACAAACGATTCGTTGCGCCGCTGATAAGCAAGCGAACAATCATAAACTCGTAACACTATCCCTGATAGATGTTTATGATTGGAAAGGCAAACAAAGCCTTACATCCCAAAGTCCATGTACCCATCCGAAGTGCATGCGATCCTTTGTCTGCATGCCAGATGTGCAGTTCAAATAAACCACGGAAAGATCGGAGAATAAGCGGCGGCACCCGATCCTTAAACAAAAGAAAAAAGATTCCGACCACCAGCAACGAATGATGATGATAAAGATCATGAGTAAGATTTCTCCTTTTCCAGATCCGATGGGAAATTCTCTTTTTGAGATGCGAAGGGAAATTTTAGGCTGTTAACAGATACCATGGGGAAAATCTGTTGGCAACAGGATGAGAGATTTTCTTGTGCAGTTGCGAGGAAGTAATTAGAACAGGATATTTTTAGGATAGAGACAATTAGTCTAGCGAATACCGTTGAATTGGAGAGTCGATTATAAGATCCATCCGGAGTAGAGACACTGAGGAACCCCATCGTGGAGGAATTAGGTTATTCGAGAAACAGACTAAATCCAAGTAACATGAGTTGCGAGTAGTGTGAAATTCTTTTCGTTAGAAAAGACATAGTAGTGTCGATTAAGAAAATCGTTGTGTGCACAAACATTAACAATTGGGATATTGAATCCGTAATATCGTGTCCGTTCCATCCCGCATGGAAGACCGTACCGGAGGGATCACAGGTGGCTCTAAAGGACCAACATCGAGGTTTGAATTCGCAGAAAATAAATTCGCAAATACATCCGATTTATCCTTTAAATTTGTGACTAACGTCCCGCTGTCTGCCACCAACGGAGAAAAAGAGGAGGAAGAGAAGTTACTGCTGACAGCTTTTGCCATTGATCAGAAGGAGTGCGAACCAGTCGGGCACCGAATGACTTTATTGGTTACTCTGTCGTTGTGAGCTTGTGGCGATTCCGCCAGATTCCACGGCTCGCCTTCCTGAAAAAACCCCCATAACCATAACCCGGGTCTGCACCAGCTTTCGCTAATGCAATTCGCATTAGCATCTTAGATGCTTCACGCATCAAACAGACCCAATTATTTTAACCCTAAAATCCCTATAAAGAAAACTTACCTTCATGCATCCCTTCGCATACAATTTTTCATAAGATTTCTTTGTTTGCTTATTTGGTATTCTGAACCAATTCGGTACCAGACAAATACCATAAATATCGCGCCGTCTATTTTCCCCAGCCGCGCCATATACCTTTTCATATACATTGCCTGACAACCTTTTTTTGTTTGTCTTATCAACAAACAACCCAAGCAGCTGCATATAATTAGCGCAATATACGCTGAAACCAAATTCTCCAGCATTTCCTAATGCAAATATGAACCCGGTTTCTATTGCAGCCAGAGATGCCATAAACATTCAATTTGCTTTTAGCACCTTTTTCTTCTAACGTCGAAAATAGCGACGAGGCATCGTGTAAACAATGACCCACATTACCAACGGGCATTTGCTCATTTTTCCCTATTGTCTTTGCCGCCTGCCTGTTTCGTCGTTCCACTGCACGTGTGAAACGCATCTATCTGAACGATCCCACACATACCACCATGACCTTTATTACGAGATCTGGTTTTCTTGTTCCCATAAGAGAGACTCTACGTTACACTTGTGGGAGATAAAACATATCCTTGGCAAGGATATATTCACACCCTTAAGAGAAGAGTTTTTCTCTCTCTTCATTTTTTTTCCTTAGCGAAATCATCTCTGCATGAGATGACGATCGCTGAGTCTTATTCCATCCTCCGACCCGAGCGGGTCGTGTCTCCATCGCTACCCTGGTGCACACAGGGGAGCGATAATCGCGAGAATCGCCAGACGCGTTGGTCTTTCACCAAGTAGTCAAGACATAGTGTAATAAGAAGTATAGAAATAATGGACGGAAGTCGGTTAAAATTTAAATTTAAAGTTAAAATTATTACTTGTGCTATATTTTCTGTTAAGTTCTCCGTTCATTAAATTTAAAGTTAAAATTATTACTTGTGCTATATTTTCTGTTAAGTTCTCCGTTCATTAATAAAACTAGAATTAATAAAATAAAACCAGTTCAACTCAATATTAATCCGTAGTGTTTCATAATTTTTGTGCCGCAGCTTCCGAGTGTTTTATCTCCTTTCATCGGTGATCGAACTTTTCATCCTTCTCGGTTGTGGACGAACGTGGCGGCGTTTCGTTCATTTATTGCTGGTGACTTTCGGTTCGGTGTTTTGTGCGGCGAACAATACAGGATGGAGGAGGAAGTATAACTCGCACCCATGCCGGTGCCGCGACTTCTACACCACAGTGGTGACCTCAGGTTGAACACCACAACCTTTAAACATTCGCGCTTTTAACCCTGACGACCGCGAAAGAACTCGATATCTCCTGAACATTGGTGCTCGTGAACAGTGACAGTGATGAGTGCTTGTGCAAAACAAAACATAAAGAAAGACAATAAAAGGGTAGCCCAACGCAACCGCCGGACCTTATACACCTTTAACAACGTTCGAGAGTCGCAGAGCAGCCATACCAACATCACCTGGCCGGGAGCAGCACCTGCCTCAACAGCAACGGCCAGGGTTTCGTAAGTTATGTAATATTCCTTACTTTTGTTTCTCCAAATAGCGATTCAGGCAACACCACCAACTAACCATGTCATGAGCAACTCATCATTCAATGCTCCAAGAATGCAACGTAATCTCAGAAACTGAATGAGATGGCGAGCATGAACCAACCGAGGCATTTATGGTGCACTTTAACGATTCCCGCATCAGAAAGATCAGCGTGCTATCGAGGAAATGCAAAAATTAACCGACAGCCGAAAACAAAGTTTTACCCAGTCCGAAACAATCCCAACAACACGAGGTGCAGGATTTGCAACCTACGACACCATGGCAGTGTAGTTGTAAACTTTTATTAACTTACTAAATTACACAAATTTTTTTTTTGTTTTGTAAATACGAATTTTTCATATTGTTTCATCAAAAATATATTTCGGAGAAATGTTGTGCCCTGTTTTTCGTTAACTAAATAAATGTATATATATTTGACAACACAGGAAAAATTTAGAAACAAACTTAAATTGTTAATAGTATACCAAGAAAAATCCATACAAATAAACACGCACAACCGTCAAATATATTTGTTTTCATATATCTTGTTGTTTTGCCGTTCTCCCCAAATTTCTGTTTTTCTGTAACTAAATTTAATAATTTGTACATTAAACAAACAATATTACAAATTACTTAAAGGGAACAAGTGAACTGTCCCAAAATATAATAAATAAATGCAAAAGAAAACCAAAAAATACTTTAAAATCAGGCAACAAGAATAACATGTATTCCCTATGCCATCACCACTTATCTTTACATTCAAAGCGCATTTATATACACATTACTTAGTACAGACAGTAACGAAATAATAATTTACATATATAAACAATAAATGTATGGAATTTGGATATACATGATCATTCATTTAAAGGAGTAGAACGAAACAAAGAATTATGTAATAAACTGCTAGTCGATCGATTTCTGATTTTCCCTAAAATTTAGCAAGAGCAAATAAAAAGAGACAAACATGTAAAACTATAAAAGTTAAAAGTAAAATATAGCACACAACACAAAAAACTCGATTACGCACTTGCCCATATTTGTACAACCGATTATCGTTATGGATTGTTTAGGTAGAAATTCCCCCGGATAATTATTGTATTGCAACAACATCCAAACAATACACTATCATTTCATTTTGTTATTTTACACAACTTTGTATAACAAATTAAAATCTTTTTGCAGACTTTATGAACGATCGCCCAATTCCAAAATGGCATTTAATCCGTAATTCTTGTCAGTGTCCGGAATCATTTTAAAATTAAAAAACGAAATCTACCTAAACTTAAAACGATTAAAAAACAAAATATAAATATTGTAAGCCCCTTCAGGGTATTTAGCAGTCCACAACCGCTTCGACAATATTCACAGCGCTATTCGACTCCGTTTATTCACATCACACACTCGACTTTTCGACTCCGCTCGACTCTTTTTCGTAGTCTCTCGACTCCATTCATTCCTTCGACAATACCCGACCACCTTTCGACTCCACTCGAGAGCTTTCGGCTCCCTTTGGCCCCATCAGTCTCTCTTCGACCCTTTACACCATCCAACCTCACTCGACCCATTTCAACACCCGTTCGGTTTTTCTCACTATTGGCTCACAACGCCACCATTTGACTCCACGCAACCTAGCTCGCTTTTCCTCGTCTCTTCGCAACCCTCTCAATTTAACTCCTTCAAACCGGCTCCTTATGTAACAATAGCTGTTCCGCGCAGCACATAATCAATAGGACGTCTGGTTCCGTCTCGCTCGAACATTTCGACCCCTTTCTGGTCTTCCTTAATGCAGGCAAAATTCGCCTCTATCCACCCTTTTAAGGCTCCTTTTCTAAATATTGGCGCACACGCTCGCCATTACTCAACACCCTTTTTTTTTGCAAACCGGCCCCTTAGCTAACAACAGCTACTACGCGTAGCATATAATCAATAGGACGCCCGGTTTTGTCTCGCGTGAAACACCTCACCCTTTTCTGTCTCTTTTCTGAAGGTTGGCGCTCACGCTCACCAACCATAGCCTTCACGCAACCCCAAGCAACCCTTCTCGACTCTGCGTGACCTCTAACAACTTTTTCTGCCTCTGCCCAAATATTGGCGTCCATGCACGCCAAAGACAGTTATCACGCGACACCGTTCATCAATGCTCGACCTTCTACCCGATGTCAGCAAGCCAGCTTCCCTCGTTACCACAGCTACTACGCGTAGCATCCATCAGGGCACCTGGTTTTGCCCCCTTTTTTAAATTTCAGGACATTCGTCCTTAGATCTCCTACATCTCCCAAATCTCTCAGCAACACCGGTCCACAAATCAAACCGATACCATCGGGCTGAGACAACATACCTGGTTCCCCAATCCTTTAGCCACCATGGCTCCCCTTTAGCGGCAACTAAAGGCTATACACGCCCCTCTACGCCGCCTCAAATACCTAGGTGCATAATACTTCGGAGAGTGCAGCAGTTACTCTAGGCCGCCTTGTGGTTAGACATAACCAACCATACCCCAGGAGCCCCGTAATCTAAGTCGCCCAACTTAAACGAGCGCGATTGGCCGGCCCTCCCAACAAAGCGCCGCTTGGTCGAGGTTGCGGTCGCCGTTTATCAAGCTCCGGGGTCGACACCGGAGCCGATATATCGGACCTCCCTCGATCGGTAAGCCGCGCAACTGGAGCGCCCGCCCCCTTTTTACCAGTCACAGCGGCAAACAATTTGCCATACAAACGTATGGACAAAAGACACCCGCTCTGGACTTGGCCCTTTCCATTCCGCACACGGCAACCCGTCACTGCGGATGGGAATTACCCTGGGATATGTTCCCCTCCTTCTCGCACACACTATTTCGTCACTGCGGATGTGAGCGGATTTCCGATAGGTTCCGACCTATTCGGATGATAAGCCTGTTGGTCCATGAGACCCATAACAGGCCGATGGACCACGCCGCACACATTTGCCCTTGATGGCATCAAGCGGTAACAACTGTGTCCATCTTATCGATAAAGGCCCAAACAATAACCAGGAACTGGTCACCACGACAGTCCCTTAACATTACCACAGCGCATTTCCGAAGCAACCTCCCTATCATCACAGCACCCACCATCGAGCATTCCCTCGCCCCTACCTTTTTTTCGTGACTACGTCACTGGGAGGGGAGTACTGTGGCGATTCCGCCAGATTCCACGGCTCGCCTTCCTGAAAAAACCCCCATAACCATAACCCGGGTCTGCACCAGCTTTCGCTAATGCAATTCGCATTAGCATCTTAGATGCTTCACGCATCAAACAGACCCAATTATTTTAACCCTAAAATCCCTATAAAGAAAACTTACCTTCATGCATCCCTTCGCATACAATTTTTCATAAGATTTCTTTGTTTGCTTATTTGGTATTCTGAACCAATTCGGTACCAGACAAATACCATAAATATCGCGCCGTCTATTTTCCCCAGCCGCGCCATATACCTTTTCATATACATTGCCTGACAACCTTTTTTTGTTTGTCTTATCAACAAACAACCCAAGCAGCTGCATATAATTAGCGCAATATACGCTGAAACCAAATTCTCCAGCATTTCCTAATGCAAATATGAACCCGGTTTCTATTGCAGCCAGAGATGCCATAAACATTCAATTTGCTTTTAGCACCTTTTTCTTCTAACGTCGAAAATAGCGACGAGGCATCGTGTAAACAATGACCCACATTACCAACGGGCATTTGCTCATTTTTCCCTATTGTCTTTGCCGCCTGCCTGTTTCGTCGTTCCACTGCACGTGTGAAACGCATCTATCTGAACGATCCCACACATACCACCATGACCTTTATTACGAGATCTGGTTTTCTTGTTCCCATAAGAGAGACTCTACGTTACACTTGTGGGAGATAAAACATATCCTTGGCAAGGATATATTCACACCCTTAAGAGAAGAGTTTTTCTCTCTCTTCATTTTTTTTCCTTAGCGAAATCATCTCTGCATGAGATGACGATCGCTGAGTCTTATTCCATCCTCCGACCCGAGCGGGTCGTGTCTCCATCGCTACCCTGGTGCACACAGGGGAGCGATAATCGCGAGAATCGCCAGACGCGTTGGTCTTTCACCAAGTAGTCAAGACATAGTGTAATAAGAAGTATAGAAATAATGGACGGAAGTCGGTTAAAATTTAAATTTAAAGTTAAAATTATTACTTGTGCTATATTTTCTGTTAAGTTCTCCGTTCATTAAATTTAAAGTTAAAATTATTACTTGTGCTATATTTTCTGTTAAGTTCTCCGTTCATTAAATTTAAAGTTAAAATTATTACTTGTGCTATATTTTCTGTTAAGTTCTCCGTTCATTAATAAAACTAGAATTAATAAAATAAAACCAGTTCAACTCAATATTAATCCGTAGTGTTTCATAATTTTTGTGCCGCAGCTTCCGAGTGTTTTATCTCCTTTCATCGGTGATCGAACTTTTCATCCTTCTCGGTTGTGGACGAACGTGGCGGCGTTTCGTTCATTTATTGCTGGTGACTTTCGGTTCGGTGTTTTGTGCGGCGAACAATACAGGATGGAGGAGGAAGTATAACTCGCACCCATGCCGGTGCCGCGACTTCTACACCACAAGCTTTCTTCGCGGTATCAATCGCCTGGTTGCAGGCGTTTCTGATTATAACAAAATTCGGTCTGTTAACATGGGTGGAATTGGAGAGCCATTGCTTAAAACCTCTATTTTTTGCCCCTGTAATCTGCTCGCATTTTTTTTCAAACCACGGTTTATCAGATGAACTTCGTTTCTCGCAAATCGTCGCAGTTATTAGCCCCATACTTCCATACATGGCGAAGCTGCCTAGGCCGGTTATTCGCTTGAAATGCAAGTGGTTGCGCGACAGATGCCAAGCAGTGATCCGAGTTTCCCAGTGGCGTAGAAACCTCTACGGTATAAATACTCGGTTCGGATGTCAAAAACAGATCCAGGGTGTTCGCATGATCACCTCGGGCATCCGGCACTCGCGTAGATTCCTGCACGAGTTGAGTCAAGTTGTGGCTAGCAGTGAACATATCCGCCAACCTCCCGGCCTCGTCGGTTCTGTTAGAATGTAACAACCAGCCGGAATTGTGCACATTAAAATCGCCAAGGACAATCATTTCAGAAGCTGGGTGGTTGATCTGTATCCAGTCGACGGTATGTGAAAGGTGTTCGAAATATGTCATAAGTCGATCGTCATTCGAGGAAAGGTAAAGACAACAAAGAAATTTAACAGAATTTAACTCAGAACAACCCTCAACCATGTTATTGGATTCCAACGCCTCTACTCCGCCCTTAAAACGGAATCTCGAATGTAAGTCGTATCCTGAGTAACGAAGATATGTCGAATCAGTTGACGAATCGACCTGGGTCTCAGTTAGGGCAAGGATATCAGGTTTTGTTGTTTGCAAATATTGGTGGACGGCGTTTACATTCGTATTGATGAAACCGATGCCCCTGATGTTACAAAATGCTGTTACCAGTCGAGCCCGATTATGCGATGACGAACTTCTTAAAGTTCGGTTATTTATCATAATATCTGCATGATGTTCCCCTGATATAGTCCCCCCGGAGATCCGAATGGGAGACTAGTTTACCTCCGGAATTCTTTATATCAGAAGGTACCATCATAACTTATCTCCGTGTTAGTCCGGGCCATCGAAAATTTCTCTCGACGATATCGCGGAATGTACAGCGTGACGGGGTGGTATCTAACCTTGGCAACGACTACCACCTAAACTAACCTTTTGTTGAACCGGTCCATCAGCCAAGCGCCGAAAGATGGCCAGGAATTTCTCCCGACCATTTCACAGAGTCTGTAGCTTGGTGGTCTCGTAACACTTGATTGGATTTGAAATTGGGGAAAGTGATCCGTAAGTTGAATTTCTTCTACTCTGTTTTGTAACATAATGTAATTCCATTATTCTATCCTGGGATCAGAATTGAACCATATTTTTGGAAAGGTATGTTCTCTCCATGCATTGTGTACGTAGGTGAATTCTGAGCTTTCTGAATTCAATTAAATTTCTTTAAAAGAAAAACCAATGGCATTACAACGCAAGGATCCGGAAATCTGCATCAATTTCTTCCATATTCTGTGTCTTGCCGCAATTTCAGGGGTTTTAACAATTTGTCATAGTCACAGTGCAAACGCCGTTAGCATCGGACGCAAGCGAACGGATGTAAAAAAACAGTGAAGAAAGAAAAAAAAGTAGCACGTTTAAGTGTGAAAGGATTCAGCGTGTGTTGCGTTGTTTTTCTCTTCTCACACACACCAGTAACCATACAGTTGTAAGACTACCAGATTCTGCATCCATCCCATAAAACGCACGTTATTGATAGACAATTCTGTTCGGTTCTTACTACGGTGCCGAGTGTGTGTGTGTGTGTGCGTTACGTGTGCGGGTATAGTCAATTATCTGTGTAAGAGTTTTAGTCATCGTGTCCTTCGAATCCAAGACTGCCGACAAGTGAGTTTTTTGATTGAGACACGAATTAAAAAGGGTGCCATTTTAGTGTGAATGTGACGGCAGAGAAGATGTGAACTGAGAACAGTGACGTAAGTGACCATGGATTACAAGTGTTCGCGATATTATCCGTTTAACCTATGGTCTTTGAGAGTCAATACAGTCCCAAGAGTGCCCCGAGTCCCCCTGGTATCCCACATTCACCACAGGGCGCCTCATCTTCGTTGTATTTCCTTGATGTGGGCCTACCGCCCAGCATCAGAGCAATGGCAGCATTACATCACCTGGCATGAAATCCTTTCCCATATACGATCGTTCAGTGTGAAAGGCTAGACTACTCCCATATCTCCATATCTTTAGCCCCTTACCATTTTCGACATGAAACAGCTGCTATGCATATCAACTCCACAGAACATACACTCTCAAACCAAAGCCCACCCCACCCTGTTGGGTCTCGCAACCCCCCCCCCCCCCCCCCCCCCCCGACCCTCTACTATCAGAATGTCAGGGGAATCCCACCCAAAACCCATTCGATTTTACAAAATACATATTTTTATTTATTTTTGGTCAGAGGGTATATATATACAGGGGGGCTATATATATACCCTCCGACCAAAAATAACCCCATCCCTAGTATCAATAGCCAAGAACTGTTCCCCTCCTCCTTCAACGTTGTTCGTGACGACGATGTTCATCGATCCTGTCCTGACTCCCCCGGCTGAGGTGTGTTGCTTGCCATCGAAAATGGAATAACCTCTTCCCTTATCACCATCTCTTCTTCTCCCAACCTAGACTATGTCGCAATAATTGAATATTGCTTAAAGCCCTTATACGTCATTTGCTTTTACATGCCCCGTTCGCAAACTATGGAGTCATATGAACTCGCAATCGACCGCTTAAGTGAGTTGAGTTCTTCCCAAGATGACATCGTAGTCCTTGGCGATTTTAACCTCCTCCATTTCCAATGGACGCTGTCAGATGATAAATCCCAATATATCTCAAACCCCACAACTGGCAAAGAATGTTTTTTTTTGTAGAGAACGTCACCGACTCAAGCCTTTGTGAAGTAAGTAATGTCCTAAATCATCTGGGCAGACAACTTGACCTTGTGTTCACGAGAGACCCCCATATTTCCTCAGTTGCCCCTAGTCCTCCCACCTTCTCAACTATTGAAAATCACCACCCCCACTTCTCTTATCCATATTATTGCCGTATCCAACAAGCGTTGAATACAACGCGGTCAAGAACACGATGGTGTCTCCTGGCCAAAAAGATTTGTGTGTCAGGCAAGCGCTGATCACACTCGGTTGGAACACGGTGGTGTACGGCAACACAGCAATCTGATTCCTGAAACCAAATTGTGATATTTGAATGAAAAAGTGACCTGTATACCTGATCAATTCCAGTAAAGACTCTTAATCCATCAACCAACAGTGAAACGCGGTGAGGTGATTGCTTTATTCAGATGATGGACTCTATTACTTTGGATTACAAAAATCGTCGCTGATTGTTGATTGATATCCGTTCGTCACGAGAAATTAACGAAGAAGAAAATAACATAAAGATGGTTGTCAAGTGACAACCAACAGAATTCATAAATGTCAGCTGAATGCTGACATTGTTAAAAGTAATGCCACATATTCTTCAAGGCGGTGCCACAGATTTAATTATTGCGAATTCGCCGATTGTTTCGAATGCGAATCCGCAACACATATATATAACCACGACTATTCAGTTCCCCAATTATAATATTTAACTAAAAGTCCCTGTAAAGAATCCTTACCTTTCATGCATCTCTTCGTATACAAATTCCCTGTAAGAATTCTTTCCTAACTTATCAGGGATCCCAAAACCAATTAGGCACCGTCGGTGTCAGGCAAATCCCCCTAGACGAATTCCTGAGGGCAAAATGATTTGGTTTACGTACAATGTAACCATCATAACAGGGATCATAAACATTGCGTCGCATATTTCCCGTCCTCGCCAAGTTTATCATAAATCACCATACATATACATTGGCTGGCGAACTACACCCAAGGGACCAAAACAAATGTACGCATCTCGCGTCTTAAGGCATCAATAAATCCTACAACACAGGCAAATGCAAATAGGAATTGAATACCTACCCTTACCAGCGATGCCATAAACACCATTTCCAGGTAATCAAGCTAAAACCAATTAGCGCATTTCCACATTGCATTGCCGCCTATTTATTTAGCCGCAATGCACATCTTAGACAAAGTCCTAAGCATTCTCTTTGTCTTCTCATATTTCGGGATCTGCTTCTCATCAGCAGCGACATGAGCAAACAAAAACCATTAGCATCAAAGGAGATGTGGTTTGTTTGCTTTACCGAACTCACATCTCATGGATACACCCTATGCTCTTTTCGTCGTTTCAGGTTCGTTCTCATGGTTTGTCCCATGAAAGAACCCATGTACACACATACACGTGTACTACCAAGGATCTTCACGGTCCGTTTGTCCTTACCGCCTGTCTGCTTCGTTTATCCATCGCCTTCGCGCGTGTGTTGATTAGTATGATCTTTACGATCACCCATGCACACATACTACCATGATCTCCATTACGACATTTGGTTTTCTGTTCCATAAAGAGAGACTTTACGTCTCTCTTGTGGTAGGTCAAACATATCCTTAGGGGAGAGGTTATCCACCACCACCGAATAGAGGGTGAATCAAGAACCAGATTCCAACCCTCGATTGAGTCTTATCACAACCATCGATGCGCGCACATCAAGAGTCGCTTTATAACCGCCGCGATCACAGTGTGTAAAGTAAAGTCGAGCCGCATCGCGTGAGTCTGTTGCGCGAGTTCTAATTTAAGTGGAAGTTTAAAATGAGTGCTGCGTACGTTATCTGGTCCCCTTGTTAATTGCTTAACTTTATTCAGTAAATATTTGTATCGAGTTTAAATTAAAGTTAAATATTTTCACATAAAATAGAACAGAAAAAAATTAATCATAAACACTTTCAATTGTGAACTAATACGCTGAGTTTTAATCTACACGTAAACACAACTTACCAGGAACACAGATAAATTTAAATAAGAATCGTCAAATAAAAGAACTAATAAACAATAAAGTAATTTAAACTAAATCAGTGTGCTTATTTTTTTCCTTTGCTCCTGGTTATGAACAAACGTGGCGGCGTTTCGTTCTTTTGTTCGTGGATAATTTCGGCGGAACTTTCGTTCAATGGATGACGAAGGAAGGAAGTGAACATAGTGCCCGTGTCCGGCACGATACTTCCTCCCCACAGGTCCACTACTACCAACCTTGTGGAATTTCCACCCCGCACACTCCTTGCCTTAGAAAACGGCAATGAAGTGGATGTAATCACTACCGATTTCAGCAAGGCCTTCGAAAAAATCCCCCACGACCTCATTCTCCTTAGTCCTCTTCTCGAGTATGCTAGTCAGGTCTGGTCCCCGTATCATTTTTCTCACATTCGTAGGATTGAGAGCGTTCAACGTCGTTTCTTGCGCTTCGCCCTCCGAGCACTAAACTGGAAAAATCCTCTGATTCTAACGCCATACACAATCCGGCTCCTTTTAATCAATCATAACAAACTTGAGGGGCGCAGAATCCATGCAGACATTCTCTTCATGCACTGTCTTCTGTCAGGCTCAATCAATTGCTCAAGCCTGCTCTCCTCCATTTTAATATAACATAAATTCTGGGATGGAACATAGCCCATATTGTGGCAGAAGCTGAGAAGCAATAACATTTCGTATGTATGTGGCTATACCACGTTGTGGAAAGAATAGAGGCACTAAGTTATATCCAGGTAGATTAAAATCGGAAATATCTGTATTAGTAATTGCCTGGGTTTCGATAAGTGCAAGGATAGTTGGTTTCTAGTTAGGAACATGGGCAGACACAGAAGATAAATTGGATCTCAAGCCGCGATTATTACACAAATCAACGCGAAATTGCCGCTCCATTGAAATTGCCCTACACAGAAAACCAATACCGTCTCGGGAAAGGATGCAAGTCGGGACCAGCAATAGATAAGCGAAAGAAACCCTTGTAGTAGGTGCCCCACTAGGTCCGTGCCGAAATCCAGGTCACACCCCTTCCATGACGAACATTATGCCACTCAGACACCAAAAACTCTCCAAAGATTATTAATCAATCGAGGGTATCGATGCCTGAGGGACGCAAACAGAGGTGCGAAAAAAAGGAAAACAAACACAAGGGGTGGAAAGGGTAGAGGGTTATTCCGCACTGCACATCACTCGCGTGTCACTTAGTTTTCACAGCACTAAGACGCCTGTGTAGACATCCGTTTATTTGCATAGGATCGCACAGAAAACTTTGCACTGCACTCGGACGCGTGTGTGAAGATCCGTTTGTTTGTTTAGGATCCCACAGTAAGACTTCGCGCCCGAACCGATAGTCCGATTGGGTATCTTATGTGAATTTAAGATTCCCAAAACGGTTTGCACAACTGATCCGATGGTACGGATCACGAGGGAGAAGCGCACGTGCTGTCTCGTTGGCGACCCGAATCGAACTTAATAATGGAAAGAGCTCCTTATGTCAACAGCTTATTGCATTGGGGAATCGAACTCATAGAGAGATTAGTGAGAAGCTAATTTATTTATCAGACCACAATCACGTGTGTCTGTTGGAAACGTGACAAACCTCCTTAACATGCTTTAGCATGAAGAAGGAAGCTCAAACGTATTTAATGTTGTTGTGGAATGGCCTTAAGCTGCGCGAGCTATGCGACTGCAGCGCTGGCCCGAGCATTGCGAGCAATAGGAGAACGAACGCACAAGTACATCTGACAGTAGAGACAGCAGCAACGTGAAACGGCGCTCGATATTAGTTTTTTACTTTGCCTTTTCGACTGTATTTCACATTGTATAATAAATAAACCATTTTTAGGAGAGGAGCCGCAATTTTGTTTACCACACTGTGACAACAAGTTATGGGCCCAGGACAAGACAACAGGGAAAACACACTGGAAAGCACACAGGAAAACATAACCCAACTGCAGACAAAATGGACGGCCAAAGCTCAAGTGCAATGCGATACAAATGCTAACGAGGGAGAACTACGACACCTGGAAACTCAGAATGCAGGCCCTTATGACCAAGAACAAAACGTGGGCTCTCGCAAGCGGCGAAAAACAGAAGCCAGAAGCTGCTGAGGAACTACCAGCGTGGAAACACGAGGACGCAGAGGCGAAAGCCGACTTATATCTCGCCGTTGGGGACGTCGAACTCAGGCAAATCAGACACTGTGAAACAGCCCGGGAAATTTGGCTGAAGTTGGAAGTAATCTTCGAATATAAAGGACCGGCGAAGAAGGCATCTTTGTTGAAACGCCTGACGGGCCATCGTCTCAACGAAGGCGGAGACGTACGACGGCACGTGGACGAATTCTCCGATATGGTCGACAAAATGTCCGAACTATCCGTGCAGGTCAGCACCGAACTACAATCCATCATGCTTCTACACAGCCTGCCGGAGAGCTTCGAAAATTTTAGATGCGCCATCGAGTCGAAAAACGAATTACCCTCGCCAGAAAATCTGAAAATCAAAATCCTCGACGAAAGTGCGACAAGAAGACAACGCAGCCAAGCCGATGACCAGGCAATGTTCGCGAGAAAAGGGGCGCCATACAGGAAAAGAACCACAAACAAAGCGTCGAACAAGCCCTTCGAAAAATCGGACGACCAACGTACCGGTGGAACATTCAGGTACAAATGCCACAGATGTCGCCAAATCGGCCACAAGGCCATAAATTGCCCGGAGAAGGCCGAACGAGGCGTGAAACATCCCGTTAACAAAGAAAAAGCCGCCATCGTCGAAGACATCTCCTTTATGATCTCCCACACAAATGCCGACTCTCACTTCGCAGGGAACGCTCAGAAAAACGACACGTGGTGTCTCTACAGTGGATGCACTTCACATCTGTGCCACGACAAGGACGCATTCGAGCAAACAGCAAGTGCTGGAAACTTGAGATTTAATCTGGCTCCACCGACGTCAAGGCAAAAGGAACCGTTAAAATCTCAGCATCTGACGGAGAAACCACTCGACTCATACGTCTGGAAAACGCACTGCACGTACCCGGCCTGCGAAACAACCTCACCTCGGTCGCAAAGATCACGGACGCCGGAAACAGCGTGACGTTCACGCGAGAAGGAGCCAAAATCGAAAACAGCCGCGGCTCTGCGATCGCTGTAGCGGATCGAAAAGGAGACCTCTACTTCCTCCGCGAGCCCGGAAAGGAATCGGTCTGCGCCCTGTCGATGGGGACACGTAAGTCCCCAATAACCGTTTGGCACGAGAGATTCGGCCACCTGAACTGGCGCGATCTCTTGGAAATGAGCAAAAAGGGGATAGTGTCCGGACTCAACCTTGAAGACGACGGAACCAGGAATGCGTGCGAGATCTGTTCGGAAGCGAAGATGACAACGCTGCCCTTCGGAAAGAAGTCGCACCGAAGCGAACATTTATTGGATATCGTCCACGTCGACGTATGCGGAGCGATGAGAGGCGAATCAAGGGGCAAAGCCAGATACTTCCTTACGCTAACTGACGACTACTCTCGTTGGACAGAAGTAAGGTTCCTACAAAGGAAAGGCGACGCGCTGAAGTTCTTCAAGGAATTCAAGGCTCTCGTCGAAAATCAATCAGGACGAAAGATTAAATGCGTGCAATCCGACAACGGACGAGAGTTCTGTAACGAGAAATTCGACAAGGTTTTGAAGCGAGGGGGGATTGCGCGAAAGCTCACGACGCCGTACATCCCCCAGCTAAATGGAGTAGCGGAGAGGAAAAACCGCACGCTCATGGAAATGGCGCGTTGCATGTTGGCGCAGTCGGGGCTCCCAACTTCGTTTTGGGCGGAAGCGATCGCCACGGCGAACTTCGTGAGGAACCGATGCACTACGAGGACGCTTGAACCGATGCATTACGGGGACAAGACCCCTTATGAGCTGTGGCGTGGAAGACGCTCGAACGTGAGGAGCATGCGAACTTTCGGAGAGACCGCATGTATGTTGGACAAAACTCCCGGGGGGGGGGGGGGGGGGGGGGGGGGGGGAACTGGAGCCACGATGCATGAAATATTTCTTTCTTGGATACGACGAGTCGACTCAAGGCTACCGAGTATGGGTACCAAGCAGACAAAAGGTAATCACGACACGAGACATCAGATTCATCGACATCGATGTAAGAACGGGAATGCACTACAAATCGCCGTCGTCTCCGCCAAATCCAGATCGAGATTTGAATCACAATCCCGAGGCAACATCACTGCCGAATTTCTGTGAACCTCACCCAGGTGGGGACCACGACGAGGAATTGAGAAACGAGTCGCAGGAACACGACGACCTGACGGGGGAAGGAGACGAGCCCACAGAAGCGACCAGAAGAGCTCCGGGCAGGCCTAGAAGGATTCTCACCGGACGACCCGGTCGCCCGCGAAAACAGTACCAGATCACGCTGGAGGACGATGACCCTCGTGGATCGAGCGGGGACTCGTCCGACCGGATCGTCGACGACGAGGAGTCGAACACCCCAGACGCCATGGAGGCAAATCTGGCCAGCCTTCACTCGGAGGTCCCGTACCGACAAGCATTGAGCGGACCGGACAAAGAAGAATGGGTGGACGCCATCGTCGAGGAAGTCAAATGCCCAATCAAGAACGACACATGGCTGATCGTGAGTCGACCCAAGAACCGAAGCGTGGTCGGATGTCGAATGCTCCTCAGGAACAAGTGCGACTCGGAGGGCAATGTCGAGAGAAGGAAGGCACGACTCGTGGCAAGGGGATTCGCGCAGCGACCCGGAATCGACTTTCACGATACCTACGCTCCCGTCGCTCGCCTGGGATCTATGCGCCTGCTGCTCGCGCTGGCGGACGAGCACGACCTCAAGGTGCATCAGATGGACATCACGACCGCATACATGAACAGCACGATCGAGGAGGAGACGTAAATGGAACTGCCCGATTCACTAGCGGAATGTTTGAGGAAAATCGTCGCGACGCAAGGGAAATCTGGTGTCGGGAGCCGCGCTGAAACAACTTCAGGGTGGCGAGAAGGTTTGCCGTTTGAGGAAGGCCTTGTACGGCCTCAAACAGGCCGGTCGACAATGGCACAAGAAACTGAGCGGAAAGCTCGAAGAACTGAACATGACGCCAACGAGCGCGGACCCGTGCGTTTATCGCCTCAGGCGAGGGGGAGAACCGCTGATATTACTGGTCTACGTCGACGACATTTTGATATTTTATCGGAATCAGGAGGACCTCGACTTCATCCGACGCGGCTTGTTGCAGGAATTCGAGGCAAGAGATATGGGGACAGCTCGCTATTGTCTGGGGATCGAAATCGCCAGAAGCGGAAATCAGATTACCATTTCCCAACCGAATTACATTCGGGAACTACTCTCTCGATTTCGGATGGAGAACTGTAACACCATCAGTACTCCCGTTGAATCGGGTTCGAGGCTCGAGAAGGACGTTGAAAAAGAAGGATCACCAGGAGATAGTCGGCCCTATCGCGAGCTTGTCGGAGCTCTGAATTACTTGGCGATCGCCACAACACCGGACATTTCGCATATTGTCAGTTGTCTCAGTCAACTCAACACTTGTCACGGCGAGGCGCACTGGAAGGCGGCGAAACGCGTCCTGAGATACCTGAAGGGGACCGCCGACTTCGGAATCACGTACACGAAGAGCACGAAAACCTTGGAAGGGTTTGTTGACGCCGATTGGGCCGGGTGCCCGGTAGATCGGAGGTCGTACACCGGATACGTCTTCACCCTGAGCGGCGCTGCCATCAGCTGGGAGTCGAGGAAACAGCGCACCGTCGCGCTCTCGTCCACTGAGGCAGAGTACATGGCGCTAACTGAGGCCGCGAGAGAGGCCATATACATACGGGGATTCCTGTCGGAGCTCAAGCTGTGCGAGTGCGAGAGAGTTCCGGTGATGAACGACAACCGAGGGGCACAGCTGCTGGCCGGAACCACACGTTTCACCGTCAGGGACGTTTTGCGCGACGGTCGACTGGACATCAAACACCTTCCCTCGGATGAGATGCCTGCGGACTTCCTCACGAAGGGACTGACGAAAGACAAACATCAGAGGTGCCTGGATCTGATCGGGCTCGCGGGTTCCCCAGGGGATCGACGCTACAATCGAAGGGGAGTGTTGTGGGATGGCCTTAAGTTGCGCGAGCTATGCGACTGCAGCGCCGGACCGAGCATTGCGAGTAATAGGTGAACGAACGCACAAGTACATCTGACAGTAGAGACAGCAGCAACGTGGAACGGCGCTCGATATTAGTTTTTTACTTTGCCTTTTTGACTGTATTTCACATTGTATAATAAATAAACCGTTTTTAGGCGAGGAGCGCAATTTTGTTTACCACACTGTGACAACAAATGTTAATATTATAATAAATTATTTTACTAATTGATATATCATAATAATAAGAAAAACATACAATTACCTTTTCAAGACTTAGAAGATCATCGAAAATACTATGTGTTTTATTGTCGAATTTTGACAGGCGGTTATGAGATAGATCAAGAGTACGTAATGACGGTAGACCCCTAAATGCATCGTTGGGAATGCTTTCCAAAGCATTCGATGAAAGGTTCAACACCAATAACTGAAGAAGTCCTTCGAACGCACGTTTACTGGAAATACATTTGTCTCTGTTAAATATATTTGGTCAGTGTAATTTATAAAGCTTCCTAAATACCTGATATTGTTGACACCATTGTTACTCAAATTTAAATCAAACAAGACGGGCAATTTTCCAAACGCGCTTTTTTCCAACTTGGTGATATTATTGTCCTAAAATTAAGATGAACATTTATATTAAACATTTTTTTGGTTTAGAGCAATAAGTTAAAACTAAAGTTCAGTTTTAAAACCTTATTTTATTTCAATGTATTATTAAGAAACGCAACTTATGTATGATGCAGTTAAGTTTTACTAATTACTGGTTTTTCACATCATATGTCATAAGAGTAACTTGTTAAAATATGGAGAGAGAGTTTTCATAGGTAATCCTGATGACTGTTTTCTTCAAAGGAACTTCGACAAGCAGGTCTCGGAATTTTCAAAATTTCTTAATGTAAATTTTATAAGATATTGTTTGAATTTTGTTCTTGTACATATATTTTTAAATACGACAATTCTTTTTTTATTCAAAAAAATAAATAAATAAATATATAAATAAAAAAAAAAGTTTTATTAAACTTACGAAATCTATAGTTTAAGTTTAATAGAACTTGCTAAACTTAGTATATATTGTATGATGAACTTACCTCTAAGTGTAGATATTGCAACGTTGATATTCCCAATAAACTAGGAGTCGGCGGGAATGTTATGTTGTTTCTATTTAAAACCAATGTCTGAAGAACCAAAAGACCAGCGAAACTGGCGTCTTCCAAAGAATCACCTAATTCGTTTTCAGTTAAATCCAGATACAACAATGAATTCATAACCGGCCACGTGCCACTTGGTAATGATTTCAATTTATTCCTAGCCAAGTAAAGTTCGTTCAATGAAATAGGTATTTGAAAGAGTTTATCCAGTTGATTGTCTTCGAGGTGTAAACTGCGAACGCTAGATAGTTTTGCTAATGCTCCTCGGACAATTGAGTTCAGTTTATTATTCCTTAAATCTAGTTCTAGAACTGTTGGCAGTGTTCCCAATGCCGATGATTTAATTTCTTCGAGACTATTGTGGCTTAGGTTTAAAAATCTCAACGAAAACAAAACCTGAAAGACGCCATTCCAAATGAAATTAAGATTGTTGTGGGATAAATCGATGGTATGTAATTCATAGAGTTTTGGAAATGTATTTTTTGGAATTTTTTCTATGAGATTGTGTGAAATATTTAGAGTTTTTAAACCTGTCATATTGTGTAATGGGATCTGAAAATATAAAAACAAAAAGGGTATTTAAAATAGTTTCATATGAAAAACAAAAAAGAATACAAAACAAAATTATAAAATGTCGTTAGGTACACAACTCCACGGATTTTGATTTTTGATTTGATTCGCATTTTTTTAGTTCTCAGTGATGTTGGCCCTTTCCAATGCATAGATTAATACTTGTTGGGTGACACACATTGCTACATTTGCTCAAGATTACTCTTTGGACGCAGCCGTAAGTCGTTCAATTCCGTCCTTTGAACATAGGCGCAACGTATCATGCCTATCTCTATTCTACAGGTGTTACCATGGTCATTGCTTAACTGAACTTGCTGAATGTGTTCCGCACCTTCAGATATTTTCTCAAGATAGTCATCAATCTGTGAATGCTGTAGTGAACACTACTCTCATCCAATCCGCCATTATTACATAAAAAACCAATCACCCATACCCCTATCCATAACTCCAATCACTATCCCCGATCGAATCATATGCGCGACAAATTAAACCAAATGTCCATTTGTCACACACTGATTCAATTCCCAATAATCCTAACATCATGAAATGCCTATTTTGAAATCCATTTCATGATTTTACCTTCCGGGAATTTGTTCAAACAAATTCTCATATCGTTTCTAGAACCCAATTCCAATTGAATCGCACACAAAATCTTGATTATGTTTCTTGGATTTTTTACATATTTACTAACAAATCCTTTAAGATGGAGAGTGTAAAAGGGCGACGCTTTTCGGATTCCGGGTCAATTACAGGGCTCCATTCTAGGCCCCATTTTACTTAATATCTACACCTCAGATATTCCTCGCCCTGTGGACGGGATAGTAAACTAGTTCGGGTAAGGAATGGCTTACTATGTTTCTTTGTAAGCCTGAAGTTGAATTGTTGCGCATTCACAGATTGACGGGTATAACATTGCTGAGTACCGCCTATAAGATACTCTCCACTATCTTACAAGATAGGATAGCCCCATACGCTAAAGTCATCATTGGTAATTATCAGTGTGGCTTCATCCCAGGCAAATCACGCGATTGATCAGAGTTTCACTCTTAGACAGCGAATGGAAAAATGTCTGGAATTTAAGATTCCATTATATTATCTATTTATAGACTTTAAGGCCGCCTACGACAGCATAGCCAGGGTCGAACTATATAATGCCATGAGAGAGTTAGGCATTCCAAACAAATTGATACGACTTTGTAGGTTGCCCATGACCAACGTAACTAGTCAAGTAAGATATCGGGATTGCTGTCCAAACCAATAAACATCTTTAATAGACTCCGACAAGGGGACGGTCTGTCCTGCCTCCTCTTCAACCTGGGGTTGGAGAAAGCTATCCGCGACTCTGGAATTACAAGTAGAGGAAGTATTGCCACCAAGTCCTGCCAGATACTTCCCTACGCAGATGACGTCGACATAATCGTTAGATCCAATTCGGCTGTACAGGACTCCTTCAGCCAGATCGAACATGCGGCACAAAAACTGGGACTGCACATTAATGAGGGAAAAACTAAGTACATGGTGGCAACTTCTGCGAAGAGAAGACCTATCATTGGTCAAAATACCAGGGTAGCAGGGCACGAATTTGAAGTAGTGCAATCCTTTAACTACTAAGAAGAAATACGCGAACGGCTGTTCAAATCCAACAAAGCCTAATATGGTGTATCAAGGCTCTTTAAATCCCGAAATTTATCCAGAACATCCAAGCTACTGCTGTACAAGACCATGGTCTTACCAGTACTCATGTATGGATCCAAGACCCGGGTGCTCAATAAAAGACACTCTGAACTCTTAGCCGCGTTCGAGAGGAAGGTCTTAATGAGAATTGTTGGCCCCGTATGTGAGGCAGGACGATTCCGGAGACGCTACGTATGAGTTGTACGCGATCTACCTTGAAGCTAACGTTGTAAAAAAAACAAGCTCGGTAAACTCCGATGGGCGGGACACCTAGCTCGAATGAGCAAAGAGGAGCCTGCCCGGAAAGTCCTTTGTGGCAGGATGTATGGAAGGAGACAACGCGGCAGACCTTGTCTGCGATGGACGGATGGCGTAGACCAGGACGCCCAGGCCCTGGGAGTGCCAAACTGGATGACATCGGCTGGAAATCAGGACCGGTGGAGAGACTTGCTAAATAAGGCCAAGACCGGATCCCGATGGTAGTGCCGATGATGATGAAAGCAACAAAAAAGTTAACTTGTACTCTAACATCCCACCGCAGTTGTATGCGGATTTCCCTTTTTATTAATGTTTAGAATCTGCTTTTCTGTAATTATATATACAGGCGAGCACAGCAGGTGTTGATTGTCAAGTGTTTCGGATTCGCAACTGAAAGTACTCAAGGAATCTAATACGTTCATCACTGCCTGCCACATGACAACTGTCACCCAGCTGACTCCGCAGCATCGAAGAAAAGGGACGACACCCAAGCGTCACTGAATATGAATGAGCGCAACGGTTGCTTGATTCAGTCTGCCATCAAGCGCCCACGCGTGCGCACCCCCGGAAGGATCAAAACCCTCGCGATGAATTGTAGTTTTGTTTCTACCCCTTCGCTGTTTCGACTACTCTTCTAGTAATTTGGACCAAACCAATTTGCTTTCAATACATGACCGCTGTGCAATACCAAATAAATAACCGACTTCACGAGTCTTCCATCGCTGTGTTGTTCGTAATACCTTCTTTTCATAAACATTAGCGGCATTTGCTCTCGATACACGTGTTGTGTCGTGTAGCCAAACCAACAACGGACCCCAACCAAAAAAGGGGTAAGCAGTTGTATCCATCACTGTGAAGTGAAGTTCCTACATAACATCAAGAATTTCACGGGATAACAGTATGACACAAAAATCGTCCTATAGTGAGACGTGTGCTGAAGTAAGCAATATATGAAGACGAACTCACAAATGGTGTTATGCTTGTACAGCAATTGCCCTGTTGAATCCTTTTGGAAGCTAAGCCTTCAACATTTTCAGAGCGCAACTTAGATATCACAAATTCAAATAATTATTATAGTAATCCTAGAAAATGTGCACCTTAAGACCTTAATGGTTCGACACAATGGCTGGGTTGATAAGGAGGTTGTGTTTTTCGTTTGATTGTGCAAACCTAGGTTCAACTGACGACTCTTGCTATTGTGCAGTGTGGCACAATTACTGAGTGGTAGGTAGGGTCCCAAAGCCCAGACGCCTGGTGAAATGCGACCCCATTAAGCCAAAGGGTTCGTGAAATGGTTGGGAGAAATCCTTGAGCATCTTTCAGAGCTTGGCTGATGGACCTGATCGAGAAAAAATGATCTCAGGGTGCTGACTCAGCGCCTTTCCTGGGAGAAGTTAAATAAAAAATTATAAAAAATAAAAATTAAAAAAAAGTTCAATTCGTGAATAAGCAAAGGAAATTGCTATATGTACTTATATGTACATAGTGCTAGCAAAAATTGTAAAAGAGGAAGAACTCTTATACATCGGTGCACTGAAAAGTTCCGACCTCAACGTGAAGATAGCAGCACTCTTCCATAAAATCTAGTGAATGTAGTTGTGCATCTTTTGACAGTTACTCACCAAGTTTTCAGCCGTTTTGGAGGCGTAGTTTTTATTTGACAGTCGTTTGAGTAAGTCGATGTGTGTTTTTTGTGAAAATGGACAAAATTGAGTATCGAGCTGTCATTAAATCTTTGTTTTTGAAAGGCAATACCCCTACGCAAATCAAAGATGAGTTGGACTCTGTGTATGGGAACTCTGCACCATCGTTTACCACAGTGAATTTTTCGGCAGCTCAAATTAAACGTGGCCGTGAAAGCTTGGGAGACGATGAACGTTCCGGAAGACCAAAAACTGCAACGACTGACGATAACATCGCTAAAGTTCACCGAATGGTGCTAGACAACCGCCGAATTATAGTGATAGAAATAGCAGAGGCTATAAAAATGTCCAAAGTACGTGTTTGTCACATATTAAATCAAGATTTGAGCATGAAAAAGCTGTCTGCGCGTTGGGTGCCGCGTTTGTTCACGTTAGACGAAAAACGTGTTCGAATGAACATTTCCAACGCTCTGTTGGCGCAGTTTAGGCGCAGTTTAGGCGCAATAAATACGAGTTTTGGCGCCGATTAATTACTGTCGATGAAACTTGGATATACCATTATACACTCGAAACAACAGTAGACTGCAAAGGGGGAATCGGCTCCAAAAAAAGCAAAAACTGTCTTTTAGACTGGGAAGTTATGGCGACTGTTTGTTTGGGATAGTCATGGAGTTATCTTAATTGATTATCTTCAAAATGGATGAATTACATGAGCATACTACGCATCATTACTTGACCATCTGAAGGCAGAAATTGGGGGAAAACGGCCACATGTGCAGAAAAGCTAATCCTGTTTCACCAAGACAACGCGCCGTCTCACACCTCAGTGCTTGCTATGGCGAAAATCCACGAATTACGGTTTGAACTGCTTGACCATCCGCATTACTCACCAGATCTAGCTCCAAGCGACTTTTTTTTGCTCCCTAATCTAAAAATTACGCTCGGTGGACAGAGATTTTCGTCAAATGAGGAGGGAATCACCTTCGTGAACAGTTATTTTGCAGAGAAAAACGCCGAGTACAAATTGGACGGGTTAGAGAGATGGAAGTGTCGCTGGAAGAAGTGTATAGAGTTACAAGGAGACTATGTAGAAAAATAAAAATAAGTTTAAAAAAAAAAAGGTCTTGTATCTTTGTTGGGTCGGAAACTTTTCAGCCCACCCACGTATATTGACTGTCATGGTAAACAAAATTACAAAAGTCATTGTACGCCGAAAGGCATAAACAAAAACCTAGATACTGTATAATTTAGAGTGCTTGCAAAGAGCCAATAGGTTAACATAAGAACAATATTTGTTAAATAGGACATGCATTCAATCCTACAAATGCCGACTTAAAATCAAAAAAAAACTACATGTACTATGATGGCATAGCAGTGGACTAAACTGTATCGCTAGAATTGTAAGCCAAGACCTATTAGTATGAGAATATTATACCGTTCCCATACCGTAACTGACCAAAACCATTTTATAATAATAATGTTTTAGAGTTAAGTAACTATTGCCCAGGGAGGACTACTTCCCAACATCCAACCAGTTTTGTTGCTAAAGAAAACTGAAAAAAGTACTTAAATGTTAAGTTCATACGCAACCAAACAAACATACAAACTGCTTTCCGTTCCCAACTTTCCAAAAAAAAAAAAAAAATTAATAAAATGAAGAAATAAAACTGACTATTGTTCTTCAGTCGAATTACACACGTGTGTAACAGATTGTCTGATAATTTGTTTGTGCTGAAGATTTTAAATATTCCAATTGAATGTCCATCAATACCACGCTTCCTTATTCTCTTTCTCTATTTCTATTTCATGCGCAAAAAAAGACATACACTTTATTTAACTTATATACAAACCTGAGATAGATCACTGAAAAAATTATGAGATAATTGTAGTTCGGTAGCAAATGTAGTCTCGTCGAATGTGTTTCTTGGAATGGTGGACAATTTATTGAAAGATAAATCGAGCACGGTTATATTGACACAGTTCTCGAAGGCCAAGCTTTCAATAGTCTCGATTTCATTGTGGGAGGCGTTTATTATTGACTGATAGATGTCTTTAAATGAATTCTTTTCAATAATCGTTATATTATTTTCAGCAACGTTGATAATCTGAAAGAAAAAGCGATAGATATGTATGAGAACATGTTTACAGAGTTAATCGGAAATCGTAATGCTAGAGTTGCAAATTTTTTTATTTTTTATTCTTAAACAATTTTTTTATTTCAATAATAACCTATTATTATTCTTAATCTTAAAACTGTATATTATATATTAAGCTAAATATCAAGTTTATGCTCAGAAGTTTTTGGTTGTCAAATTAATTCAATAATGTATTTATTGATGTTAAATTTTGATTAGCTTACCTCAACATAATTCAGTTGTGAAAACATTTGAAAATCAACCTTTTTCAAAAGATTCCTGGCTAAGTCGATGGTTCCGATTCGAGTTACAGAACCAAAAGTACCTCTTCCAATGTCAGAAAGTTGATTATCATTGAGATAAAGACGCCTGTGAAAACCAAAAAAGCTGTTTTAATATTGTGACGCATATGCCAATCAGTACTCGAATATTCTAGAGAGTCCGAAACAGAGTACTAGAATATTCTATAAAGTAATGGAAAACTGGAGACTAGGAACAGTAGAACATTCAAGGCAGTGGAACGGACGGAAACGAAACGCTGAAACAGTATAAATACGTCGCACACAGAGCATAGTGATGACCCTTCTCTCTTTCGATCTCTTCGGATCAAACCCCCACAATTTCTTCTTCAGTACAAAAGAGGATTCCTGGACCCACCCCATAGGGTCTACTATTAACAAACCACACACACGAACGCACAGTACAAGACGGCACAAACACAAACATATACACCGACCAAAGCGCAGATTATCAGACGCCAAAGACGTGATCTGCGTTCACTACCGCACCCAAGACCTCCGGTCTTGTACGATTTCTTTCCCACCATCCCTCTATAAAAGTAGTTAGAGAACACTCGGACTAACACTGTCCACACTATCCTTGGATACCCCCCTTTTTCTCTTTTCTTTTCAGAGATCGCGAGACCGAGCCCAACATCCTCACGGATGTGGGTGATTCTGGTTATCGCAAGATGACCAGAAGTCAGAGACAAGATGAAGGACACATATGTCCTGTCTCGCTAAATTCGGCCTTCTCGCCACAATTTTTTTTTTTTTTTTCATAGTGATGAGTATGAAGTAGGAAGTGAAACAAGCGATTGCTGATGAGTAAGAAGTAGAACGTGAAGCAAGCGATAAGTGTGGTAGTAATAAATAAGCAGTAAATACGCGATAATTACGGAAGCGATAATAAAGAAAACGTTAAGTGTACGGTAAAAAGTAACGATTGTTATTACGGACTAATAAAATGTCACATTAATTCAGAATCGATATAACGGCTCTTATTTATTTTAAAATAATGAATCCAGCGAACCCTAAGCTCGCTACAATATTTTGAATTTGTACATCTATCATATTTGTAAATCCTCCGTTTGGTAGGAACCTTGACGTGGTGCGGGGGCTTAAACTACAATGAATCACTCAGGCTATGCTGGCGAAAGCATATGCTTCCAATATCTGACTCATGTCAGATAGGCTAGAGAGGAGTAACACACAAATGTCTACCACCCCTAATCTAGGGTGTTACGCGTCACCGTGTCCATTGGATGGTTTGTAGCCAGGGGTGTACCGGCTGTATTATAACGGCGTCTCTCTTACACCGGACCGAATCAGAGCAGTAAGCAGACCTTACCATATCAAAATGGCGTTCTGATATGGCGGACTATTTGAAACCGCAAGACTCGTGGGAATAAAAATGACTAATCAATATAAAAAAAAAACAATCCCACGGAAAACCCGGTAGGCGTAAGTGTGATGAGCCGACACTACCATAAGGGAACAAATCATCAAGAAAACACCGACTCGACAAAAAGAAGATGTAGGGATGAACGGAAAAAGAGCGTGGAAGGTTCGAACGTTATATAAATCAGGCGCGATACAGGCGGTCGCAGGAAACGCGAAACAAGACAAAATGCACATCGTCGCGCTTCAGGAAGTCCGACTCCCACATCAAGTAATCGAAACCAACCGAGGTACCGACACACGTAACCTCGGAACCGGCTTCATCATAAGCAATAAGACTACGCACCACATAAAAGATGTGAAATTTATTAATGACCGAATGTCGGCGCTATAAATACAGGGCCCATGGTACTTTATAAACGTGTACATTATCATCTTCGGCACTACAACCGGGATCCGGTCTTGGCCTTATTTAACAAATCTCTCCACCAGTCCCGATGTCGAGCCGATGTCATCCAGTTTGGCACTCCCGGGCTCTGGACGTCCTGGTCTACGCTATCCCTCCATCGCAGACAAGGTCTGCCGCGCTGTCTCCTTCCATACATCCTGCCACAAAGGACTTTCCGGGCAGGCTCCTCTTCGCTCATTCGAGCTAGGCGTCCCGCCCACCGGAGTCTACCGAGCTTGATTTTTCTTACAATATTAACTTCAAGGTAGATCGCATACGATTGTTGTACCGTCTCCGGAATCGGAATAAACGTACACGCCCCAACTGAATCTACCGATGAAGAAACGTAGGACACGTTCTACGACACTCTAGAGGATGTTTATGATGGGATCTCATCATTCGATGTTAAAATCCTCCTCCGGACGTTAACGCAAAAATTGGAAAGGAAGATATCTTCAGCCAACTATAGGTAAAGAAAACCTATAAAATGGAATTGATAATGGAATTCGAATTATCACGTTTGCAGCGTCAAAAGATCTGGTAATGAAAAGCACGATGTACAAGCACAAGCAAATTCATAAAGCCACATGGCTATCACCCGACGGCGTAACGCGTAACCAAATAGACCACTTTCTCATAGACAAAAGACACCACTCGAACATCCTTGACGTAAGATCATATAGAGAAGATTGCGATTCCGACCATCTTCTAGTGATGGACAAAATTAAGAGTCTGCAAATCCACGTGGACAGTCACGGGACACGAGCAAAAAGTTCGACACTGATAAACTAAAAGACATGTGCAAATGAATATCAAGACGAACTAACGAATAGATTTAGCATCCTAGAGAATAGGAGTAGGGAGGAGGAGGAAACTAATAGTGTGAACACGAGATAGGCGTCGATCAGAGACGCAAACACACAAACAGCCCAAAAAGTATTACGAATTAAGAAAACAATTAAATCCAAACCTTGGTTTGGCCATGAGTGCAGGGCGAATATTGAAGAACGGAAACGCCTCAGAGTGATCCACCTAGAAAGATATGATGAAGTCAACGCAGAAAAATACGCGACAATTCGGAAAAAGACAACGGGAGTTTGCTAACGCAAACACACAAACAGCCCAAAAAGTATTACGAATTAAGAAAACAATTAAATCCATACCTTGGTTTGGCCATGAGTGCAGGGCGAAGATTGAAGAACGTAAGCGCCTCAGAGTGATCCACTTAGGAAGATATGAAGAAGTCAACGCAGAAAGATACGCGACAATTCGGAAAGAGACAACGGGAGTTTGCTAACGCAAAAAACGCGAATGGTAGTCTTCTCCCGGATCGAAAAAATCCGATGACGGCATAAAATCAATTTGAAATGGCTACCGTGGGAAAATCAAAATAATTCGAAACGCAAACGGCTGTCTGGTCACAGAAACAAACAATATCGTGACAAAATGGAGGCAGTACTTTGAAAACCTGCTCAATGAGCGGACCCATCAACCACAAACAAACGTACATACAGCCGAGCCTTAGATCCCAGAGCCCTCTTTCAACGATGTTGTAGACGCAATAAATCGATTGAAAAACAACAAGGTTCCCGGAGTCGACTGCATACCGGCAGAGCTTGTGAAGTATGGAGGACAGGCAACCGCTCGAAAGATCCACCAACTCATCAAAACAATATGCGACAAGGAAATCACCCCGGGAGAATGGAAAACCTCAATAGTCGTCCCCAATTTCAAAAAAAAGGCGACAGATCTGACTGCGAAAACTACAGAGGAATATTATTGCTCCCAACCACATACAAAATACTAACAAATGTCATACTGGCGAGAATCACATCGAACGCAGAAGAAATACTGGGAGACTACCAGTGCGGATTCCGTAGGAACCGATCAAGAAGCGACCAAATCTCCACAGTAAGGCAAGTGTTCCTTACCAACTGTTCATTGACTTCAAAAAAGCATACGACTCAGTCCCAAGGCAAAGACTTTACCATATTGTAGTTAAGCTGGGAATCCCGAAAAAATATGCCGCCCTCATTCAAACAAAGGGCGAGTTAGAATAGAAAACCACCTCTCAGAACCATTTGAAATCCGGGACGGACTAAAATATGGGGATGGCCTCTCAACACATATTTTTAACCTTGTCCTCGAGTATGCCATCAGAAAGGTACAAGACGACAACATGGCCGGATTATCCCTAAACGGGGTCACACAAGTGGTCGCATATGCGGATGACATCGCCATTTTGGGCGATAATCTAGAAACTGTAAGTAAGTAAACAGTGAAATCATCATGCAATCGACAGAAGAAGTGGGCCTAGAAATAAATGAAGATAAAACAAAATACATGATTACAGCGAGAGCAGGTAGACTTCAGGGAGCACATATAAACGTCAGAGGAAAGATATTTGAAAAAGTTAAAGAATTTAAATATCTGGGAACGATACTGACGGCCAGTAACGAAATGTCGAAGGAAATTAACAAAAACTGCATTCTGGCAACGCTAGTTGGCACGCAGTCAGTAAACTGCTGGAATCCAAACTGCTATTACGTAATATAAAGCTTCGGGTCTATAGAACTGTGGCGTTTCTAACAGATACACATACAATATACAAGCTAATAGTAAAGAACACCGAACGAAAATCGAATAAGAACATGCATCAGAGCCGTCTACCAAAGCGATAGCATAACAATTCCACATCAGTTGAGTGTATTTGAGTTTAGAAATCGAATTCGTACACGCGGCAGTGGCCTGATGTGTTACGCATTGGTTCAATTTTTAGTGATTCTAACTGTCATAGCGTCAGTTCGAATCACACGCTCTTCACAATCGTCGTAAACGCTATAGAACCATAATCGTAGAACCAAAATTGCTCTATACGAATGCGAAACATGGGCTCTCACAAAACGGCAAGAAAACAAATTCCGCGTATTAGGAAATAAAGTTTTAAAGGGTATCTTTGGAGGTAAATATGACGAGGAGGCAGGACAATGTAGGAAACTCCACAATCACGAATTGGAACAGCTATACCGCAAACCTACAATAGTGAGAGTAATCAGGGCGCAAAGATTAAGATATGTGGCGAGAATAGGCAACGATGGGACCGTGCGTAGTATTCTTGACGGTAGACCAACGAGACGGAGATAGGAGGACAATGTTAGGTTTGACCTTGAAGAGATCGGATCGAATGGTCAAGCATGGAAGGAGAGCGCACAGGACAGGGAACAATGGCGGAGTCGAGTCGGCGAGGTCATGAACTTTTGGGTTCCACAGGCCAATAAATAGTAATTATATTTGTAGAGACAAAATAAAAATAATAATAATAATTAATTAGTCATTGAATCATTAAAATAAATTATTAAATAGTTTAGTAAAAAGTACTTGCATTAAATAATAACGTATTAATTAATTATCGTCGCCTATGTATTACACCGGAAAAAAAATATTTATATATTTTTTATATTAAATATATTATTAAATGCGTCTTTTTTAAATAATTATTTTGTAAATATGCTTTCACTATTAATTATAATTAAGATTATGTCGCTTACCGAATATAACAATATTTATTTGTTATTATAATTGTTTTAAACTTTTACCTTAAGAATCGCATTCCTCTGAAACTATTGGCATCTAAGCGTTGAATTTTATTGAAAGAAAGATTTAACCACTTCAAGACTGAATTGCGAGCAAATGTGCCACTACAATTAAATGAAAGATATTTAGAAAGATGATCTCAAATCACTAATTAGATGTTTAAACGGCATACCGGGGAAGATCGGAAATAGCATTATTAGAGGCATTGCACCATCCAAGCTTTGTGAGGTCAGCAATATGTTGAGCTTCTAGCTTCTTGATTTTATTGAAGCTAATGTCCAAAACCTCGACATCTCTAAGATTTTTAAATTGACTCCTTTTCAATGTCTCCAGTTGATTGCCATTTAGGTCCAAAGTTTTTAATTTCCTTAAGGGCTAGAAAACAAATTCAAATATACGTTTTAATGTGCTGTGTATGAGTATATAGGAATAAAAACAATATTATGCATGTTTAGATGTGTAGGAAAGAAGACTGAGAAGTGACGTCTGTGGCACAGTAACACGTCTGACTAGTTCAGTCATCACTTTCAGAGGTTCACTTGATAAGGAGGTACTCTGTGTTGGTAGGTTTAACTAACAGTTCTGCTTTATTGTAGTGATTTTGCAGTAAACTTATCAGTTCCTTCTTGTAAAATCGCGTCACTTAATCTGGTTTGGAATTAATTTCAGAAGTGTTAGCTCTACTAGTGCTGGAATCCCATTATTTTTTCTGAGCCAACTGGCAATACATTCCTGATAACGTTTAATCGCAATAAATTTATGAAAGGTGAATTTTTTGAGGAGAAGAATTCAAAGTGTCATTTATTTTCAGTTCAATCAACAACCCGACATTACTTCTTATTTTGAGACCCTGATCATGGATTTTGCTTTTGCAATTTGTTGTGGATTCACCAAATTACCGGTGGAAAAGTCTAGTACATTCACATTTTCCAGCTGTCATCAGCCAGTTGATACCGCCTCGGTGACCGAGAGAAAAAGATAGTTTTAAGTGTCACACGTTTTTTTGATTGGACAGTTTGGCAGCAGTTCTACTTCTCGCAGCAGTTGTTTTTCGTAATTTATCTTGGACGGTGGACGCAGGTTCTTAATCTAGTAATACTCGTAATTCGTTCTGACTTCAATTTATTAAATTATATATAAAGTATTTACTATTTAAAGTTAGATTACTATTTTATGAATAGTATTTTGGTTATATTTTTAGCCGACATTCGCACTGGTTTTTTTTTTTTAAAACCACTTCGAATTTTCACCACGCAAGGACTTTGATGAATTTTAAATCAACACTAAATCCTCTATTTGAAAATCACGAGACGACAAATTTGAAATCAAAATATGAATTACACCAATGTCCATTCACTTCCTTTTATATTCGTGGCAAATTTAGCCCCACTTTTCCGTTTATCAGTTCATAGAATATTTTTTTACTGTCGCTGGTTCACAAATATATTCAATGAACTTGCAGGTATGCACGGAAAATTTGCTGGGAAGGAAGGATCATTGTGTATATACATTTTTCTTAGCTCTGGCCCTCGTGTAGAGACTATGGTAATTCTTCAATTGAAGAATTACAATATGTTGCGAAAAAAGGGGGTTTAGAGGCGTTGGAAAACATACGTATGTATGTTTTTACTGAAAATTGCGACTATTCATATATGACTATCCTGTACTTTTCGTACACAAGGGAAATTTTGTCTTTGGAAACTTTTTGGGATTGAATTGCGTGTTGAAGGAAATGTGGAAAAAAATGTGCTTTGCATGAAAAATATTTGCAATGCAAGAAATGCTGAATTGACGTCGGAAATGTTGTTTTTAATGTATGAAGTGTGGATTTTTAGGTGATTAAGGACGCAAATTAGCATCATTATTCAGGAGAGGCTTTAATTATCTACCACTGTGCAGAAAAGTATCTTATTCTTTTCTTTAACATCCGTTTTTTACAGTTTCTTCATGTCCTCCAAACATCAGTACTCTCAAATGATTTCTTTTCATTAGTGGAATTGAGGTGTTGTTACGTAATAAAAACTCCCCTCTGAATGATTGTGCTAGTCGCGTCCTTTATAATTCCCACACTGCAACCGCATTGCATACACATTCTACGCCAAAATGTTACATATTTTTTCTCACTCATTTTTTCCCACGTATTCCCATCCTAATAGTTCCTATGATACGCCAACATCTCACACATTTTTTCGCAGACAAGACCCTTCCCAGCAGGTTTTCCGTTGGTTTCCATGACACCTGCAGGTCATTGAGTAAGGGTTTGAACGAACAAATAAAATATTCAAGGAGCTGGTAAATGGAAATGTGGAGAAAAATTTGCAAAGTTATAAAAGGTGACTACAAATGGGCATTTTCGTCGGATTCATTCGCCGTCCGTTCATTCATTCAGCCAAATTCGTCGTCATACGTCGTGTGCTCGTTCATAAATAGAATTGAATTCGTTACGTCGTCGTCTATCTATCGCGGTTCACGTCGATCTTTGTGACTTTGTGTAATTTTTGTGTGATATATTGCGTTTATTCGTGAATATTGTGCCAAGTTCTGACTGCAACAAAAAACATTAAAAAAAAACTATACAAACACCTGTAATCTTCGCTACATGTCGTAGTCGAAAACTTTCTTCACAGATGCCAGGCAACGATCCGAGCACTACCCGAGACTACATATTGGAACGGGAAAGAAGAGCCATCGAAACTCTACAAAACTCAGTGAAGAAGACTACAAACATGGAAAGTCAAGGAAAACACATTGACTACGAAATAAAATCCACGAAGCCATGGGATACATAAAACAACTTACAACACAGATGAAGTAACTTCAGAAGGATCCCCCCCCCCCCCCCCCCCAAACCACCAAAACAAGGACGATGCCAATATGGACATAATGCACTCTCAACAACCCATCTTAAACCATCAAACATTTCCCCCCAAACAACTACCGCCAACCCGTAAGGAATCCGCCAAACAAGTCAAGCCAGCACTGAGTCCCCTGTCTGCTCTCAGCACAAAAATGTTAGACCACCACCAATCTACATCAAAAACGTGATCAGCGTCAAGGAAATAATCCTAAAAATAGAAAATGCCCTAGGACGCCGTAACTTCACCACAAACACTAAAGGCTCCTCTGTCTCTATTGCAACAACTCTGTTTGATCACGTTAAGACCGTTAGAAAAGTTGGGGAACTACGACACCAATTTTTTACCTTCCAACACCATTCATCATTAGGCGCATTGATGCAACTTGGAGCAACGAAGTACTTGCGTCTTCGCGCGGTCCGATCTGGCTTGCCAGAGGATGGTGGCGTTGGAACCCAATAATATGGACATCCTATGGTTGAGGGTCATATTGAGGAATTTCGTTAAATTTCTTTGTTGTCTTTACCGCTCCCCGAATGACGATCGACCGGCGACATTTTTCGAACATCTTTCACATACTGTCGACTGGATACAGATCAACCACCCAGCTTCTGAAATTGTTGTCCTTGGCGATTTTAATGTGCACAATTCCAGCTGGTTGTTACATTCTAACAAAACCAACGAGGGTGGGAGGCTGGCGGAGATGTTTGCTGTAAGCCACAACTTGACTCAACTCGTTGGGGAGCCAACGCGAGTGCCGGATGCCCGAGACGATTATGCGAACACCCTGGATCTGTTTTTGACATCCGAACCGAGTATTTATACCGTAGAGGTTTCTGCGCCACTGGGAAACTCAGATCACTGCTTGGTGTCTATCGCGCAAGCACTTGCATATCAAGCAAATAACCGGCTTAGGCAGCTTCGCCATGTGTGGAAGTATGGGGCTGCTAACTGAGACGATATGCGAGATTTCTTCGCATCCTTTCCATGGTCCGAGGTGTGCTTCGGAGACTCCGATGTTAACGCTTGCGCGGAGTCGGTTTTAGAGATTATTCTTCTGGGGATGGCGATGTATATTCCACATTCCATCAAACGAAGTTCGTCTGATAAACCTTGGTTTGATAAACAATGCGAGCAGATTACAGCGGCAAAAAATAGAGCTTTTAAGCAATGGCGCTCCAATCCCACCGATGTTAACAGAACGAATTTTGTTAGAATCAGAAACGTGTGCAACCAGGCGATTGATACCGCGAAGAAAGCTCACAACGACAGGGTGATCAATAAACTAATTCGGTGCCCAACTGGTTCGCGCTCCTTCTGGTCAATGGCAAAGGCTGTCAGCGGTAACTTCGCATCCTCCTCTTTCCCTCCGTTGGTGACAGACAGCGGGACGTTAGTCACGAACTCAAAGGATAAAACTAATGCGTTCGCGAATTTATTTTCCGCTAATTCAAACCCCGATCCCGCTCTTTTGGAGCCACCTGTGATCGCGCCGGTACGGTCTTCCATGCGGGATGTGAGATTTCGTCCTCGCGCTATTCACCGCATTCTACGTGAACTGGATTGTACGAAGGCAGTCGGCCCGGACGGAATACCAGCAATAGTCCTTAAGAACTGTGCTCCAGAACTATCGCCGGTTCCTGACAGACTCTTTCGTTTATCTTATGACGTTTCCTGTCTGCTGGAAAATCGCTAGAGTTCAGCCAATCCCAAAGACGGGAAAAAAGTGTCTCCCACAAAATTACCGTCCGATAGCATTACTATCTATTTTATCTAAGGTGATGGAAAAAGTCATCAATACAGAGTTAGTTAAGTATTTGGAGTGCAACGGACAATACGGATTCCGTGGCAGGCGGTCCACGGGAGACCTTTTGACACTTATAACCGATATATGGACATCTGCGATTGAATAGCATGGTGAATCAGGGGCAGTCGCATTGGATATCTCCAAAGCTTTTGACCGCATCTGGCACGTCTCTCATTGCTAAGCAGGCTTCGTTCATACGGATTTTCCCAGCAGATCTGTGTCTGGACGGTGAGTATTTGGATCTGTATCCTGTTAATTCCGGGGTACGACAAGATTCTATTTTGGCATTCAACCTTGTTTTTGCTTCACATAAATGATTTGTTGGAGTCGACGAGTAACAAAGTGTTCAGTTTTGCGTATGAGAGTACGTTTGTTTCCTCGAGTGATCGGTCGCTTGATGCATCAACCAGCTGAGATGTAGCCAATCGACTCTCTGAATCGGGATCTAGGTAGGATCCTGTTCTATTTTGGCTCTAACCTTGTTTTTGCTTCACATAAATGATTTGTTGGAGACAACGGATAACAGTTTCGCGGATGATAGTACGCTTGTTTCCTCCTTTTCGAGTGTTCGGCCGATTGGTGCAGCTGCGTCGCATCCGCTGAGATGTGGACAGATCGAATCTCTGAATCAGGATCTGGATAGGGTCCTGCAGTGGGGAAAGGCCAATCTGGTCGACTTCAATACAACGAAGATGCAATACACAACATTCACAAAGAAAAGTGGATCATCGGTTCTGTGGGGAAGAAGCATGTTGCGCCGGCGTACGGCGCTCGGTTTCTCTTCTTCCTCCATCATATATTGTTCACTGGACAGTAAACACTGAGCGAAACAAAACAACCTCCGCAACACAATGTCCACCGGAGGAGAGCGGAAATAAACACTGGAGGAATAGTCAAACACACTGCAAGCTGTTTGACTTTGAGTAGTTCTTTATTATTTTCACTAGGCACTGCATCTACGGAAATTTATTTAAAATCCTTGTTCACATGTAATCTAATAGAATTGCGATCGTTTTGTTTTTTTTTATTTCTTTGATTTGATTAAAATAGTGGCGCGGAGTTTCTACACGACTCGACTTCGGGATATATACGCGTTGGAGGCGTGTGCACTCCGATGCACACGCTTAAGGGGGTGTATGACGACCGCTCTGATTAGTGGTTATATTAAGACTCTAGTTATTATCGCTGATTATCGCTTCCCTGTGCGCACCAGGGTAGCGATAGGAGACACGACCTGGTCAGGTCGAAGGATGAAATTTGACTCAGCGATCGTCATCTCATACAGAGATGATTTCGCTAAGGAAAAAAGGAAGAGAGAGAAAAACTTTTCTCTTAAGGGTGTAACCACTAAGAAAATGCGATCTTTTTGGTGCAGTGGTATATGTGCGCGATCGAACAGATTCGATGTAATTGCACGTGTTCGAAAGCAGTGGAACGACGAAACAGGCAGTCGGCAAGGACAATAGGGAAAAATGACCAAATGCGCCGTTGGTAATGCGGGTCATTGTTTACACGATGACTCGTCGCTATTTTCGACGTTAGGAGAAAAAGGTGCTAAAAGCAAATTGGATGTTTATGGCATCTCTGGCTGCAGTAGAAACCGGGTTCATATTTGCATTAGGAAATGCTGGAGAATTTGGTTTCAGCGTCTATTGGGCTAATTATATGCAGCTGCTTGGGTTGTTTGTTGATAAGACAAACAAAAAAGGTTGCCAGGCAATGTGTATGAAAAGGTATATGACGCGGCTGGGAAAATAGACGACGCGATATTTATGGTCCCTGTCATGACGGTTACATTGAATGCAATCCGAATTATTTTGTTTACAGGAATTTGTCTAAGGAAATTTGACTGGCGACGTAGATGCCGAAATTGATTGGAAATTCCTGTTAAGTTAATAAAGAAATCTTAAGGAGCACTGGTATGCGAAGAGAATGCATGAAGGTAAGTTTTCTTTACAGGGACTTAAAGATCATAGATTTGATCTCTTAAATGCGTGCAGCATTTTTAGGTACTAATACTGTTGCATTAGCAAACTAAAGGGAGTTGGGTAGTAGTTATGGGGGTTTTTCAGGTAAGTAGACCGTAGAGTTTGGCGGAACCGCTACAGTTCCACAGCTGATGATGAATGGCCGGGCCCTCGAGGCCGGGGAAAGCTTGAAATTGCTCGGCATCACGGTCTGTGGGAATATATCATGGGATGAACACGTGTCGAGTATCGCCAGGTCAGCCTCAGGAAAACTGAGCTATCTTTTTAGAGCCAAGAAATATTTTACTCCGGCCCAACTTCTTCTCCTATATAAATCCCCAATTAGACCTGCGAACGAAAAAAATCGAATAAGAAAAATACATCAGAACCGTATACCAAGCGATAAATTAAAATAATTCACACCAGTGGAATATAGTCGAGTTTGGAAATCAAATTCAAAACACGGTCAGTAGCCTGGTGTGTAACGCTTAGGTAAACATTTTTTCGTGATTCGAGCTGTCATAGCGTCAGTTCGAATCATACGATCTTCTTCACTATTATTTCAAACACTATAATTGGTGACCGCGAACGTGAGTTAAAGTGAACACGCATGTACAATTTAAAACGGTAAACCGCGTAAACACAATTTTAAAAAAGTGAATACGCGCCGTAAGATAGAGAACACGCGAAAATAAAAATAAAAACAGTTCCGGAAACTTAGCGCAAAAGTGCCGTAAAACAGACATTCCACAAATCCGCCAAAAAGGCAAAGCCAGGTGTCCTGCCGGGTGCTGCTACGCGTAGTAGCTGTGTTAACGAGGGGAGCTGGCTTGCTGAAATCGGGTATAAAGGTCGAGCATTGATGAACGGTGTAGCGTGAAGGCTGTGGTTAGCGAGCATGAGCGCCAATATTCAGAAAAGAGACAGAAAAGGTTGAGATGTTTCACGCGAGACAAAACCGGGCGGCCTATAGATTATATGCTACACGTAGTAGCTGTTGTTACATAAGGGGCCGGTTTGCAGAAAATGGGTGTTGAGCAATGGCGAGCGTGTGCGCCAATATTTGTAAAAGGGCCTTAAAAAAAAGGCGGGCAGAGGCGAATTTAATGAAGTCATAAGGAGGCCAAAAAGGTAAAGAAATAAGTCGAAGGTGATCGAGTATGGGGAGAAACCGGGCATCCTATTGAATGATGCTACGCGTAGTAGCTAATGTGCAATGAGGAGCCGGCATTTGCGCGAATTAAAGCGAGTCTAGAGAGTTGAAAGAAGTCTAAGATGGTCGAGAAGTCGGGTGAAGTCGCGTGGGTGAGTGTTGTCGAAGGAATGAATGGAGTCGAGAGACGACGAAAAAGAGTCAAGCGAAGTCGAAAAAAGTGAAATGGAGTCGAATAGTCGAATGTGTGAGCGCGGAGTCGTGCTGAACATTACGACACAAGGTTGTGTGTAATTCAATACCCAGAAGGGGCTTACAATATTTATTTATTTTTTAATATTTATTAAAAGGGTTTTTCTTATTTACTGATATTTGCAAACTTACTGAGAATACAATAAAATGAAATATAAAGTTATACTAATAAAAACTGACATCAAATACTATTAATTTTGGAAGCATTTAACGTTAATGAAGTCAAGGTAGGCAGCTGCGTTCAAGTAAAAGTAATCATACTGTTTGCTTGAAGAGCTGTTTTGAGTTAATATCTGTGCCCTAGTTAATTTCTATTGTCTGTTTTTGTCAGCTTTAATTAATTGCATCTATAATTTGTTAACATATAGCGGTTGTGATAAAATGGAAGAAAATAGCTGAGGAACTGTTACGAATTTTGCAGTATTCGATTAAAATGAATTAATCGTAGTTACATTAAATTCTTGACTCGATATTTAAATGTGTTAGCTTAGGATATTGATTTCTTTGATTTATAGAAGAACTATTTCTTTCTTTTATTTTTTAAACAATATAATGGTGCTTTCCTATGAATATATATATATATCGATTTTAACTTCTAGTTTTACATGTGGTTTTCAGATGTGGTGTTTTGTCGTTACCTATTTTATTATAATTAAGGATATCTGGTGTGTTCATCATATTACTAATGAGTGTATGAGAAAGGCTATTTTTATTATTTTTGTTTTTAAAATGAGTACTATTGTAGATTGTAACGAGAGTTTTTTATGCATTTTTCTTGAATGTCAATATTACATAGCGAAGGTCTATATGGTAAACAATATTTTAAAAGTGTTATATATTTTTGTATTTTTTTGTTGGAAAATTGAAGAGAAACCCGTAAATAAAGGGATCTTTTTTGAATCGTTGTACATTCATGTGTTCTCATTTAATTAATTTTGGTAAATAGAAAATAAATGTGTGACATTACAACTATTCGTATTACGTTTAATTGTACACACGGGGAGATGCCGAAATAGTGTTGAATTTATTTATTTATTTCGGTTTAAACTATTATGGGTTTTACATTTCGGTTTGTAAATTTCAAAAGAAAATAAAAGAAACGCATTCATACAAATGAACATATTTCCGGACATATGTCCATTCATATAAATATCGATATCTTTTATAGCCTTTAACAGGGAAGCCAATTGTACAGTTTTCTTAGCCTGGCAGGGCAACTGTTTCGAACCAGTTGTCTACCTTTACCATGAAAATCGTTTAATTAGAACTGTGTGTGATAATTTGCACATCAAACCGCTAATTAATTTCTGCATAAAAAACAAGCTTAATAATTACTTTTATGATTCCTTGTATTGGATATAACCCACTAATCAATTTTTAAAAGTATTATTGGAAATTTTAAATTTTAAAGTATTTTGCCTTTTTTTGACCTAGTTTCACAAACAAAATGGGTTTAACGCAGATACAGCTGTATGGCTAAGAAATCATTTGTATTGCACCGAACAGTATAAAAGAAAATAAAGGGGTTTATAGATACTTGATACATGAAATTGTAAAGGATTTTAAGCAGTGTTTGTTAAGGATAATCGCAGCCAGTCGAGTTGTTCACATGTCTTCAGTTTCTGGTATCATAAATTGTGAAATGCCTGCAATTTTTAACATCATCTCGGAATACGTGACACACATAAACAATAAAGATAGACAATTCCAAGAGCCATGGACCAACAGGCTACTAGTTCTCCTTTTTTTTCGATGACTTAGAAACATTTCAACGGAATGTCACATTTTTGCTCGCTTTCTCGTAGTGGAGCAGGTGTTGAAATTTTATTTTCGGCTATCGGTTAATTTCCGTATTTCTTCGGTAGTACGCTGATCCTTATAGTGCTGCGATCGTTTAGGTTCACCATACATGCCTCGGCGGTCCATGCTCGCGATCTCATTCTGCCTCTAAGATTACTTGCATTCTGGGAGCAATGAATGATGAGTTGCTCATGCCATTGTTGCTTGGTAGTGTTGCGTGACTCACTGTTCAGAAAAAAAAGGAAGAGAGAATACGGAACTTACCAAATCCTGACCGTTGCTGTTAAGGCGAGTGCTGCTCCCGGCCAGGTGATGTTGGTAAAGCCTTGGCTGTTTGGTGCTGCTGCTAGTCCGGTGATGTGTTGGGGTAACTGGTGCTGGTGCGTCGCTTGGTGATCCTGTCGTTGGGGCGATGCTTGCCCATTCATTGATTTTTGGCAATTGCCGACACAATTGCTCACCGATTGTCACTGACACAGTCGCAGCACCGAATAGTCACTGTTCAACGAGCACGAATCCCTCCTTGCGTTTTCACAACTCTCACTGACTGTTTTTGCAACACTGGTCTCTGCTCGTACCGGTCTTTTAGGTGGTTGCGTGTTACTCCGAAAGGTCACCAATGACGACAAACGCGGATGTTCGAAGGTTGCGGTGTTCTTTTTACACTCGCGGGTCACCAATGTGGGGATAGGTGAAGTATTATGCCGGACACGGGCACACGGTTCACTTCACTCCCCATCACTAATCGAAAGTTCCGCCACAAATGCGAGCACCGAAAGTTGTCCACAAACGCGTAGGCTAAACGATAACACCTCCAGGAACTGCAGCATGAAATATTAAAACACTGAATGGTTTTTTGGTCGGCGAAATGTTCTCTTTATTTAATTAGTTGATGGTTACCTTTTGTAATTAAGCAAACCGACACGTGTATTCGATGTCATCTGGAGCGTTACGAATATTAATTTAAGCCTTCTCATGGTCGTTGTTCAAACGTTAACAACCAAAAACACTTCGCACTATAATTCCGACCGTTCAATTAATTGTAGAAAAAAAAACGAGAAACCACGCTCGACTTAATTAATGATGAAAACATGACTCCTGTATATATACGTTCCTCCGCTGCGCGAAACGAGGAACGGGAGATCGCCTGTGACCAGGCTGGTCAACGGATGGGAGACGACTCAGCGATCGTCATCTCATGCAGAGATGATTTCGCTAAGGAAAAAAAAGGAAGAGAGAGAAAAGCTTTTCTCTTAAGGGTGTAACCACTAAGAAAATGCGATCTTTTTGGTGCAGTGGTAGATGTGCGCGATCGAACAGATTCGATGTAATTGCACGTGTTCGAAAGCAGTGGAACGACGAAACAGGCAGGCGGCAAGGACAATAGGGAAAAATGACCAAATGCGCCGTTGGTAATGCGGGTCATTGTTTACACGATGCCTCGTCGCTATTTTCGACGTTAGGAGAAAAAGGTGCTAAAAGCAAATTGGATGTTTATTGCATCTTTGGCTGCAGTAGAAACCAGGTTCATATTTGCATTAGGAAATGCTGGAGAATTTGGTTTCAGCGTCTATTGCGCTAATTATATGCAGCTGCTTGGGTTGTTTGTTGATAAGACAAACAAAAAAGGTTGCCAGGCAATGTGTATGAAAAGGTATATGACGCGGCTGGGAAAATAGACGACGCGATATTTATGGTCCCCGTCATGACGGTTACATTGAATGCAATCCGAATTATTTTGTTTACAACAATTTGTCTAAGGACATTTGACTGGCGACGTAGATGCCGGAATTGATTGGAAATTCCTGTTAAGTTAATAAAGAAATCTTAAGGAGCAATGGTATGCGAAGAGAATGCATGAAGGTAAGTTTTCTTTACAGGGACTTAAAGATCATAGATTTGATCTCTTAAATGCGTGCAGCATTTTTAGGTACTAATACTGTTGCATTAGCAAACTAAAGGGAGTTGGATAGTAGTTATGGGGGTTTTTCAGGTAAGTAGACCGTAGGGTTTGGCGGAACCGCTACAGTTCCACAGCTGATGATGAATGGCCGGGCCCTCGAGGCCGGGGAAAGCTTGAAATTGCTCGGCGTCACGGTCTGTGGGAATATATCATGGGATAAACACGTGTCGAGTATCGCCAGGTCAGCCTCAGGAAAACTGAGCTAACTTTTTAGAGCCAAGAAATATTTTACTCCGGCCCAACTTCTTCTCCTATATAAATCCCAAATTAGACCCGCGCTCGAATATTGCTGTCATGTTTGGAGCTCGGCTCCTAAACATACCCTAGACCTACTTGAGAGCATACAGAGACGAGCGATCCGCCTGATCGGGGCCTCGGCGCTGACATCGGGACTACAGTCGCTATCACATCGAAGGCGTGTAGCCGACCTCTGTCTGTTTTACAGATATTATCACGGGTACTGTTCTTCGGAGATTCGTGGTATTGTTCCACGCAATTCGGTTTATATGCGACGGATCGCACCCGTTTGCGGTTCATATCCCGACGGCGTGAACATCCCTGCATCAGAACTCGTTCCGGTACAGAGCGGGGAAGATGTGGAACTCCCTCCCCACGCGAGTGTTCCCGGAGCGTTACAACCTGCAACTGTTCAAAAAGAACTGCAACAATTATTTGATGGCATCTCGGGGCGCCCACTCGGCGCTATAGGTTCGCCTCTCCCGAGAGAAGTCTAATAAAAAAAAAAAAAAAAAAAAAAAAACCCCAACACGCGGACATTTTTCTATGCCTAGATCTTGATGCAATATGTGACAAATACGTTCTTTGGACATTTTCATAGCCTCTGCTATCTCTCTCACTTTAATTCGGCGGTCGTCTAGCACAATTTGGTGAACTTTAGCGATGTTATCGTCAGTTGTTGCAGTTTTTGGACATCCCGAACGTTCATTGTGTCCCAAGCTCTCACGGCTACGTTTAAATTTAGCTGCCCGAAATTTCAGTGTGGTAAATGATGGTGCAGAGTCCCCATATACTGAGTCCAACTCATATTTCATTTGCGTAGGGGTATTGCCTTTCAAAAACAACAATTTAATGACAGCTCGATACTCAATTTTGTCCATTTTCATAAAAACACTCACATCGACTCACTCAAACGGCTGTCAAATAAAAGCTACGCATCCACAATGGCTAAAATTTTGGTGAGCAACAAAAGATGCGCAACGACTTTCACTAGCTTTTATTGACGAGTGCTGCTATCTTCACGTTGAGGTCGGAAACTTTTCGGCCTTTCTTGAACTCGAAACTCGAATATATACTCACACACTGGAATTGTTTTTGCGCCTGGTATCAAAGTACGGATTCTCAACGGGTTCGATATTTAAACCAGACACTACCCGAAGGTCAAAATGGTCAGCTCTTCGCCGAATGAAACAATTTAACTCAACTTGTAAATAAGATAAAATGAGACAGAGGCAATTAATCCATAAACAGACCGAACTTGTTGCAAGCACAACACCATGAGCAAGGTTCACTTTCGAACTCGTGTTGTTGGATGGGTTCTCGAAGAATTGAACATCAACTAATCCGCCGGTTTGGATTTCATCTATTTTCTTGAAGAGATGTTCTTCTCTCGCTAAACGATTAAATTTAATGAAACATATTAAAAATGTAACGTTGCTTGACACAAATACTCCTTAGAATTGTCCGGGTTGGTAAAAATAACTTTTCTTAGAATGGTAGCAATTTACAGGTCTCTAAAAATGTGTTCTACCAAAACGAACTTTGCTGTTAATGCCCATATACGAAATTATACACATCTTCAAAGCAGTGTGTTAATCATTAATCTAATATAATCTTACCTGAAATGATTCAATAGGGAGGTCCTTCAGAGTACCATTTGTAAGACGCAGAATTTCTAGATTATTAGAAATTGGTTTTTCGAAAAATATATCCTTTGCCAAAGTTTCGATATTGTGTCCATTGATGTTGAGTTCCGTGAGATTACTAAGAAACTGATTATTTTGTTAATATAATTTTTTTAATTAAATATGAATTCATGCAAGGACTTACAGCAAACGCTTTGGCAGGAAAACCTTCAATTTTACTGTTGATGATATGTAACTCTTTTAACGTCTTATTAATTCCATGGAATGTATACTCTTCAATTGTTGTTAGAGGCACCTCATTAATAACTAACTTCCGGGCATTGATTTTCGCAAATAAGGGTCCGAACAAGTGGGCTGGAAATATAGTGATTTTTAATCAAGTAATTTTTAAAATATATATATTTTTTGTATCTGCCAAGTTCGGTGTTTGATTATAAAATGTTTGGGAGTATTTACTCCAAAAAAAACTTATTACATATTTCTAATATTAAGGGTCTTCAGAACACCGCCGTAATGGCGCCATCACGAAAGTAGGCCTCTCTGTAGCTGTATACATACCGCATCGGTGCCGGACCCATGAAATGCTGAATCAGTTCAACAAGCGAGCCCATTCGAAAGGACTCAAGTGTAAACAGATTTAAGGATAAATATTTGTTGAATAAATAAATATGATATACTAGATTATCTATCTTTTGTTTCCAAATATAATTAGATTACTTATTGTATTCATCATCATCATCATCGGCACTACAACCGGGATCCGGTCTTGGCCTTATTTAGCAACTCTATATCCGGTATCCGGTCCTTATCCCAGACATGTTAAATTCTCCATAATAATTTGTTTTTCCGGGCAAGGTTATTAGCGTTGCGCCGTACTTATTGTATTACAAAACTAAAATTTCAGAGTTCACTCTCACAACGGAGCCACTTATAGTTCTCGACACTTAATTCAGATGTAGACTGGAACAGTTAAAGATAAAAACAATCATTTAGAAACTTATAGAAAATTCAGTAGCGTCGGTTTTTGTTATTGGTCACTGTGTGTTAGTTAGTTGGCTGCGGCCAGTCAATAAAAAAAAGTTCATAGAGTAATATCGCGTAAAACTTAGTATGATCAGTGTTATATATCGTATTAAACAATTGGATTTGCAATGTAAATATGGAAGCAATTTCGACGTCATGGTTAAAGGCAAATTTATCACGCAACTTCTTGAGAAGATTTTCACACGAATATGTGAGGAAGACGAGTCATTAACGCTAGCCGATGCATTGAAAAAGGCGCTTATTTGTGAAACGAAATTTGCATTGAGAAATGAAAGCATGGCTTCCGATATTAACTGCGTTCGTTCGCAACGTGCAAATTAAGTAAAAAATAACTGCAAATCGAACAACGAAACAGGAATGGAAAACAACCGGATGGCAAGAAAACCACCTGTGGATGGAAGGCGCATGAGGACAGCTCGTGCCCGTACAAAGACGCCACCTGTCATGCCTGCTCGAGAAAAGGACATCTCAGCAGTGTTTGCATTCCAAACAAAATAATAAGAAACATTTTAATTTTATTGGTTATAGTTATTCTGATGTAAATTCAATAGAGAATGGTAATTTATTTGGTTTTTCGTTATACGGATTATCCAATGACGAAGCGAATGGCATGTACCGGTTGAATGTAGAGATTGGAAGCACTACGATGGAAATAGCACGATGTATTATTATACAATTGTTGTGACGAAACGAACGGTTTTTGGGAAGCGATTGTTTTTTCTTAGGAAAAATACTTTGGATGGAAAATGAAAAATATGATATTGAAGCGTGGAAAAATGTTGTTTTTGGTATGGAATGTGTGTAATTAGGGTATCATCATCATCGGCATCACAACCGGGATCTTGGCCTTATTTATCAAGTCTCGAGGCTTGTTACATTTTCCATAATAATTAATTTTTCGGGCAAGGTTATAAGCTTTACGCCAATTAAGGGTATAAGGACGCGAATTTGCGTAATTATTTAGACGGAAAGGGGTATGGAAATTATTAATTGCTAATTTTTTCACACGTCCGTAGTTCGCTAATTGTAAAATATTTGTGTTCCATCACATCAACGCGTGACAACAAACACTTTTGGCGACCCATCATCGTCTCTTTCTAGCGTATCTCCACGACAAGTCTGATTCTGTCTGCTATGAAGGCAAAACCAAAACCAGTGTCAAATTCTCTATTTAACAAGAAGGTTTGCCCACTGACGTCCCCAGTCTCAACAAATTATTCGTAAAATTCCACGTAATTTCCAATTTATCACCTCATAAAGTGTCGAATAACCTACAAGCCTTCGGCCACTTCGTTTACTCTAGAACGTTATCGCGTCTTCAGCGTAGTAAGGCAACAAGTCTTTCCGAGTCAACATCATCATCGGCACTACAACCTAGAACCGGTCTTGGCCTTATTTAGCAAGTCCTGAGGCTTGTTAAATTTTTCCATAATGATTTGCTTTTTTTTTTCCGGGCAAGGTCATTAGTCTTGCGCCAGAGGCTCCCCGACGAGGAATCGAACCCCGGTCTCCCGCGTGACAGGCGGGTATACTATAATAGGAGCTTTTGAGGAGCTTTTCCGAGTCGAATGTCTCTTTATTGATCGACTACATGATTCTTGTCTCTGTCAGGTCAGCACCGTTCGAAACCTTTTGGGTAGGCAGCTTGACCTCTTGACCGCATCTTTACAACAGCCTCTATCACTACATCTGTCTCAACCAGCCCCCTCGTCCTTACATCTATAATCCACCACCCCCTTCTTCTCGTGACAATCTTCCTAGTTCATTTGCCACCGTTCGGCCCCCCCCCCCCCTTTAACTACGCCTACGATTTCCATAAAGCTAATTTTCGCCTCATCAAAGACTACCTAAGCCGCATTTCGTTCAACTACGATCACCTATCCGTTGAAGATGGCATTACCCACTTATATACCGAAATCCTTTACTCTATTTCCCTGTTTGTACCCTACTCTAGACAAGGAACATCAACTTCTCCAACCTAAAATCACAAGCTTCGCTCCCTGCGTAACAAAAGGGTCAAGTTATGGGTCACCTTCTGTCGGAATCGAACTATACCTGACTACTCCAACTTTCATGGCTGTTACCTCCAATTCACGGAGGTTTTCAACACCCTTTATCGCAACTATCTTACCACAACTCAGACCAATCTCAAAAACGACACCAAAACCTTCTTCCAGTTCGTCAATCATAAACGTAGATCCGATTGTTACCAAATATCGCTTACCAAATTTCTTCCTATCTAAAGGATAGACTTTATTCCGTTCGATTCAGGCCCATGATAGCCAACCCCTTCCTTGCCACGTCTGGGGCACCTCAAGGTAGTTACCTGGGTGCTCTCCTATTTATACTTGCCACTAATGATATTGTAGCGATCCTAAATCGCTACTCCCATCCAAATCCCCAATATTATCATAATCATAATCCAAATCCTCAATTCCCCATTACCCTACATTTAAATTCCAAATTGAGCCACATGAACAACGAATTTAACCAAAAGTTAATTCGCCGTACATTGACTCAATTCCCAAAACCTTGACATCATGAAATACTTAATTCAAAACGCATTTCATGATTCCCCTTCCCAGAACCTATCCAACCAAACCTCTAACAAATTCCCAGAACACAACTCAAATTGAAACGCTCAAAGTCTTATGTGTGCTTCTGGGAATTTTGACAATAAAATAGTTGACAATTCTCAACTACAAAAACTATAAAAGGGCAGTAGTTTTCAATTTCGTGATTAGTAAGATTCCAGAGGCCGAACCCCTGGCCGCGCGCAATATAACTATAGAACCAAATTACAAACAATAAAAAATAAGCACTTGTTAGCAATACAAAGTTGCCTTTTCGTCTTTGGTGTCTTTCGCATTTGATTACAGTTTCTCGGGTTAACTTGGCCTCGGGGTTTTCATAGTTTTTACAGTGATGTATCTGCATAATTCCCCAACCAAGTGCCAGTGATGTCAAATGATGTAAATTCATCCGACGCACCCAGTACATCGGAACACTCCGCAGCTCCACAAAAAAGGGGAACGAAGCACACAATGAAAAAACATTTGCACGATACAAATCCCCTTTTCCTTCTGAACGTGGGTACAAGATTTCAACTACCAAAAATCACCTGAAGTGCTCGCAGAATCTGCATAAGGAAATTAACCACCTAAAAGGAGCTGACTGGATGGATGAGTCGCTGGAATAACGCATTGGTCAGCAATAAGGGTTGATTAAATTAACTCCCGTCAGGAGCCAGAATCATCGGGGGATTTCCTATAAAGAGGCAAGGCACAATTACTACGCCGCCTCCTCCGCACGACCCAACAACATCGATAAAGTCATTAAGAATTCCAGCTAGTCCTTATACACTGATGATACCAAGATATAAAAGATCATCGAGTCACCACTTGATTCTGCACTGCTGCAATCTGACCTTGGCAGCTTCTCGACTTGTTGTGACAAAAATTGCTTTGTATTTAACATCGCCAAATGCCAATCTACAACCTTTTCCTGTAAGCGTATTCACTCATCCTCACGTTCCTATAGCTTTCACAACCAACCCCTGACCATTGTTTAAGGTATTCGAGATCTTGGGATCGTTTGCGGCAAGGAGCTTAACTTCCTCTCTCACATTGATGAGACGATCCGTAAAGCCAATTCTGCCCTCGGATTCAGGAAACAATGATCTAAGGAATTCTCCTAACCTTACATTACTCGATCCCTTTACCTTACCCTCGTCCATCCACTGCTTGAATATTCTAGCCAGGTATGGTCTCCTTATCACATGATCCATATCTGTAGAATCAAAACTATTCAACGTCGCTTCCTTCAGTTCGCTCTCCGAGGGCTAGGATGGGAAAACCAATTAATCCTCCCCCCGTAGATTAACCGTCTCAATTTAATCAACCTCAGGACACTTGAGGAGCGCAGGGTCGTGACTGACATAGTGTTCATTCATCAGGTCCTCTTCGGCTGGGTCGACTGCGCCTACCTCCTTGACTTAATTCCTCTGAACACAAACACTGGAAATACGTATAATCCCCGCCTTCTCTACATTCTCTCTCAACGGATCACTTATGGTCTCAACTATCCCCTTTCACGGATGCTGGGAAATGTCAACTTCAATTCCACCTTGTTCGACTTCGACCTCTCTACCCATACTCTGAAGCACCGCCTTCTAACCCATTGTCACCACCAATCGGCGGCGCAGCTATTCTTTACTATAACATGCCCCCACCTCTCGCCCCTACTCTTGCCTTCTTAATTTGTCCTGGTTACCTTAAGTTAAGCCGAGTTACGATAGTTCTTAGGCTCTCGACTTTGTAACTTATATATACTTTAGCTGTAGGTAATTATGTGGCTTGAATTAACCCATTAAATGGGGCCGTAGCCCCACTAAACCATATGATAGTAGTCTGATGTATTGGGGCTTTGATTCTAACTTTGCTGCGATTCTAACCGTCGTAGCGCAAATTATTATTATTATTTTATTATTATTATTATTATTATTTACGAGGGTTGCCTTTTATATTTCGGGATTAGAGAACAAAAACAAATATTGATCATCGAAAATCACTTTATTGTTTTTCAAAATATTCCCCATGAAGATCTATACACTTTTGCATGCGTTTGAACCAATTGTCGAAGCACTTTTGCCACTCTGATTGAGGTATCTCCAACACATGCATTCTGAATGCAGCAACCGCTTCTTCGGGTGTCGAAAAACGTTGACCTCTCAGTTTGTTTTTTACGTACGGGAATAAAAAGAAGTCATTCGGTGCCAAGTCAGGACTATACGGCGGATGACCCATCAAATCGATGTTTTGGGTGCTCAAAAATGCAGTTGTCGCAGCCGATGTGTGAGAGCTCGCATTGTCGTGCTGAAGAGTGATCCGTCTTCGGCGGTTGGTTTTCCTGATTTCTTGGAAGACAACTGGCAAACAAATGGTTGTGTACCACTCAGAATTGACGGTTCTGCGTTGTTCTAGTGGTACGGTTGCGACATGTCCAGTTTTTCCGAAAAAACAGGCGACCATTTGCTTGGAAGTGCTTCGTGCGCGAACAACTTTTGTTGGATTTGGCTCATCTTGAAACACCCAGACAGTCGACTGCTGTTTACTTTCGGGCTCATACGCGTAAATACACGATTCATCACCTGTCACGATGCCATAGACGTGTTTCGAAGCACCGCGACCGTATTTTTTGAGCATTTCTTTCGACCAATTGACACGAGCCTCTTTTTGGGCGATTGGCAAATTGTGTGGGATCCAACGCGAACAAATTTTTTTGACAGTCAAATGTTTATGCAATATTGAATGTATGCTGGTCCCACTAACGCCTAAGGTTGTCTCAATCTCACGATAGGTCACATGACGATCTTCCAATATCAGTTCGCGCACAGCATCAATGGTTTTCGGAACAACAACTGATTTTGGACGACCTTCACGAAATTCATCTTGGAGTGAACTACGACCACGATTGAATTCACCATACCATCGATAAACACTGGTCCTTGATGGAGCTTCATCGCCAAAAATTGAATTAAGTTCATCCATGCACTGTTGCTGAGTTAATCCACGCCGAAAGTTGTAAAAAATAATCGCACGAAAATGTTGACGATTTAATTCCATTTTTGGGCCGAGATGAATCTTTTAAGTTACTGTAAACAACACAAATAGCGCTCGTATGTCAAAACGTTCTGAGTACGTATAACCTCAAAAATGCCCAACTTTACGACAGAGCTGTCAATTGCCGGATTGCAACACTAGGGTTGCCAAATCCTGAAACATAAGAGGCAACCCTCGTATTAGCCTGTAGGAGCCCGGAAGTTCATGACCTCACCGACTCGACTCCGCCATTGTTCCCTGTCCTGTGCGCTCTCCTTCCATGCTCGACCATCCGATCCGATCTCCTCGAGGGCAAACCTAACATTGTCTTCCCATCTTCGTTGCGGACGTCCTACCGGTCTCTTTCCCGTTGGTCTTCCGTCAAGAATTCTACGCACGGTCCTATCGTTTGCCATTCGCGCTACATGTCCGGCCCATCTTAATCTTCACGACTTGATTACTCTCACTATTGTAGGTTTGCGGTATATCTCTTCCAATTCGTGGTTGTGGAGTTTTCACCAATGTCCTGCCTCCTCGTCATATTTACCTCCAAAGATACCCCTTCAAACTTTATTCTCTAATACGCGGAATTTGTTTTCTTCCCGTTTTGTGAGAGCCCATGTTTCGCATACGTATAGAACAATCGCCATGATTATGGACACGGAGCTTTATGTTACGTGATAGCAGTTTGGAATACAGCAGTTTACTGACTGCGTGCCAACTAACGTTGTCGGAGTGTAGTCTTTTGTTAATTTCCTTCGGCATTTCGTTACTGATCGTCAGTATCGTTCCCAGATATTTAAATTCTTTAACTTTTTCAAATATCTTCCCTCTGACGTTTATATGTGTTCCCTGAGGTCCACCTGTTCTCGCCGTAATCATGTATTTTGTTTTGTCTTCCTTTATTTCTAGGCCCACCTCTGCTGTCGCTTGCATGATGATTTCACTGTTTTTACTTGCAGTTTCTAGATTATCGCTCAAAACGGCGATACCATCCGCATAAGCGAGCACTTGTGTGACCCCGTTCAGGGATGATCCGGCCATGTTGTCGTCTTGTACCTTTCTGATGACATACTCGAGCACAAGGTTAAAAAGATATGGTGAGAGGCCATCCCCATATTTTAGTCCGTCCCGAATTTCAAATTGTTCTGAGAGGTGGTTTTCTATTCTAACTCGTCCTTTGTTTGAATGAGGGCAGAATATTATTTCGGTATTCCCAGCTTAACTACAATATGGTAAAGACAAGCTTTTTTGAAGTCAACGAACAGTTGGTGAACTTCTTTTCCAGCACTTGCCTTATTGTGAACATTTGGTCGCTTGTTGACCGGTTCCTACGGAATCCGCATTGGTAGTCTCCATGTATTTCTTCTGCGTACGATGTGATTCTCGCCAGTATGACATTTGTTAATATTGTGACGCATATGACAATCAGTACTGGAATCTTCGAGAAAGTCCGAAACAAAGTCCTAGATTATTTTAAGAAGTACTGGAAAACTGGAATAGAACATTCAAGACTATGGAACGGACGGAAACGATACACCAAATCAGAATGAGGAAAAACGGTATAAATACGTCGCATGCAGATCGGAAGTTAAGATATAAAAAAGGAAGTGAAGCAAGCGATAAGTAGAAAGTGAAGCAAGCCATAAGTGCGGAAGTAATAAGTAATAAGTAAGAAGTAAAGAAGCAGAGTAGCAAGCGATAAGTAAGGAAGCGATGTCAAGAAATCGTTAAGTGTACGGTAAAAGTAATGGTTGTGATTAACGGACTAATAAAGTGTTATATTAATTCAAAACCAATTTAACGGCTCTTATTTATTAAAAATAATTAATCCAGCGAACCCTAAGCTCGCTACAATTGGTGTCAGAAGTGGGATTAATTATTGTTTAAGTGAATAAGTGTGTGAAAGTGTGTTGTGACGATGTCAGATCGACATTTGGAGGATCTTCGCGTTCCTGAGTTGAAGAAAGAACTTGAGGACCGGAATCTGGATAGCAGAGGACAGAAGCAAATTCTTCGACAACGTCTGCAAGCAGCAATGGAGGAAGAGGGTATTGATGTCGACACATATGTTTTTACGATTGGCCCAGACTGTCCGGATGGAGAAGAAACAGCGAGTCAAGATGGTTGCAATGTACCGGAGAAGAGTTCGCCACTGTTAGACATTTCGGAGATGTTCCGGATGATGATGACAAAATTCGACGCACAAGCTGCAGATGTTAAGGCAAAGTTGGATGTCCAAAATTCAAAATTCGACGCGCAAGCTGCAGATGTTAATTCAAAATTCGACGCCGTAAATTCAAGATTCGACGTCCAAAATTCAAAATTCGACGCACAAGCTGCAGATCTGAATGCAAAATTGGATGCTCAAACACAGTGGATGAAATGTAATTTTCAACACTTGAAGGAAGAAATCTAGTCAGAAATTCGAAACGAAGTAGAAAATCTGGATCTAAAAGTCACCGAACAAATAATGCGAATCGAAAAGAGACTTGAGTGTGTTGAGAGAAATAAGACATCGCCTAGCAACCAACATGACTACAAAGATACAAGGATGCAACCGCCAACATTCGATGTAACGGGACCCTTCTCCGTATTTATACGTCAGTTTGACGCGGCGGCCAATTATAATAAGTGGTCGGATGAGCAAAAGTCAACATCACTAATCTTGTCACTCGGTGGGGCGGCTGCAGAATTGCTACAAACCATACCAGCAGAGAAGCAAACAGATTTCCAAGCGATAAGAGACGGCCTTGAAGCTAGGTATGGAGACAACCACATGCAGCAGGTTTACCGCATGCAACTGAGGAGCAGAACGCAGAAACCTGGAGAAAATCTGCAACAGTTGCAGGTAGACATTGAGCGATTGGCAAACTTGGCTTATACAAATATGACTAAAGAATTTCTGAACGAGGTAACAATGGATGCATTTATAAACGCACTCCAAGATCGGGACTTGCAACAGGCCGTTCGTTTAGCGGGAAAGAAGACGATTAATGAAATACTGGTGTTCGATTTGGCACATGAATCTGCTAAACTGGCTACCAGGAGTACATATAGAGTCCGAGAAATGTCCGTCGAGGAACGTTCCTGCCAAAGAATCGGGCATGTACAACGGAGAACCCCGAGACCTGTTATGAAGTGCTGGACATGCGGCGGAGTCGGCCACATCTCTGTTGACTGTACGAAACGTCGACGAACGAATGAAACATCGAGTGAGAACTGTTGTTCATGCGCTTGTCATAAGAGGAGACTATCAACGGAACAACCTGAGGTGAAGAAACACATTGTACCTGTCAGAGTACTAAATGCGTCCGAAGAGCCGGTCGCAATAAGAAAAGGAGAGTTAGCCGCAGAATGTGCACCCGTATCAATGATAAGCTCAATTCAGCAAGGGAAGGTGCATAATAACGCTGATGTTCTATCAAGAAGACGATGTAAGCCAGATTTTAAACATTGTCATAAAGCGGAAGAGAAAGAAGAGGCGTACGACCTGCGAAATGTACAAGTAGAAGTACTAGATGGGTGGACGAATGAGGCTATACGCGCAGCTCAACTTCAGGATGAAGATATATCGCTAATTCTGGAATACAAAGAAAAGAACGAGCGGCCAACTTGGAACAATATTTCCGACAAGAGTGGAACATTTAAGGCATATTGGGCACAATGGAATTCCTTGCTGGTGGAAGATGGTATTCTTAAGCGTAAATGGGAAGCCGCGGACGGAAAATCCCATCGAATGCAGATTCTAGTCCCACCATCAAAAGTGAAAGATGTTCTAACAGAAATGCACGACGGGGCCTCCGGTGGACATTTGGGAGTTAATAAGACACTTTCAAAATTACGATCTCGTTTTTACTGGCTTCACATGAGAGATGACGTCGAGTCTTGGTGTAGGAAGTGCACAACTTGCGCTGCGACCAAAGGACCAACGGCAAAACCAAGGAGCACTATGAAGCAGTACAACGTGGGTGCCCCTTTCGAGCGAATTGCGATTGATATCTCAGGACCATTCCCAAAAACAAACGACAACAACAAATACATGTTAGTTATCATGGATTACTTCAGCAAGTGGGTAGAAGTCCTTCCAATTCCAAACCAAGAAGCAACAACCGTCATTGAGCAGCTAATCAATAATTGGATCAGCAGATATGGAGTTCCCTGTGAGCTTCATTCCGATCAGGGCCGAAACTTCGAATCACAGATATTTCAAGGCATCTGTGCGGCACTAGGCGTAAGGAAAACCAGGACCATACCCTTACATCCACAGTCAGACGGAATGGTCGAAAGGTTCAACCGAACAATGAAAGAACACATCGAAGGTCGTCAGTGATCACCAACGAGACTGGGACAAATATGTACAAACCTTTCTCATGAGTTATAGATCGGCTAATCACGAGACGACAGGTCATTCTCCAGCAAGAATCATATTTGGACGAGAGATACGATTACCAGCCGATCTGCGATTCGGAATACCTCCAGACGCCATAGATAAGACCGAAGACTACGTAGCCGAATGGAGAAATCGCCTCGATGAGATTCATCATTTGGTTCGAAAGCAAATCAAGGTATCCAGTGACAAGATTAAAAATAAGGTACGACGTTCGAGCCAACGCATCCGGATTTAATGCAGGCGATAACGTGTGGCTTTATAACCCTCATCGGCAAAAAGGAAGGTCTCCGAAGTTGCAGCAACATTGGGAAGGACCGTATAAGATTCTCACAAGAATTAACGACGTTGTCTATAGGATTCAGCGAAGACCGAACGCCAAGATGAAAGTGGTACATCGTGACCGACTGGCTACTTTTGTTAACCCAGGAGATCAGTGAACTTAGTTCGGGACGAACTAATCTAGGCGGAGGGTAGTGTGACGCATATGACAATCAGTACTGGAATCTTCGAGAAAGTCCGAAACAAAGTCCTAGATTATTTCAGGAAGTACTGGAAAACTGGAATAGAACATTCAAGACTATGGAACGGACGGAAACGATACACCAAATCAGAATGAGGAAAAACGGTATAAATACGTCGCATGCAGATCGGAAGTTAAGTTATAAAAAAGGAAGTGAAGCAAGCGATAAGTAGAAAGTGAAGCAAGCCATAAGTGCGGAAGTAATAAGTAATAAGTAAGAAGTAAAGAAGCAGAGTAGCAAGCGATAAGTAAGGAAGCGATGTCAAGAAATCGTTAAGTGTACGGTAAAAGTAATGGCTGTGATTAACGGACTAATAAAGTGTTATATTAATTCAAAACCAATTTAACGGCTCTTATTTATTAAAAATAATTAATCCAGCGAACCCTAAGCTCGCTACAATATTTTGTAATGTGTCATAATGTCTCATATTAAGATCTTCAGCCTACGGCGAATCTTTTATTTACTGAGAACGTGCTACTACACTTATTTACTGCTTCCTTGGTGCATATTTTAAAAACGAATATTCGTATATTTACCAATTTGTCCTTTATATATTATCAGTTCCTCGATTTGTGTATCCAAGTCTCCCAAGTTCTGAGCAGCAACAGACAAAGTAGCTAAGTTAACGTTTTCACATCTCACAAAAATACCACTATCCGATCCTTTCAAACAGACGCACGGGTATATGATCTCCTGCCTATAAACATAACAAACAACACTTATGACAAGAGATTTAAGATGAATTCATTGTATCTTACCTCTTTGGACATTTGTATTTATGATCTTCATAGAAAGCACACCAACCTAAATGCACTTGGACAAGAATCAACAACACAATATTCCTTGACAGAAAACTATAACTTGATTTCATGTTGTCAATTTGCTTATGCAGCTGAAAAGTATTGATCAAAACATGGAACTGGCTGTGATAGAAGAAAGTAAAAGTTGTAATTCTCTGTTTATCATTACGCAGACCTTGATCGTAGTTCGTGCAAAACTCTTTTGTTTCAAGTGACTGTGGTAAAATCGCAGCCCAATTGCACTGAAATGAGATTGCAAAAGAACACTGTACCAATGTATTGCAGTAAATTAATCAATTAGAAATTGGCTGATAAAACATATTTTGCAAAACTTACCGCAGATAAGTTTATTTCAATATCGCTTTCTCGGTAAATGATTTTTGGTATTGGCAACCAATGTGTTATTTTTCCAATGAGTAATTAGTAATAAGTGTAATTCCAATCAAATTTAACACAGTAGCCAATCCATCTCAGGAATAACTAGTAAGTTTGAGCTAACTGTGCAACAAATTCTGAATTGACAACAATGCAATGCGAAGGTGTTTGACGGTTTCTGATAACTTCAGAAAATAATTGACAACCGGTTATTGAAAGTTCAGTTGAAAATGACTTTAACTACTTAGCCGAACTTAACTCCAAATAAATATTTATTGTCTTAGTCATATAACGAACTTGGCGCTCATTTTACTTTAATAACATTACTTTATAACAAATTGCCTTAAATATGTTATCGGTGAAAATTCACTTCCGAGAGAACAGAAATTGATGTACAATGTATTTTTTTTTCACCAATATAATAATTATTGAATAAAATTATGGATAGGTTTAATGAATTAAGATTTACATTTTATTTCTAAAGCACAATTGTTGGCCGGTTATTTTATAAATATTGTATATCATCTAAATCTATTCCATTATTTTGCTGGCACTCTTCTAAACACCCCACAAAATTTCAGAGATGTTCCTGGCACGTTTTCTTCGTTATCGAGAAGATGTTTTTAAAATAAAAAAAAATACAAAAATCAAAGATAAAACAAAACTTTGTTTTATTGTAAAGTATAACTGTTTATGAAGAACTGAGTGTGTTTGATGTGCGGCTACAAGGAGGCCAGTCAGTCGAATTACATCCGGAGCGCTTATGCGCCCCATGATTCTCTCTTCGTGGCATCAGTGTGGTTGAATATTTTCGTTGGTTATTCGGGTGCCCTTTTCTTGCCATGAGCACGACTCATGTTCGTTTCATTTGGTTGATTTGTTTTCACACATGAAGAAACCCTTATATTGTGTTCAACTGCAATAAAGTTGGTGCTTGTATATTGTACGTTTTCTGTTTTCTCTTAATCAGGGGTTGCGATCCAGCGCCCTCATCGCAGGTGTCGTGCCTGGTCTCTTGGTGATCTGCGGCCATGATCAGCATGCCGGTGTTTTGTTTTCATCGACTCGGCCGATACACCATCGTGTTTATTCATCCGTCTCATTCCCTCTAAAGATCTTAACAGATCCTGAACTAAGGAAGTGCATTCGGGTCATTAGAATAGTGCGTCTTCGACGTTTGCTTAATTGGATACAAAGCGTGAACAGAAACGACGGAAGTTGGGTGCAACGAATCCGGACATGCGACTCGATGTGTGAACTGAGTATTAAGTTAACAACATATCTGTGAGGTGTAACGTGTAGAGTAGTGTGGCGTTATATTAGTTAAGGGTTGTCAGCAAAGACAGGGATTCACTAATATTCCACCGACTTGTCTGCAGCTGATTGTTCGCGGTTCTATACCGAGTAAATAAATACACTGGAGTTTCTTGTTATGATGGTTTCCTTTATTAATCAGTTTTGTTAACACTATTCTATAAATGCACTGGTTTTTCTTTTGGGTCTATTTTATAAAATTATTTCCTACATTAACGACGTGGGTGTAGGCGTATATATTGTCTTTGTACATAGATTTATTTTTTGTTTTACTGCCACCAAAACTGACATTACTTCTGGAACTCGAATATTTCCGCGCACAACTTTACATTAGAAAATGTATTAACTGTAAGAAACTAGACCACGGACGACAAACGGACTTCACTCTCGTACACTCAAGTCGACCGAGGTGGTGGAAAACATCCAACTTCTTGGGCGAATAAAATCTGACTGACCATTCGCCACCATCAGAATGACATGGCAGCGAATAGCCTCAAAAGGGCAGGAGCGGAACGATCAACCAGAGGCAGTCAATCGTGATTGGGTCAGATGACATGGGGTGGATTTTCCATGTATGGCTATCCGCTACTGAAAGCCAGCAACGAACGAACATAAGAGGATGCGGGCATTGTTATTGTAACCCATCGTAATGATCATTAGATGAAGGAATAGGTCTCTGCGATCTTATGTCAACAGAAACGCTATTTCCATGATCGAACGATGGGATATGCATTGTTTGACTTCGCCAACACTGCATGGGGTCGGCGGCTGTGTACACAATTGATTTGTGTAACGCTTGCCGGCGGCAGACCTTTCTGGTGTGAAAAACGCACCGAAGATCTGCCATAAACCAACATTTAGTTGATGGACATGCTATTTTCTATGTCCGCGGACGGTTGGCGGCCGTTAAAAGAAAATCTCGATGTAGGTAAACAATCCGGAAGACATGGACGCAACGTTTGGTTCTGCAAACGAATATAGGGTGCAACCGTTGCCAGTTATTTAAAATAAACACTTGACGGCCAGATACAATTTGATGCATGGGTGTATGTTGTTTTAGGGTATATTAATCCCGTTGGTGGTACCGTCAGGCAAGAGCATCCGCTTGGGTGTTTACTTTGTGTAACCGAAGGCAGCTTCTACAGCCAGTGTGAGAATCGTGGCTACTCGTTACTTAAATAAATATTGGTGGTCATGGCCGATGCTGGTGATCGTTCCAAGATACGGCAACGGATCATAAAATCTGTCATGCTGATAACCAAGCAAATATGCGCGCCTGAAAGGCCAATGTTTAATTTGATCTTCTCTTCCTTTGAAAAGATAGATCATAGAACATGCCGTTGAAAATCTGGCTTGCAGATGTGCAAGCAACCCGAAACGACTTCTAGGACAATGGATGGGTACCAAGATAACACACGGAAAGATTAGCGTGTGTAGGTGGGCATGTGCCTTCCATTGTTCGGTCGCGGAAGCTCGGTTGATGCTGGATTGATGTCATGGCAAGATGATAATCTTGTCATGAATTATGTTTCCAGGTATGACCGCTCGAAGAGGGCTTGGAACAGCCCTTAAAAAGGTAAGCTGCCTATGGGGTATTTATGTCGGTTACCCGTGGGGATAACCGAATTGATTCCAGCAAATCGGTTGTCAGTTAATGCCATAGCAAGGTTGTGTAATCTTGCCGAAGATTCAACTTTAAGGTAAGTTGTATTTGCTGATAAAGGTGGGGACGAGCGATGCGTGGCTCTTCGGGCCCTGAAAAGCCCCACAGTAGTCGAAATGCGGTCGAGTTCGAGATTAATTGGGAGTTCACCAGACATTACCTTGCTACTGTGGACAGATGCATCAGGGTTATAGAGATTACTCAGTGTGTTGATAAAGTGAACACTTCAAATCGTGACAAATAAGAGAAAAGCGCTTCTCCAACGCAGCACCCTGATCTTGTATACAGGGAGACGATTGTTAATCCAACGATTAAGGAATAACTTGTGGTGACCAAAGGATCTGCTATGATAAGTGCTCAAGCGTACAGGATGAGATGTATGGCATTAACTAGTCTGTGATTACAGCTCGTTCAAATCAGCGACGCTGGGCTCCTTCGCCGGTTCTCCCTTCAAAATCAAAGTCACTTTGAAAGCAAATGCCTCCATAGCTGCTTCTACTTTCTTCGGCATGAGCCAATCAAGTATTTGTAACAGAGTGAAAGAACTGCTCCTAGAAGAAGAGAACTGCTTCCACCAGAAGCGTTGAGTTGAATATTGCCGAATACGGAGTGAGCTACAACCACAAGGAGCACCGACTAGAGTATACATGTAGAATATAGAGAGAGATGCGTCCAATAGAATATCGCATATTGACAAAGATGTATCCACTAGAAGCGTCGAATAGAGTATCCTGCCGAATAGAGGGAGTTGCGTCCAATAGAATCGAATATAGAGAGAAATACGTCCACCAGAAGCGTCCAATAGAATGAGAACAGTTTGTTGCTAATTTTTGCACACAATTAAAAGGTTTAATATTTTATAAGAGAGTATTCACGTGGTTACCAAATGCTTGTTATTGTTGAAGGCTGGTTGGCAATCGTTGCTGGTTGATGTGCGGTTCACTTTTACAAGACGCTCGAGTATCATTTAATTTTCCGATGTGCATTCAATTTTACACGGTGCTCGGTTATCATTTATATACGGTGCTTTTATTATTTGGTATCTCTTGTTCGCAAAGTTTTTTCAAAACTGAAAACTTTCCTTCCAAGTTTTCTGACGTCTTCACCTTATCGATCGACGCCAGCTTATTTATTTTGATTATTGCCATGTAGTTTATGTAAATTTACATAATGTAGTTTATGCAAATTTACATAATGTAGTTTATGCAAATAAACTACTTGGTGCGATTATATTTACATAGAGAGTAGAGATGGGGATTATTGAGGATTTTGGGTGAGGCTTTGGCTGTGGGACCCCGTAACAATACTTCTCCCCACCCCAAAACTGGGAGCTTCATTCTTAGAAGAGGAATGAAGCTCGACTACAAACACTAACAAACAAGCGGTGGGCACCGCACCGATTATGGTGCATTACTTTCCCTTGCTTGTCGTGGTCCATCCGTTGTTGGCCACCTCTATTCACAGTAGGGTTTTAGCCTGTTGTTGTGCACCACCACGTTTCTTCTTCCTACCTTCACTACCCTATTTACTGGACTTTTTTTATGCACTACTTTATTGGGACCCCTCCATATGGGAACTAATTTTCCTTGCTTCTGTGCGTTTCGTATTAAAACCTTGTCGCCCATATGGAACGTGAATGGGGGTGTCTTACGGTCGTAGTACTCTTTGGACTTCCTTTTGGAAATTAATAGGTTGCACCTTGCTTACTAGTACGTATGGTGAGGTTTGTACTTCAATAGCTTATGATAACTGTCATGGTTATACACCGGTTCCGGAGTTTGTTTTATACTAGTCGGTACCTCCGGGGTGAAACCAAATAGACAATCCATCGGCATAAGTTTAGTCCCTTCGTGTACGCTGGTGTTGTATACGAATATTGCCGTACTAAGGTATTGATCCCATGACTGACAATTTCCATCCACAATGCTGCGCAGGTAGTCTATGAGCGGGCGATGGGATCGTTCCAGAGCTCCATTCGATTGCGGATGGTACGCTGAGGTCTGAAGATTTTTAATACGGAGCAGTTTGCACACGTTTTTAAACAAACTGCTTAGGAAGTTACTTCTCTGATCGGTAACTAGTTGCTCCGGAACACCATACCGAGCAACTATTTGGTCAAAGAAAACTGGGGCCACCGTTTCTGCCTCCGCAACGGGGAGGGCATAGCAATCTATATACTTAGACAGATTGTCTTGAAATATATACGTGAGTATATATTGATTGCCTGTTGGAGTTCGATCAAGAGGACCTACTATATTTAAATATACTTTCTCAAAAGGCCTCTTTGCAATGTCCGTTATTACCATGGGCATACGTAGGTTCGGTGAAGATTTCTTGGTTTGACATGTTTTACATACTTTAATGTATTGTTTTATGTCGCGCATCATGTTCTTCTATCAAAAATTCCCACGTATTTTGTTATACGTTTTACCCACTCCTTTGTGCCCACCCAAAGGAGGATCATGGTACTCCTGAAGTAGGAACCGAATGCCGTCGGAATTTGTTATCTGCATTCCTTTTTCCGTGCTGGCCGGAATGGGATCTTCGTGAAGAGAAGGCTCGTCGTCGTTTGGATTTTCCTGAGTTCCTTCGCTTGCCCTTAACTTCCTAGCTTGTGTGCGTGTTATTACATTCCGCCTTTGTAGTGTGAGAGTCTCATCACAATTTTGCGGGATACGGCTCAAACTATCCGCATCGGTGTTATATTTACCGGGTTTGTATTCGATTTGTTAGTCGAAACTCGATAGCCTGTGACGGAACCTTTCTAAACGTGACGTGGGATCTTTCACCTTAAATACTCCCTGTAATGATTTGTGGTCCGTATATACGGTGAACTTTCTCCCGGCCAAACAAGGGCTTGTAACTCTTTCTCAATAGTAGAGTAATTATTTTCCGCCTTATTCAAGGTTCGACTGGCATATGCAACTGGCGGGTCATCACCGAATTCGCCTTGTGACAATACGATTCCCAGGCTTCATTACATGCATCTGTGGTCAGATTAAAGGGTTTGGTAAAATCTGGATATATTAACGGTGGTAGGGAGACCAACCATCCCTTTATTTTATCAAATGCTTTTTGATATTTGTCTGACTAGGTGAACTTAACGGCCTTCCTTAACAGGTTTGTTAAGGGGCGCACTATCCTCGAAAAATTTGGCACAAATTTCCGCCAGGCTTAGAAACGATTGGGCGTTCTTTACCGTCTTGGGAATGGGGAAATCCCTGACACCAACAGTCGTATCGGGCTTTGGCATTACCCCTTTTTCGGAACAAACGTGCCCCAGATATACTACTTCCTTTTGTAGGAACTTGCATTTTTCTGGCTGCAGTTTGAGGTTGTGGTATCTCATTTGTTCGAATCCTTTCCGGAGTTTGTCGTTATGGTGTTCTAGGTTCTTCCCATATATGACAACATCGTCATATAAATAAAGCATTCGAGACGTTGCAACCCGGTTAGGACATGGTTCATGAGTTTCTGGAACATAGCTGGTTCGATGCAACCGAACTAAGCGGAACCGTTGAGAGTTCAAAATCATGTGACGCTTATATCTTCTTTTTTATCACCGGCGCGTTATCAGCTGGTCTCTGACAGCTGGATAATGCGAACGTACTACAATTTCACCAGTGGTAATTTGGTAAATCCGCAACAATAGCTATATTAAAGTCAAACAATACTGGGGAAAATAACAGCTAGTGTAATGCTCACGAACCCCATTTCCATTTCCCTCCCCCATACATTTGGCACTTTTCCTTCCGTACAACCCAATTCATATCCAAAAACCACGTTCACACATTTTCCCCATTCCTAATGTTTCCTATGCCGCAAGCGCATATCAAACATATCCCACCACACATTTTTTTCGCACGCATCTTTGCACACGCATGCTAGAACAGCATATCAAACAAATCCTTACACACGCTTTTTCCCACGGATACCCATCCTAATGTTTTCTATGCTACAAGCGCATATCAAAACAATCCTTTCACACGCAAAACCCTTACCGGCAGATTTTCCTTGGATTGTCCGCAACACCTGCGGGTCCTTGCAAAAGCGATAAAAAGGACTCGAATGGGCGGAGACAGGTAAAAGGGAATCAAATTTATTTCAAGTAAGGCGTACCTCATTGTGTCCAAAAGGTGAAAGCAAATAAAAAACCAAATATTAAATAAAATTGCAGATCCTCGCTTTTCCTTTTCTCGACTCGAAAAAAATATAGTTGTCACTCTTCCGTCAATAGCGAGGAAGCACGGTACGCGGCGAAATCACACTAGTGACATTCCCACGGGGGGATGGGAACGAACATACAGGGCAAAGTCACTGATTGCTTTCAACCGAAGGCCAGGACAACCCTTGTCCCTGTCCAATCCAAGTTGGCACGCAGTCTAAACGTGACACCCCTGGATAGCTACTTTAGCACCCGCCAAGTAGTGAACCAATGCATGCAGCGACATCCTGAGAAAGGTTAGCGCAGGGCTAATAGCCATGCCCATAAAAATAAATTATATGGCAAATTTTACAAGGCTCGGATATGGATCGGATACACGACGACGACCACGGAAACGAAAATGGCTTAACGATTTGAGAATTTTCTAATGGAACGTCCGCTCACTGTACAGAGCTCAAGCTGCAAAGCAGCTAGCCGATGCCCTGTCCGAGACGTATTGCATCCGCGGATCAGGTTCGAATCAACACGGCTATCTTACGCAATGAGAATACCAGTAACACCTGTGGTCATGCGCTAGGACTCGCCCTCGAAGAGCTCGACGGTGGGAGACTAAGTCCTGGGGCCAGAATGCCGGGCCCTAAGAATACTGTCATTAGTACTGCCAACTCCATCTTAGCCCGTAGTCGTAGAGATCGGAGTGACTGGTTTGATGATGAGTGCAAACTCATAAGAATGCTGCATACCGGGCAATGCAGCAAACTCATAGGACGTGGGTACGCGAGGAGAAATACAAAGAGCTCAGAAGATCTGAAAAAAAAGGCTTCACAGGCAAAATAAAAGCGCTTGGGAATAAAACCTTGTCTCTGAAATAAAGAAAAGTAGAGAGTGAGGTCCGCACCAGGCGCGAAAGTAATACCAAATAGTCCACAGTATGACGCTGTACACAGCACGCTGCACCTACTACAAGGATAAAGAGGGTAATCTGATCACCGATCCTGAAGGCATTCTAGAGCGATGGGAAGTGCACTTCAATGAATTGCTAAATGGTCAGCTCACAGAAGAATTGGAGGCTCCACCAATTCAAGATCAAGACCAAATGTTGCCGCCACCAAGCATTGAGAAAACATTAATCGCCATGAGACAGCTCAAATCAAATAAAGCCCCGGAGCTGATGTCATACCAGCTGAGCTGATCAAATAAGTAGCGACGGCGTTACATCACGCAATTCATGAAATCGTGGGGCACGTATGGGAGCAAGAGAAGAAGCCGGAAGATTAGCGGCATGGAATAATTTGCCCCATACATAAGAAGGGAGATATCACACTGTGCAGCAACTATAAGGGTATAACATTGCTGAGTACCGCCTATAAGATACTCTCCACTATCCTACGAGATCAGATAGCCCCATACGCTAAAGTCATCATTGGCCAATACCACTGTAGCTTCATCCCAGGCAAGCGATTGATCAGATAATAACCCTTAGGCAGGCGATGGAAAAATGTCAGGAATTTAAGATTCCACTATATCATCTGTTTATAGACTTTAAGGCCGACAGATTAGCCAGGGTAGAAGTATATAATGCCATGAGAGAGTTCGGCATTCCAAACAAATTGAAACGACTTTGTAGGTTGACCATGACCAACGTAACTAGTCAAGTAAAAATATTGGGATTGCTGTCCAAACCAATAAACATCTGTAATGGACTCCGACAAGGGGACGGTCTGGCCTGCCTCCTCTTCGACATGGCGTTGGAAAAAGCAATCTGTGACCCTGGCGTTACAACTAGAGGGACTATTATCACCAAGTCCAGCCAGATAGTTTCCTCCGCAGATGACATCGACATCAGCGGCAGAACCGAATCGGCGGTACAGGACTCCTTCACCCAGATCGAGCAGGCCGCGCAAAAACTGAAATTGCACATTAATGAGGGGAAAACTAAGTACATGGTGACAACTTCTGCGAAGAGAGGACCTAACGGTCAAACTGTCAGGGTAGTGGAGCACGAATTTGAAGTAGTGCAATCCTTTAACTCCCTTGGTTCAATAGTATAAGCCGATAACAATATCATCATCATCATCATCATCGGCACTACAACCGGGATCCGGTCTTGGCCTTATTTAACAAATCTCTCCACCGGTCCCGATTTCGAGCCGATGTCATTCAGTTTAGCACTCCCAGGCTCTGGGCGTCCTGGTCTACGCCATCCCTCCATCGCAGACAAGGTCTGCCGCGCTATCGCCTTCCATACATCCTGCCACAAAGGACTTTCCGGGCACGCTCCTCTTCGCTCATTCGAGCTAGGTGTCCCGCCCACCAGAGTCTACCGAGCTTGATTTTTCTTACAATATGAGCTTCAAGGTAGATTGCGTACAACTCATGGTTGTAGCGTCTCCGGAATCATCCTCCCACACATACGGGGCCAACAATTCTCCTTAAGACCCTTCTCTCGAACGCGGCTAAGAGTTCAGAGTGCCTTTTATTAAGCACCCAGTTCTCGGATCCATACATGAGTACTGGTAAGACCATGGTCTTGTACAGTAGTAGCTTAGATGTTTTGGATAAATTTCGGGATTTAAAGAGCCTTGATAGACCATAGTAGGCTTTGTTGGATTTAATCAGCCGTTCGCGTATTTCTTCTTCCATATTGTTATCGGCTGATACTATTGACCCAAGGTAGTTAAAGGATTGCACTACTTCAAATTCGTGCTCCACTACCCTGATAGTTTGACCAACGTTAGGTCTTCTCTTCGCAGAATTTGCCACCATGTACTTGGTTTTTCCCTCATTAATGTGCAGTCCCAGTTTTTGTGCCGCCTGTTCGATCTGGGTGAAGGATTCCTGTACCGCCGATTCGGTTCTACCGATGATGTCGATGTCATCTGCGTAGGCAAGTATCTGGCTGGAGTTGGTTACAGTAGTCCCTCTTGTTGTAACGCCAGAGTCACGGATTGCTTTCTCCAACGCCAGGTTGAAGAGGAGGCAGGCCAGACCGTCCCCTTGTCGGAGTCCATTATAGATGTTTATTGGTTTGGACAGCAATCTCGCTACTTTTACTTGGCTAGTTACGTTAGTCGTGGTCAACCTACAAAGTCGTATCAATTTATTTGGAATGCCGAACTCTCTCATGGCATTATATAGTTCTACCCTGGCTATGCTGTCGTAGGCGGCCTTGAAGTCTATAAACAGATGATATAGTGGAATCTTAAATTCCAGACATTTTTCCATCGCCAGCCTAAGAGTGAATATCTGATCAATTGCTGATTTGCCTGGGATGAAGCCAATAACAATATGGAGGAACAAATACGCGAATGGCTGATCAAATCCAACAAAGCCTACTATGGTCTATCAAGGCTCTTTAAATCCAGAAATTTATCCAGAACATCCAAGCTACTACTGTACACGACCATGGTCTTAACAGTACTCATACACCAGTGTATAGATCCGAGACCTGGGTACTCAATAAAAGGCACTTTGAACTCTTAGCCGCGTCCGAGAGGAAGGTCTTAGGAAGAATTGTTGGCCCCGTATGTGAGGGAGGATGATTCCGGAGACGCTACAACCATGAGCTGTACGCGATCTATCTCAAAGTTAATGTTGTAAGAAAAACTAAAGTCGGTAGATTATTGTGAGCAGGATACCTAGCTCGAATGAGCGAAGAGGGGCCTGCCCGAGAAGGCCTTTCTGGCAGCATGTATGGAAGGAGACAGCGCGGCAGACCTTGTCTGCGATGGAGGGATGGCAACTAAAATAATATTCGCTCCTGAACTTGGAATAATGAATTCTTATTCTCGTTGTTACTCACGGACAGCTGTTCAGTTGATTTTCGTTCCGTCCTCCCTAATTCTAGTTGTTATCTCCTTTGAGACCTTGTATAGCACATCTTCGTGTTGGGTCGATTTACCTTGTTTATTTATTCCACCGTTTCACCTCTCCTTTGTTCTTCTTATTAATGTTATTTGATATAGTCCCTTTGTTTGAGACTATAGAATTAATCCCTTGCACCCAGTTAGCCGTCAATTCCAATAGTGCCATTATCGAGAATATTAATTTTACTTCTATTTTATTTGTGTAGTGTAGAAAATCTTCCTTCGTTCGATCCCCCGTAATTAACATCTCTATATCGTATTGCGATAAACCTCTTTGTTCGAGCCCCGAAAACAATGTCTGTTATCTTGACATGCTATTCTATTTCTGTTATCACAGATCAAGATCAGTACTTTCGTACTAGTCTCTTGATCTGCCCTCAGTGTTTCTTGTGTCAGGTGATGATAGTTCTAGGGTTGTGACACAAGCAGAGCAAATTAAGTGTTGTAAGAGATTGTCACCTCTTGTTGCAACCGCAACATTCTCTCCGGCCGAGAACAGAGTTCTCAATATTCCCATCTAAAATTGAATGTGTTGTGTAGTGCCGGAGAACGGGGATTCTGTGTGGAGTAGGGATGCAGATAACATGGAGATCGTGGTTTCTTTCGATCGAAGACTCCCGTCTTCATGGTGGTTCTGGATTCTGATTCTTGTAGTAGTTTGGAGTTGGTGCTGCTCAAACTGCATTCCGATCCTTGCAGGTTTGTGTTGGAGACTATTAGTGCTCTGTTTTGCAGGTTGATTGTGAGACTTGGGTTGGAGCCACCACTTTCGAGGAGCCATCTGTTCACCTTGTTCTTGGTATTCGTTTTGTCATGTTTATCGCTTGTTGTTGGAGCTGCTATTTGGATTTCCGCACCATGACGATTAAAATGATTATGTCACCTCTAGTTGCAACCACAGCAGCCACCGTCGGCTTAATTTAGTTTGATTATTCTGTTTGTTGTAGCCGTCAAATTAAAAATTGTAATTTGGTTCAATCATTTTTGTAGCAGATACACACACGACTAATGGTGAAGAACAATACCATCGAATGCCACGTCGAAGAAATCAAAGCACATCCATTAAAGCCGTATACCATAGCAATAAGGTAATATTTCCACATCAGTTGAATGTACTTGAGTTTAGGTATTGAATTCGTACACGCGTGTTAAGTACATCACTGACGACCTAAATAAAGATGTGGACCACATTGTCATTGATGCACTTAAATCAAAAAACGCCAGCCGATTTTGAACCCGCATGACTCCCCGAGCGATAATGCAATTAATCACCTCACATTTCGCTACAACCATTGAAGTGGAAATTGTGTAATTGCACATTAAAATTTATTGGGCCACTTTGCAATCGCGGAAGTTGAACTGTGACGCAAACCGATGGAGGTATATCGGCTGGCGTCGCATTTCAACGCAATTGCAAATTGAAATTTCTAATCAGGAAGTCGGTCGATGGGGAGCGAATTTGCATTGTCGTCATCGGGAGGTGTTGACCCCAAGGTAACAAATAGGGGTAAAAGAAAAGTAGCAAGGAAAAAGAATAAAGATAGTCAGCGCAAGGGTTGTTTTGGGAGCGGCTGAAATACGAGTGAGGAAGTGTAGTTGAGTTCGAGGGAGTCGATTGAATTCAAGGGAGATTGTGATCAAAGTTAAGTAAACAGGGAAGTGGATGTGAAAAAAGAAAAGCTGGTTAAAAGGTCGTGATTGAAATTGGGAAGAATTGTGGTACGCACCGAAACGAAAAGAAATGCATTAGAGAAACGAAACGAATAATATCGAAGGCAAGGAATCATCATCATCATCCTCGGCACTACAACCGGGATCCGGTCTTGACCTTATTTAGCAAGTCTCTCCACCGGTGTCCGGTCCTTATCCCGGGCTTGTTAAATTGTCCATAATAATTTTTTTTTCCGGACAAGGTTATTAGCCTTGCGCTTGAAGACAAGGAATAGTGGCAACAAATGTAAAAATAAAAAGAAAGACAGCCAATGGAAAAAATTATAATAAATCTTGTATAAAAGTGCTGAATTATTCTAGTTGAAACTTCTAAGACGAACTCGATGAGAACTGTAGATTAAGTGATGTATTATCGAAATTGTGAGGAAGTGTGGTAAACAATGAACTGATAGGAAGTGCTTTAAAAAAACAAAACAAAGAAATCGAAATCAATAAATAATAGAAGTAAATGTAAAAACAAAACAAAAACAAGAAACACTGTTAATGGAAGAAGCTGTAATAAATATTGTATAAAAGTGTCGAATAATACTAGTTGAAACTTCTAAGACGAGCTCGATGTGAACTGTAGGTTAAGTGATGTATTATCGTATGGAATAAAATAAAGTGTAAGGAACAAAGAGAAAAAAAGGAGTTAATAAAGTGTTGAGTTTGAATCAAATTTCAGAATGTAACCATAACCTTAAAGTCTTATACCAAAAGAAAAGAGAAAAGTGACAGGTGTGCTGCAAATTGTAATCTAGGACATTATTGTAAAAGATAGAGAGTGGACTGGAAGCGTTGTGAGGAACTGGTTGGCGTACATCAGAAAAGGTTGAGTAACGGAAAGGTCTTCTTGGCACCACGTTTTTTTTGTGTTCAATTTTTCACTCTACGTTTTGGTTCAACGTTCATGAATAAACAACTCTTTTTTATAATTGGCGAGTTATCTGGTGTTTCCTACCCACTGTAAAATCCCAACAGGTTATGGGCCCAGAACATAAATAGAGGAGCATCTTCGAGAAAAAGTAATAGAAAAAAACGACTTGGAAAGCTGAAAGAGACAGGTTAGAATCGGAGCACATTGGGCAGCAGTCAAGTTTTCACATTGAGTGAGTCAGGCAAGCAGAATCGTCTTGCAACACCTCAGGAGCAGCCCAAACAAAACAAACGACAGGTACTGCGCAACAAAATTCTACACAATTGTCAAGGAAATTGAAAAAAAAAAAAACAGAAAATTGTACAAATTTTGCAGTCAAAAGTCAAAACTGAAAGTACAGTTACATTCAAAAATTGAGTGACGTGATTGAAATGGATACAATCAAATCGCAACTAGTGATGTTGAATCGGGACTCGCATGGAGGTGTCAACTATGTGCCTTGGAGATTAAAATTGGATGTTGTAATGAAGACAAAGATATTATTTAGAATAGCGACAGGAGCGACAGCAAGACCGGCTGGTGCAGCTGATACCCCTGAAGTCAAGGCATACATTGAAAAGGACTTAGAGGCTCAGCAGCTCATCGTCTTGAATGTGAGCGATCAGATTGCTTACAAAATTGCAAATTGTGTGACAGTAAAACAAATGCTGGATAAATTAGTCAGACTGTATGGCACAAAGACTGACATGTCTTGCGAAGAAAATTTTTCACTTACACTTTTGATGAGAATAAGTCTGTGATAGAAAACTGTATGGAATTGTTGTCTATAGGTGAGCAATTGATTGAATTGATCCTGTACGAGACTCCTGGATGATGACAAGGATTTTGAGCATGTTGCCTCCCAGACTGGCACACTTTGGCACATCGTGGGACAATATCTCAGGTGTCAACAAGAATTCAACAATAATGATTGAAAAACTACGACTGGAGGATGAGTGGCAACAACATCAAAACAAAACGCAGGAGTCAAACCAAATGAACGCACTTTTGGCCAAAAAGAACAACAAAGAGCAACAAGGAAAGCCTGCAAATAAAAGTAAGAAAGGTGGCGCAACACGTCACAACTGTGGACTCAAAGGTAATTTCAAGAGGAACTGCACAAACCAGCCATGCGCAAAGTACCTGGAATATTGTAAGAAGAACTACGCCTGCAACCTGGGTGGACACAAAGGACTCTTTGCGAAAGAGTGTCCAAAGCAAGGAAACAACAACAACGAACAACGAAAGAAACCAGCTGCCTGTGTGGCAGTGAGCCTGAAGACGTCGGAGCTGGACAGCAGCACGGATCACCTGGAGGATCAAATGACAACATGGTATCAAGACACCGGTGCCAGTCAACATATGACCTCGCATCGTGATTGGTTCACCGAATTTGACAAATTGAGAAAGCCTGTGTCAATTCTACTTGGTGATTCGACAAAAATAGATGGCGCTGCAGTCGGCAAAGTTGAATTGGAGCCATTTGATGGCAGCCAGTGGCATCCGGTCATCTTGGAAGACGTTTTATATGTTTCAGAGTTGAAGTTTAATCTGTTCTCAGTCAGCCACATGCTCGACCAAGGGTATGTGATGAGATCGGACAAGGAAAAGTCAGAGTTTATGACAGCAGACAAGAGGACGACTGTCGGAATTGCAAGGAGACATGGCAACCTATTTGAAATGATGTTGAGACACAAGAAGCAAACCCCTGGAATGGCAGCAATTTCGATTCGAACGTGGCACAAGAGGATGGCGCACCAGAATGTGAAGTATGTGAAAGATATTCTGAAAAGAAGTGGCATAACGTTTGTCGACGACTGGAACAAGTACTGCTGCGAAAATTGTGACTATGGCAAACATCACAGCAGCTCTCACCCTGCGAATGAAAAGACAGCCAAGCATTCCCTGGATCTTGTACACGTGGATATGGGCGAGATGAGAGAACCTTGACTAGGTGGCGCAAAATACTATTTAGTGTTCAAGGACAATTTTTCGCACTTCAGAACGGTTTACTTCATGAAGACGAAGGATGAGCCCCCAGACAAGCTGAAGTTGTTCGTGAAGATGGCAGAAAATCGACTTGGCGGGAAAATGAAAAGATTGCATTCGGACAATGGCAAGGAGATCAAGAACGCAATCACAGAGAAGTTTTTGACTGAATTGGGAATTCTACACATAACTACAAATCCTCATACACCACAACAGAATGGAAGGACAGAACGTGAGATGAGAACCATCGTTGAAGCTGCACGCTCAGCCCTTACAGCAGCCAACTTGAGTATAAGACTGTGGGCGGAGGCAGTTTCATATGCGGTTTTCACAATTAATCAGACTGGAACGAGTACTGTGAAAGGGAAAACTCCAGCTGAACTATGGTTTACACGTCAGATGGATTTGAATAAGTTGAGAACATTCGGATGCGAGTGCTACATTTTGCTGCCAGCACACAAAAGAGGCAAGTTCGACCGCAAGTCAGAGAAGGGCTACCTGGTAGGCTACGATCTGAACTCACCGACTTATCGAGTCTACATTCCTGGTCACCGTGATATTGTCAGCGAAGCAAATGTAAATTTCAACGAGGAACACGAGATGAGCATGAATGAAGTATTGACTGAGACAAGCGCCGAGGAAGGTAAAAATGAGCCAGAACAGCCAGATGAGTCAAGTGAAGACGAAAGTGAAGATGAGCCCAAAGAAGAAGACAGCGAGGAAGAAGACAGTGCCAGTGAAAAAGAAACTGAACCAGCCCCGGAAACTGCTAAGAGACGAGTTCGCTCGACGAGAGGAATATTGCCAAAGAGAATGGGAGACTTCATAATGTGGTGCAGCAACGGTGCTACAAACGAAGATACAGCATTTATTGGTGAAGCAGATGACATTGAGGTGTCTGATGCACTAAACAATCCAAAATGGCGACGAGCTATGAAGGAAGAATACAAATCGTTAGTTGACAGGAAGACGTGTAGACTGGTAGACTGCCCGAAAGGAGTGAGACCATTAACCTGCAGATGGGTCTTGACTGAAAAATCAAGTGGCAAGCTGAAGGCAAGACTGGTGGCTCGATGGTTCGAGCAACAAAAGGGAATCGACTACGATGGGACATTCAGTCCTGTGGCAGGTTACTCATCGATTCGTCTGATTCTGAGCCATGTAGCCTCAGAGAAATGGAAACTGATCGCATGTGATGTAAATACGGCATTGCTGTACGGCAAGTTGAAAGAAGTGATCCACATGGTACAAAAGGGAATCGACTACGATGGGACATTCAGTCCTGTGGCAGGTTACTCATCGAATCGACTGATTCTGAGCCATGTAGCCTCAGAGAAATGGAAACTGATCGCATGTGATGTAAAGACGGCATTTCTGTACGGCAAGTTGAAAGAAGTGATCCACATGGTACAGGATTTGAGGACTGGTCAGGCCGAGTATGCGAGCTGTCCAAGGCTATTTATGGACTCAAACAGGCACCAAAGCAATGGAATCAGATCACTGGATCGTTCGAAGGATTTGGATTGGAAAGTTCAGACGATGATCCAAGTGTATTCTACAACAAGGACAAAACCATCATAGTGGCCTTATTTGTGTATGATGGATTAATTGCAGGTAAGGATGAAAAGGAGATTTTCGACCTCTTGAAGTTGATTGGAAAGAAGTTTGAAATAAAACACAGCCAAACTTTCCAAAACCAGTTCACGTACCTTGGAATGGACTTGAAAATCGACTCAAAAGGAATCTTTATGAGTCAACCAAAATATACACAGAAGATTTTGAAAAGAATGGACATGGAACAGTGCAATCCGGCTCGAACTCCCATTGAACCTGGCATGGTGGCCGAGTCAGCAAATTTTGTGAATGATGAGAAGGTGCCTGCTGGGACATCTTACCGCGAGGCCATCGGTAGTCTGCTCTACCTGGGGACAAACTCTAGGCCCGACATCAGCTACGCGGTGAATTATCTCAGCGGACATTGTTGTGATCCAAAGAAGAGTCATTGGAAAATGACAAAACGGGTCTTCCAGTATCTGAAACTACACCTGAGGCAGGTATCTACTTTGGAGGAGACAGAACAATTAAGGTGTACACAGATGCTGATTTCGGAGGAGAGAAAGAATCAATGAAGTCAACCAGTGGCGGCCTGATATTCAGAGGAGGTCCAATAGTCTGTTATTCCCTGAGACAGAAAGTTGTGTCAACGTCAACAGCCGAGGCAGAGTACAGAGCAGCATATCAAGTGATCGACGACGTATGTTGGCTGAAACGACTGGCTTTGGAACTTGGCATCTTGAAAGAAGATCATCCGATCCCAATGTTTGTGGACAACAAGTCAGCTGGCCACATGTTGCAAAACACACACGAGGGTAAATTAAATAAGGGAAAGAAACACATTGAGATTCTGAGAAAGTTTATAAAGAAAGAGGCAAATTGCAGATATTTTTACAATGCCTTTGAGTAAAGCTTTGTTTGAGTTAAATCGTTCATATTTGATTAAGGAGGAGTGTTGAGTTTGAATCAAATTTCAGAATGTAAACATAACCTTAAAGTCTTATACCAAAAAGAAAAGAGAAAAGTGACAGGTGTGCTGCAAATTGTAATCTAGGACATTATTGTAAAAGATAGAGAGTGGACTGGAAGCGTTGTGAGGAACTGGTTGGCGTACATCAGAAAAGGTTGAGTAACGGAAAGTTCTTCTTGGCACCACGTTTTTTTTGTGTTCAATTTTTCACTCTAGGTTTTTGTTCAACGTTTATAAATAAACAACTCTTTTCTACAATTGGCGAGTTCTCTGGTGTACCCTACCCACTGTAAAATCCCAACATAAAGACAGTAAAAGAAAAGATAATTGGTGCAAATTTGTTTTCACCAAGCATTGAGGAAACATTAAAAGCCATAAGACAGCTCAAATCAAATGAAGCCCGGACCTGATGGCATACCAGTTGAGCTGATCAAACATGAGATCGTGGTTCACGTATGGGAGTAAGAGGAGATGCCGGAAGATTGACGTCGTGGTATAATTTGTCCCATACATAAGAAGGGAGATATCACAGTGTGCAGTAACTATAGAGGTGTAACATTGCTGAGTACCGCCTATAAGATACTCTCCTCTATCCTACAATATCGGATAGCCCCATACGTTAAACCCATCATTGGTTAATATCAGTGTGGCTTCATCCCAGGCAAGCGATTGATCAGATATTCAGCCTTAGGCAGACGATGGAAAAATATCTGGAATTTAAGATTCAATTATATCATCCTAAAGACTTTAACGCCGCCTACGACAGCATAGCCAGGGTAGATATATATAATGCCATGAGAGAGTTCGGCATTCCAAACAAACTGAAACGACTTTGTAGGTTGACCATGACCAACGTAGCTAGTCAGTAAAAATAGTGGGATCGCTATCCAAACCAATAAACATCTTTAATGGACGCCGACAAGGGGACGGTCTGGCCTGCCTCCTCTTCAACATGTCATTGGAAAAAGCAATCTGTGACTCTGGCGTCACAACTAGAGGGACTATTATCACCAAGTCCAGCCAGATACTTGCCTCCGCAGATGACATCGACATCAGCGGTAGAACCGAATCGGCGGTACAGGACTCCTTCACACAGATCGAGCAGGCCGCGCAAAAACTGGAACTGCACATTAATGAGGGGAAAACTAAGTACATGGTGGCAACTTCTGCGAAGAGAAGACCTAACGGTCAAACTGTCAGGGTAGTGGAGCACGAATTTGAAGTAGTGCAATCCTTTAACTCCCTTGGGTCAATAGTATCAGCCGATAACAATATGGAGGAAGAAATACGCGAACGGCTGATTAAATCCAACAAAGCCTACTATGGTCTATCAAGACTCTTTAAATCCCGAAATTTATCCAGAACATCCAAGCTACTACTGTACAAGACCATGGTCTTACCAGTACTCATACACCAGTGCATGGATCCGAGACCTGGGTGCTCAATAAAAGGCACTCTGAAATCTTAGCCGCGTTCGAGAGGAAGGTCTTAAGGAGAATTGTTGGCCCCGTATGTGAGGGAGGACGATTCCGGAGACGCTACAATCAGTAGTTTTACACATTCTACCTTGAAGTTGTTCTTGTATGAAAAATCAAGCTCAATAGACTCCGGTGGGCAGGACACCTAGCTCGAATGAGCGAAGAGGAGCCTGTATTTTTGGCAGGATGTATGGAAGGAGACAGCGCCGCAGACATTGTCTGCGATGAAGGGATGGCGTAGATCGGGACGCCCAGAGCCTGGGAGTGCCATCGGCTCGAAATCGGGACCGGTGGAGAGATTTGTTAAATAAGGCCAAGACCCTGATCCTGGTTGTAGTGCCGATGATGATGATGATAAAAAAAGAAGAACGTAACTGTGATGCGTATATTCGGATACAGCCGTAATTTTACGTAAAATAATTGGAGAGGTACAGCCTTATATTCTTTCTTGCTAGATGGTTTGTGATCGCGTTGCCGAAAAAGTACATCGTTTGGATTGCTATTTTGAGTTAATAGACCTTAGGTGATTACTCGATCGACAAAATTAGTCGAAAGTCAGATTCCCAAATAACCACAATAAGTCGTGTCAGTTACTGAAGCTGCTTGAAAATAAGCAATCTTACCGATGTCAATAGAACAAATATAAGAGAAACAAAAAGGAAAGTAACTATTTAACCGGGCCTGGAGCGGAATGCAGTCGCGAAATTGAAATTCTGTTTTGTTATAAGTAGTCGTTCTGTTATCCCTAATTATTTTGATACAGGAAAAATCCTTGCTATGTTGTTCGCGGTTTCGAAGAGGTAGTTGTTGGCAGTTTGACATTTGAGTAGTCGTTATAAGGGTACAATTTGTAATCGGTTTCGTCGGGAGAACAATTGTCACGCTAAATAAAAGAAGAAAAACTATCGTCGTATTCCTAGAGAAAATAAGATTGAATACGGTTATATCTAGCCGACAAAATTGATCGGGGAACGGAAGCGAGGAGTAGGCTGAGAGATCAAAGACGGGAAATGGCTCAACAAATTGAACAATGTATTGCAGCACTGATTCAGCTGATTTTTTTTTTACACTAACGCGCCCAAAAAAGGGGATTTTGAACAACCCTTAAATCTCTAGGCATAGTGCGAGCGGGTGGAGAGGAAGTGGATAAGGAAAGGAGATGTCGATGTATATTGGTCTTGAAGGTCTGGACATCACAACGACCAGGAAGCACATGATCAGGCAGAACATTCCACATTCGTGTGGTTCAGCTAAAAACGACACTCTATGTTTATTTGTGCGCCTGAAGTCCACTTTCAACGTGAACTGATGCGCATTCACAGATTGACGGGTATTGCGGGAAAATGCCTGAAGGGGCGGAACACATTCAGCAAGTTGAATTGAGCAACGACCGTGGTAATACCTATAGAAAAGAGATAGGCATGATACGTTGGGCCTGTGCTCTAACGGCGGAATTGATCGACTACGATTGAAGTGAACTAACCCCTTCGGTGTTGATCTAACATTTCCCCCCGCCCCTCGGCGACCCTGCATTCGAAACGCCCAATGTTTGGAGATAAGGGGCGTGGGGGTAAAAAGTCTGTGTGCCGGCACGGGAACGGGTTCACTAATATCCCCAACGCGTTCACTCGATACTTCGGCTTCCGAACCAATTTTTCTTAGGAAGTGGTCAGTGAGACCAGTATTTGTTTTTTTGCGTTGGAAACACTGTTGATTCCCGGATGCGAACACAAAAGTTGTTTAGTAAAAATTGTCAATCGTTTTCTTTGTATTTATATCAACAGTATATTTTTATTTAGCGACAAACAGTTGCATACTAACATTGGTGATTTACTTAACATTTATGTATAATAGGTTAACATAATTAATCGACTATTGTATCTTGGTGAATATAGTTCATTACAATCTTAAACAGGTGTCCTAACAATTTTGCACACGGAGACACTTATTGACATGATCTTTCTTAACAACACTAGGCGCGACTTCGGATATCAACCGATAGATACGTTAAATTGAGTTGCACTGTTTCAAGGATTAACTTGTTTCGCGAGCGTCCAACTGCGACTCGTTAAAAGGGGTAATATTCGTGCACACTCCGCAGCGTTAGAAACTCGACTCTTCGTCGCCGTTTGTGACCGATCCCGATGGTGGTTGAATTTTGACTCGTGTACTCAAGGGTTAACCTCGAGAGACGAGAGAAACGTGGTCTCTCTTTGTGGTGAGCAATTGGAGACGTTCTCTCTGGATTGATCTCAGTTAGTGTGCTAGTTAGTTCATTGTTTACTCATGCTACGAGGCCAACGAAACTGAGAATGGGGAATAGACAAAGGGCATCATAGAAGATGTGCATGTAGCTGTGTAAATAAACCGCAAGCTATTAGGATGCTGGTGCTAAAAGCAACCCAGATACACAATGGTGATTGTGCACTGTATCTTTGCTGGCGGAAAGGGTCGAATTCTTTGTATGCATGTTTATATGCTGGAGAATTTGATTCTTGGCGGCTAGACGCTTGATGCGTAAACTGCTTTTGTCGATTGGACAAAAGGCTGCCGAAACTGCGTATAACCCAGGAAAATGTGCTGCGCACGTGTGTGGCGGGGTACGCTGGCTGACAGGGCCGCGGATAAGGTTTCCTAATTTATGATGATGCTTGTGTGTACAGAATTCTTTCCAGGAATTTCGAATGATGCATTGAATGCGTAAATGTTAGAGAATTCTTTACAGGGAATTTCGGGTGATGCATTAGATGTCCTTGGGAAGGAAATGTTTGCAGGTAACAGCAGGTTGGCAAAGGGAGCTGGGGTTGGAATTGTGGGTGGTTCTTTGCGTAGCTTTAAAGAACCCCCACAAGGGAAGTGGCAGGCTTTGGTATGACGATCGGTGAAATGGGGTCTTTTAGAGTTTCAACGCCATAGAACCTTGCATTTGAAACCAACCCCTTGGTGGCGATCTAGCAGTAGCAGTCATCAGGAAAATGGTCCAATCACAAGGATTCATGGAATTCAACCAAGGCAACGGTCGTTACGGGTCGTCGAACAGATGGAGTGAGTCATCATCAATCATTATCATCGGCACTACAACCGGGATCCGGTCTTGGCCTCACTTAGCAAGTATCTCCACCGAGCTAGGGCGAGTAGCATTGTTTTAAGTTTGATTTTAAACTGAACAGAAAGGGAACGAATAAACGGATAATTTCAAGCAAACTGTATAATAATTTAATAGCAAACTCATACCATTCGAAAATTTAAATGACATTAGGCATTCGATCGCCTCTTAAAACAATCTGGTTTACGTAAGAACATTTTAAAACCGCCACTGCAAAGAGCCGTCGATATGAGTTGCAATAGCAAACGAAGCAAGTGCAGATTAGGGTATCTATCCTGTTCACCAACGCTCGTAAATTGACAGGTTTTCACCTAGAAACGAACATATCATTAGAATTGCAATTTATATATTAATATAATTGAGTTTATCTGCCCAGGTAAACTGAATCTGCAGCTGGTTTATCGTCCAAGTTTTATTTTTAAATTCCTGTGCACGTCTTCTCAGTGGATAGGTTGGTTTGTATCCTTCAATTTGACTGAAGTGGCTTGAAACGAACGGACTTATATTAAAACCGGCAAGTTGTGCGCTTGTAGGTCTATAGCGTTGCTACGATAGCGAAGAGCGTGTGATTCGAACCGACGCTATCACGGTTAGAATCACGAAGAGATGGAACCAAACTCAACGCATCAGGCCACTGCCGCGTGTACGAATTCAATTTCTAAACTCAAGTACACTCAACTGATGTGGAAATGCTATGTATGTTGTTGCTATGGTATATGGCTTTAACGGGTGTGCTTTTTAATAGTTCGGTTTGTCTTTTAGGTAGTGTTGTTCTTCACTATTAGTTAGCTAGAAACGCCACATATCTATAAAAAAACAGTTGATGATATTGTTCGTGTTCCTCGACTCCTGTATAGTCTTACTTACCTGTTGTAGTACTTAATGCGCTGCAATGTCAATATTTGTCTTATTTCATTTTCTAGAATGTGCTGCAAATAAACTTCGAAGGATTACTCCCAAACATCGAAACTGTAATGATTAATTCTTAATATTTTTAGTATTCTATTTAGTCCTGAGTGAAAAGCATTAGAACGCCTTCCGGAAGTTTTCCACACTTACCAAAAACATATGAAAAAAGACGAAACTCGACTTATCATGTGAACCCCGGCTAATATTAAACTCCTTTACTTTAAGTCAATAACAATTTTATTGCATTTTTTAATTTAAAAAAGTTGTAATCAGTATGTGGTAAAAGGAAATGCGAGTTAAAATAAAACTAACTTGAACAGGACTTAATCTTTAGCTGGGACTTCAATAACTCGCGGCTTATCAATGATCCTGGCAGTCTTGTTGCCCTTCTCAACAATACCAATAATCCACGCTTGGAATCCTTCTTGTTTTTCTATATCTTTGCAGTATGCAGCAGCCTGTTCTCTTGGTAGACAAATGAGTAGTCCCCCTGAGGTTTCAGCCGAATGTCCTTGAAGCAATTGGAACATATTGCCACATGCTTTGGCAACAGCCGCCATTTTCGCAATGACCGGCAAATTGTGAATAACAAACGAAACATCCTTCTTCTGATGAGACGCCAAAGTCTGAGCATGACCAAGCAATCCGAATCCGGTGATATCAGTAGAACCATGAGCGTTGTATTTGTGCATCAGGCGAGCAGCAGTACGATTCAAGCGAGACATTGAGCTCATTGCTCTGTGGTAAGCTTTGCGGACGTCCTCCTCGGAAACCACTAATTTAATGCGATTCCATCGTTCCGGTTGATCCAGCCACTGATGAGCGTTGACTGCTACTTGTGTGCCAAGGGGTTTGGTCAAGACGAGCACATCTCCAACAACAGCATTGTCAGGAACAATATATTCATTCGGCTGACAAATGGTAGATGCCACACCACCAATCGTGCACCACGGGTTCACAACACTTTGTCCACCTGTGACTGTGGTTCCTGCTTCAAGAGCGGAATCCTTGAAGCCTCTCATTATCAATGGTATGACGACATCCCGTTCCTTTTCTGTCATCTTCGTACTAACTGCCAGAAGCATTAGCATATTATCACATTCAGTTACTCCCATAGCATACAAGTCACTCAGAACATTGGCACAAGCTATCTTCCCCATCATGTAAGGATCGTCAACAATTGGATAAAAGAAATCGGTAGTTTGAACTAAACAGAGCCCACCATGACGTAGTGGTGTCACAGAACAATCCAGACCTATGCCAATTTTAGGGATTGCCATATGCAAGTACTGAGCTTCAGTATCCTGTATGGAGTAGTCTTGTTGTAGGCATGACACAAGTTTTCCTAATACTTCCTGAGGTACTTTACATCCTCGTCCTTTAAGATCGGCAAATCTGGTTAAACGAAAGACGCTTTCCAAGTCGTGAGCTGTTGGATCAAACGGACGTCTAAGAGCGTTTGAATTGCCTTGCAATTCCAAATGTGCCGCATTCAATGCTTCCGCCATTTCCGGTTTATATTCACTTTTGTACTCGGTCATTTTAACTAAATTATTTGAATAAGATCTGCAACTGAAAATACTGGTAATATATTTATAAAACGAAATATGGCGACTAACTTACCTCAGAAAATGTTTCGGATAAATCGCGTTCTCCCTTGGCTAGAAAATTATTGCACACTGTTGTAAAAGCGACTGTTTGTACACAGATACTTCACTGTGGGTTATGACAATGTATGTATTACGTACGCTCATTGGTCCAATGGGTCGATGGAATTCACAAGGGGCGAAGTCAGTATTTCTCCCGACAGAAGCATACGGCATTTGACTTGTTATTGTTGCATGCAGATACGATGGGTGTGTTCAGCATGAGGAGAACAAAATCAACAGCATCATGATTGGTATTATTTTGAGTTATAATATAATGAGTACGCTAAAATATTACAATAAATATTTATTTTTAACAGCTGACTTAAGATTAAATATGAATAAATTCAATCAACAATCAGCCAATAATAATTTATAGTTGGATATTTGTTTGCTTGTTTATTAAAAAGAGTTTGATCTTGATTAAATCGATTAAAATGCCACATTAAAATTTATTTATTTATTATTTATTTATTATTATTTATAAATTATAGCTCTATAATAAATAATTGTTATTCAAAGAATATCTAAAAGAAAAAGGTTAAACATAAAAATCGCAACAATGTTTTTATCAGAGAATTACCTGATCAAGGGTGATTGTTTGAAGCACTATTAAATTGGAGAGGAGAAATGTGAAACGACGACGATCATTTATTAAAATTACCTCATGGCCGCGTTCGCCACAGCAAAATATTTGAAAATATAAGTCAGATTCACTTATTTAAAAAAATTAAAATTTAATTAAAGAAAAACTACAAAAACTACAACAACTCTCTCCAAGAAAATTGTAAGGTGTGAATGAGAGGCAAATTCAAAAACTACAAAAACTCATAAAGAACAATTCAAGGTGTCCAGGTAGAAACTATCCTTTTTTTTTTTTGTTAAATCCAACTTTATTGGAAAAGATACTTAAGTGGGGGTTCTTTATATTACACGGAGAACCAACCCACAATTCCAACCAATTCTGACCGCTAACAGCGTGTCACCATAGCCCAACCTGCAATAGCATACATTCGCAAACATTCAAAGAACACCCTCCCAATATGCAACAGCATCCGTTCCAAAATCCGCAAATGCATATATCCCAAACTTGCAAGAATCCATTTCCCAACCCGTAACGAAAGGCATTTCCAAAAACCTACGACGGAATATTAACCATCTCCCTCAACTACATCAAATCGCATACATTTTCCCCAAAAACCACCTCGGCCAATTTGCCATTTAAACTATATCCCTCGCTTACTACCAAGCAGGATCAATTCCCCCCGAAAACCATTTCGACACCCATCCCAACTAAAGCAATGGAACACCAATTCTCCTTACTGGTAAGTCACCAGCACGATGCGTTGCATTTCCGCGAAACAACCATCGCAATGACCAAGACTAGGAATTATGGAGTATAGATAGGTAGGAATTATGGAGTATAGATAGGTAGGAATTATGGAGTATATATAGGTAGGAATTATGGAGTATAGATAGGTAGGAATTATGGAGTATAGATAGGTAGGAATTATGGAGTATAGATAGGTAGGAATTAAGGAGTATATATAGGTAGGAATTATGGAGTATAGATAGGTAGGAATTATGGAGTATAGATAGGTAGGAATTATGGAGTATAGATAGGTAGGAATTATGGAGTATAGATAGGTAGGAATTATGGAGTATAGATAGGTAGGAATTAAGGAGTATATATAGGTAGGAATTATGGAGTATAGATAGGTAGGAATTATGGAGTATATATAGGTAGGAATTATGGAGTATATATTGGTAGGAATTATGGAGTATATATTGGTAGGAATTATGGAGTATAGATAGGTAGGAATTATGGAGTATAGATAGGTAGGAATTATGTAGTATAGATAGGTAGGAATTATGTAGTATAGATAGGTAGGAATTATGGACTATAGATAGGTAGGAATTATGGGGTATAGATAGGTAGGAATTATGGGGTATAGATAGGTAGGAATTATGTAGTATAGATAGGTAGGAATTATGGGGTATAGATAGGTAGGAATTATGTAGTATAGATAGGTAGGAATTATGGACTATAGATAGGTAGGAATTATGGGGTATAGATAGGTAGGAATTATGGGGTATAGATAGGTAGGAATTATGGGGTATAGATAGGTAGGAATTATGGAGTATATATAGGTAGGAATTATGGAGTATAGATAGGTAGGAATTATGGAGTATAGATAGGTAGGAATTATGGAGTATAGATAGGTAGGAATTATGGAGTATAGATAGGTAGGAATTATGGAGTATATATTGGTGGGAATTATGGAGTATAGATAGGTAGGAATTATGGAGTATATATTGGTAGGAATTATGGAGTATGGATAGGTAGGAATTATGGAGTATAGATAGGTAGGAATTATGTAGTATAGATAGGTAGGAATTATGTAGTATAGATAGGTAGGAATTATGGACTATAGATAGGTAGGAATTATGGGGTATAGATAGGTAGGAATTATGGGGTATAGATAGGTAGGAATTATGGAGTATAGATAGGTAGAAATTATGGAGTATAGATAGGTAGGAATTAAGGAGTATATACAGGTAGGAATTATGGAGTATAGATAGGTAGGAATTATGGAGTATAGATAGGTAGGAATTATGAAGTATAGATAGGTAGGAATTATGGAGTATAGATAGGTAGGAATTATGGAGTATAGATAGGTAAGAATTTCATATCCCTTTGTCTAACCGACAGCTCATGCTCATACTTGGTCGTGTTTCCAAAACCGATTTCTCCGTACACATAGCAACCGAGGAATCTAATTCAGCCTGTACGGCAATAATCCACTGGAACTAATTCCCTATGCACCCATAGCAACCCTTTTCAAGTTCCCAGTAAGCGGCAGTGAGCTTACTTCGCTATGATTCAACCGCCACGACACGATGAACGAATTCTTGCCCTTAATCAGTCAGTCGAGATTTATCCGCCGAACGGTGCGCATCACCAAATCGCTATTCAATCATCACCGCGTTCGGTCACGCCGCCGCACAGTTAGTCAAGTGTATCTGCCCGCGCTATAGTCGAGTTCGAATTAATACGGCCGGATGTTAATATAGTGGTTTATGGATAATTTCGTGATTTATCATTTAAATTAAGTGTACCGAACATCTAAACTAATCACCAAATGTAAATGTAGTTTTTAGAATACCTTGTAATCAACTCCAGTTGCAGCAAATATAAGTTGAATTGTAAATGCATTGCTGCTGTATAGTTTAGTGAAAATAAATATAAAAAAACGAACAACTAAATCAAACCAATGATATTTTATTTCTCCTCTCTTCTTTCGGCGAACACTATTGAAAAAAATTGTGCAATCGAGCGTAACCTCTAAAGATTACAGAAACTTAAGTAGTAAATGGCCTTCTTTTTTCTTTTCGTTTATTATTGAAAATATTTTTTAGAACATTCATAAAAAGATTGAAAGATATTGCTTCAAAGAATTTTTTTTTCAAATTTTATAATTTTTTCTGCCTTAATAACAAACAACAGTCATTGTATATATTTTTAAGTAAGCCCATTTAGGAGCACTTATTTTTAGTTATTCTATGTAGAAATATATCTCCAAGAATTAAATTTGCTTTATTATTTTAATACCCCAAATTGAATAGAATATTTTCTCTGAAATACATTTAAAAATTAAATCCACAACTGTAATTCGTTTTCAACACTCTACATTGTTCCAAATCAACCTATCTGTAATAACCTTCTAAACCGAAAACTTATACAATTACTTTTACATTTGATAGCTTGTCTTTGAATATATTGTATTGACAGAGTCCGTTGTTCTTGGAATAGCCAGCCTAAGTAACCCCACAGAATGGACATTTTGTATTGTGGTTTGAAAGTCTTAACCTCCTTTAGTGTTAATATGCAAAATAGTTCCTATCTTGTTGGTGGACCAGTAATAAGCCAGATTAATTTACTGCCACTAACTGATGAACTCCAACTGAACCAGAATGCCGTCTGACCCGTTCTCTAATGGAATATATTCTCGAGCCCGCAACGCAACGTTGAGTGACTTTTACTTTTATTTCACAACACTTGACCACAGGTCAACTCGAGGAAGTAGCAAAGCTGTAGTGCGGCAACCACCTCCATATATGATTTCTACCCTGCTCGCTGACCTTGAGTAACTGCTCTACATTACCTTTTGTTCAATCATTAAAAGTGCTTTTCTTTCTCTCAAGGCGAATTTTTTACACATTATTCAATAAAAAAGAACTGGAAGGTAATAAAACAAAAATTCTTGATTACCGCCAGAGAGTAGGTGAAAATTCACACCCGCTAGGCGAATGACACAGAAAGTGAGAGGACGAAGTAAAGAGGAAGAAAAAGAGAGAGAGAGAGAGAGAGGGAGACTAAAATGTTTGGGACAACTTTATGGGACTTCTGGGTCAATGGTAAGCAACATGCTTGTAATATTATTTTGCAATGGGGATTGGTTACTACGAATATACCGAACGGTATGCCTATGAAGTAGATTCCTTTGGTATAACGTGCATCACAGCTCCACCATGGGTTTCGAGTTTTTGTCTTCCGGCACAACACAGCATCGAGTTTGTCTTTGTTCGTAGAATAAGGCAATTAGAGCACCAAGTGAATGAAAGTACCCCACTGCTAGTAATGCAATTGCATTCGAGTTGGTTCGATGTAAATTGCAGCAACCACGTTTTTAATCTCTATGGAAAGAGCGGTTACCAAAGCGTGGTATATCCACACGATCGATTCGGGTGTGTTATAGTTCTCGGAGGAGAAACAAAAATATTCCGAGTATATAAGTTGTTGGCATAAATGGATATTCGCATAGTTCGAATTAGACTGAAAACCCAATTGGAAGTTTAGAATTCCATAGTCCAATTTGTGTACACTAAAATCGATATCAACCTAGCACGATTAATAAAAATGTTCTCTAAATTGGTAAGAAGCAATCAAACCTACTAAAATCAAAAGGATATGTTTGCTAACAAATCACATCTCACAGATGTTAGTAGCCCTCATCTCAGTTGCAGCAGCTGCTGCTCAACATTTGCCTGCCGCTCAATTTCCTGCTGGTGTTGATCCTTCTAAATGTCCGGGTTTTCCAATTTGTGATAATGCTCTTCTCCACAATCCACAACCATCATGGGGAGCACCAGCACACTCATGGAATCCACAACCCCAATGGAATCCACAACCTCAACCACAATGGAATGCACAACCCCAACCATCATGGAATCAACAACAATCATGGAATCCTGCACCGTATCAAGCCCCTTCAAATCATCTATCTGGTGCTGGTGGTGACAAATATCCAGCGGGCGTAAACCCACAAGCTTGTCCCAACTATCCATTCTGTGACGGTTCCGCTGGTCACGGCGCCGCGGCTCCTCCACTGCCAGGTTGGTCTGAAAGACAATATCCAGCTGGAGTCTCACCACACACCTGCCCCAACTTCCCATATTGTCATTAAGGATTAATCCGCATTCCATGTTTACTGATCCACGAAAGAGGTACTCTTTTGCCAACGCACTGCCTAAATCACAGAGGACTATCTCTTTTTTTTTTTTTTCTCTAGACAAATATCCTCGTTTATACAATCCTAATTCATACCTTTCCTCCATTCTCGAATTTTCTGTCTGTCTAAGCTTCCATAAGAAAAATAAAAAAATAAAAAACTGAAAACGAAAAAAAAACCTCAAGCAATTTTGGATACGTGAAAGTCAATAAATTGTAAAATAAAGATCCTTATGATGTTTTATGGAATTTGTCAAGCATCGCCAGTTGGCCAGCACTGATGTCTTCGTCGACCTAATCTGGCATTGTTGTTCTAGACCCCAAAAGGCTCAACTTCGGAATTTTTTACTGTCGCAATCGATTTTCTTTTATTTTCATTATCTTAAACAAAAAATTACAACTCAAAAGATCGTAAATTGCTTCTTATTCCAATTATAGTAGAAACAAAGCAGACGGGGACGACCAATATACAACCTCTCTAAAACAACGAAACTATTAGTCTACATCTCTAAATAAGGCATTACGAGAAATACACTCACGTAAAATCGTTCGATAAGAGTGGTGATTTCCTCCTAGTTACAATTGAAACAAGGACTTCTCTAGAACACAAATACTTTCAGCTATCTATCTAATTGAGACGAGGTATATATATGAGTTAGCCACATACAATTCATGATCATCATCGGCACTACAACCGGCATCCGGTCTTGGCCTTATTTAACAAATCTCTCCACCGGTCCCGATTGCGAGCCGGTGTCATCCAGTTTGGCACTCCCAAGCTCTGGGCGTCCTGGTCTACGCCATCCCTCCATCGCAGACAAGGTCTGCCGCGCTGTCTCCTTCCATACATCCTGCCAAAATACAGGCTCCTCTTCGCTCATTTGAGCTAGGTGTCCCGCCCACCGGAGTCTACGGAGCTTGATTTTTCTTACAATATGAGCTTGAAGGTAGATTGCGTACAACTCACGATTGTAGCGTCTCCGGAATCGTCCTCCCTCACATACGGGGCCAACAATTCTCCTTAAGACCTTTCTCTCAAACGCGGCCAAGAGTTCAGAGTGCCTTTTATTAAGCACCCAGTTCTCGGACCCATACATGAGTACTGGTAAGACCATGGTCTTGTACAGTAGAAGCTTGGATGTTCTGGATAAATTTCGGGATTTAAAGAGCCTTGATAGACCATAGTAGGCTTTGTTGGATTTAATCAGCCGTTCGCGTATTTCTTCTTCCATATTGTTATCGGCTGATACTATTGACCCAAGGTAGTTAAAGGATTGCACTACTTCAAATTCGTGCTCCACTACCCTGATAGTTTGACCAACGTTAGGTCTTCTCTTCGCAGAAGTTGCCACCATGTACTTGGTTTTTCCCTCATTAATGTGCAGTCCCAGTTTTTGTGCCGCCTGCTCGATCTGGGTGAATTATTCCTGTACCACCGATTCGGTTCTACCGATGATGTCGATGTCATCTGCGTAGGCAAGTATCTGGCTGGACTTGGTGACAATAGTCCCTCTTGTTGTAACGCCAGAGTCACGGATTGCTTTCTCCAACGCCAGGTTGAAGAGGAGGCAGGCCAGACCGTCCCCTTGTCGGAGTCCATTATAGATGTTTATTGGTTTGGACAGCAATCCCGCTACTTTTACTTGACTAGTTACGTTGGTCATGGTTAACCTACAAAGTGGTATCAATTTATTTGGTATGCCGAATTCTCTCATGGCATTATATAGTTCTACCCTGGCTATGCTGTCGTAGGCGGCCTTGAAGTCTATAAACAGATGATATAGTGGAATCTTAAATTCCAGACATTTTTCCATCGCCTGCCTAAGGGTGAATATCTGATCAATTGCTGATTTGCCTGGGATGAAGCCACACTGATATTGACCAATGATGACTTTAGCGTATGGGGATATCCGGTCTTGTAGGACAGTGGAGAGTATCTTATAGGCGGTACTCAGCAATGTTATACCCCTATAGTTGCTGCACAGTGTGATATCTCCCTTCTTATGTATGGGGCAAATCATTCCATGCCGCTAATTAAATTATACCACGACGCCAATCTTCCGGCATCTCCTCTTGCTCCCACACGTGCACCACGATCTCGTGAATTGCGTGGTGTAACGCTGTCCCTCCTTGTTTGATCAGCTCAGCTGGTATGCCATCAGCTCCAGGGGCTTTATTTGATTTTAGCTGTCTAATGGCTTTTAGTGTTTCCTCAATGCTTGGTGGCGGCAGCATTTGGTCTTGGTCTTGCATTGGTGGAGCCTCCAATTATTCTGTGAGCTGACCATTTAGCAATTCATTGAAGTGCACTTCCCATCGCTCCAGAATGCCTTCAGGATCGGTGATCAGATTACCTACTTTATCCTTGCAGTAAGTGCAGCGTGGTGTGTATGTGGGGCTTTTCTGGGCCCGAAGAGCCATACATCATTCGATCCCCACTATTCCAGGCGAACCGACTCACCTCTAAGTCGAACTTCAGCAAGGTTGCGTAACCTTGCTACGGCATTTACCCCCAGCCAAATCGCTGGAATTAATACAGTTACCCAATCGGATAACTGTTACGAATATCCGTTAGGCAGCTTACCTATTCTGTGGGGGGTTTTCCTCCCAAACCCCTTTTTCTCCATCACCATCCCTGAAAAACATTAAGTCCACGGCAAAGCTTATCACTTAGCCGTGGCATCGAAAATTTATCCTCGAGCAGGCATTGATTTCTGAAAAAAAACATTGAGTCCACGGCAAAGCTTATCACTTAACCGTGGCATCGAAAATTTATCCTCGGGCAGGCATCGATTCCTAAAAAAAAACAGTAAGTCCACGGCAAAGATTATAACATTGCCGTGGCATTTGAAATCTCCTCCTCAGGCATGCATTCTACACCGGGCATCCGGTCCGCACCTATGTATGGTTGTAAAGATAAATGTTTCCGAACCAGTGTATTGACTTAAAATAAATGTTGTCCGCACCTATGTATGGTTGTAAAGATAAATGTTTCCGAACCAGTGTATTGACTTTAAATAGATGTTGTCCGCACCTATGTATGGTTGTAAAGATAAATGTTTCCGAACCAGGGTATTGACTTAAAATAAATGTTGTCCGAACTTATATATTGTTTTAAAGATACATTTTTCCGAACCAGTGTATTGACTTTAATAAAGAAATTAAAAATATACGACAGAAAATCGTCTAGCGCCTTTTTACTTGCTGCATAATCGTGGGAAGAGTTATCTTCAGTATATGTTGGGGAAGTTAGTGAACCCGTATCGTGCCAGATACACTACTTAAACACCACATTGGTGACCCCGAGTTAGAACACGCCACCTCGAGATAAGTTGGTGCCAAAACAGCGCGAACCATATTGGTGACACCTAGTGGAAATACGCCACCTCTTGAACATTTTTTTAAACTTTCCCGGTGCCAGAGAAGCCTAAGAACAATAACCAGTATCTGTGAGTGTTAATTATCCAATGACGACTACCAGTTTACCAGCTCAGCGTTGCCGCAAGTAACTAGGATTCCCCAGCAGGACAAAAACCCCAGCCTCTCCAAGATCGCCGGGCCGAGGACTTCCGGTATTTACAAAAGCAGCTTAACACCAGCAACCGCAACATTACACCAAGATTAGGTACTTTCGTTTTTTTTTTTACCTTCATTTATTCTTTTACAAAGAACCCAATTTCACACCGACAATCAGATAAAAATAAAGGAGAAAATAGAAATAATAAAACTTAGTAAACCAATAAAACAAACTATAAGTATAAATTATACAAATCTAACAAAAACCGACTAAATAAAATATCTCATGATCACGCTTTCTTGTTAACTTTTAGTTCTTTCACAACTTGATATTTAAAATCACACAATATCTGTACCATATTAAGCCTTTCTTCTTTCCTTAATGGTGCGATTATAAAATATATCTGTTCATATTAGTAATTCATCTCTATATTAATTGTCGAAGTTTGCTACTCGTAACTAAAAGAAAACCTATCCACACTATATTTTTGTTATCGACCCGTCAATATTCAATATAATGCTCGTCCTTCGTATTTAAAACTGTTTTGATTGTACCATAAACCCTGCTTATTGAATTGTAGAATAAACACTTTAGTCACCACAATAAAACATTCTAAGGTTTCTAAAATCATTTTATTTTAAAGTATGAACATAGAAATTTAATCAAAAAGATAATAATCAAAAAGTTGAAGAAAACCAACCAAAAACATTTACAATAACTTTTTACTATAAATATCTAATAACCTTTATGGATTTATATTTGTTAAGATAAGAAGCAAAGCAAGATATTTGTATATACATATTTAAACATAAAGCGGAGTTATAATTTTTTATAGCCTTTTAAAAAACACAAAAGCACCCTCATATCACGACTCCCCACGACCACTTATTCGCGTCTCGAAGCAAGCCACGGCTCTGCACGAACCCCTTTTAACTCCACTCTCGACTCCCTGCGACTCCTTTTAACTCGTGGCCTTTTCCTCACGCCTCGCGTCCTCTGGCGATCGACTACTACTTCCTTCGTAGAACCCTTAATTCAATACTGAATCGTTTTTATTCCTGGCGGTGTACCCTCGATCTTCTCCAATTCTCTACTCCTCGCGTCCGTTTATTCGCGACCAACCAACCACTATCAACTTGCTGCGACTCCTTTTGACCCATTGGCCTACCTCCACCGTCTTCGCGTCCTCTTACGCCTGTAATTCCCGTTTCGCGTCACTATCCATAATGGTCAACACGCGAAACACCATGGCCAGAAAGGCCCAGGAACACCCCGAGTCCCTTGAATTCCACAACGCCTCCAGCGTCGATTTCCCCACTGAGCAAGTCGATACTGACCTAGACTTGCCCGGACAATCTTCTTCCCTGGCACCACCCGTTGCCCCCGGCGTCGTTAACCGACCCCAGCCTACTTCCACAGACACCCCCCCGACTGCTCCTAACGCCCCTGGTACCGGCTCTTTGGTATATTCCGGAATTTTAATGCCCACAACTAGTGCCGGTACTTCACAACAAGCCCATAGGCAACCAGTGCCCCAAGAGTCCCACGATGCTTCCAGCCTCGGGAATGGGACTCACCATTCAAATATAGGGCTTCCCCCCTTCGATGAGGAGGACCCAGACCTTTGGTTTGCAGTGGCAGACCGCATCTTCCAGGCCTCAGCCTTGCACGACGAACAACTTCGTGCAGTCGAGCTGTTGAAAGTGCTTGACCGCACTCAGCGACCGCACGTTGCCCACATAATAAGGTCGGCCGGCCGCAACCCGTATAGCAACATGCGTGAAGCTCTGCTCGACGCTTTGGACGAGCCTGGAAGTGTGCGGCAACAACGCTTGGCCGCTGTAACCAACCTTTCTGGGATGCGGCCATCTCTTTTCCTGACCCATTTACGCTCTATAGCGGGGACCAGGATCGGGGACGACCTTATACTGCCTCACTTTTTGAGGTGTCTTCCCCAACATGCCCGTTCGGCACTTATAGCCCAACCCAATCAGAGTTTGGGCTATTTATCCAAAATTGCGGACGCAATTATGAAAAGCTCAGATCAGTATTCTGAGCCTCCTGCGTACCAGGTAGCGGCGGTTTCTCAACACGCCGCCCAGCCTACACGGCACCCTCGTCTGCCTTTCACAACCCCTCAATTGGCCCCAGTCTCCATCCTCCTCAAAACCAATTACCACATAGAAGGCCCGCCTCAACCAATTTCCCTCAGGGGAATCCAGAGGCAGGCCCCAACGTTTTTAACCAAAGAAGTTCGCCACCACAATTAACTCCTGCTGACCTTCGGGCGCTCCAAACCTCACTCCTCCGCGAGATAACTCAATTGCGCGCGGAGGTGAGGAACAATCCTCGAAGCACCCAGAATCGAGCCATGCCGAGCCGTCCTATTAATCGGCAAAATTACTCCCAAAATGCTCCTCAGAGGGCCTACATCCCCCAGAATGCTCCACAGAGGGCCAATTCCTCTCAAAATGGCCCTCACCGGGCCAATTCCCAGCGAGCTCCGGCTCGACCTCCCCGTAACGGCAATACCAATAGGCAGAATATACCTGATAATGCCGTTACTCTGCCTTGGTGCGCCAATCACCAACGATATGGTGATCGCGTATTCAATTGCAAGGCGCCTTGTGGTTGGACGCAACCTTCCACCAACCAGAGGCGCTCTTTAAACTAATTTTGCCGACCGACCCCCTCGCGCAATCGGCCGGCACCCATACGATAAGTCGCCTAACCATCCGGGATTCTAAACTGAATATCGCTTTTACTGTCGATACCGGCGCCGATATTTCAGTCCTCCCGCGATCGTTTGCTCCGCGTAACCGCGTGCCAGCCGCACTTAAATTGTCAGCTGCAAATAATACGCCGATACTTACGTACGGACGTAAAAAGCTGACACTTCAATTGGGTCTTTGTCGTCCGATCACTTGGCGTTTCGTTATTGCGGACGTAAATGAACCCCTGATAGGTTCCGACCTATTAGGTGCACATAATCTGTTGGTCGATTCGACCCATAACAGACTAGTGGCTCCAACCGCACCCCCTTGCCCATGACGGCATCTCCAGCGGCAACTTCAGGGGCCACAGAGTGCATAGACCCATTTCAGGTTATGGTACAAGAATTTGTTAGTACAACAATTCCTCTACCCAACCAGCGCCGACACAAAGCCACGGTGTTTCATCATATAGAAACACGTGGTCCCCCGGTGAGCCAGCGTCCACGTCGACTGGCTCCTGAAAAATTACGTGCGGCGCGCGCGGAGTTCGAGCACATGATCGAACTAGGTATCTGCCAACCGTCGGACAGTCCCTGGGCAAGCCCACTCCACTTGGTGAAGAAACGTTCTGGTGAGTGGCGCCCATGTGGCGATTACAGGCTGTTGAACGCAGCAACTGTCCCGGACAGATACCCTATTGCACACCTCTACGATTTTTCGTACAAGTTACGAGGGTGCAATGTCTTCACTACCCTGGATCTCACCAGGGCATACCATCAAATTCCGGTGGCACCAGAAGACATCCCCAAGACCGCAGTCATTACACCTTTCGGACTCTTCGAGTTCAAAGTGATGACTTTCGGCCTCAGGAATGCCGCACAGACATACCAGCGGTATATCGACACGGCTTTACGAGGTCTTAATTGCTGCCATGCATACCTTGATGACATTCTCATCGCCTCCAAAGACCACGCCGAACATAAACGCCACTTACGTCAGGTCCTAGAGCGCCTCCGTGAATTCGGTCTTGTCATCAACCCAGATAAGTGTCAATACGCCAAGGAGCAAATCACCTATCTGGGTTATGTCGTTGACAACCTGGGCATTCGCCCACTACCAGACCGTGTGGAGGCCCTCATGAAGTATCCCCGGCCTACTAACGTGAGTGAGCTTCGTCGATTTTTGGGCATGCTTAACTTTTACCGCCCAACACTGAAGAACGCTGCCCAAGTTCAAGCTCCCCTAAATGAGTTCTTAAAAGGAGCTAAGCGCAATGATAAGCGCCCCATTAATTGGACAGAAGTCTCTGATAGAGCATTCCAACTGTCCAAAGAACAATTGGCAAATGCCACCTTACTCCGATACCCCCTCGGGGGAGCGGCACTTTCTATCCAATGCGACGCATTGGATACCGCAATCGGAGCCGTCCTTGAACAGGACATTGAAGGCCGCCCGGAACCACTTGGTTTCTTTTCAAGGAAGCTGAGTCCCACTGAGCGACGTTACAGCGCCTACGACCGTGAATTGCTCGCGATCTACAGCGCTGTTAAGTACTTCCGTCATATGATAGAAGGTCGCTCACTCTCCATCTTAACAGACCACAAGCCATTGGTCTATGCGTTCCGGAAGAAGTCGGGAAATGCCTCCCCCCGACAAGAGCGTCAATTAGACCTCATTGGGCAATATTCTACGGAGATAAGGCATATCTCCGGTAAACAGAATGTCACGGCGGACGCCCTTTCTCGAATCGATACGATTCATTTGCGTACCGCCTTGAATAACACTGACCTTGTCCTAGCTCAAGAGGAGGACGAACAGCTCAAGTCCCTCCTAACTGCCGATACGGCACTAGAGCTCAAGAAAATTACCCTTCGCGACCCTTTGGGCGAAATCTGGTGTGATGTCTCCACTGGAACCGCTAGACCTTACATTCCCGAGAAACTTCGTAAGGGCGTGTTCCAGGTTTACCACAACCCAGCCCACCCCCGCGGCCGAGCAACAGCCGCTGCTGTCCGTCGCAAATTCATTTGGCCCCGGATGAACAAAGATCTCACCGGTTGGGCCCGTGCTTGTCTCCAGTGCCAGCGCTGCAAAGTAGCGCGACATAATGTACTGGAGCCAGCGCAATTCAAGCTTCCCACGGCACGCTTCGCCCATGTCCACATAGACATAGTGGGACCGCTTACTCCATCAAGAGGATTTTCTTATATCCTCACTATGATGGATCGCTGCACGCGATGGCCAGAGGCGACACCTCTCCGGGCAGTTACTGCCGAAGCAGTCGCCAAGGCCTTTTATTCAACTTGGGTCACACGCTTCGGTGTACCAACCACCATAACTTCGGACCGAGGTCCACAATTTGAGGCGACAATTTTTAAGCAGCTAACAAATCTTCTCGGCTGCCAAAGAAGTCGTACCACCGCCTACCACCCGCAATCAAATGGGATGATAGAGCGCTGGCACAGATCTCTTAAAGCCTCACTCATGTGTCATAATGACACACAATGGTTTGACGCCCTACCAACCGTCCTCCTCGGCCTGAGGACAAGCATTAAGGAAGACCTGGGTGCTTCGGCAGCAGAGCTTACCTACGGTACCAACCTCCTTCTTCCAGGAGAACTTTTCCTGAATGGCGAAACACCGCGTGACCAACTTCGTGAATTGGGACATCTCCGTGACCTGCTACGTAAGGTTAGGGCAACCCCTGTAACCAGGCACGGCTCCAAAAAACTCTTCGTCCACCCTGAACTGCACAGCTGCACGCACGTCTTTGTCAGGGTGGATAAGGTCAAAAAACCCCTCGACCCACCTTATGATGGCCCATTCAAAGTCTTCCGCCGCATCACTGACCGCGTCTTCGAGATCGACATGAGAGGCAAGCGATCCACGGTCAGCGTCGAAAGGCCTAAGCCCTGTTTTCTGGAAGCTTCCGCTCCAGAACCACCCCCATCTGCTGACACCACTCCTACTCCACCAACACAACCTCCCCGTACTCGCGCTCAAGCGCGCGCCCATAACCAACCAACCACCTCCTAACCTGCCTTACCTGTTTCGTGACTACGTCACTGGGGAGGGAGTGAAGTGGGGCTTTTCTGGGCCCGAAGAGCCATACATCATTCGATCCCCACTATTCCAGGCGAACCGACTCACCTCTAAGTCGAACTTCAGCAAGGTTGCGTAACCTTGCTACGGCATTTACCCCCAGCCAAATCGCTGGAATTAATACAGTTACCCAATCGGATAACTGTTACGAATATCCGTTAGGCAGCTTACCTATTCTGTGGGGGGTTTTCCTTCCAAACCCCTTTTTCTCCATCACCATCCCTGAAAAACATTAAGTCCACGGCAAAGCTTATCACTTAGCCGTGGCATCGAAAATTTATCCTCGGGCAGGCATCGATTCCTAAAAAAAAACAGTAAGTCCACGGCAAAGATTATCACATTGCCGTGGCATTTGAAATCTCCTCCTCAGGCATGCATTCTACACCGGGCATCTCGTTTCCATAGCCTTATGCTATGGAAACATCATCAACAAAGAGTTCCTTGTTTACTCGTTTTTTTTGTTTGCCCATGGCACTCCTAGCATGCGGCTATTAGGTCCCATTGGTTTGCCACCGCCGACAAGGTTTCGGCTGAGGCAAACCAAACATTTCCCTAATTACCAGCAATAGCTGGTTTCCTATTATCGGTCCCCACCGATCAGGGACCGCAAACAAGCAACGAATTGGATGCAGCCAGCAAGAGTTTACTTTCAACATCTGGCAATGGCTGCACCCTATATTCGTTGCAATATCTAAACATGGCATTGGCACCACAGAGTGTTATGCATACACAATTCCCTATTAACGGCCGCCACCCGTCGGCGGACCAAAGGAAATTCACATCGTCAACCTAAAAGTTGATTTATGGCCTCCCATAGGATGACCAGATATTCATTGTTTGCATTCGTGGAAGATGCAGTTGCGATGCTGGCATCCCTCCTCGGTCGCCAGACGATCGTATGCGAGGCATACACACACATCCATAATGTATGCCTATTCCCCGGTCCAATCACGATTAACTACCTCGAGTTAATCGTGTGGCTCTTCCCCTTTTGCGGTTTCCTTTAGGTGTCCCTTTTCTTTTGTGGGCATTAGATACCCAGTCAGATTACAACCCTCGTCGCGTACGTATACGCTAAGAAGTCATATATTTTATCGGTCAACCGGAGTGGTCAGGGTCGTATCGTGCAGGGTGTTCTTATTGTTTCAAGACTTGTAACCGCGAATGAAATTATAATGAGCGTTGTGTTCGGCTACAGAACGATTGTAATTGTCTAACGTAATTATAACAGGAGTCGTGACTTAAAATAAATGTTGTTCGCACCTATGTATGGTTGTAAAGATAAATGTTTCAGAACCAGTGTATTGACTTAAAACAAATGTTGTCCGCACCTATGTATGGTTGTAAAGATAAATGTTTCCGAACCAGGGTATTGACTTAAAATAAATGTTGTTCGCACCTATGTATGGTTGTAAAGATAAATGTTTCCGAACCAGTGTATTGACTTAAAATAAATGTTGTCCGAACTTATATATTGTTTTAAAGATAAATTTTTCCGAATCAGTGTATTGACTTTAATAAAGAAATTAAAAATATACGACAGAAAATCGTCTAGCGCCTTTTTACTTGCTGCATAATCGTGTGAAGAGTTATCTTCAGTATATGTTGGGGAAGTTAGTGAACCCGTATCGTGCCAGATACACTACTTAAACACCACATGTACCGCGTCATACTGCGGATTATTTGGTAGAACTTCCGCGCCTGGTGCGGACCTCGCTCTCTACTTTTTTCTATTTCACAGACAAGGTTTTTTTCCCAGGCACTTTTCTTTTGTCTGTGAAGTCTTTTTTCGGATCTTCTGAGGTCTTTGTACTTCTCCCCGCGTACCTGAGTCCTATGAGACTGCTGCATTGCTCGGTATGCAGCATTCTTACGTTCAGTCGCTAGTTTGCACTCATCATCAAACCAGTCGTGCCGATCTCTACGACTACTGCCTAAGATGGAGTCAATTTCTCTTCTACGCCCGGCATTCTGGCCCCAGGACTTATTCTCCCTCCGTCGAGCTCTTCGAGAGCGAGTCTTAACGCATGACCAAAGGTGTTACTGGTGTTCTCATTGCGTAAGGCAGCCGTGTTGATTCGAACCTGATCCGCGGATGCAATAAGTCTCCGTAAGGCAATCCGCGCTCGGAAAACTGTACCAACAAGATAGTGATCCGGGTCGACGTTGGCACCTCGGTACGTTCGTACCGTCATCAGGCTCGTAGAGTGGCGGCGATCTATCAGCACGTGGTCAATTTGGTTGCGAGTGGCTCCATCAGGTGATACTCAGGTGGCTTTGTGGATATCTTTACGCGGAAACCTGGTACTCGCAACGACCAAGTTTTTCGATGCTGCCAATTCGATGACTCGTAGTCCACTGTCATTAGTGTTCTCATGCAAACTATGGGAACCTGCGTAGTGCCTGAAAACCGGCTCCCGACCTATTTTCGCATTCAAATCCCCAAGAACGATTTTCACATCGTATCTTGGGCAGGCATTGAGGGCCCGTTCGACGTTCTTATAGTATTCTTCTTTTTCGTCGTCGGGGGACTCCTCTGTAGGTCCGTGAACGTTTATGAGGCTTATGTTCTTAAATTTGCCTCGCACGCGAAGAGTGCATAGCCTTTCATTTATTGCATTAAAGTCGATGATGTGGCAGGCTTCAGTTTTTGGCTGACTAGAAAGCCTACCCCGAGCACTTGGTATTTTGCGTGACAGCTGTAATAAATGTCATACTCTTTTCTTTGAAAAACACCACACCCCGTCCATCTTATTTCTTGTAATGCTGTTATGTCAGCCTTATATTCGGACAGGGCATCGGCTAGCTGCTGTGCAGCTCGAGCTCTGTATAGTGAGCGTATGTTCCATGAAAAAATTCTTAAATCATTTAGCCATTTTCGTTTCCGTGGTCATCGTCGTGTATCCGGTCCATATCCGAGGCTTGTTAAATTTGCCATAATAATTTATTTTTACGGGCCTGGTTATTAGCCTTGCGCCAACCTTTCTCAGGATGTCGCTGCATGCATTGGTTCACTACTTGGCCGGTGTCAAAGTAGCTATCCAGGGGTGTCACATGGAGACTGCATGTCAACTTGGATTGAACAGGGACAAGGATCGTCCTGGCCTTCGCCGGGTTGAAGGCAATCAGAGACTTTGCCCTGTATGTTCGCACCCATCTCCCCTAACCTGATCATACCACCCTGATAACTAACCTGATCATACTAACCTGATCTTACTAACCTGATCATACTAACCTGATCATACTAACCACATCATACTACTCTGATCATATTAACCTGATCATACTAACCTGATCATACGAACCTGATCATACCAACCTGCTCATACTAACCTGATCATACTAACCTGATCATACTAACCTGATCATACTAACCTCATCATACTAACCTGATCACACTAATCACGCTATGGACGACCAAGATATACCCTCCCTAAAAATACAGATTTGACGCCTTCCTAAATGAGTCACTAAAAAAAAAAAAACATCGCAGCGCAAAATTTATACAGTACAGTAAACGATTACATGTCAACAGGATCATACCAGTTACAATTCAGACAAGGACAGATAATGTAAAAGGTGTCTAAAACAACAAAACTGCTTCTGTAATTGAGGCCACTAAAGGAAAAACATTCGTGTTAGATTTATATGATTAGGGAAATCACCTGTTAGCCTGACTCTACTAGCTACGATGTAGTCAAGGACAAGAAATGTACAACCTCTCTAAATCGCTCTAAAAGAAATATCACTGAGTTAACTTACGCAGTAACAGAATTCGCCTACCAGCCTGGACATACTAGTTACATTTCAAACAAAAACAACCAATGTTAAATCTGTTCAGATCATTAAAAAGCATTAACACTGTTATCATGCACCCCTAATTGATGCCACTAAAAATATATATATCCGCACCTGTCTTATACGATAAGGAAGATCACTTGCTAGGTCGACGTACCAGCTGAAATACAAACGTGAACATCTCTGCAGTGGTAGAGCTCTACATCTCCCACTTTTCCACTTAAGAGTTTGGATAATAGTCAAAATCTTCCGTCTCGAAATGAAAAATTGTCCACGTGCTCCACGACTGCACGGCCATCTTACAACACATGGGTCACAAAATCAATATTTTCGTCTACCCACTTTCTAGGTAGACTCTGTGGTGGAATCACATCACGCACATTCAACCGTAGTGAAGAACACAGCACACAAAAAGATCAGAAAAATTAATTAGTGCCGTATACCTGAGCATTCACGTAGCAATAACACTGCATAATCATCGTATACACGTTGTTGTGGGATACCTCGTGGTTCTAACTTTCTCAATATGTCGGTTCGATTCACGTACATTCCCAAGACGTCATAGTACTATAACGTTTGCGATGATAGTGAAGAACGTGTGATTCGAACTGACGCTATGACAGTTAGAATTACTAAAAATTGCGAAAAAAAACTAATGCTCAACACATCAAGCCACTGTCGCGTGTACGAATTTGATTTCTAAACTCAAGTACATTCAACTGATGTGGAATTGCTATGTTATTGCTTGGTATACGGCTGATGCTTTTTCTTATTCGATTTACTTTCGATGTTCTTCACTATGTTGCTGGTGTACTGTATGCGTATCTGTTACAAACGCCACAGTACCATTCACCCGAACAGATTACCGCAAAATGTTAGATAGGAAAAACCCAGGCGAAAAAGGAGCAATTAAAATTAAATGCAAAAATTGCGATCCTCTTTCAAAGGTGCCATGCCGCATGTATTTCCTTTCCTCCGAAATCCGCCGAAAAGGATTGCAGAAAAATGCAATTAAGCATAATACAAGTGAAATTCGTAGTAAAATAAAACGTGGGGAAGCTACATTGTTTGAGCAACGCCTGTATTTGCGGCTGAAATAAAAATAAACTATAAATTAAAAAAATATATATATGGAGCAAAATTAAAAAATGCACACCTGTCAAAATAACTATAAATCACACAGCAAAATTTTATTTCAAAGAAGAACATACATTTGTGAAAACAAGGAAAGACTCTTATAGTTTCCGCAGTTACATAGGAAGCGATATTTGTATCTGTGCCACCAATAAATAGCAGTAGAATTTGGGGAAACGGAAAATGGGGAAATAGTTGCCAATAGAAAGTAACGAAGTTCGTTTGACATGGAATTGTGGCGTTTCTACTAACACCACTGCTACCTTTTCAACCTACCTCCAAATCTTCCTTCCCAAAGCTCCACTAATTTTATCATTTTTGTCTAGCAAGTGCAATAACTTCCCCAAGCATTCTCCCACCGATTGCATTACCTTTCGGTTATGCAAATCGCACCCAACATCAAGCATCTGCCCATCAAGGGCATTCACGCAATTAACGCGTTATATCACTTTTCCCTAGAAGAAATTCGGTAAGCCAGTACCGCATACATCAATGCATCTCAGCATTGTTCTAAAAGGAAAACATTTCCGGCCATACTAGATAACCGAAGTGGATTATGAAAACAATCAGCGGAACCCCTGTCTGCCTGCATTTACTGTCCCACACGTGCGCAACAGATTTTCATGTTGCACCAGTACTCACGGCGGCTTTTATGCAATCTTCAAAGCACCGGCGCAATTCGCGCCTGGCTGCCAAGAGCCGAATTCAATGCCAGTGTAAATACTCACACTGGAATTCGACCCACAACTCCCTAGGAATGCAATACGCAATTAACATGGTTGTAAACACATCCATCATTGTGTAATTATCCCAAATGCATCCTAATCCCTAACGTAGTATTTGGACAACTGCAAATACTTATCTCAAAGATGCTTTTTCATTCCCACAGTTCGACCACCCATGAGCTCGCATCACGAGCCAACAAGGTGATCCGCGCGCAAAAGTAGTCAGTGGATGAGATAGTTGTATAGGAGTCGGATGTCCACTGAGTCGAGGAGAGGAGCATTCCTAACTTTAAAATCACGGCCAAGTTTGTTACCGAGTTGACCGAATGTCCTTGTTAAGTGTTAAGTAAAAAACCTCATACTGAAGGTCCTTGTTAAGTGTTGATGTAAGAAACTTCATACCGAATGTCCTGGCGCGCGAAATTAACCTTTGTCAGCAGTCAATAAATTGTGAAGTGTTAATGTAAAAAAACCATCATCAAGAGTAACAAACAATAAAAGTCACTATACAATATCAACATTTCCGCGAGTTTTATTTTCTTTGCTGGAACAGTGGCAGTAACCAGTTGGACAGCCGAATGTTACCGTCAGCATCGTGGGTGCGTCGTAAAGTGAACAGGTTAGGAAGCTTAATGAACCTTGCCAATGCCGGCACATAATTAAGTGATTTTCCTACAGAATTTACACCCGCTATTTGTTAAATCATAAATCCAGCGAAGAGTCAACTTGATGTCGTTATATACCGTTCGGTGTGGTCCATAGCAGTTTGTTCATGGCTATACAAGTATTCCAAGGGTCTTTTTTTAAAAATCACTTTCCCATTACATTTTTAATAATAATCTTGACTTTAAAACTTGAAAATAAAACTGTTGATTCACTCCTCTATTCCGTTCCTATATACCGCACCAGTTTTTTTTTTGTTACACTTCTCTCGGGAGATGAGAACATATAGCGCCGCGTCGGCCCCCCGAGATGCCACCAGATAACTATTGCAGTTCTTTTTGAACAGTTGCAGGTTGTAACGCTCTGGAAACACGCGTGTGGAGGGTATTCCACAGCTTTCCCGATCTGTAACGGAACGAATTCTGACGCAGAGATGTTCGCGCCGTCGGGAGATGAACCGGAAATTGGTGTGATTTGTCGGGTTGTCTCGTGGAGCGCATATAAACCGAATTGCGCGGAACAATACCACGAATCTCACAAGAACAGGTCCCGTGGTAATATCTGTAAAACAGACAGAGGTCGGCTACGCGTTTTCGATGTGATAGCGCATGTACTCCCGACGTCAGCATCGTGTCCCCGATCAGGCGAATCACTCGTCTCTGCATGCTCTCAAGTAGGTTGAGGGTATGCTTAAGACCGGAGCTCCAAAGATGAGAGCAATATTTGCCGGTCTACTTTGGGATTTATGCAGTTGGACCGGAGTAAAATATTTCTTGACTCTAAAAAGATAACATCGTTTTCCAGAGACGGACTTGGCAAGAAAGGGGTTTGTATGTGACTGCGAGGAGCACCAACATAACCTCTTTATAGCAGAGCTCGATGCTTTTACAATTGCACTTGGACAAAAACTACTTGCGATGGGCATGGTTGACCAGACCATTATCTAGAGAACTTCATTCGAATGACTTTAATCTGCCAATAAACAGAAACCTGACGAATGACGAAATCTACAAATCCATTCAACAAATGGATGGACAAAACCGTAAAACGAACCATGGACAAAACAATTCCCAAAACAACTGTACAGATCATATAAACATCTACAGGAACACAACAATAAACGCACTCCACAAGAAAAAGAGCAGACTGCAATCGAAACTAAAACAATTACACAGACAGTTTACAGACAGACAAGACCAGGAGATAATATGACCGAAATCCCGATCAAAAAACCTCCAACATTTACTTAAAGCTAACTATAGATTAGCAACAAATTTGTATTGGAACAACAGAATTCGAGCTATAAAAACTAATAACCCGAATATATTCAGGAGAAATAATCAAAACGAGATTCAGTGTCTCCAAATTCCACGCTGCTAATCAACACTGGCATAGATACAGCTCAATAATGAGCTCTTCGTGATCGAAAATTCCTTGGAAAAGGTCAACGCTGTGGGGGCTGTCTTTCAGGAAATGTACATGGTGAATGAAAGCATTCACCGAAATCCCGACTTGGAAGACAGAGTTCTATTGAATCACCTGCACCTCCGCAATGAAATTTCACCGACAATCGGAAAATCCGGGTTTTATCGAATTCAGCGACGATAATCTCTCAAATGGCATTAATACCAATGGTAGGGCTAATAGCCTTTTAATTTCGAGAGATGGAATCGAGAGTAACTTCGACTCATTAAGAAGCAAAAAGTCAAGCGGGAATAGATGGAGTACCTAACATCGTACTCCAAAACCTGACTCCAATGGCAATAGATATATACACGGTCTTGTTTAACAACGCGTTGAATAATACATATTTTCCCGCGCGTTGGAAAACAGCAATCATACAGCCCATCCCATAAAATGGCAAAGACTGTACAAACCCAATGAACATGTGTTCGATAAGTTTACTCCCAAGCATCAGTAAAGTATTTGAAAAGACCATTAACAAAGCTTTGTTAAAATGGGTAGACGACAACATTATTCCGAATAACCAGTTTGGCTTTAAAACGGGTCATGAAACCACACATGCCGCAGCTAAACTGGTCTCTGATATACAATGGAATAAATATAGGAACCAATGCACAGGTGGCTGTCGGGTCGACTTGAAAAAAGCCTTTCATACCGTCTGGATCCAAGGGTTATATTACAAACTGGTCAGACAAGGCATATATAAGCCTTTACTATATGTACTTTACGATATGTTAAAGGACAGGAGCGTCGTGGTCAAAAGTGGTAATGTGACCTCTAATAAAACGTATAACGTATATTAACATTTACACTAGCGACGTATTAGACACATTTTTATATACTATAGCATACGCAGATGATCTCATAATTTACAGAACAGCTCCGAAAGTTCAGATTATAAATAGTTTACTACAACGAGACTTCAACAACGTGCGGCGCTATTGCGACGACTGGAAACTTAAGATCAACTTCCAGAAATGTGGAGTGACCCTATTTAGAACCTCATTATATAAAGCCACGAACCACACAAGGAAAAACTGGCGAAAGCCAGTTATCGTGGGACCGCATGAAGGTAAACTGGAAACCAAGAGTGTAGTTAAATACCTTGGCATCTGGCTAGATCAATATCTGTATTTCAACAGACATGTAGAGGCTGCTTTGGTTAAAGCTAGGAAAACTTTTCCTATGACAAGGAGGCTATTTCACAGTAGTCAACTTGACAGTAGGGTAAAAGTCATATGCTACATGACGCTAATCAGGCCAATGCTCATATGTGGTGGTCCAGTATGGTTTAACATAGGACCAAATTTGATGGAAAATATTCGGGTGTTCGAAAGGAAGTGTCTCAGAAGTTGTCTCAGATTATATCGGACATCGGAATCGGACTATAAAAAATATTATTCTCTCACTTTTTAAAAGGTGACACACGGGGCACACAACCACTTGACTCTTCTGTTAAATTTCGACTGACTATCATCAAAAAACTCAACTCCAACTCAAACTCACCCTTTGATCCAACAAACAGGTACCTCTCTTTTTTCTCATCCATTCTCGATCGCACCCTCGCTCTCATCCTCTCATTGCCACGCCCATTGAGGTCAGTAAACTCTTGCGAATTTACCCGACAATCAATGAACTAGGATAATGAGAAAACGCAACGACGAGCATGACGATTATAGGGTTGTTTGGCTTTCGCTTGCAACGACCCTGTTTCATGTTTTGTTTGCTCTCAGCGTGCAGATCCAAAATGCACATCGAGAGGGGAAGCGGTGTCGGTGGAAAGGTATTCTTTTCATAATTTTCACCAGACGCTGAGGTTTTTGATCCCCAATGAGTGGCCGTGTCTAGCGATGTTAACGACCGCGGCTGATGCTTGGGATATTATCGGCGTGTGGGTAAAGATAGCGCAAAGGAATGCGACAACTCAAGCTGTTACTGTATGAAACAACAGCGTGGCTTACCCAAACTTGCGATTGCTAATCGGGCATGACATTTTTGACTTCCCATAGGAAATCTCGTGGGCTATATCCAAGAATGTTGTCTTTTCACGCCAGCACATAATGCGAATCATTTTAATGATTCGCGGGGGTGGTTTTAATTTGGAAACAAATGGGAATCAGTTTATTGATTCGCGGGGGTGGTTTTATTCTGTAACCGTTTCAACTAGAATCTCGTGAAGTCGTTTTGCAGCGTTGTTTATCTCAACCGTCGTTAGGTTCCCGTCAGTGGGAAGAGAGAATTGGTGGAGTTTATCGTTCAATGTAATATTGAAGTTGTCCCAATTTGTCCGCCTATAATCGGGTATGTATCTGATATGAGCCCGGGGTGCTCGATAGCCGAGAATGTATGTGGTCACAGCGTTGTGGTCAGATATACCCGCTGAAACTTGAGGAGGAGTGATTTGTGGTAGTAAGTCTTTGGACACAAAAAATATGTCCAGGATTGAGTCACCTCGAGTACCAACCGTAGGTGCGACTATTTCGAAGTTGAGGGCATACGTGCTTGCGGTGTACCATTGATACAGTTTTGTGCCATTTGAGCAAGAGACAGAGTTGTTCTAGTGGGGATGCCTGGAGTTAAATTCGCCGCCTATGATGGTGGGTGTATGCCCCGAGGTCCTTATTAGTTTGCCGATATCTTCGGGATTAATGGGGCCATTATTGGTTTTATGCGAGTGGTATACGGAGTATATATTCACTCTGCCATTACTAGCCAGATGCAGTTCAACTCCACACACCTCTATGGATTCAAGGTGTGGGAGGTCAATAGCTTCATGGCGAAGTCAGCTATTAACCAGTATACAAGTTCCACCTCCGTTGATGGTGGGACCGCCAGTGAGCGTTCGATCTCTTCGAATCATGGAGAAATTTGGGAATACGGGACGGTGACATGGATGCAACCTAGTGTCCGTTACAAGTACCACGTCCGCCCGGTTTTCCTTTATGAAGTCAGATACTATCATACGCTTGGAATGCGAAACAAGGGAGTTGACATTTATAAGGATAACTTTAATTTTGGAATCCATTGTGGAGGGTATGTCTTGCGTATGCAGTGAAAAGGAGTGCGTCCCTCTCAGCCTCGGTTGATAGTTTCTCGTATCGGGGTCGAATATCTTCAATCGAGCGGGAGAAACTAAGTAGTTTCTCGAGCATTGAAGATTGCCCCCTCGAGGCTTTTGCATTGCCGCTTGAATTTGAGGCGTCGTGTTGGCCTTTAGCGGGGCTCGCTTAGGGGCTTGAATATGTTTTTGAGGGGGAAGAGTTGAGAGAGTTTTTATATTCTTTGCCTGCTGTCCCCTGAGCATGTCGGCGAATGTAAATCCGTTTTGGATGAGGTTTTGTGTGGCCTGTTTTCCGAAGTCTGACTTGGCTGTTTGCTTAGCTGGAGTCTCCTTGGATCTTTGTATAATTTCAATTCCTGTAACTAGCCAGATGTCCTTTGTTGCCGCAGTTGCAGCAAGTTGGCAATGTTATTTCATCCTGCACATTTGTTGCAGGATCGTATTTTGCTAGCGGTAGTTCGCTTTTGCCAACATCGTGGGATTTTCCGCAACGAACGCAGCGGCGACTCATGTTGCAGTTTCAGGAGACATGCCCGAAACGTTGGCAACGTCTGCATTGGGGCATTTCACTGTTATGAAATACCTCGAAGACAACTTGCTGATGCCAGATTGGAAGCGACTTTGTCCGTATTATGGAATCTATGTCGGTTCCTGGGGCAAGGTGAAGCTGCCATATGTTCAGCTTGCTGTATTTTTGTGGTCTGATGTTCACAAACCGTTGTGGGGGAGAGAATTTGTTGACGCCAATGAATTTGACGTTAGGAAATGTTATCTCAAGAGCAGTTACGATGTCGTCCTTTTCCATAGAGGCAGCGACTCGTTTTAAGAGGATTGTCCTCGACTTTTCGTCGGCCGGGGTGAAGGTGTAATAGTTCACCTCCTTGGCCTTGAGGTTGTCGTTAACCTGGTGGTAGGTTTCCCTATCGTAGGTCACGATTTTGTTTAGGGATAGGCTTAAGGTCTTTGCCTTGAAGTTGGAAATCCCTAGTCGGTTCATGTCACCGACGAAATTTTTTAAATTGAGGTCTCGTGCAAAGACCCCGGGTTGCTGCTTCTTCTTAGAAACAGGTGGGCAGACCCCGCCCCCTGGCTGCATAGTGTTGGAAATACAAGTGGCCTTTGGTTTTGAGTTAACCACCGGAGTTGTCCTCGGAGGGCAGGGCCCCTGCGGAGGTACGATTTTCAGGTAGTTTTTAGTTATCGCGGGGTTCGACAACTTTTTGGGGACAGATGATGATGATGATGGGGGTGGTGTTGGCGGGCAGCCGGTAGCGACACGCTTATTTGAGGGTCCTCCCTCACAGCTTATTGTTGGGAGTGGTGTTTTCCGCTTTGGTGCCCTAGATGAGTTTGGGGTAGGGGTACGCGAGTCGCCGCCGTCCATTGAGTCGCCAGAATTGTCAGTGACAATCTCTAACTCGGGCTCGAACTCTGATTCTGAATCAGAAGCTTCCGACCCGGCACCGGACGGGGACGCGGATGGGATGCCCTCCAGTCGCGACAATCTATTTTTTAGGACCGCGTTCTCAGCCCTGAGAGCCTCGAGGTCCTCCTTCAATCTCTTTATGAGAGCCACCATGCCCTGATCCGGCTGATGGCCCACACTACGAGAGGAGCAGGTGTCCATGTTGTATCAGCCACAGAGCACGTGAACAGATAAGCGAAAAGGAGACATCATTAAGGAAAAGAAAAAGCGGAACAAACAAGAAACAAATAAACAAAATAAACAAAACAAGCAAAAACAACAAAAGCCCACAAACTAAAACAAAAGGAAAAGAAACAAACCTAATCGCAAGGTTTTTTTTTTTTTTTTTTTTTAAATTTAAATTTCAAATTTCTTATTTATTAAATTAAATTAAATATAAGTAAATATAAATAAATATAAATAACAAATATCTGATTGATGGTGTAGTATGCGATCAGTATAGAAGTCTTGAATAATGATATTGGGTCTTGCCTTGATGGGTATTATCTTGCCGTCTTCGTCTTTGATGATGATGAGTATGTCTTCAATGGGTATGTCTTATCTTGGCTTGATGAAGTATGAGTAACTAGAAGTGTTTACCGATTGAAAGAACACAATTGAATCGATGTCTTGATGTATGCGATGATGTTTTGTCTTGAAAAACTATCTATATTTACAAAATCTTTATACTGGTCTCGATTGATAAGGGTAGCCATGCATTTATCTTATCGTTTCTGACTCATCCATCAATGAGATGTGACTATTTCTTTCTTATCATTATTTCTGTGGGAAGTGTAATGACTCAAGACGAAATGAATCCTTGAGATTAAAATTATGTTTATGGGAATGTGACTCATGACGAGATGTTAGAGCATATCCCTATTGTTTTTCCTATCACTATCGTTGTTTAAATCAAACTTTCCGCACATCAAATAACCCTATTCTAGATCCACTTAAAAAAATCAAAATATACTTATACCATCCAACATCTCCATTAGAATAATTTTTGCCAAGGAACCCAAGGATTGTATATCGTCGCCTATTTCGTAGGCATATTCCACATCCAATATATTGTTTTCCATCGCTCACACAAATACTGTACGAATAAAAATAATATACTATCAGCAAAAATAATTAACATTAAAAATAATTTAATATTGGTAAACATAATCTAATATTTGTAAATTAATACCGGGACGGCGCGAACGCTCTTCCCGACTAACAAAAATTGCACGAACGAGTTATCCACATTAGGGACAATCGCGGAGGTCAATCTAACCGAAGGTGCAATGGCCAGACCTCACTCCGGGGGAACCGCCTTCTTGATCACGGTAACCCCTACGCCAGGTAAGTATGATTTTTCCACGAAAATCCTCCGTTTTATGCAGTCGCGTGTTCGAACCCTCTGTGAATTGTATTCGATGAACAAACTTCACTACTTGAAGTGTGTGAAAATCCCTTAATGCGCATGTGACATTGAGAGGCATTATTGTTCAATTGATGGCAACAGGGTGATGCTGAGTAACACCTGAAATGCTAGAAAATAAAATAAACACGATATTTGAACCGGGTTTTTTTTAGGTTGCTATTAGTACATTTTTTCATTTTTCGATATATGAAGGGTCTGCATTTGAATTTATTTGAATATATTGACAAACATTAATCAATTTTGATAATGATCAAATGCGTTTACTTAATGTACGTATCGAAATAATGTATGGGCCGTTTTGTTGGATAACATTGTATCATATCTCGAGCAACCTTATAATAACACATCCATAAAATTTCTTGTTTTTATCCGCGAAAAACTTGTCAAGGTGTTGTTTGATGAGCTCTTCAGAAGCGAACGTTTTACCATTCAAGGAATTTTGCAAAGATCGAAATAAATGGAAGTCTAGTGGCGCAATGTCTGGACTACATAGTGAATGTGCCAACCGTCCTAACCAAACTCCAATTTTTTTTTCCGAGTGATGAAACTTGTCTGGTCGCGCATCATCACCTCCAGACATTTTTGTGCGATGGCATTACTTAATTCTTATAACTGCTTACAGTAGACATCAGCATCAATCATTTTGTTCTTCGGAAGCAGCTCAAAGAAGAGTTCTTGTTAGATAACAGTGTTCCGAGAGTCCACGGTTCGTACTTCACCGGCGTAAATATAGTCAATTTCCTATAATAACAAATTTCGCGCCCTTTATCTAAGGGGTTAGTCCATAACATTATTACCGAAAGTGATATAAGTATGATGGCCGTTTTCCAACGCAGGGGAAAATATGCATTATTCAACACGTTGTTAAACAGGATCGTGTATATACCTATTGCTATTGGGGGCAGGTTCTTGAGTACGATGTTAGGTACTCCATCTATTCCCACTTGACTTTTTGCTTCTTAATGAGTCGACGATACTCTCAATTCCTTCATTCGAAATTAAAAGGCTATTAGTCTCACAATTGGTATTAATGTCAATTGACAGATTATCGTCACTGAATTCGGTAAAAACCGGATTCTCCTATTGTCAAAGTGTAATTTCATTTCGGAGGGCACCTCGATAGTATAGTGGTTAGTATACCCGCCTGTCACGCGGGAGACCGGGGTTCGATTCCCCGTCGGGGAGCCTCTGGCGCAAGACTAATGACCTTGCCCGGAAAAAACAAATCATTATGGAAATTTTAACAAGCCTCAGGGCTTGCTAAATAACGCCAAGACTGGTTCCCGGTTGTAGTGCCGATGATGATGATGATATAAGTACATTTGGAAAAAAAATCTTTGATTGTCTTCAATAAGTTTAATAGTCGTACATAATTAAACTTAACAGTTTAATCCTCCGTCTACCGAAAAAAAGTGTATTATTTGCCATGCGAGTACATTGGACACATTAGTTAAATATATAATAGCACAAATAAATAAACAGATTTTTTTTGTTTAGTAAATACATTTTTATAATGCATTTTATAATATAATTATCGCATAATTGAATATAGTAATAGGATATGTTGATATTTTGTTGGAAATTAAACATCTAAATTTGTGCCGAAATTATCGTTATACTGCTTATGAAGAACAAATGAGTTTTAATTAATTAAAAATTAAATTTTTCGCACTACATTCATTTTGTGGTTATTTATCTGTATTGTTTATTGACGCATATTACATCTAGCGCTTTTCTTGGCGGCTCAGGAACTTCGAATCGAACTAATGTACCAGTGCTCATTGAAGCAGTGATTTCTTTTTCATCTTTATAGCCCGCCCGTTTCTTTGCAAATTGAATAATATAATTTCTTCCTTTTTTCTAAGTTCTGGTCGCAATGGGAGTTTATGGTCCCTGTCGTCTCATGCATTTTACGCTGTATTTCCTTACCGTTTTATCCATTTTATTAACACCTCCTTTCGTTACATTGTTGCCCAAAATTGTAGTGGTAACACGTTTTGTGTTGTGTGTGGTACCTAGTAATGTGACAATTCTAAATTTTTTGTACAATAAAAAGGTATGGTCACCATTTCTTGAAAATATAATATAGCAAAGTAAGTTTTTTAATGGGTAAATCGCATTAGAGGGTACAAAAAACTGATCTATTTATTGCTTAAATCATTAGTATATGTATATATTCAGAAATATGCTCAAACAATTTCAAGGCGACATTTGAGGTCCTTCACACATTATGGATTGTGAAACGGAGCGCGAGTTAACGCTTATGATAGTCATATGACTTATCACCATCCATCATCACCGATAAGCAGACATTCAGGGAACAACGGCTGCGGTGACTCATAGCATCTGAGCCATCGATAACACTCATACACGACTCACACTATCCCAGTCGCTCATGATTGATAACCGAACATCCAGTTAACGATTCTATAATTAGAGGAAACTTCGGCTGAGTATAAATAGCTATGCTCATCAAAACCGAGTTGCCACTCCCAAATGGGGAAATTATTGAACGAAAATGTTTCCGGTTTATCATTGGCTTAGACCGCAAAACCAACTCATACGAGGGTTGCCTTTTATATTTCGGGATTAGAGAACAAAAACAAATATTGATCATCGAAAATCACTTTATTGTTTTTCAAAATATTCCCCATGAAGATCTATACACTTTTGCATGCGTTTGAACCAATTGTCGAAGCACTTTTGCCACTCTGATTGAGGTATCTCCAACATATGCATTCTGAACCGCTTCTTCAGGTGTCGAAAAACGTTGACCTCTCAGTTTGTCTTTTACGTACGGGAATAAAAAGAAGTCATTCGGTGCCAAGTCAGGACTATACGGCGGATGACCCATCAAATCGATGTTTTGAGTGCTCAAAAATGCAGTTGTCGCAGCCGATGTGTGAGAGCTTGCATTGTCGTGGTGAAGAGTGATCCGTCTTCGGCGGTTGGTTTTCCTGATTGCTTGGAAGACAACTGGCAAACAAATGTTTGTATACCACTCAGAATTGACTGTTCTGCGTTGTTCTAGTGGTACGGTTGCGACATGTCCAGTTTTTCCGAAAAAAACAGGCGATCATTTGCTTGGAAGTGCTTCGTGCGCGAACAACTTTTGTTGGATTTGGCTCATCTTGAAACACCCAGACAGTCGACTGCTGTTTACTTTCGGGCTCATACGCGTAAATCCACGATTCATCACCTGTCACGATGTCATAGACATGTTTCGAAGCACCGCGACCGTATTTTTTGAGCATTTCTTTCGACCAATTGACACGAGGCTTTTTTTGGGCGATTGACAAATTGTGTGGGATCCAACGCGAACAAATTTTTTTGACAGTCAAATGTTTATGCAATATTGAATGTATGCTGGTCCCACTAACGCCTAAGGTTGTCTCAAGCTCACGATAGGTCACATGACGATCTTCCAATATCAGTTCGCGCACAGCATCAATGGTTTTCGGAACAACAACTGATTTTGGACGACCTTCACGAAATTCATCTTGGAGTGAACTACGACCACGATTGAATTCACCATACCATCGATAAACACTGGTCCTTGATGGAGCATCATCGCCAAAAATTGAATTAAGTTCATCCATGCACTGTTGCTGAGTTAATCCACACCGAAAGCTGTAAAAAATAATCGCACGAAAATGTTGACGATTTAATTCCATTTTTGGGCCGAGATGAATCTTTTAAGTTACTGTAAACAACACAAATAGCGCTCGTATGTCAAAACGTTCTGAGTGCGTATAACCTCAAAAATGTCCAACTTTACGACAGAGCTGTCAATTGCCGGATTGCAATATTAGGGTTGCCAAATCCCGAAACATAAGAGGTAACCCTCGTACAGATACCATAGTAACAACAATCTCTACATTAACGCAGGCATCGAACGACGGGATAGATGGATTCTAGTTCGCATAGTGGATAGAGCGTATGCTCTTGAAAACTTGGTCAAATCGTCTTGAAATGTTAGCAGGTATTTATTTCCATTGTAACTGACTGGTAATGGTCCTACTATATCTAGCGCAACTCTTTTAAATGGCTTGGTGCTTGCCGTGGTTATTCTCATGGGGATTCTGAGGTTTCTTCCACTTTTGTTTACTTGGCAAGAAGCACATTTTCGAATATAAGCCGTGACGTCGGCAGTCATTGTGGGCCAATAGTATTTTGGTCTCATTCGTTTTATAGTTCGGGTGGCTCCTTGGTGTCCACCGAAAGGCGAGTTATGATACTCTGCGAGAAGCTTCTGTATTTCGTCTGGGTCTGTTACGAGTCTTCTTTTATCAGAGAATACTTGTATTTTTATTTCCAGGTCAGCAAATATTTCTTCTACAGGTTTCCTAAAGACTATTTTGGATTCATTATCTACGGTGGGAATTGAGATTCCGATGGAGTCGAGTTTCTGGACTGAACACACTTCCTTCAGATCGCTCAGGAAATTCTTAGCGATATCCTGGTCCTTTGAGTTTCTAAAAGGCAATGGTAGTGTGATGGCCCATAACTTGTCTTGTTCGTAAAGCGTAATTTCTCCTATTCCTGGTTTGGTGAAGTTTTGAATTCTTTCAGCTAGGGTTTTTTCTTCCATTGAATCTATCAAAGGGAGAATTATTACACGCAACCCAAGTTTTTTCCATGCGTGTATAAGCCACGGTAGAGAGCTATGGTCAGTGACTATAGTAAATTTCCGTCCGTAAACATATGGTCGGAACTGAGCTAATGCAAAAACGATTGCCAGTAATTCTTTTTCAGACGTTGTATACCGTGTTTCGGCGTCGTTTAAAGTTCGACTAGCAAAAGCAATCTTGGCCTATTGTTCCTTGAGATAGCACTGCTCCTAACGCAACATTGCTAGCGTCAGTGGTTATTATAAATTCCCGGTTAAAGTCTGGATAAGCCATTATTGGTGGGGTAATAACCTTTCTTTTCAGGATGGTGAATGCTTCGTCACAGAAGACATCCCAATGGAATGGAACATTCTTCCGGAGTAATTTGCTCAGAGGTTTTGCCAGTTCGGCAAAGTTTGGAATAAACTTTCTATAATATCCAACGAAACCAAGAAATGATTTAATATCTTTTTGTGTGGTGTCGTTTTTACTGCTTTGGTTTTCTCAGGGTCTGGTTTTATACCTTCCTTTGAAATAACATGCCCTAAGTATGTGAGTTCTCTTCTTATAAAATGACATTTTTCTGGTTGGATTTTCAGATTATGTCTTTGTAAGCGTTCGAAAATTCGACTGAGTCGAGAATTGTGATCGTTCGGATCGTAACCGTAAATTACTATCCTGAAGCATTTCATTCACCTGTTTGTGGATTTCTTGCTTCGAGCTATCTGGGAGGCGATATGGTCTTATGTAAAGTGGGGGCTTTCTTCCTTAGTGATAATTTGATGCTCTTTGGCGTCAGTGTGTATGAGATGGTCGCCCTCTAAGAAAAAGAGATTGTTAAATCTGTGGCAGATGACTAGGATTGATCTCCTTTCTTCCTGGTTACAATGGCGTGACTCAAGGAGTGATTCCAACCGTTCAAGTCTATTCTTTAGAAGATCGTTTGTTTCATCCGCCTGACATACATCGTAGTCGTCCAAATTTTCCCATTCGAATTCTATTTTGTGTGTACTTACTTCCTGATCGGTGTCCAAAGTGTTCATCAGAAGCACTCTGACTTTGTTGTCCCTTGGTGTCGTTAATGTATTTCCAAGGTATATTCCTGACTTGATTTCAGATTTTTTAATTATTATTTATTTACATGGTTCTCCTTTAAGGGGTATTTCCACTATTTCTTGGGATCGCGGTTGTAACTTAATGAAGTCAACCGTGACGTTTTGCTTCTTATTGGAAGTTGTTATAGAGGATTTTGGGGTTTCAGTTTTATATTTTTCTGAACTTTGTCCTCTCTCGAATTCTTTAAGTGCTTTACTACGAATTTTATTTGAAGAGTATGATGTCAAGGTATTTTGTTCCGCTGCGTTTGTCAAATCATCAGATCCGGCCCGTAGACAAACGGATTTAGATGTTTGCTTCTGAACAGGGTTTTCTAATTTTTCAATAATACCGAGATTTTCCGTAGAACACATCTCGTAAGATGTGGCATTATCAATTTCTTGCTTGACCTCTGTTTCGTTTGGTAAAAGCTGTTCGAGTTTTTTCGTGGTTCCCTTCTTAATATTGCAAATATCCTTTTTCATAGTCAATGTGACACTGGAATTTAGTGAGGAAATCGTTTCCCAATATACCATCATACTGAAAATTCTCATTGTCATTTTTAATGAAAAAATTTTGTTCAGGGTGTATGGTATGTTTTTTGGTTTCGAATTCTAATTTTCCAATTACTTTGCTACGCGTGCTGATTGTGTTTCCAGCAATGGTGGATATTGTTATTGGATTTGGATCGTCTAGCAATTGCACAACGTACGAATTATTTGACTTTATCAGGCTGATGTCAGCGCCTGTATCGATAAGGAAAGTGGAATATTGTTTATCCGATGGATTGTATTTGATTCGTATTACTGGCTTTTTGAATTCGGGACAGAAGAATACGATCATTTTAAAATCTATATCGGGGTGGGGTGTATGTCGGCAATTGTCTGTACTCGAGAAGAAGTGTCGTTTCTCGCTGCTCGAGTAAGTTCGTTTCTCTGTTGAGGTATGTTAGATACCCTATTTATGTTTTGATTTTGGTTTTGCCTGAAATTTCGGGTTCCTGGGTGGAATTTGTTGTTACTTTGTTTTGTGCTGGACCAGGTTGATTCTTAAAAGAATTTCGGTTCGCAAAATGGGATTGATTTTGGTTTCGCGAATGGGATAACCTGGTTCTACATTCTGCCTGAGAATGGTTAAATTTTCTGCAGTATGTACATCGAATGCGTTCAGACTCTGTTTTGACGTTCTGGGGAACAAAATTCGGAAATTTTGTGTTGCGAAAACAAGTCGCAGAAGTATGTCCCCGTTTGTTACATGTTTGGCAAACAATTTGTTGGTTATTCCTAGAGAAGTTAGTGGAAATTGGCATTGTGTTATCGCAGCTCAATCTTCGAGATTGTTTAACAGCGAAATTAATGGCTGTCTTTAGATTTGGAGCGTTATGCGATATGACTAAAATCCTGAGGTTAGGATACCTCAACCCATCTTCGAATGCGTTCAATGCGAGTCTTTGGTTTTCTGCCAAAAGATACGTCCGCACTGTAGGCTCAACCGAACTTGCAAATGTAGCGCCGTCTAATTGATGTAGAAGGTGTTTGAGTCTATCACCAAACTCCTATACATTTTCCCTACATTCTTGTTTTGCCGCTACTAGACTATTTTGTGCCACTGGCCTAGAAGTTAGAGTTCTAAATTCTCTTTCTAATTCAGACACAAGATCCTCCCAGGTTGGAATGACCTTGTATTGAATACATTCGCGTGTTGGTCCCTGTAATCTAGTGTTGATTATTCTCAGAAAGAATGACTTCTGGTTTTCGTCTCGTGTCTGTGAAAAAAGAATATCTCCACAGGAGACGAATCCATCTAATTCGTCCGGATTACCGTTGAACGTCGGCACGAATCCTAATATGTCACTTAATCCCATGTTTAAATTCATTCCCGAGTTTTGTTCGCGTGTGTGACAGTATTTTTCGTTGGTCTTGCTACAGAAAATCGATTCATGTTTAATTTTACCTGTGATTGTTTCCGCTGCTTGCTGCCTGGTGAGATCTCCAATCCCAGTCAATTGTTTATATGCCTCTTGAACATCTTGAGCAGCTGCATGACGAGTCACTCCAAGACTTTTATATGGGTCTCCTAAATTGATGGTGCAAACAATTTTGTTGACCTCCAATTAACTGGGTGCACAAATTTCGCTTGATGATTTATCAATTTATTTCAACCTTTTTCTTTTGTATAACTTTAATTTTAACAAATTTAAACTTTTCCCTTTTTGGGTCTCTTAAAAATCTTCGGGACAAAAAACGAAACCGAATATTTTTTACTTTTTCTACTTTTTTTTATCTTTACTGCTTTTTTTTTCTTTTCTTAACTGCTTTACTTCTTTTTAACTGCTTTTCTTCTTTACTTAACTGCTTTTTAACCTCTCCAAAACGGAATGTCAAACACCGTACATCAAGAAAAAATTCACCCTTTCTCTCTCTCGCTCCCCATTCACGTCCACTTCGAAAGCCGAATTCGAACTCGAAGAACTGCACGATCCACACCCGAATCGGGGCGTGTTCGAAAACTCACTTCTGGATCGTGCAACTCCTCCACCACCTTACCATTATACCACCTTAAAACAAATTATGTTAAAATTACAAAATGATTAATTGATGGGGTGGCGGACGCACGTAACACGTGTCTCAGTGGGCAGGCTCTCCGAGGGCTCAGCCGCAGTTGTTTGTGAGCGAGTACCCGGTTTTGTACTTCCACTTACGACATATTTGAAAAACAGACCTTCCCAAATTATCGTGAAAAAGGGCAGAGTGCAAAGATGTGAAATCTTCATTTTTCCCTGAAATTACTTGAAACTATCGGTGGATCTTGAAAAGATTAGTAATGAAAAACAAAGGAAACTCTCAAACAAAACCAAACGAATTTTCCTTCCTGTCCCTGTCGGCCACGAGATTTTGATTTATCCAAGGTTTAACACACTTGAAGGGAAAAGGAAAAGACTCAAAACCTACAGAACAAAAGCTAGTCGAAAAATTGAAACTCAAAATAAACTTAATAATTCGACAGTATGAAAGAAAAATAATCTTCTCAAAAAAAACTTGAATTATATCGGTCAAAATATGCACTTTATATTCTAAACCTGTGAATTCGATTTTTCCCATTAAAATTTTCAACAATTTAATATATGTATATATGTTGAAATGTGTGGATTAACTATATCTTAAAGTTTAACATTTCAAATTTTTGATTTTGGGGATTTTATTATTTATCATTTAACAAGTAATATTCACAATTTGGTTTTGCATCCCCCTTTGGTTTGATGTTATCACAGTAAAAGGTAATTTAAATAATTCGACGGATTTTACTTATGTCATATTATTAAAAATTTACAAATGTGTTTTTTTTTTTTTTTACACAAAAATTTATTTTAATTTGGGGTTTGTTGTTGTCCCCCTTGTATCAAATTTTAATTTAAATTTTCACATATGTCGAGGGTTTTCCTTTGTCCCCTTTCAATTAAAGTAATAACATAAAATTTTGAATACCTTGATCTCCTTTTTTGTTTATCCCTTATGTCAATGACCAACTTTACCGACAGTAGCCAATGACCGGGTACCCGGGTACCCACATATAACAATGTTAAAACAAATATGTTGCAATAGATTTTAATTTGTTTATCAGAAACAAATATATTGTGAATATTTTCTGTATTTTATATAATTATTTTTTATAAATATAGAGAATTTTGACTATCTGCGGCTACAAAAGGCCTATTGAAATCGGCGCAGAGCAAGGTCAGGATCGGCAGGTGTGTAACAAATTCAGTTATACCTGCTAGAGGGATCTCGAGTATTCGGTTGACGAATAACTTGTACGGTCAACTTTCTATTTATAACTTGCGAGTTTATGGTGAAACCATTCGAATCCGGCATTAGAAAAAGAGTGGTTCAGTCAGCGTCCTTTGTGCATCTGAGCATCTTCAAAATGACGACTTTGTTGAGTTATACTGCTTTCGACGATGCACTCGAACATGGCAGTCTCTGACCACGCACAGAAAAAACCCAAGATTATTTTGCACTATAATCGGTACAAAGCTGGTGTTGATACACGATACACCGACGGACGAATAGGTGGCCCTTGGCAATGTTCTTCAATGTCCTCGATGTAAGCGCGCTCGCGGCGTTCGTCATTTATAAAGAGAACAACTCCATGCTGCCGAAAAAGACGAACGCCCGTCGTATGTTTTTGCTACAATTAAGCGAACAACTTGCCCTGCCAAGTATTCATGAACGCTCGGAAAATGTTCAAATCATGAGGCATTACTCAACAAAACTTGCAATCGAGTCCATCATCGGCAAGGTTCAGCCGCTCGTGCCGACGACCCAGACAGCATGTCCGCCCCTGGATAGTACAGGAAGAAAAAAGGTCACTGGTTGTTGCCACATTTGTTTATCGCAGGCTCTGAAAAAGCGGCGAAAAACAAGAAAGGCGTGTCGGCAATGTGAAATGCCGGTTTGCGACCAACACGCAACTACGTTGGTTGAATGTAATGCATGTCACAGAAGTCCTTCTGAATAAATTTGTTTGTTAATTTAAATGCATTTTTATTGTTTTTCATTAATTATTAGTTATTTAAATAGTTAATTATCAATAATTAATTATTAATTAACTATTTAACATTCAATTTTGCATCATTCTTCACCATTCTCAATGCTTTTTAAATGGGGTACCCGGGTACCCGGTCGTGAATACAGACTACAATTTTTTAAAATGTCAATTTGAAAGTAAAAAAAATTTTTTTTTCATTGAAATTTCGTAATTGTCATTCAGAGACGTTTGAATGGAGATGATCTAAGACATGGGACCGAAATTCGTCTACTAGGCCGTGCAATCGTGAAATTGCGACCCAGGTACCCGGTCATTGACATAAGGGTTATTGCTGCTGCTGTGGACGTCGCTGCGGTGATATCTTCATTAGCTGCTCGTTTTTCCCTCGATGGTAAGCGGCTTGACTCGATTAGAACGTCATCGCACATTTCCCGAATCTTTTTATTTCCGTTTTATTATAATTTTTTTTTTGACTTCGACACTAATTTTAATAAGTTCACTTTCAGATGTGTTTCCGGAGTGTTTTTTTTTTTTAATTTATTAAACCTTCATTTGGATATGTAAATTCAATCAATAGAATTTTGCACAGTTGGGAAAAGTTCACGTCGTAAAATTTCACTAAATCACACACAATTTATATAGGGAATGTAATTGCCAATACACTGTCACTTGTGCACTTTTCACTTGTTCCAAAATGTCCTCATTATTCTTCCGTTGGTAGGGGATTTTGAGTATCCAGCCGCTGCCACCAAATTTATATAATATTTTGAGTTCTGGTTTCCCGGGAAGAGTGGGCTACCGTTGTTGTCCTCTTTGGGTAGTCTCGAACCCGTGTGTATTTGTTTTCCTCGCACTATCGAACGTGTTGCCGCACAATTATACCGATGTTTCGGAATGAAATGTCACAAAAGAGTTTGCTGCTGAGCAGTCACTAAAATAACACTTTCGTTTCTTTTACAAACTGATTTTATTTTCAGTTTAAAAATTGATTCTGGTTTACGTTACACATTAAACTTATATTATTTTTGAGAAGGTCTTCTCCCCATGCGCGCTACTGACTAACTCTTCTAAGCGACTCCAGTCATGTCACTCTATCAAGGTGTTCACCTTCTCGCTTCAAAATTCAAATCCTCATTTCTTTATATTCTTTCGAAGGTCAAAACGTATCGCCACTTATCGTTTGATCCTTTTTGAGGTTTTTTGTTATCCATTAGCGTGTCTGGTTAATGCAAACAGAGTTCATGGGAAAGGGTGAGAATATGGATGGGAATTTGGGTCTATTTGTGCATATCATAAAACATCTGGTATGCGTTTGGATGTCTTATGATTGCAAGAATTGTGTGCCGGCGTACCGAATAGATATGCCTTTGTGCACTTTTAGGTTTTGGACCTTGTAGGTTTTTTAGGTGCTAATTGCTTTCATCATACATGGGAAAATAATGCATTATGCTGTTTGATTTTAGGAAATAGAATCGAACAAATGCATTGAATTGAATAAATGAATTTGAATTCAATAAATGAGAATTTGAACGTTTAGTTCGATTTGGTTTGACAATGTTATGTTGGGAAAATCAAATGTGTTTTCTTATAGGTGGGAGTAAAATGTAATGTGGGAGAAAAATGGTAGGGCTTCTTGGAGCACTACAACTAATTGCTACGACCACGAAACGAAAACTAATTTACATAACAAAATGACATGCAAAACTAAACAACAAAAATGGCAGTAACACACACAAACAGTGCTGCCAAACATATCTACAATGTATTTACAAAAACTATACAGAATTAAGACTCACAATTAGTAACAAGAATAAATATAAACTATAACAATTAATAACAAAAAGTAATAGTAATTATTCAATGGCTTGAACTAACTAGTTCAAGCACGCTGCGACAACCATTCTTTAAAAACGAGTCGCTGCTTGTTGGGAAAGGAACGACATCATCATTGCCCTTGAGGCAACATTTCCTCACGCCAAAAAATGCGGTTCCCGCACAACGGTTTGTGAAAATCAGACCAGAAAAATACAGCGAGGTGAACAAATAGGAGCTACACATTGCTCCAGGGATCGACATAGATTCCATAATACGGACAAAGTCGCTTCCAATCCTTCATCAGCAAGTTTCCTGAGAGGTATATAATAACATTTTTGATTCTATATTCAGTTTCGGTTGGCACCTAAAAGTGTATGGATGCCAATCATTTGATATATAATTTAATAAATAAAATAAACTAACTGGCGTTGGATTCACATCACAGCCATTTTTGCCATTAGTTTTAGTTAGCGACCCGTCGGTACGGACAAATGATCCAAATAAATAGATAAGTAGACAAACAAATAATCTTTTACTTTTTCAATTAATAATCGGTCGCAACTCTTTCCTCGGGAGCGGAAGAACAGTGGTTTGACCGCAACGAGCCATACTTGGCGGCGGTCTTAAAGATATCCCTCGTCATTTTAAGGACAAGGAGACACGCATCCCTATACATGGCTATAACACATCGAATTTTGCAATCGCGTCCATTGATCCCATCTGCTACACGGAGGGTTAAATGATTTGATTAATGTTTGTCAATATATACAAATAAATTCAAATGCAGACCCTTAATATTTCGAAAAATGACAAAATGGACTACTCGCAACTTCAAAAAAAAAAAAAAAAAAAAAAACGGTGCAAATATCGTGTTTATTTTATTTACTAGCATTTCAAATGTTACTCAGCATCACCCTGTTACCATCAATTGAACAATAATGCCTCTCAATGTCACATGCGCATTAAGGGATTTTCACACACTTCAAGTAGTGAAGTTTATTCATCGAATACAATTCACAGAGTGTGCGAACAGAAGACTGCATAAAACGGAGGATTTTCGTGGTAAAATCATACTTACCTGGCGTAGGGGTTACCGTGATCAAGAAGGCGGTTCCTCCGGAGTGAGGTCTGGCCATTGCACCTTCGGTTAGATTGACCTCCGCGATTGTCCCTAATGTGGATAACTCGTTCGTGCAATTTTTGTTAGTCGGGAAGAGCGTTCGCGCCGTCCCGGTATTAGATTTACAAATATTAGATTATTTTTAATAATAATTGTTTTTACTAATATTAAATTGTTTTTACTAATATTAAATTGTTTTTACTAATATTAAATTGTTTTTAATAATAATTATTTTTACTAATATTAAATTATTTTTGTTCGTACAGTACTTGTGTGAGCGACGGAAAACAATATATCGGATGTGGAATATGCGTACGAAATAGGCGACGATATACAGTCCTTGGGTTCCTTGGCAAAAATTATTTTAGCATACTTTGAAATGAACCCATGCCATGGACCAAAACAAAAGGAAGTTATTGTTTCGTGGCAAACATTTATGATTTCCTCTCTTTTGTAAGCCGTGTCCTATCGTCGTCTTCCCAGTAGAAAACATTGTCATTCTTATGGAGATGTTTGATGGATAAGTATATTATTATTTTTTTAAGTGGATCCAGAACACGGTTATTTGATGTGCGGAAAGTTTGATTTAAACAACGATAGTGATAGGAAAAACAATAGGGAGAGTATGTGTGGCCTGTTGCAATGATGCAATGTACGTTACGTGCATCTGAGAATCTTTTATGAGTTGTGAACTGTTTTTGGTTTTGTAACTCATCAAGAGCCGAAGGTACTGTTTTTGAAAACTGTCCCAATATATGTGAATTAATTGAGTTAAAGTTTTTGGACGAATGAATTGCATAAGATGGATGGAGATTTCTTGTATCTTCAGCAAATCTTAGGGATGTGTCCATTTTAATTAAAGAATCGAGTTAGTGCGGGTGTCAAAAATTGAAAGTTCTCTGGATTCGACGATTCTAATACCGTTCACAGATGTGGGATGAGTTTTCGAAGCAATAATTTCCATTTAGTTAGGTAATTGTTCTGGGTAATTGTTGGGGAGGTTGGACTTCAATGAGTTAACATACTCATACTGCCGTGCCTAGGCCTATGCATATAAAGCATAGCAAGACAAGACTGATCGCTTACCCATTATCATCATTGATACTCAATACTAAGACGATACTGAAGACTCATACTACTCAAGACAGTGAGAGCTGATAGAAGATACATACAACATTAGAAACTTATACGTCTTAATTAGTTTAAATTTGAAAAAAAAATTAATAAAGAAAATTTAAAAAATTTTAACTTAATAATAAAAAAAAAAAAAACCTTGTTGATTAGGTTTGTTGTTTCTCTTACTGGTTTTTGTTTTTCTTTTGTTTCTTTTCTTCTCCACGCGTTTCTTGTCTCTTTTTCGCTTATCTGTTCACATGCTCTGTGGCTGATACAACATGGACACTCCTCTCGTAGCGTGGGCCATCAGCCGGATTAGGACATGATAGCTCTCATAAAGAGATTGAAGGAGGACCTCGAGGCTCTCAGGGCTGAGAACGCGGTCCTAAAAAATAGATTGTCGCGACTGGAGGCCACCCCATCCGCATCCCCGTCCGGTGGCGGTTCGGAAGCTACTGATTCTGAATCAGAGCTCGAGCCCGAATTAGAGATTGTCACTGACAATTCTGACGACTCAATGGACAACGGTGACTCGCGTACCCCCACCCCAAACTCATTTTGGGCCCCTAAAAGGAAAACACCACTCCCAACAAAAAGCTGTGGGGGAGAACCCTCAAATAAGAGTGTCGCTACCGGTTGCCTGCCAACACCACCCCCATCATCATCACCATCATCACCTGTCCCCAAAAAGTTGCCGAACCCTGCGATAACTAAAAATCACCTGAAAATCGTGCCTCCGCAGGAGCCTTGCCCTCCGAGGACAACACCGGTGGTTAATCCAAAACCAAAGGCTACTTGTGTTCTCAACAGTGTCCAGCCAGAGGGCGGGGTCTGCCCACCCGTTTCTAAGAAGAAGCAGCAACCCGGGGTCTTTACACGAGACCTCTATTTAAAAAAATTGGTCGGTGACATGAACCGACTAGGGATTTCCAACTTCAAGGCAAAGACTTGAAGCCCATCCCTAAACAAAATCATGACCTACGATAGGGAAACCTACCACAAGGTTAACGACAACCTCAAGGCCAAGGAGGTAAATTATTACACCTTCGCCCTGGCCGACGAAAAATCAAGGACAATCCTCTTAAAACGAGTCGCTGCCTCTTGGGGAAAAGGACGACATCGTAACTGCTCTTCAGACAACATTTCCTAGCGTCAAATTCATTGACGTCAAAAATTACCCCCCCCCCCGCCCCAGCACACAACGGCTTGTGAACATCAGACCACAAAAATACAGCAAGCTGAACATATGGCAGCTTCACCTTGCCCCAGGAACCGACATCGATTCCATAATACGGACAAAGTCGCTTCCAGTCTTGCATCAGCAATTTATCTTCGAGGTATTTCATAACAGAGAAATGCCCCAATGCAGACGTTGCCAACGTTTCGGGCATGTCTCCCGAAACTGCAACATGAGTCGCCGCTGCGTTCGTTGCGGAAAATCCCACGATATTGGCTAGTGCGAACTACTGCTAGCAAAATACGACCCCGCAACAAATATGCGGGATGAAATAACAGACTTTGGAAGACAGGCCACACAGAACCTCGTCCAAAATGGATTTACATTTGCCGACGTGCTTAGGGGACAGCAGACAAAGAACATAAAAACTCTCCCAACTCCCCCCCCCCCCGCCCCCAAAAATATACTCAAGCCCCTAAGCGTGCCCCGGTAAAGGCCAACACGACGCCTCAAACTCAAGCGGTGGTGCAAAAGCCCCCGAGGGGCAATCTTCAATGCTCCAGAAACTACTTAGTTTCTCCCGCTTGATTGAAGATATTCGACCCCGATACGAGAAACTATCAACCGAGGCTGAGAGGGAGGCACTCCTTTTCACTGCATACGCAAGACATACCCTCCACAATGGATTCCAAAATTAAAGTTATCCTCATAAATGTCAACTCCCTTGTTTCGCATTCCAAGCGTATGATAGTCTCTGACTTCATAAAGCAAAACCGGGCGGACGTGGTACTTGTAACGGACACTAGGTTGCATCCATGTCACCGTCCCGTATTCCCAAACTTCTCCATGATTCGAAGAGATCGAACCCTCATTGGCGGTCCCACCATCAACGGAGTTGGCACTTGTATACTGGTTAATAGCTGACTTCGCCATGAAGCTATTGACCTCCCACACCTTGAATCCATAGAGGTCTGTGGAGTTGAACTGCATCTGGCTAATAATGGTAGAGTGAATATATACTCCGTATACCACTCGCATAAAACTAATAACGGCCCCATTAATCCCGAAGATATCGGCAAACTAATAAGCACCTCGGGCCATACACCCTTCATCATAGGCGGCGATTTTACCTCCAGGCATCCCCACTAGAACAACTCTGTCTCTTGCTCAAATGGCACAAAACTGTATCAATGGTACACCGCAAGCACGTATGCCCTCAACTTCGAAATAGTCGCACCTACGGTTGGTACTCGAGGTAACTCAATCCTGGACATATTTTTTGTGTCCAAAGACTTACTTCCACAAATCACTCCTCCGCAAGTTTCAGCGGGTATATCTGACCACAACGCTGTGACCAAATTCATTCGCGGCTATCGAGCATCCCGGGCTCATATCAGATACATACCCGATTATGGGCGGACAAATTGGGACAACTTCAATATTACATTGAACGATAAACTCCACCAATTCTCTCTTCCCGCTGACGGGAACCTAACGACGGTTGAGATAAACGACGCTGCAAAACGACTTCACGAGATTCTAGTTGAAACTTCGGAGACTCATGTCCCGAAGTACAAACTTGAAAAGACTTATCAAATTCCCCATGACGACTTTACTCTTCGTCTCATCCGGGAGCGTAAAAAGCTCTGCAGAATGGGATATCGTCACTGCTTTACGCAAAGGGAGCCACTATTGCGATCCATTATTCACAATATTGGTACACTGATAAAACAGAGAATCCAAAACAATCGTACCCGATAATTGGAAGACAAACTGAAGGGTATTCAGATGCACCAGAACGTTTATAAAAATGTTAAAAAGATATGTGGCACTTCCCGTATCACTGGGCCAATCGTGCACAATGGTGTTGTTGTTAATAACGACACCAATAAAGCAAATACCATCGGAGAGACCTTCGAAAACAATCACAAACTTACTTTACAAGATGGAAACCCGGACACGAATGTCATCATTAGTTCAGAGGTCCACAGTAAGAGCCTGGTTAAATCTCGAAGCCCTAAGAAGTCACCCGGTATCGACAACATGTCATACGAGAGTTGCCTCTTATGTTTCGGGATTTGGCAACCCTAGTGTTGCAATCCGGCAATTGACAGGTCTGTCGTAAAGTTGGACATTTTTGAGGTTATACGCACTAAGAACGTTTTGACATACGAGCACTATTTGTGTTGTTTACAGTAACTTAAAAGATTCATCTCGGCCCAAAAATGGAATTAAATCGTCAACATTTTCGTGCGATTATTTTTTACAACTTTCGGCGTTGATTAACTCAGCAACAGTGCATGGATGAACTTAATTCAATTTTTGGCGATCAAGCTCCATCAAGGACCAGTGTTTATCGATGGTATGGTGAATTCAGTCGTGGTCGTAGTTCACTCCAAGACGAATTTCGTGAAGGTCGTCCAAAATCAGTTGTTGTTCCGAAAACCATTGATGCTGTGCGCAATCTGATATTGGAAGATCGTCATGTGACCTATCGTGAGATTGGGACAACCTTAGGCGTTAGTGGGACCAGCATACATTCAATACATTCGTGTCAATTGGTCGAAAGAAATGCTCAAAAAATACGGTCGCGGTGCTTCGAAACACGTCTATGATATCGTGACAGGTGATGAATCGTGGATTTACGCGCATGAGCCCGAAAGTAAACAGCAGTCGACTGTCTGGGTGTTTCAAGATGAGCCAAATCCAACAAAAGTTGTTCGCGCACGAAGCACTTCCAAGCAAACGGTCGCCTGTTTTTTCGGAAAAACTGCACATGTCGCAACCGTACCACTAGAACAACGCAGAACAGTCAATTCTGAGTGGTACACAACCATTTGTTTGCCAGTTGTCTTCCAAAAAATCAGGAAAACCAACCGCCGAAGACGGATCACTCTTCATCACGACAATGCGTGCTCTTACACATCGGCTGCGACAACTGCATTTTTGAGCACCCAAAACATCGATTTGATGGGTCATCCGCCGTATAGTCCTGACTTGGCGCCGAATGACCTCTTTTTATTCCCGTACGTAAAAAACAAACTGAGAGGTCAACGTTTTTCGACACCTGAAGAAGCGGTTGATGCATTCAGAATGCATGTGTTGGAGATACCTCAATCAGAGTGGCAAAAGTGCTTCGACAATTGGTTCAAACGCATGCAAAAGTGTATAGATCTTCATGGGGAATATTTTGAAAAACAATAAAGTGATTTTCGATGATCAATATTAGTTTTTGTTCTGTAATCCCGAAATATAAAAGGCAACCCTCGTACCACTCGTTGCGAAGACTTTCTGCCTTATTCTTTATAAAGCTCTCCATTCTGTTCAACCATGCTTACAACATGGGGTACTTTCCCCAAGCTTGGAGGCACGCTATCATTTGTACAATAGCAAAAGTTGGGAAACCAACGTATCACCCCTCACGCTTTCGCCCTATCTCGCTTCTCACTTGCATCAGCAAAATATATGAAAAATTCATATACGAGAAGCTAAATAACTTTGTCAGTGCCAGGCAACTAATACCTGATTTCCAATTTGGATTTCGAAGAGCGCACAGCACCACTATGGCTCTCAATTTATTTGAAAACCACGTCTGCGTGCGGCTCTTTAATAAGGAACCCTCCGTTGCGGTAAGCCTAGACATTGAAAAAGCTTTTGATACGACTTGGATCGAAGGTCTCGCTTTTAAATTATTGAATACTGGCCTCAGTAGAAGGCTATGTAGTATCATCTACCAGTTGTTCGAAACAGAACCTTCAAGGTTAGAGTGAATGGAAAGATTTCCCGGCTTTTCACACCGCTGCAGGCTTACCACAGGGCTCCATTCTAGGCCCCATCTTATTCAATATTTACACCTCCGATATTCCTCGCCCTGTGGACGGGAGAGTAAACCAGATATGCTACGCGGATGACGTCCTGGTGTACACGTCAACCAAAGGCCCTAACCTCGCCACAAATCGACTCAACCGTCACTTGGACGAACTGTATCAGTATTACAGTCGATGGAAAATCCGACTTAATCCATCCAAAGCGGTAGCCATAATTCTGAGTAGTAAACACTCCCAACCTGCTTCTCGATATTCACAGAATATTCAAATAAAAATGGGAGATACTACGATTAGACCACAGGACAAGATGAAATATCTTGGGGTCACTTATACCCCAAAAATGAATTTCATCAAACATGTGACCCACATTCTCCAAAGGGGCCTCGGTCGGTCTAAGCAACTGCACAACATCTTGAAGTGGAGCAACAAAGTTGACACCAAAGTTAAGCTTCTTTGCTGTAAGCAGCTAATCCGATCTGGAATATCGTACGCCTTTCCCATATGGTCCTGCATATCTTCGGCTCAAATGGAAAGACTTCGGGTTTTCGAAAGGAAACTCCTCAGAAGATGCACCAATCATTGTAGAAGGCCTGACGGTCGTCATTACCCCAACTCTCACCTATACGAAGGCGCCTCCATTACCCTTATCAACGAGTACTTGCTTCAATTAGCATATAAGTACCTCGAAAACATTCAGAACAGCGAGAACGAACTTGCACGGGACTCTTGCGTTCTTGACCCTTCTCTCTCTCTCGATCTCTTCGGATCAACCCCCCACAATTTCTTCTTCAGTACAAAACTGAAGAAAGCACCCTTCCCTTCACAACAACCCCCTCTATAATAGAGGATTCCTGGACCCATCCCATAGGGTCTACTATTAACAAACCACACACACGAACGCACAGTACAAGACGGCACAAACACAAACATACACACCGACCAAAGCGCAGATTATCAGACGCCAAAGACGTGATCTGCGTTCACTACCGCACCCAAGACCTACCGGTCTTGTATGATTTCCTTCCCACCATCCGTCTATAAAAGTAGTTAGAGAACACCCGGACTAACACTGTCCACACTATCGTTGGATATCCCCCGTTTTTCTTTTCTTTTCAGATATCGCGAGACCGAGCCCAACATCCTCACGGATGTGGTTGATTCTGGTTACCGCAAGATGACCAGAAGTCAGAGACAAGATGAAAGACACATCTGTTCTTGTCTCGCTAAAGTCAGCCCTCTCGCAACCCATTTTTTTTTTTTTTTTTTTATTCAATGAGTTGAACATACCCTTAATGTTTGGTGATTAGGTGCGAAAATCTTGACGTAAAGTCACCAGCAAGCTAGTGAATTATTATGATTATAATAACGAAGGTGAGGCATTTCATACATTTGTAAATATTGGAACGAATGTATGAAACAGGAAACAAATATCTTCTATAATGTACGAGTAATAGCCATTCCGTATAATATAACTACATCTCAATTGATCTCACTGACATTGTAAACAGAACATAGTTTCCGAAAACAAAGACCAATTATCAAGTTAAATTATGGGGATATACTGAAAAGCTGAAGCATGAAGATCTCGAGTTTACCGCGGAAAACCGTTCACCAAAACCAAGGCAAGAAGGGATAACCGGAAGCTACCCTTCTATTTGGTCCAATTATTATCGAGCAGCAAAATTAGTGGTCTAAGCAAGAAATTTGTTTTTAAATTGGTAGCGCTGATGTAGAGTTTTGCAAAATCCCACTACTCCCCCAAATATATTCATATCTTAAACAGTATCAGTACATACACCTTATACTGAATATCTAAATCCCAACCTATTGTTTTGGCTATATTTTGATAACGAATTATATTTCCCTTTTCTTTATTATATATTTAATAACAATTATAAGGGGGCGCTCCACCCCTGTTATTGGCTACATATGCTTATCCCCACAGCCGAAAACGGATCTATCCAATCCCATTTAGTCGGTTGGTAACAGAGAGGAAGGTAAGTAATCCTAAACACCACTTGAATTAAATCCGCTCGTCGTTCTTAGGAGTATGTCTAAGTATTTTTTTATTTTTAATGGACACAACATCTATGTTTTAGTGGACACAACTTAAACGTAGGAATTTAACGTATAGCCGCCACGAACTTTGGATGCTCGTTTTTTCCGATATCTCACAACCAACTCCGCTGTATTTCTCCTCGCCTGCCCGAACGAAAATTGTTTCCCTCGATCGTGTGGATCGATGGATACATTCTTTTGTTTGCATGGCCCTTTTGCCAGCCGCCATTCACTTTCTTTCTTCATCTTTCCCGGATTGGGATCAAAAGAGGAACAAAGGAACAATAAGCAAAGGATCTTGCTGATGAGCATTTAAGATCCTCAATGTCGGTGAGCGATAAAACGAGCATGGAGTTCGTTTTATCACGTAACTTCTTTGTTTAGGAAATTGGTTTGGAAAAATGAAAAATGATGTTGATTGTGGTAATAGATTTGGGTAAACAAATTTTTAAAGGATCATTAAATTGCAGATGCGCATTTTATGATTCTCAACAATTTTGTTTGAAAGTTTGTAAGCTGGTCCGCACATTTGGAGCGAATTTTGCATGTTGAGCATATGGTTCGTTTATCACGTATTGGATTTTTAAGTTGAATTGACTGTGAGTAAATTGAACGTTTAATTCAATTTGTTTGATATTGAATTAATGTGAGAATATCTAATATATGGGTGCAATGCTAGGGCTTGCATTGCGCTTCATCCTTTAAGTGGACAGTTTTGCGTGAACCGCGATTAATGGTGGAGAGCGGCTCCAAAGAGGTAGGTATTAAGGGGTGGAGAGTTTTGCGCGTAACACAATAATACATATTCAATGTATTTAAAAATATTTAGACCCTGAAAAGGAACCGGAGGCTCTGCTCGAAACGCTTCAAAAGCTGAAGCATGAAGATCTCGAGTTTACCGCGGTAAAACCGTTCACCAAAACCAAGGCAAGAAGGGATAACCGGAAGCTACTCTTCTGTTTGGTCCAATTATCATCGAGCAGCAAAATTGCTGGTCTAAGCAAAATTGCTGTCCTGGATCATCAAATTGTCACATGGGACAAATTAAAAAAAAAAGCAGAGACAGTCTGCAATGTGTCCGCTGCCAAAAGTTTGGTCACGCGGCGGCGAACTGTGAAATGCAGCATCGTTGTGTAAAATGCGGAAACGACCATAGGGCAGAAGAATGCCCTCTGGGAAAAGAAAAGGGTAAAAGACAAAGCCCTTCTAAAGTGTCCAGTGTGCCGAAACGAGGGTCATCTAGCTGACCACCGAGGATGTCCTAAATTCCGAGAATTAATCTCGAGAATTGTGACCCGGCAAAAAAAACACAGAGACAACTCGAACAACAACAATGCCCGTAACATCGTAGCGGTCGTACCCATAAGTTGCGGCGGGCGGGAGAATAACAAAACAGGCGACAACAGTGGTAGCCACAAATACTCTCACGCAGACTGAAACAACATCGCAAGCAGACGTGTTCAAAATCCTGCCCAATCTGCAGAGACAGATGCCACAGCTGCAAAGTCAATAAACGAGATCTACTCACACTTGCCCAGTCTAAATAAAAAGTCAATATAAACCATCTAACCAAATCATCAATCAAAGCTCTTGTCGCGAATGTAAATTCAGTAATAAGACCTGAGAGAAGAGCCACTCTTATCAACCTGTTGCAAGATGAAAACCCCGATGTACTTCTGGCGGGCACCAACAGAACTCTTTATAGCAGAGCTCGAGACACTCTTTCGATGCTTACAATTGCATCTGGAAAAAAAATGTTTTGTCCTAGGTGGAGATATGAACGCCAAGTATAAAAATTGGGGATATTATATATCTAATGCCAGAGGAAATCAGTTGACTGGTTGGTTGGATCTGTATTATGTAGAATATAAAACCGATTTACTAGCTACGGGATATCCATTGTTCCCTAGAGGTAGATCGTTCTTAGATATCTTCCTTATTGACTCTCGACTGAGACTACCTAACACCAACGGACGAAACAGAAACTGTTTACGGACAATTGACTACGACAGAGACCACCATGCATTCACGGCAGTAATAAAGCTTCCGAACAATCTGGCAGATCTGGAGGATTTCGTGATCCCGCAACCCTACAACAACTGGGCAATGCGATGGCCACGGTTCACCAGATCATTAACAAGAGAACTTCGTTCAAATGACTTTAATCTGCGAATAAAGAGAAACCTGACAAATGACGAAATCGACAAATACATTCAACAAATGGACGAAACCATAAAACAGACAATGGACAAAACAATTCCCAAAACAACAGTTGTAGATCACATAAACATGTACAGAAATACAACAATAAACGCACTCCACAGAAAAAAGAGCAAACTGCTATCAAAACTAAAACAATTACACAGACAGTTTACAGACAGACAAGACCAGGAGATAATATCACCGAAATCCCGATTAAAAACCCTCCAACAATTACTTAAAGCTAACTATAGATTAGCAACACATTTGTATTGGAACAACAGAGTTCGGGCTATAAAAACGAATAACCCGAATATGTTCCCACAAATAAATAAAATATTCAGGAGAAATAATCAAAATGAGATTCAGTGTCTCCAAATTCCACGTACTGATGTAAACAAGCAACTGCTAACCAACATTGGCATAGGTACAAAGAACGCGATCCTCAATAATGAGATCTTCGTGATCGAAGATTCCTTGGAAAAGGTGAACGCTGTGGGAGCTGTCTTTCAGGAAATGTACACGGTGAATGAAAGCATTCGCCGAAATCACCACTTGGAGGACAGATCTCTACTGAATCACCTCCGAAATGAAATTTCATTTTGACAATAGGAGAATCCGGGTTTTACCGAATTCAGTGACGATAATCTGTCAATTGACATTAATACCAACGGTGGGGCTAATAGCCTTTTAAATTCGAGGGAAGGAATCCAGAGTATCTTCGACTCATTAAGAAGCAAAAAGTCAAGCGGGAATAGATGGAGTACCTAACATCGTACTCCAGAACCTGACCCCAATGGCAATAGATATATACACGGTCTTGTTTAACAACGTGTTGAATAATGTATACTTTCCCGCGCGTTGGAAAACAGCAATCATACAGTCCATCCCGAAAAAAGGCAAAGACTGTACAAACCCAATGAACATGTGTTCGATAACTTTACTCCCAAGCATCAGTAAAGTATTTGAAAAACCATTAACAAAGCTCTGCTAAAGTGGGTAGACGACAAAAACATTATTCCCAATAACCAGTTTGGCTTTAAGACGGATCATGATACCACACATGCCACAGCTAAACTGGTCTCCGACATACAGTAGAACAAATGTAAGAACCAATGCACAGGTGCTTGTCTGGTCGACTTGGAAAGAGCTTTGATATCGTCTGGATCGAAGGGTTATAATACAAATTGGTCAGACATGGCATACATAAGCCTTTACTATATGTGCTTTACGATATGTTAAAGGACAAGAGCTTCGTGGTCAAAAATGGTAACGTGACCTCTAATAAAACGTATGATATCAAGAATGGCTTGCAACAGGGAGCGGTACTTTCTCCGATTCTTTTTAACATTTACATTACCGACTTATTAGATGCACTGCTGCAGACTATTGCGTGCGCAGATGATCTCATAATTTACAGAACAGCTCCGAAAATTGAGATCATAAATAGTTTACTACAGCGAGACTTCAACAAAGTGCAGCGCAATCGCGACGACTGGAAACTTAAGATCAACTTCCAGAAATGTGAAGCCATCCTATTTAGAACTCCATTATATAAAGCCACGAACGACACAAGAAAAAATTGGCGAAAGTTAGTTATCGTGGGACCGCATGGAGATAAACTGGAAACCAAGAGTATAGTTAAATACCTTGGCATCTGGCTAGACCAATATCTGTATTTCAACAGACATGTAGAGGCTGCTTTGCTCAAAGCGAGGAAAATGTTTGCTATGACAAGGCGGCTATTTCACAGTAGCCAACTTGACAGTAGGGTAAAAGTTACATGCTACATGGCGCTAATCAGGCCAATGCTCATATATGGTTGTCCAGAATGGTTTAACATAAGCCCAAATTTGTTGGAAAATATTCGGGTGTTCGAAAGGAAGTGTCTCAGAAGTTGTTTTAGATTATATCGGACACCTGAAACGGACTATAAAAAGTATTATTCAAAGGGGATTTTATATAATGAAGCCTACATAAATACGATGGATAATTTTATGATCAAATTAATCAGAGGACTAGTTGCGAGAGCAATAAACTCGTCCAATGACCTAATTTTCGGGGCTTACTACCCAAACACTCTGTACTTTGAGAGTGTGCGTCGCAACGGCTTTGTTCCACCAGAGGCGTTCCTTGATTTGGACCTGAATGGGCTTATAGAAGATAGATCAGGAATTCCGCTGATCTATCATCTAAGTAGATCATCCGTAGACGAGCGATTATGCTACGACCGAGAAGTCACGCGCACCGAAGCGGAGCTCTTTCGCTTCACTAGGGCCACCTTCCAAAGAGACTGGGACGATAAAAGAGATTTTTGAACAGTTGCAGATTGTAACGCTCCGGAAACACTTGCACAAGAAGCCAATTCCACTACTTTCCCGCTCTATAACGCAACCGGTTCTGATGTAGAGATGTTCGCGACATCGAGAGATGAACCGCAAATTGCTGCGATCGGTCGGAGTGTCTTGTGGAGCGCATATAAACCGTGCTGCGCGGAACAATACCATGATAATATCTGTAAAACCAACAGAGGTCAGCTATGCGCCTTCGATGTGATAGCGACTGTAGTCCCGACGTGAGCGTCGCGTACCCGATCAGGCGGATCTCTCGTCTCTGTATGCTCACAAGTAGGTCGAGAGTATCTTTAGAAGCAGAGATGAAATTTTTACTGGAAGAAGTTGGACCAGAGTAAAATATTTCTTGGCTCTAAAAAGATAATACTAATAATGTTATTACTGAATGTCTAGTTGGAACTAAAAAATCTTTAATTGTCTTTTATAAGTTTAATGCACAATAAAATTTAATAGTTTAAGAGCGTCAAAATCATCACGCAATTAAGATTTGTCAATATTTTTAAATACTCAAAGCCTTAATATCTAGAAAAATGAAAAAATATAGGTGTACCCTTTTTCAAAAATAACAATTCAAATATCGTGTTTATTTTAATTACTAGCATTTTAAATGTTACTCAGCATCACCCTGTTGCCATCAATGGAACAATAATGCCTCTCAATGTCACATGCGCATTAAGGGATTTTCACACACTTCAGGTAGTGAAGTTTATTCATCGAATACAATTCACAGAGTTTTCGAACACGCGACTGTATAAAACGGAGGATTTTCGTGGTAAAATCATACTACGGTTAACGACAACCTCAAGGCCAAGGAGGTGAATTATTACACCTTCACTCCGGCTGACGAAAAGTCGAGGACAATCCTCTTAAAACGAGTCGCTGCCTCTTGGGAAAAGGACGACATCGTAACTGCTCTTGAGGCAACATTTCCTAACGTCAAATTCATTGACGTCAAAAAATTCTCTCCCCCACAGCGGTTTGTGAACATCAGACCGCAAAGATACACCAAGCTGAACATATGGCAGCTTCTCCTTGCCCCAGGAACCGACATAGATTCCATAATACGGACAAAGTCGCTTCCAACTTTGCATCAGCAAGTTGTCTTCGAGCTATTTCATAACAGAGAAATACCTCAATGCAGACGTTGCCAACGTTTCGGGCATGTGTCCCGAAACTGCAACATGAGTCGCCGTTGCGTTCGTTGCGGAGAATCCCACGATATTGGCAAGTGCGAACTTCCGCTAGCGAAATACGATCCCGCAACAAATGTGCAGGATGAAATAACACTGCCAACTTGCTGCAACTGCGGCAACAAAGGGCATCCGGCCAGTTATAGAAATTGTCCTAAATATAAGGAAATTAAACTAAGATCCAAGGAGACTCGAGCTAAGCAAACAGCCAAGTCAGACTTCGGAAAACAGGCCACACAAAACCTCATCCAAAATGGATTCACATTTGCCGACATGCTTAGGGGACAGCAGGCAAAGAATATAAGAACCCTACCAACTCCTCCCCCTCAAAAACATATTCAAGTCCCTAAGCGAGCCCCGGTAAAGGCCAACACGACGCCTCAAACTCAAGCGGTGGTGCAAAAGCCCCCGAGGGGCAATCTTCAATGCTCCAGAAACTACTTAGTTTCTCCCGCTTGATTGAAGATATTCGACCCCGATACGAGAAACTATCAACCGAGGCTGAGAGGGAGGCACTCCTTTTCACTCCATACGCAAGACATACCCTCCACAATGGATTCCAAAATTAAAGTTATCCTCATAAATGTCAACTCCCTTGTTTCGCATTCCAAGCGTATGATAGTCTCTGACTTCATAAAGCAAAACCGGGCGGACGTGGTACTTGTAACGGACACTAGGTTGCATCCATGTCACCGTCCCGTATTCCCAAACTTCTCCATGATTCGAAGAGATCGAACCCTCATTGGCGGTCCCACCATCAACGGAGTTGGCACTTGTATACTGGTTAATAGCTGACTTCGCCATGAAGCTATTGACCTCCCACACCTTGAATCCATAGAGGTCTGTGGAGTTGAACTGCATCTGGCTAATAATGGTAGAGTGAATATATACTCCGTATACCACTCGCATAAAACTAATAACGGCCCCATTAATCCCGAAGATATCGGCAAACTAATAAGGACCTCGGGCCATACACCCTTCATCATAGGCGGCGATTTTACCTCCAGGCATCCCCACTAGAACAACTCTGTCTCTTGCTCAAATGGCACAAAACTGTATCAATGGTACACCGCAAGCACGTATGCCCTCAACTTCGAAATAGTCGCACCTACGGTTGGTACTCGAGGTAACTCAATCCTGGACATATTTTTTGTGTCCAAAGACTTACTTCCACAAATCACTCCTCCGCAAGTTTCAGCGGGTATATCTGACCACAACGCTGTGACCAAATTCATTCGCGGCTATCGAGCATCCCGGGCTCATATCAGATACATACCCGATTATGGGCGGACAAATTGGGACAACTTCAATATTACATTGAACGATAAACTCCACCAATTCTCTCTTCCCGCTGACGGGAACCTAACGACGGTTGAGATAAACGACGCTGCAAAACGACTTCACGAGATTCTAGTTGAAACTTCGGAGACTCATGTCCCGAAGTACAAACTTGAAAAGACTTATCAAATTCCCCATGACGACTTTACTCTTCGTCTCATCCGGGAGCGTAAAAAGCTCTGCAGAATGGGATATCGTCACTGCTTTACGCAAAGGGAGCCACTATTGCGATCCATTATTCACAATATTGGTACACTGATAAAACAGAGAATCCAAAACAATCGTACCCGATAATTGGAAGACAAACTGAAGGGTATTCAGATGCACCAGAACGTTTATAATAATGTTAAAAAGATATGTGGCACTTCCCGTATCACTGGGCCAATCGTGCACAATGGTGTTGTTGTTAATAACGACACCAATAAAGCAAATACCATCGGAGAGACCTTCGAAAACAATCACAAACTTACTTTACAAGATGGAAACCCGGACACGAATGCCATCATTAGTTCAGAGGTCCACAGTAAGAGCCTGGTTAAATCTCGAAGCCCTAAGAAGTCACCCGGTATCGACAACATGTCATACGAGAGTTGCCTCTTATGTTTCGGGATTTGGCAACCCTAGTGTTGCAATCCGGCAATTGACAGGTCTGTCGTAAAGTTGGACATTTTTGAGGTTATACGCACTAAGAACGTTTTGACATACGAGCACTATTTGTGTTGTTTACAGTAACTTAAAAGATTCATCTCGGCCCAAAAATGGAATTAAATCGTCAACATTTTCGTGCGATTATTTTTTACAACTTTCGGCGTTGATTAACTCAGCAACAGTGCATGGATGAACTTAATTCAATTTTTGGCGATCAAGCTCCATCAAGGACCAGTGTTTATCGATGGTATGGTGAATTCAGTCGTGGTCGTAGTTCACTCCAAGACGAATTTCGTGAAGGTCGTCCAAAATCAGTTGTTGTTCCGAAAACCATTGATGCTGTGCGCAATCTGATATTGGAAGATCGTCATGTGACCTATCGTGAGATTGGGACAACCTTAGGCGTTAGTGGGACCAGCATACATTCAATATTGCATAAACATTTGACTGTCAAAAAAATTTGTTCGCGTTGGATCCCGCACAATTTATCAATCGCCCAAAAAAAGGCTCGTGTCAATTGGTCGAAAGAAATGCTCAAAAAATACGGTCGCGGTGCTTCGAAACACGTCTATGACATCGTGACAGGTGATGAATCGTGGATTTACGCGCATGAGCCCGAAAGTAAACAGCAGTCGACTGTCTGGGTGTTTCAAGATGAGCCAAATCCAACAAAAGTTGTTCGCGCACGAAGCACTTCCAAGCAAACGGTCGCCTGTTTTTTCGGAAAAACTGCACATGTCGCAACCGTACCACTAGAACAACGCAGAACAGTCAATTCTGAGTGGTACACAACCATTTGTTTGCCAGTTGTCTTCCAAAAAATCAGGAAAACCAACCGCCGAAGACGGATCACTCTTCATCACGACAATGCGTGCTCTTACACATCGGCTGCGACAACTGCATTTTTGAGCACCCAAAACATCGATTTGATGGGTCATCCGCCGTATAGTCCTGACTTGGCGCCGAATGACCTCTTTTTATTCCCGTACGTAAAAAACAAACTGAGAGGTCAACGTTTTTCGACACCTGAAGAAGCGGTTGATGCATTCAGAATGCATGTGTTGGAGATACCTCAATCAGAGTGGCAAAAGTGCTTCGACAATTGGTTCAAACGCATGCAAAAGTGTATAGATCTTCATGGGGAATATTTTGAAAAACAATAAAGTGATTTTCGATGATCAATATTAGTTTTTGTTCTGTAATCCCGAAATATAAAAGGCAACCCTCGTACCACTCGTTGCGAAGACTTTCTGCCTTATTCTTTATAAAGCTCTCCATTCTGTTCAACCATGCTTACAACATGGGGTACTTTCCCCAAGCTTGGAGGCACGCTATCATTTGTACAATAGCAAAAGTTGGGAAACCAACGTATCACCCCTCACGCTTTCGCCCTATCTCGCTTCTCACTTGCATCAGCAAAATATATGAAAAATTCATATACGAGAAGCTAAATAACTTTGTCAGTGCCAGGCAACTAATACCTGATTTCCAATTTGGATTTCGAAGAGCGCACAGCACCACTATGGCTCTCAATTTATTTGAAAACCACGTCTGCGTGCGGCTCTTTAATAAGGAACCCTCCGTTGCGGTAAGCCTAGACATTGAAAAAGCTTTTGATACGACTTGGATCGAAGGTCTCGCTTTTAAATTATTGAATACTGGCCTCAGTAGAAGGCTATGTAGTATCATCTACCAGTTGTTCGAAACAGAACCTTCAAGGTTAGAGTGAATGGAAAGATTTCCCGGCTTTTCACACCGCTGCAGGCTTACCACAGGGCTCCATTCTAGGCCCCATCTTATTCAATATTTACACCTCCGATATTCCTCGCCCTGTGGACGGGAGAGTAAACCAGATATGCTACGCGGATGACGTCCTGGTGTACACGTCAACCAAAGGCCCTAACCTCGCCACAAATCGACTCAACCGTCACTTGGACGAACTGTATCAGTATTACAGTCGATGGAAAATCCGACTTAATCCATCCAAAGCGGTAGCCATAATTCTGAGTAGTAAACACTCCCAACCTGCTTCTCGATATTCACAGAATATTCAAATAAAAATGGGAGATACTACGATTAGACCACAGGACAAGATGAAATATCTTGGGGTCACTTATACCCCAAAAATGAATTTCATCAAACATGTGACCCACATTCTCCAAAGGGGCCTCGGTCGGTCTAAGCAACTGCACAACATCTTGAAGTGGAGCAACAAAGTTGACACCAAAGTTAAGCTTCTTTGCTGTAAGCAGCTAATCCGATCTGGAATATCGTACGCCTTTCCCATATGGTCCTGCATATCTTCGGCTCAAATGGAAAGACTTCGGGTTTTCGAAAGGAAACTCCTCAGAAGATGCACCAATCATTGTAGAAGGCCTGACGGTCGTCATTACCCCAACTCTCACCTATACGAAGGCGCCTCCATTACCCTTATCAACGAGTACTTGCTTCAATTAGCATATAAGTACCTCGAAAACATTCAGAACAGCGAGAACGAACTTGCACGGGACTCTTGCGTTCTTGACCCTTCTCTCTCTCTCGATCTCTTCGGATCAACCCCCCACAATTTCTTCTTCAGTACAAAACTGAAGAAAGCACCCTTCCCTTCACAACAACCCCCTCTATAATAGAGGATTCCTGGACCCATCCCATAGGGTCTACTATTAACAAACCACACACACGAACGCACAGTACAAGACGGCACAAACACAAACATACACACCGACCAAAGCGCAGATTATCAGACGCCAAAGACGTGATCTGCGTTCACTACCGCACCCAAGACCTACCGGTCTTGTATGATTTCCTTCCCACCATCCGTCTATAAAAGTAGTTAGAGAACACCCGGACTAACACTGTCCACACTATCGTTGGATATCCCCCGTTTTTCTTTTCTTTTCAGATATCGCGAGACCGAGCCCAACATCCTCACGGATGTGGTTGATTCTGGTTACCGCAAGATGACCAGAAGTCAGAGACAAGATGAAAGACACATCTGTTCTTGTCTCGCTAAAGTCAGCCCTCTCGCAACCCATTTTTTTTTTTTTTTTTTTATTCAATGAGTTGAACATACCCTTAATGTTTGGTGATTAGGTGCGAAAATCTTGACGTAAAGTCACCAGCAAGCTAGTGAATTATTATGATTATAATAACGAAGGTGAGGCATTTCATACATTTGTAAATATTGGAACGAATGTATGAAACAGGAAACAAATATCTTCTATAATGTACGAGTAATAGCCATTCCGTATAATATAACTACATCTCAATTGATCTCACTGACATTGTAAACAGAACATAGTTTCCGAAAACAAAGACCAATTATCAAGTTAAATTATGGGGATATACTGAAAAGCTGAAGCATGAAGATCTCGAGTTTACCGCGGAAAACCGTTCACCAAAACCAAGGCAAGAAGGGATAACCGGAAGCTACCCTTCTATTTGGTCCAATTATTATCGAGCAGCAAAATTAGTGGTCTAAGCAAGAAATTTGTTTTTAAATTGGTAGCGCTGATGTAGAGTTTTGCAAAATCCCACTACTCCCCCAAATATATTCATATCTTAAACAGTATCAGTACATACACCTTATACTGAATATCTAAATCCCAACCTATTGTTTTGGCTATATTTTGATAACGAATTATATTTCCCTTTTCTTTATTATATATTTAATAACAATTATAAGGGGGCGCTCCACCCCTGTTATTGGCTACATATGCTTATCCCCACAGCCGAAAACGGATCTATCCAATCCCATTTAGTCGGTTGGTAACAGAGAGGAAGGTAAGTAATCCTAAACACCACTTGAATTAAATCCGCTCGTCGTTCTTAGGAGTATGTCTAAGTATTTTTTTATTTTTAATGGACACAACATCTATGTTTTAGTGGACACAACTTAAACGTAGGAATTTAACGTATAGCCGCCACGAACTTTGGATGCTCGTTTTTTCCGATATCTCACAACCAACTCCGCTGTATTTCTCCTCGCCTGCCCGAACGAAAATTGTTTCCCTCGATCGTGTGGATCGATGGATACATTCTTTTGTTTGCATGGCCCTTTTGCCAGCCGCCATTCACTTTCTTTCTTCATCTTTCCCGGATTGGGATCAAAAGAGGAACAAAGGAACAATAAGCAAAGGATCTTGCTGATGAGCATTTAAGATCCTCAATGTCGGTGAGCGATAAAACGAGCATGGAGTTCGTTTTATCACGTAACTTCTTTGTTTAGGAAATTGGTTTGGAAAAATGAAAAATGATGTTGATTGTGGTAATAGATTTGGGTAAACAAATTTTTAAAGGATCATTAAATTGCAGATGCGCATTTTATGATTCTCAACAATTTTGTTTGAAAGTTTGTAAGCTGGTCCGCACATTTGGAGCGAATTTTGCATGTTGAGCATATGGTTCGTTTATCACGTATTGGATTTTTAAGTTGAATTGACTGTGAGTAAATTGAACGTTTAATTCAATTTGTTTGATATTGAATTAATGTGAGAATATCTAATATATGGGTGCAATGCTAGGGCTTGCATTGCGCTTCATCCTTTAAGTGGACAGTTTTGCGTGAACCGCGATTAATGGTGGAGAGCGGCTCCAAAGAGGTAGGTATTAAGGGGTGGAGAGTTTTGCGCGTAACACAATAATACATATTCAATGTATTTAAAAATATTTAGACCCTGAAAAGGAACCGGAGGCTCTGCTCGAAACGCTTCAAAAGCTGAAGCATGAAGATCTCGAGTTTACCGCGGTAAAACCGTTCACCAAAACCAAGGCAAGAAGGGATAACCGGAAGCTACTCTTCTGTTTGGTCCAATTATCATCGAGCAGCAAAATTGCTGGTCTAAGCAAAATTGCTGTCCTGGATCATCAAATTGTCACATGGGACAAATTAAAAAAAAAAGCAGAGACAGTCTGCAATGTGTCCGCTGCCAAAAGTTTGGTCACGCGGCGGCGAACTGTGAAATGCAGCATCGTTGTGTAAAATGCGGAAACGACCATAGGGCAGAAGAATGCCCTCTGGGAAAAGAAAAGGGTAAAAGACAAAGCCCTTCTAAAGTGTCCAGTGTGCCGAAACGAGGGTCATCTAGCTGACCACCGAGGATGTCCTAAATTCCGAGAATTAATCTCGAGAATTGTGACCCGGCAAAAAAAACACAGAGACAACTCGAACAACAACAATGCCCGTAACATCGTAGCGGTCGTACCCATAAGTTGCGGCGGGCGGGAGAATAACAAAACAGGCGACAACAGTGGTAGCCACAAATACTCTCACGCAGACTGAAACAACATCGCAAGCAGACGTGTTCAAAATCCTGCCCAATCTGCAGAGACAGATGCCACAGCTGCAAAGTCAATAAACGAGATCTACTCACACTTGCCCAGTCTAAATAAAAAGTCAATATAAACCATCTAACCAAATCATCAATCAAAGCTCTTGTCGCGAATGTAAATTCAGTAATAAGACCTGAGAGAAGAGCCACTCTTATCAACCTGTTGCAAGATGAAAACCCCGATGTACTTCTGGCGGGCACCAACAGAACTCTTTATAGCAGAGCTCGAGACACTCTTTCGATGCTTATAATTGCATCTGGAAAAAAAATGTTTTGTCCTAGGTGGAGATATGAACGCCAAGTATAAAAATTGGGGATATTATATATCTAATGCCAGAGGAAATCAGTTGACTGGTTGGTTGGATCTGTATTATGTAGAATATAAAACCGATTTACTAGCTACGGGATATCCATTGTTCCCTAGAGGTAGATCGTTCTTAGATATCTTCCTTATTGACTCTCGACTGAGACTACCTAACACCAACGGACGAAACAGAAACTGTTTACGGACAATTGACTACGACAGAGACCACCATGCATTCACGGCAGTAATAAAGCTTCCGAACAATCTGGCAGATCTGGAGGATTTCGTGATCCCGCAACCCTACAACAACTGGGCAATGCGATGGCCACGGTTCACCAGATCATTAACAAGAGAACTTCGTTCAAATGACTTTAATCTGCGAATAAAGAGAAACCTGACAAATGACGAAATCGACAAATACATTCAACAAATGGACGAAACCATAAAACAGACAATGGACAAAACAATTCCCAAAACAACAGTTGTAGATCACATAAACATGTACAGAAATACAACAATAAACGCACTCCACAGAAAAAAGAGCAAACTGCTATCAAAACTAAAACAATTACACAGACAGTTTACAGACAGACAAGACCAGGAGATAATATCACCGAAATCCCGATTAAAAACCCTCCAACAATTACTTAAAGCTAACTATAGATTAGCAACACATTTGTATTGGAACAACAGAGTTCGGGCTATAAAAACGAATAACCCGAATATGTTCCCACAAATAAATAAAATATTCAGGAGAAATAATCAAAATGAGATTCAGTGTCTCCAAATTCCACGTACTGATGTAAACAAGCAACTGCTAACCAACATTGGCATAGGTACAAAGAACGCGATCCTCAATAATGAGATCTTCGTGATCGAAGATTCCTTGGAAAAGGTGAACGCTGTGGGAGCTGTCTTTCAGGAAATGTACACGGTGAATGAAAGCATTCGCCGAAATCACCACTTGGAGGACAGATCTCTACTGAATCACCTCCGAAATGAAATTTCATTTTGACAATAGGAGAATCCGGGTTTTACCGAATTCAGTGACGATAATCTGTCAATTGACATTAATACCAACGGTGGGGCTAATAGCCTTTTAAATTCGAGGGAAGGAATCCAGAGTATCTTCGACTCATTAAGAAGCAAAAAGTCAAGCGGGAATAGATGGAGTACCTAACATCGTACTCCAGAACCTGACCCCAATGGCAATAGATATATACACGGTCTTGTTTAACAACGTGTTGAATAATGCATACTTTCCCGCGCGTTGGAAAACAGCAATCATACAGTCCATCCCGAAAAAAGGCAAAGACTGTACAAACCCAATGAACATGTGTTCGATAACTTTACTCCCAAGCATCAGTAAAGTATTTGAAAAACCATTAACAAAGCTCTGCTAAAGTGGGTAGACGACAAAAACATTATTCCCAATAACCAGTTTGGCTTTAAGACGGATCATGATACCACACATGCCACAGCTAAACTGGTCTCCGACATACAGTAGAACAAATGTAAGAACCAATGCACAGGTGCTTGTCTGGTCGACTTGGAAAGAGCTTTGATATCGTCTGGATCGAAGGGTTATAATACAAATTGGTCAGACATGGCATACATAAGCCTTTACTATATGTGCTTTACGATATGTTAAAGGACAAGAGCTTCGTGGTCAAAAATGGTAACGTGACCTCTAATAAAACGTATGATATCAAGAATGGCTTGCAACAGGGAGCGGTACTTTCTCCGATTCTTTTTAACATTTACATTACCGACTTATTAGATGCACTGCTGCAGACTATTGCGTGCGCAGATGATCTCATAATTTACAGAACAGCTCCGAAAATTGAGATCATAAATAGTTTACTACAGCGAGACTTCAACAAAGTGCAGCGCAATCGCGACGACTGGAAACTTAAGATCAACTTCCAGAAATGTGAAGCCATCCTATTTAGAACTCCATTATATAAAGCCACGAACGACACAAGAAAAAATTGGCGAAAGTTAGTTATCGTGGGACCGCATGGAGATAAACTGGAAACCAAGAGTATAGTTAAATACCTTGGCATCTGGCTAGACCAATATCTGTATTTCAACAGACATGTAGAGGCTGCTTTGCTCAAAGCGAGGAAAATGTTTGCTATGACAAGGCGGCTATTTCACAGTAGCCAACTTGACAGTAGGGTAAAAGTTACATGCTACATGGCGCTAATCAGGCCAATGCTCATATATGGTTGTCCAGAATGGTTTAACATAAGCCCAAATTTGTTGGAAAATATTCGGGTGTTCGAAAGGAAGTGTCTCAGAAGTTGTTTTAGATTATATCGGACACCTGAAACGGACTATAAAAAGTATTATTCAAAGGGGATTTTATATAATGAAGCCTACATAAATACGATGGATAATTTTATGATCAAATTAATCAGAGGACTAGTTGCGAGAGCAATAAACTCGTCCAATGACCTAATTTTCGGGGCTTACTACCCAAACACTCTGTACTTTGAGAGTGTGCGTCGCAACGGCTTTGTTCCACCAGAGGCGTTCCTTGATTTGGACCTGAATGGGCTTATAGAAGATAGATCAGGAATTCCGCTGATCTATCATCTAAGTAGATCATCCGTAGACGAGCGATTATGCTACGACCGAGAAGTCACGCGCACCGAAGCGGAGCTCTTTCGCTTCACTAGGGCCACCTTCCAAAGAGACTGGGACGATAAAAGAGATTTTTGAACAGTTGCAGATTGTAACGCTCCGGAAACACTTGCACAAGAAGCCAATTCCACTACTTTCCCGCTCTATAACGCAACCGGTTCTGATGTAGAGATGTTCGCGACATCGAGAGATGAACCGCAAATTGCTGCGATCGGTCGGAGTGTCTTGTGGAGCGCATATAAACCGTGCTGCGCGGAACAATACCATGATAATATCTGTAAAACCAACAGAGGTCAGCTATGCGCCTTCGATGTGATAGCGACTGTAGTCCCGACGTGAGCGTCGCGCACCCGATCAGGCGGATCTCTCGTCTCTGTATGCTCACAAGTAGGTCGAGAGTATCTTTAGAAGCAGAGATGAAATTTTTACTGGAAGAAGTTGGACCAGAGTAAAATATTTCTTGGCTCTAAAAAGATAATACTAATAATGTTATTACTGAATGTCTAGTTGGAACTAAAAAATCTTTAATTGTCTTTTATAAGTTTAATGCACAATAAAATTTAATAGTTTAAGAGCGTCAAAATCATCACGCAATTAAGATTTGTCAATATTTTTAAATACTCAAAGCCTTAATATCTAGAAAAATGAAAAAATATAGGTGTACCCTTTTTCAAAAATAACAATTCAAATATCGTGTTTATTTTAATTACTAGCATTTTAAATGTTACTCAGCATCACCCTGTTGCCATCAATGGAACAATAATGCCTCTCAATGTCACATGCGCATTAAGGGATTTTCACACACTTCAGGTAGTGAAGTTTATTCATCGAATACAATTCACAGAGTTTTCGAACACGCGACTGTATAAAACGGAGGATTTTCGTGGTAAAATCATACTACGGTTAACGACAACCTCAAGGCCAAGGAGGTGAATTATTACACCTTCACTCCGGCTGACGAAAAGTCGAGGACAATCCTCTTAAAACGAGTCGCTGCCTCTTGGGAAAAGGACGACATCGTAACTGCTCTTGAGGCAACATTTCCTAACGTCAAATTCATTGACGTCAAAAAATTCTCTCCCCCACAGCGGTTTGTGAACATCAGACCGCAAAGATACACCAAGCTGAACATATGGCAGCTTCTCCTTGCCCCAGGAACCGACATAGATTCCATAATACGGACAAAGTCGCTTCCAACTTTGCATCAGCAAGTTGTCTTCGAGCTATTTCATAACAGAGAAATACCTCAATGCAGACGTTGCCAACGTTTCGGGCATGTGTCCCGAAACTGCAACATGAGTCGCCGTTGCGTTCGTTGCGGAGAATCCCACGATATTGGCAAGTGCGAACTTCCGCTAGCGAAATACGATCCCGCAACAAATGTGCAGGATGAAATAACACTGCCAACTTGCTGCAACTGCGGCAACAAAGGGCATCCGGCCAGTTATAGAAATTGTCCTAAATATAAGGAAATTAAACTAAGATCCAAGGAGACTCGAGCTAAGCAAACAGCCAAGTCAGACTTCGGAAAACAGGCCACACAAAACCTCATCCAAAATGGATTCACATTTGCCGACATGCTTAGGGGACAGCAGGCAAAGAATATAAGAACCCTACCAACTCCTCCCCCTCAAAAACATATTCAAGTCCCTAAGCGAGCCCCGGTAAAGGCCAACACGACGCCTCAAACTCAAGCGGTGGTGCAAAAGCCCCCGAGGGGCAATCTTCAATGCTCCAGAAACTACTTAGTTTCTCCCGCTTGATTGAAGATATTCGACCCCGATACGAGAAACTATCAACCGAGGCTGAGAGGGAGGCACTCCTTTTCACTCCATACGCAAGACATACCCTCCACAATGGATTCCAAAATTAAAGTTATCCTCATAAATGTCAACTCCCTTGTTTCGCATTCCAAGCGTATGATAGTCTCTGACTTCATAAAGCAAAACCGGGCGGACGTGGTACTTGTAACGGACACTAGGTTGCATCCATGTCACCGTCCCGTATTCCCAAACTTCTCCATGATTCGAAGAGATCGAACCCTCATTGGCGGTCCCACCATCAACGGAGTTGGCACTTGTATACTGGTTAATAGCTGACTTCGCCATGAAGCTATTGACCTCCCACACCTTGAATCCATAGAGGTCTGTGGAGTTGAACTGCATCTGGCTAATAATGGTAGAGTGAATATATACTCCGTATACCACTCGCATAAAACTAATAACGGCCCCATTAATCCCGAAGATATCGGCAAACTAATAAGGACCTCGGGCCATACACCCTTCATCATAGGCGGCGATTTTACCTCCAGGCATCCCCACTAGAACAACTCTGTCTCTTGCTCAAATGGCACAAAACTGTATCAATGGTACACCGCAAGCACGTATGCCCTCAACTTCGAAATAGTCGCACCTACGGTTGGTACTCGAGGTAACTCAATCCTGGACATATTTTTTGTGTCCAAAGACTTACTTCCACAAATCACTCCTCCGCAAGTTTCAGCGGGTATATCTGACCACAACGCTGTGACCAAATTCATTCGCGGCTATCGAGCATCCCGGGCTCATATCAGATACATACCCGATTATGGGCGGACAAATTGGGACAACTTCAATATTACATTGAACGATAAACTCCACCAATTCTCTCTTCCCGCTGACGGGAACCTAACGACGGTTGAGATAAACGACGCTGCAAAACGACTTCACGAGATTCTAGTTGAAACTTCGGAGACTCATGTCCCGAAGTACAAACTTGAAAAGACTTATCAAATTCCCCATGACGACTTTACTCTTCGTCTCATCCGGGAGCGTAAAAAGCTCTGCAGAATGGGATATCGTCACTGCTTTACGCAAAGGGAGCCACTATTGCGATCCATTATTCACAATATTGGTACACTGATAAAACAGAGAATCCAAAACAATCGTACCCGATAATTGGAAGACAAACTGAAGGGTATTCAGATGCACCAGAACGTTTATAATAATGTTAAAAAGATATGTGGCACTTCCCGTATCACTGGGCCAATCGTGCACAATGGTGTTGTTGTTAATAACGACACCAATAAAGCAAATACCATCGGAGAGACCTTCGAAAACAATCACAAACTTACTTTACAAGATGGAAACCCGGACACGAATGCCATCATTAGTTCAGAGGTCCACAGTAAGAGCCTGGTTAAATCTCGAAGCCCTAAGAAGTCACCCGGTATCGACAACATGTCATACGAGAGTTGCCTCTTATGTTTCGGGATTTGGCAACCCTAGTGTTGCAATCCGGCAATTGACAGGTCTGTCGTAAAGTTGGACATTTTTGAGGTTATACGCACTAAGAACGTTTTGACATACGAGCACTATTTGTGTTGTTTACAGTAACTTAAAAGATTCATCTCGGCCCAAAAATGGAATTAAATCGTCAACATTTTCGTGCGATTATTTTTTACAACTTTCGGCGTTGATTAACTCAGCAACAGTGCATGGATGAACTTAATTCAATTTTTGGCGATCAAGCTCCATCAAGGACCAGTGTTTATCGATGGTATGGTGAATTCAGTCGTGGTCGTAGTTCACTCCAAGACGAATTTCGTGAAGGTCGTCCAAAATCAGTTGTTGTTCCGAAAACCATTGATGCTGTGCGCAATCTGATATTGGAAGATCGTCATGTGACCTATCGTGAGATTGGGACAACCTTAGGCGTTAGTGGGACCAGCATACATTCAATATTGCATAAACATTTGACTGTCAAAAAAATTTGTTCGCGTTGGATCCCGCACAATTTATCAATCGCCCAAAAAAAGGCTCGTGTCAATTGGTCGAAAGAAATGCTCAAAAAATACGGTCGCGGTGCTTCGAAACACGTCTATGACATCGTGACAGGTGATGAATCGTGGATTTACGCGCATGAGCCCGAAAGTAAACAGCAGTCGACTGTCTGGGTGTTTCAAGATGAGCCAAATCCAACAAAAGTTGTTCGCGCACGAAGCACTTCCAAGCAAACGGTCGCCTGTTTTTTCGGAAAAACTGCACATGTCGCAACCGTACCACTAGAACAACGCAGAACAGTCAATTCTGAGTGGTACACAACCATTTGTTTGCCAGTTGTCTTCCAAAAAATCAGGAAAACCAACCGCCGAAGACGGATCACTCTTCATCACGACAATGCGTGCTCTTACACATCGGCTGCGACAACTGCATTTTTGAGCACCCAAAACATCGATTTGATGGGTCATCCGCCGTATAGTCCTGACTTGGCGCCGAATGACCTCTTTTTATTCCCGTACGTAAAAAACAAACTGAGAGGTCAACGTTTTTCGACACCTGAAGAAGCGGTTGATGCATTCAGAATGCATGTGTTGGAGATACCTCAATCAGAGTGGCAAAAGTGCTTCGACAATTGGTTCAAACGCATGCAAAAGTGTATAGATCTTCATGGGGAATATTTTGAAAAACAATAAAGTGATTTTCGATGATCAATATTAGTTTTTGTTCTCTAATCCCCAAATATAAAAGGCAACCCTCGTACCACTCGTTGCGAAGACTTTCTGCCTTATTCTTTATAAAGCTCTCCATTCTGTTCAACCATGCTTACAACATGGGGTACTTTCCCCAAGCTTGGAGGCACGCTATCATTTGTACAATAGCAAAAGTTGGGAAACCAACGTATCACCCCTCACGCTTTCGCCCTATCTCGCTTCTCACTTGCATCAGCAAAATATATGAAAAATTCATATACGAGAAGCTAAATAACTTTGTCAGTGCCAGGCACCTAATACCTGATTTCCAATTTGGATTTCGAAGAGCGCACAGCACCACTATGGCTCTCAATTTATTTGAAAACCACGTCTGCGTGCGGCTCTTTAATAAGGAACCCACCGTTGCGGTAAGCCTAGACATTGAAAAAGCTTTTGATACGACTTGGATCGAAGGTCTCGCTTTTAAATTATTGAATACTGGCCTCAGTAGAAGGCGATGTAGTATCATCTACCAGTTGTTCGAAACAGAACCTTCAAGGTTAGAGTGAATGGAAAGCTTTCCCGAACTTTTCACGCCGCTGCAGGCTTACCACAGGGCTCCATTCTAGGCCCCATCTTATTCAATATTTACACCTCCGGTATTCCTCGCCCTGTGGACGGGAGAGTAAACCAGATATGCTACGCGGATGACGTCCTAGTGTACACGTCAACCAAAGGCCCTAACCTCGCCACAAATCGACTCAACCGTCACTTGGACGAACTGTATCAGTATTACAGTCGATGGAAAATACGACTTAATCCATCCAAAGCAGTAGCCATAATTCTGAGTAGTAAACACTCCCAACCTGCTTCTCGATATTCACAGAATATTCAAATAAAAATGGGAGATACTACGATTAGACCACAGGACAAGATGAAATATCTTGGGGTCACTTATACCCCAAAAATGAATTTCATCAAACATGTGACCCACATTCTCCAAAGGGGCCTCGGTCGGTCTAAGCAACTGCACAACATCTTGAAGTGGAGCAACAAAGTTGACACCAAAGTTAAGCTTCTCTGCTATAAGCAGCTAATCCGATCTGGAATATCGTACGCCTTTCCCATATGGTCCTGCATATCTTCGGCTCAAATGGAAAGACTTCGGGTTTTCGAAAGGAAACTCCTCAGAAGATGCACCAATCATTCTAGAAGGCCTGACGGTCGTCATTACCCCAACTCTCACCTATACGAAGGCGCCTCCATTACCCCTATCGACGAGTACTTGCTTCAATTAGCATATAAGTACCTCGAAAACATTCAGAACAGCGAGAACCTACTTGTACGGGACTCTTGCGTTCTTGACCCTTCTCTCTCTCGATCTCTTCGGATCAAACCCCCACAATTTCTTCTTCAGTACAAAACTGAAGAAAGCACCCTTCCCAACAACATTCCCCTCTATAATAGAGGATTCCTGGACCCATCCCATAGGGTCTACAATTAACAAACCAAACACACGAACGCACAGTACAAGACGGCACAAACACAAACATACACACCGACCAAAGAGCAGATTATCAGACGCCAAAGACGTGATCTGCGTTTACTACCGCACCCAAGACCCACCGGTCTTGTAAGATTTCTTTCCCACCATCCCTCTATAAAAGTAGTTAGAGAACACTTGGACTAACACTGTCCACACTATCCTTGGATACCCCCCCTTTTTTCTTCTCTTTTCAGATGCCGCGAGACCGAGCCCAATATCCTCACGGATGTGGGTGATTCTGGTTATCGCAAGATGACCAGAAGTCAGAGACAAGATGAAGGACACATATGTCCTGTCTCGCCAAATTCGGCCTTCTCGCCACATTTTTTTTTTTTTTTTTGTAAAATCATACTTACCTGGCGTAGGGGTTATCGTGATCAAGAAGGCGGTTCCCCCGGAGTGAGGTCTGGCCATTGCACCTTCGGTTAGATTGACCTCCGCGATTGTCCCTAATGTGGATAACTCGTTCGTGCAATTTTTGTTAGTCGGGAAGAGCGTTCGCGCCGTCCCGGTATTAGATTTACAAATATTAGATTATTTTTAATAATAATTGTTTTTACTAATATTAAATTGTTTTTACTAATATTAAATTGTTTTTAATAATAATTATATTTACTAATATTAAATTATTTTTGTTCGTACAGTACTTGTGTGAGCGACGGAAAACAATATATCGGATGTGGAATATGCGTACGAAATAGGCGACGATATACAGTCCTTGGGTTCCTTGGCAAAAATTATTTTAGCATACTTTGAAATGAACCCATGCCATGGACCAAAACAAAAGGAAGTTATTGTTTCGTGGCAAACATTTATGATTTCCTCTCTTTTGTAAGCCGTGTCCTATCGTCGTCTTCCCAGTAGAAAACATTGTCATTCTTATGGAGATGTTTGATGGATAAGTATATTATTATTTTTTTAAGTGGATCCAGAACACGGTTATTTGATGTGCGGAAAGTTTGATTTAAACAACGATAGTGATAGGAAAAACAATAGGGAGAGTATGTGTGGCCTGTTGCAATGATGCAATGTACGTTACGTGCATCTGAGAATCTTTTATGAGTTGTGAACTGTTTTTGGTTTTGTAACTCATCAAGAGCCGAAGGTACTGTTTTTGAAAACTGTCCCAATATATGTGAATTAATTGAGTTAAAGTTTTTGGACGAATGAATTGCATAAGATGGATGGAGATTTCTTGTATCTTCAGCAAATCCCAAACACTTTGCCACATTTTCTGTAGCCTTGGGGATGTGTCCATTTTAGTTAAAGAATCGAGTTAGTGCGGGTGTCAAAAATTGAAAGTTCTCTGGATTCGACGATTCTAATACCGTTCACAGATGTGGGATGAGTTTTCGAAGCAATAATTTCCATTTAGTTAGGTAATTGTTCTGGGTAATTGTTGGGGAGGTTGGAATTCAATGAGTTAACATACTCATACTGCCGTGCCTAGGCCTATGCATATAAAGCATAGCAAGACAAGACTGATCGCTTACCCATTATCATCATTGATACTCAATACTAAGACGATACTGAAGACTCATACTACTCAAGACAGTGAGAGCTGATAGAAGATACATACAACATTAGAAACTTATACGTCTTAATTAGTTTAAATTTGAAAAAAAAATTAATAAAGAAAATTTAAAAAATTTTAACTTAATAATAAAAAAAAAAAAAACCTTGTTGATTAGGTTTGTTGTTTCTCTTACTGGTTTTTGTTTTTCTTTTGTTTCTTTTCTTCTCCACGCGTTTCTTGTCTCTTTTTCGCTTATCTGTTCACATGCTCTGTGGCTGATACAACATGGACACTCCTCTCGTAGCGTGGGCCATCAGCCGGATTAGGACATGATAGCTCTCATAAAGAGATTGAAGGAGGACCTCGAGGCTCTCAGGGCTGAGAACGCGGTCCTAAAAAATAGAGTGTCGCTACCGGTTGCCTGCCAACACCACCCCCATCATCATCACCATCATCACCTGTCGCCAAAAAGTTCCCGAACCCTGCGATAACTAAAAATCACCCGAAAATCGTGCCTCCGCAGGAGCCTTGCCCTCCGAGGACAACACCGGTGGTTAATCCAAAACCAAAGGCTACTTGTGTTCTCAACAGTGTCCAGCCAGAGGGCGGGGTCTGCCCACCCGTTTCTAAGAAGAAGCAGCAACCCGGGGTCTTTACACGAGACCTCTATTTAAAAAAATTGGTCGGTGACATGAACCGACTAGGGATTTCCAACTTCAAGGCAAAGACTTGAAGCCCATCCCTAAACAAAATCATGACCTACGATAGGGAAACCTACCACAAGGTTAACGACAACCTCAAGGTCAAGGAGGTAAATTATTACACCTTCGCCCCGGCCGACGAAAAATCAAGGACAATCCTCTTAAAACGAGTCGCTGCCTCTTGGGGAAAAGGACGACATCGTAACTGCTCTTCAGACAACATTTCCTAGCGTCAAATTCATTGACGTCAAAAATTACCCCCCCCCCCCCCGCCCCAGCACACAACGGCTTGTGAACATCAGACCACAAAAATACAGCAAGCTGAACATATGGCAGCTTCACCTTGCCCCAGGAACCGACATCGATTCCATAATACGGACAAAGTCGCTTCCAGTCTTGCATCAGCAATTTATCTTCGAGGTATTTCATAACAGAGAAATGCCCCAATGCAGACGTTGCCAACGTTTCGGGCATGTCTCCCGAAAGTGCAACATGAGTCGCCGCTGCGTTCGTTGCGGAAAATCCCACGATATTGGCTAGTGCGAACTACTGCTAGCAAAATACGACCCCGCAACAAATATGCGGGATGAAATAACAGACTTTGGAAGACAGGCCACACAGAACCTCGTCCAAAATGGATTTACATTTGCCGACGTGCTTAGGGGACAGCAGACAAAGAACATAAAAACTCTCCCAACTCCTCCCCCCGCCCTCAAAAATATACTCAAGCCCCTAAGCGTGCCCCGGTAAAGGCCAACACGACGCCTCAAACTCAAGCGGTGGTGCAAAAGCCCCCGAGGGGCAATCTTCAATGCTCCAGAAACTACTTAGTTTCTCCCGCTTGATTGAAGATATTCGACCCCGATACGAGAAACTATCAACCGAGGCTGAGAGGGAGGCACTCCTTTTCACTCCATACGCAAGACATACCCTCCACAATGGATTCCAAAATTAAAGTTATCCTCATAAATGTCAACTCCCTTGTTTCGCATTCCAAGCGTATGATAGTCTCTGACTTCATAAAGCAAAACCGGGCGGACGTGGTACTTGTAACGGACACTAGGTTGCATCCATGTCACCGTCCCGTATTCCCAAACTTCTCCATGATTCGAAGAGATCGAACCCTCATTGGCGGTCCCACCATCAACGGAGTTGGCACTTGTATACTGGTTAATAGCTGACTTCGCCATGAAGCTATTGACCTCCCACACCTTGAATCCATAGAGGTCTGTGGAGTTGAACTGCATCTGGCTAATAATGGTAGAGTGAATATATACTCCGTATACCACTCGCATAAAACTAATAACGGCCCCATTAATCCCGAAGATATCGGCAAACTAATAAGGACCTCGGGCCATACACCCTTCATCATAGGCGGCGATTTTACCTCCAGGCATCCCCACTAGAACAACTCTGTCTCTTGCTCAAATGGCACAAAACTGTATCAATGGTACACCGCAAGCACGTATGCCCTCAACTTCGAAATAGTCGCACCTACGGTTGGTACTCGAGGTAACTCAATCCTGGACATATTTTTTGTGTCCAAAGACTTACTTCCACAAATCACTCCTCCGCAAGTTTCAGCGGGTATATCTGACCACAACGCTGTGACCAAATTCATTCGCGGCTATCGAGCATCCCGGGCTCATATCAGATACATACCCGATTATGGGCGGACAAATTGGGACAACTTCAATATTACATTGAACGATAAACTCCACCAATTCTCTCTTCCCGCTGACGGGAACCTAACGACGGTTGAGATAAACGACGCTGCAAAACGACTTCACGAGATTCTAGTTGAAACTTCGGAGACTCATGTCCCGAAGTACAAACTTGAAAAGACTTATCAAATTCCCCATGACGACTTTACTCTTCGTCTCATCCGGGAGCGTAAAAAGCTCTGCAGAATGGGATATCGTCACTGCTTTACGCAAAGGGAGCCACTATTGCGATCCATTATTCACAATATTGGTACACTGATAAAACAGAGAATCCAAAACAATCGTACCCGATAATTGGAAGACAAACTGAAGGGTATTCAGATGCACCAGAACGTTTATAATAATGTTAAAAAGATATGTGGCACTTCCCGTATCACTGGGCCAATCGTGCACAATGGTGTTGTTGTTAATAACGACACCAATAAAGCAAATATCATCGGAGAGACCTTCGAAAACAATCACAAACTTACTTTACAGGATGGAAACCCGGACACGAATGCCATCATTAGTTCAGAGGTCCACAGTAAGAGCCTGGTTAAATCTCGAAGCCCTAAGAAGTCACCCGGTATCGACAACATGTCATACGAGAGTTGCCTCTTATGTTTCGGGATTTGGCAACCCTAGTGTTGCAATCCGGCAATTGACAGGTCTGTCGTAAAGTTGGACATTTTTGAGGTTATACGCACTAAGAACGTTTTGACATACGAGCACTATTTGTGTTGTTTACAGTAACTTAAAAGATTCATCTCGGCCCAAAAATGGAATTAAATCGTCAACATTTTCGTGCGATTATTTTTTACAACTTTCGGCGTTGATTAACTCAGCAACAGTGCATGGATGAACTTAATTCAATTTTTGGCGATCAAGCTCCATCAAGGACCAGTGTTTATCGATGGTATGGTGAATTCAGTCGTGGTCGTAGTTCACTCCAAGATGAATTTCGTGAAGGTCGTCCAAAATCAGTTGTTGTTCCGAAAACCATTGATGCTGTGCGCAATCTGATATTGGAAGATCGTCATGTGACCTATCGTGAGATTGGGACAACCTTAGGCGTTAGTGGGACCAGCATACATTCAATATTGCATAAACATTTGACTGTCAAAAAAATTTGTTCGCGTTGGATCCCGCACAATTTATCAATCGCCCAAAAAAAGGCTCGTGTCAATTGGTCGAAAGAAATGCTCAAAAAATACGGTCGCGGTGCTTCGAAACACGTCTATGACATCGTGACAGGTGATGAATCGTGGATTTACGCGCATGAGCCCGAAAGTAAACAGCAGTCGACTGTCTGGGTGTTTCAAGATGAGCCAAATCCAACAAAAGTTGTTCGCGCACGAAGCACTTCCAAGCAAACGGTCGCCTGTTTTTTCGGAAAAACTGCACATGTCGCAACCGTACCACTAGAACAACGCAGAACAGTCAATTCTGAGTGGTACACAACCATTTGTTTGCCAGTTGTCTTCCAAAAAATCAGGAAAACCAACCGCCGAAGACGGATCACTCTTCATCACGACAATGCGTGCTCTTACACATCGGCTGCGACAACTGCATTTTTGAGCACCCAAAACATCGATTTGATGGGTCATCCGCCGTATAGTCCTGACTTGGCGCCGAATGACCTCTTTTTATTCCCGTACGTAAAAAACAAACTGAGAGGTCAACGTTTTTCGACACCTGAAGAAGCGGTTGATGCATTCAGAATGCATGTGTTGGAGATACCTCAATCAGAGTGGCAAAAGTGCTTCGACAATTGGTTCAAACGCATGCAAAAGTGTATAGATCTTCATGGGGAATATTTTGAAAAACAATAAAGTGATTTTCGATGATCAATATTAGTTTTTGTTCTCTAATCCCCAAATATAAAAGGCAACCCTCGTACCACTCGTTGCGAAGACTTTCTGCCTTATTCTTTATAAAGCTCTCCATTCTGTTCAACCATGCTTACAACATGGGGTACTTTCCCCAAGCTTGGAGGCACGCTATCATTTGTACAATAGCAAAAGTTGGGAAACCAACGTATCACCCCTCACGCTTTCGCCCTATCTCGCTTCTCACTTGCATCAGCAAAATATATGAAAAATTCATATACGAGAAGCTAAATAACTTTGTCAGTGCCAGGCACCTAATACCTGATTTCCAATTTGGATTTCGAAGAGCGCACAGCACCACTATGGCTCTCAATTTATTTGAAAACCACGTCTGCGTGCGGCTCTTTAATAAGGAACCCACCGTTGCGGTAAGCCTAGACATTGAAAAAGCTCTTGATACGACTTGGATCGAAGGTCTCGCTTTTAAATTATTGAATACTGGCCTCAGTAGAAGGCGATGTAGTATCATCTACCAGTTGTTCGAAACAGAACCTTCAAGGTTAGAGTGAATGGAAAGCTTTCCCGAACTTTTCACGCCGCTGCAGGCTTACCACAGGGCTCCATTCTAGGCCCCATCTTATTCAATATTTACACCTCCGGTATTCCTCGCCCTGTGGACGGGAGAGTAAACCAGATATGCTACGCGGATGACGTCCTAGTGTACACGTCAACCAAAGGCCCTAACCTCGCCACAAATCGACTCAACCGTCACTTGGACGAACTGTATCAGTATTACAGTCGATGGAAAATACGACTTAATCCATCCAAAGCAGTAGCCATAATTCTGAGTAGTAAACACTCCCAACCTGCTTCTCGATATTCACAGAATATTCAAATAAAAATGGGAGATACTACGATTAGACCACAGGACAAGATGAAATATCTTGGGGTCACTTATACCCCAAAAATGAATTTCATCAAACATGTGACCCACATTCTCCAAAGGGGCCTCGGTCGGTCTAAGCAACTGCACAACATCTTGAAGTGGAGCAACAAAGTTGACACCAAAGTTAAGCTTCTCTGCTATAAGCAGCTAATCCGATCTGGAATATCGTACGCCTTTCCCATATGGTCCTGGATATCTTCGGCTCAAATGGAAAGACGTCGGGTTTTCGAAAGGAAACTCCTCAGAAGATGCACCAATCACTCTAGAAGGCCTGACGGTCGTCATTACCCCAACTTTCACCTATACGAAGTCGCCTCCATTACCCCTGTCGACGAGTACTTGCTTCAATTAGCATATAAGTACCTCGAAAACATTCAGAACAGCGAGAACGAACTTGCACGGGACTCTTGCGTTCTTGACCCTTCTCTCTCTCTCGATCTCTTCGGATCAACCCCCCACAATTTCTTCTTCAGTACAAAACTGAAGAAAGCACCCTTCCCTTCACAACAACCCCCTCTATAATAGAGGATTCCTGGACCCATCCCATAGGGTCTACTATTAACAAACCACACATACGAACGCACAGTACAAGACGGCACAAACACAAACATACACACCGACCAAAGCGCAGATTATCAGACGCCAAAGACGTGATCTGCGTTCACTACCGCACTCAAGACCTACCGGTCTTGTATGATTTCCTTCCCACCATCCGTCTATAAAAGTAGTTAGAGAACACCCGGACTAACACTGTCCACACTATCGTTGGATATCCCCCGTTTTTCTTTTCTTTTCAGATATCGCGAGACCGAGCCCAACATCCTCACGGATGTGGTTGATTCTGGTTACCGCAAGATGACCAGAAGTCAGAGACAAGATGAAAGACACATCTGTTCTTGTCTCGCTAAAGTCAGCCCTCTCGCAACCCATTTTTTTTTTTTTTTTTTTTATTCAATGAGTTGAACATACCCTTAATGTTTGGTGATTAGGTGCGAAAATCTTGACGTAAAGTCACCAGCAAGCTAGTGAATTATTATGATTATAATAACGAAGGTGAGGCATTTCATACATTTGTAAATATTGGAACGAATGTATGAAACAGGAAACAAATATCTTCTATAATGTACGAGTAATAGCCATTCCGTATAATATAACTACATCTCAATTGATCTCACTGACATTGTAAACAGAACATAGTTTCCGAAAACAAAGACCAATTATCAAGTTAAATTATGGGGATATACTGAAAAGCTGAAGCATGAAGATCTCGAGTTTACCGCGGAAAACCGTTCACCAAAACCAAGGCAAGAAGGGATAACCGGAAGCTACCCTTCTATTTGGTCCAATTATTATCGAGCAGCAAAATTAGTGGTCTAAGCAAGAAATTTGTTTTTAAATTGGTAGCGCTGATGTAGAGTTTTGCAAAATCCCACTACTCCCCCAAATATATTCATATCTTAAACAGTATCAGTACATACACCTTATACTGAATATCTAAATCCCAACCTATTGTTTTGGCTATATTTTGATAACGAATTATATTTCCCTTTTCTTTATTATATATTTAATAACAATTATAAGGGGGCGCTCCACCCCTGTTATTGGCTACATATGCTTATCCCCACAGCCGAAAACGGATCTATCCAATCCCATTTAGTCGGTTGGTAACAGAGAGGAAGGTAAGTAATCCTAAACACCACTTGAATTAAATCCGCTCGTCGTTCTTAGGAGTATGTCTAAGTATTTTTTTATTTTTAATGGACACAACATCTATGTTTTAGTGGACACAACTTAAACGTAGGAATTTAACGTATAGCCGCCACGAACTTTAGATGCTCGTTTTTTCCGATATCTCACAACCAACTCCGCTGTATTTCTCCTCGCCTGCCCGAACGAAAATTGTTTCCCTCGATCGTGTGGATCGATGGATACATTTGTTGTACTTCTGGTTTCTGGGAGCGTGTGTCTTAATCCTTAAAAGGACTAAGAGATCTCTTATAAAAGTGCCCGAAAACCTGTCGCACAACAGGGTTCGTTTGCCGTGCTTCCTTTGAGTCCAAAGGGAAGAGCAACGTCCTTAGATATGGGTCGAATGTCTTTTTCTTCTTTTGGTCTTCCAGGCCAGGTGAAATGAAAACAAGGTTTGCTTTGTTTTCCTCAAGTATATGCGTTTTATTATTTCAAATTAAAGATCGGCCTTTCTCCTGGGCACTTCCTCCAGGGACAATGGACGAATTTAAACTGCGGCCCGGAGATCTTTTTTTTTTTTTTTTATAAAACGCTGTCTTTATTGACCATTAAAAGTTTAGTTACATAAGTTTACAGCTAACTTAACTAAGTTGTGACAAATTTACTTACAATGCCTAGAACATTTTTCCAAGTAATATTTAAATTGAGGTCTTACGTCTAAGGAGATCTATAAGATACAATTTATTAGTATGACTCCTGGAAAGGTCATGAAAACCAGGATGGATTGGATTGTCAATGTTTACAATAAATATTCTTAAAACTACTTATCTCTACTTAAATCTAGCTTATATCTAAGGTAGTTAAATAAATTCACATATAGTCATTTAGAACAAATTTGACTAGTCTTAAGCTTAAGTTGAGATTCCATACTTTACATACCCTAAGGAGGGAAGGGAGCGGCAGAGGGAGGTCTCTCCACCGACTGCTCGTTAAAGGAAAGAACCCGAGAAAAGGGTTGAATGTTTGAGTATTTGAAGTGGTTAAGATCGGTTACCCTGTTATGGTAGATGATTTCGTTCGCATCATTTACTAATCTTCCTGAGTAGAAGAGAGCCTTTAAATGGAGTGCATGAAGATAGGGATTTGATGCATTGTGGCTGGGGAGGCTAAGGGAATTGATGAGAGGGTTTGGATTGGCTGACAGGTTTTCAATGAATCTTATCGACAATTCCAGGAACCTTCTATCCAATCTCTCCAGGCCGACGGAGTGGTATAGCGTAAGGCTTCCGATATATTTGTGGGAGTCGCGCTGTCGACGTAGCCCTGTGATTAGTCTGAAACACTTCCTTTCGAAGATACGAAGTTTTTCCATTTGAGAGGGAGAGATATGGAACCAGATGGGACAAGCGTAAGTAAGTGTGGGCCTGATGATTTGTTTATAAAGTAGAAGTTTGACTTGTTGAGAGAGACCATCTGCCTTCCACATTACTTTCCGACAAAGGTTCAGCTGTATCCCCGCTTTGCGGATGACATTGTTTATGTGAGTCGTGAAAGAGAGATTATTTTCGAAAGTAATGCCCAAGTATTTTAGTGATTTAGATGGTTTTATGAGGGTGTTGCAGAGGTTGAGTTGGATTTTTGAATGGTTACGTACCGTGTTATTGGTACAGTGAACGTTTCTACCTTTAAATACAATCATCTGAGTTTTGTTGGGGTTTAAGCGGATCTTCCATTTAAGGAAGTAGGAGGAAAGAATTTGGAGGAATTCATTTACGCGGTTTCTGGCAGATAATACGAGCCTGCTGCTGGAGTAGACAAGGGTATCGTCTGCGTAGTTGAGGATTCGAGTATTCGGTGAGACGGGTTGAGGAATATCAGATGTGTATAGTAAATATAAGAGGGGGCCCAGAATGGATCCTTGGGGGACTCCTGCTGTTATTGAGTACGTCTGGGAAAGGGTGGAATTTATCTTGACCATGACATCGCCAGGTCCGCTTCTAACAAATTTAGTTATCTTTTTAGAGCTAAACAATATTTTACTCGAAAAAAAAAATATTCTTTTTAGAGCTAAAAAATATTTAACTAAGGTCACTCTCGACCTATTTGAGACCATGCAGAGACAGGCGATCAGCGTCGGGACCGCAGTCGCTATCGCATCGAAAGCGCGTAGCGGACCTTTGTCTGTTTTAGGATATTATCACGGAGAATGTTCCAAAGAGATTCGTTGTTATTCCGCGAAATTCGGTTTATTTGCGCTTCACGAGATAATCTGACATATTCCACCACTTTGCAGTCCATCTCCCGACAGCACGCACATCAAAACTCGTTTGGTTACAGAACGAGAAACCGAGGGCCGAGGGTGGTGTGGTAATGGAGTGTTGTACTTCTGGTTTCGGGGAGTGTGTGTCTTAATCCTTAAAAGGACTAAGAGATCTCTTATAAAAGTTCCCGAAAACCTGTCGCACAACAGGGTTCGTTTGCCGTGCTTCCTTTGAGTCCAAAGGGAAGAGCAACGTCCTTGGATATGGGTCGAATGTCCTTTTCTTCTTTTGGTCTTCCAGGCCAGGTGAAATGAAAAACCGGGTGTTCTAGTTTTCAGATTTTATTTCTTCTCCCACTGGGGTATCTCCTCCAGGGACAAGATACGAATTTAAACTGCGGCCCGGAGATCACGAAACCATTCCTTTATAAAGGAAAAGGAATCGAAAATTGTATCTCAAAGATACACATTTTCGTGCAACAATCTCGATCTTTTGGATATTTCGAGCGAGATGTTGTGTTTACACAAGATAAGAAATCAATTTCTTGAATTCTTACGAAACCATTACGCAGATGTGTGAATGTATCTGCTTTTGAGTTTTTGTTTGTTTAATTCAATGGAATTTTTAGGATAGAGATAACAATCTCTGAATTTTGGATTTGGGTGATGCTGTGGAGCAAATATAGAACAATAAACGAATATTGGATTCGTTTATTGTGAATTTTAATTTTAATTTTGATTCTGGATTTAATTATGCCGTGGGGGCAAATGTTATGCGATAAACGAATGTTTGATTTGTTTATTGCGAATTTTGGATAATGTTTGGGTTTTTTCAGGTTTTGATAGGATTTTGGATTAGGAATGGGAGAAAAAGATGGTAGGGCTTTTTGGAGCACTACATCCTCCCCTCCTTGAAAAAAAGAAAATTGATCTTTATGAGATTAATTTTCTAGAAAATGGTGTGATTGGGAATAAGGATGATAGTATCGTGATTCCGTTACATATGCCTGATATTTTCTAACATAGTAGCTTTATGTATACAATATTTATTATAAGTGTGTAATTTTTGTTCTTTGTTTTTTTTCTTAATATTTTATGTATTCATTTTTATGGTCGTGTATCCAAGTTTCCACAATGGTTATTTATATAATAAAAATATTTTCTTTTGAAATTTTGTACAAATATAATTTTGTTTTTAAGGTTTGAATTTTCTTAGTATAGGTGTGTTTAACAGTAATTGTTGGTTATCCAAAATAAAGTTTTCTTATATAAAGTATTTTATTTTGAGTTAAGGGTATATTCATTTAGTTTGGTTTTGGTTATATGTACAATAGACATTTGGTTTTAAAATTTCATATAATTTGTTTTTTTTCATGTTGGTTAAACATTGTATTAGAAGGAAACATTTGATTCTAAAAATTTTCGTTTTGATTTAAAGTAAATATTTTCTTATTTTCTGCGTGTAAGGTTAATTGTAGAATGTTTTATAATTACATAAGTATTTGAATTCATTTTATTAAATTTAACTTTAGGTTTTTTTTTTTTGTTTTTATTTTTATAAAGTACTATTTGTAAAAGGGTACTTTGTAAAAGGATACATAGATAAGTAAGGTTTTTATGGTTTATTCTTACAATTTGTGTATTACATCGAATTTTCATTGTTTATATACTCGTATAAATTTTCATTATTTACATATATTAATTTTGTTCTTTTTTTTTTTCATTGTCCTTATTAGTCGGGCGTTTATTTATTTATATAATTTTTCCACGTATTTGAACGTACAATTTAATTCTATAACTTTTCCTTTTTTTTTTTTTATATAAAAATGTTCGTACTTTCTTAGTATTTCTTAGGTGAAAACTGTTTTGTATTTATATTAGAAGTTCTTATTTTAACACTGTTTTGTAAGTTTTGTTTTTTGTATTTTCGCTTTTTTCATATATATATATAATGTGTTTTTTCTTATAATTTAAGATTATTTATTATTATTACAAAATTTTGTTGTTGTTGTTTATTTATTTAAGTTAGTGGTGGTTATTTAAAACATGATATAAACTTATTTTATTAAGTGCGTTAATATTTGTTTTTATCTATATATTTATTTTTGTTTTGTTTGTTTTTTTTTCTCTTTTTTTTTTTTTTGGTATTAAAAGTGTTGTATACTATTTACAAAATTATTTTATTCGTATACAATTATTTGAAGTGAACATTTTTGAAGCAAATTTTAAATACATTGTCGTAGTGTTATATATATATTTTTTTTTTTGACTTTATTTTTTTTTTTTGTAAGTTTACCTATACATATATGCATTTATTTATTTCTCTTTTTTTTTTTTAAGGTTATCTATACATATATACATTTTTTCTTCAACTTTTATTTTTCTTTTATTTTGAGTTTCTTATTTGTGATTGCCTAATCCGCAAATGGTTTTATATTATTGATGTGGTCAAATCTTCGAGCAGAAGAGAATGCGCTTATTCACTTGTTTAAGTATATATTTGCTAATCGGAAGTCAATTTGCTTCGTTTTAAATTTTTCTTTAAATTTGTGGAAGACTTCCCAAGCTTTCTTCGGGTTTGGCTGTGTAACATAGTTCAAACTTTCGAGCGACAATATGTTAAAAGAATAATAAAGTTTCGAGATTAAGATTTGAAACTTTCTTTTATTCGTAAGTGGAGGTACGATTTTTTGGTCAGATTTTATTTGTAGAGTCTATTTTGAAATTTGGATAATGAGAGAAACGAGGGAGACGATGTGGACAAACAAATTACTGAAACGAGGAATGTGTTCGACTGCAATTTTGATATGACTGTTATCTACAAGCTTACTCTTTTCTAACGAGAAAATTAGTTGTTTTTCAATCTTACATTTTGCTGGGACTCTTAGTACCGCAGGCTTACATTTTGCTGAGATTTCTTGTTTCTCGGGCTTACAATCAGCTGGGAGTTCTTGCTCCTCAGGCTTACATTTTGCCGATATTATATGTTTGTGAATTTCCATTACCTGTTGTGATCGTGGATGCAACTTTATGAAATCGATTTTGGCATTTCGTTTTAAATTTTCTGGGGATATTAGAGTTTCAGGTTCATGTTTTCCTGAACTCAGTCTTCGGCAGTTTCCTTACCTTTTCTGTTACCACAAACTTTATTTAAATGGGGAGAGGAAGATTCAAGGCTGGTTGGTTTCGTTGTGTTTGTCACAGCATCAGATCCGGCCCGTAGACAAACGGATTCGGATGTTGACTCACGAACGGTGTTAGCCAATTTTTCATGAATGCCTGTATTATCCGTGGAAGACACCTCGTAAGGCGTGGCATTCTGAATATTTTCCTTGACCTCATTTTTGTTCCCTAAAGGCTGCTCGAGTTCTACCATAGTTCTCTTCTTTACAGCGAATTTAAGGAATCCCTTTTCAAAGTTAATGTGGCACTGGTGCTTCGTAAGGAAATCGCTTCCCAGTATGCCATCGTGTTGGAAGTCTACGTTGCTTCCCACTACAAATAGATTATGCTTAAAGGGTATGGAGTGCCTATCAGTTCTGAATTCGAACTCCCCCAATACCTTTCCGCATGTGCTGACCGTTTTCCCAGCAATGGTGGATATAGTCACTGGGTCTGAATTGTCTACAGATTGTTCAATATAAGGATTATCTAATTTGATCAGGCTGATGTCGGCGCCTGTATCGATAAGGAAAGTCGAGTATTGTTTATCCGATGGATTAAATTTTACACGTATTACTGGCTCCTTAAATTCAGGGCAGAAAAATACGCGCATTTCAAAATTTACATCGGGGTGGGGTGTATATCGGCGATTGTCTGCACTCGAGAAGGATTGCCGTTGCTCGCTGCCCGAGTGAGTTCGTTTCCCTGTTGTGAATTGGATACCCTGTTAATATTTTGATTTTGTCGGGTATTTCGATTTACAATGCGGGGCGAGTTTGTTATTGTCCTATTTTGAGATTGATTTGGCTGAGTTCTGAAAGGATTTCTACTCGTTGAAGGTTGGTCCTGGTTTCGCATATGAGCTAATCTGGTTCTGCACTCTGCCTGAGTGTGATTATACTTTCGACAGTATGTGCATTGGAGACGTCCAACCTCTGTCTTAATGCGTTGGGGGACGAAATTTGGAAAATTTGTGTTGCGATAATAAGTCGCAGAAGTATGTCCCCTCTTGTTGCATGTTTGGCAAACAATTAGTTGGTTTCTCCTAAAATTGTTAGTGGAAGTTTGCATTGAGTTATCGCTGTTCAATCTTTGAGATTGTTCCAAAGCGTAGCTAATGGCCGCTTTGAGATTTGAAGCCCTATGCGCTTTTACTAAGATTTTGAGGCTGGAATTTCGTATCCCATCCTCAAACGTATTTAAAGCGAGTCTTTGATTTTCAGCCAGAAGATAAGTTCTGACTGCAGGATCAGATGAACTAGCGTATGTGGCGCTGTCCAATTCATGCAGGTGGTGTGTGAGTCTAGTTGAAAATTCTTTCACACCCTCCTTGCTATCCTGTTTTGTTGCCACTAAGTTATTTTGGGCAGCAGACCTAGAGATGAGAGGTTTAAATTCTCCCTCTAATTCTGAAACAAGATCTTCCCAAGTAGAAATAATTTTATGTCTGATAGAACCACGCGCCGGTCCCTGCAATCTGGTTTTGACCACCCTTAGAATAAAGGACTTCTGATTGTCATCTTGTGCGTGTGAGAACAAAATGTCTCCACAAGAGACGAAACCCTCTAATTCGTCAGGATTACCGTTAAATATCGGCACGAGTCCCAGTATGTCACTTAATCCTATTGGTAAGTTCATTCTAGAACTCTGTTCGCGTGTTTCCATACGTACGGTTTCCGATATTTCGTCCTCGCGATTTTGTATGAGCTCGGGCTCAGGTCTCTGCGAACGCGTACCCGGTTTATTTTTGTCGCTCACGACATATTTGTGAAACAGACCTTCCCAAATGATGGTGAAAAGGGGTAGAGAACCAAGAGATGAGATCTTCATTATGATGGCCAAGAGAAAAGACAAGACCAACGACAAGAGAAATGTCTTCAAAAATTTTTTGTTTTGATCCTATTAGAAAGCCTTTGTTCTACTTAAGGTGAGAGAATCCACCCTTTCGCCCTATGGAAAAAGTGTCTAAACCTAAAATGGATTTTCGAAGAGCCACAGATGAGTCAAAGGAAAAGATTCAACCCAAAGAAAATTTTCCAAAACAGACGCTAAGGACAAGGACCAAGAATTTTGATTTGTTCGTTATTGTTTTAGCTTGTCACGTAAGAAAAATTTTCCCAAAAGAAAATGTATGTATATATGTTTATGTGTATAATTAATTAAAATATATATCAAAAAATAAATAATAAAACCAAATTTGTAGTTAATTTTTGTGTGGGGGGTTTTTTATTTTGTCCCCTTTTGAAGAATAAAATTGTTGATATTTTTGAAAAATAAATGTGTATATGTATATGTTTATAAGAATTAAGAATGGTTTTATAAGTTTATTAAAAATGTTTTCTATGAGTTGAAATAGTTTTGGAAAATATATGCATATTGTCTATGTGTAAAAATTTGATAAAATGATCGAATAAATTTATTTGTAACAAGATATATTGAAATTTTGCCTAGAAAAAAAATTTCTATAGTTCACTTGATTGATTTTGTATTATTCTATTATCCCATTATGGCACTTGTGTGGATATTTGTATTTTTGTGGTGTATATTCTCATTAGAAGAGAAGGAGAAAAAAAAAATATAAAAGATCAAATTTCATTTAAATCCACAAATCAAAATTTAGGGGGTTTTCTTGATCCCCATGTGAAAAGAAAATTTTTATTTCAAATTACGGAAAAGTATTTAAAAAGAAAGACAAATAACAAAATTTAACTTGTTCTTGGCATCCCCTTTCAATTTACAAATTTTCAAAATTAAAAGGAATTTATTTTGGGGAGCCAATCACTATCACCGGAATCGTATGATTTAATTTTTTTTCACTTTTCACTTTACAAATAAATAAAAATTTAATACCTGTGTTTTCTAGCTGCAGGTTTGTTGGGTGTCCTGTTGTTTGTCGTCACTAGCTGCTTGGTCCTGGTGTTGCCGCTGCATCAGGAATCCCGGTCTATCCTTGGCTGCTCGTTGTTATTTTTCACACTGTTACCTCTCCTCGGTGTATGCCTCAGAGGAACGCTTTTACCACTTTAGAATATTTAAAATTTACTATTTTGTAACTATTGCCGGTGTTTAGCCCCGGGCACGCTGTTTTTATCGGAATTAATTTTCCTGTTGGTAGCGGGATCTATAGATATCCCACTCGTGTATTCTCCCTCTGGTAGGGGATGTTTGGACCAGTCTAATCCACTGCCTAGTTCGTATTTTATTGGTAGGGGATGTTGGGATCCCAAACCGCTGCCACCATAATTTTTTGTTGTACTTCTGGTTTCGGGGAGCGTGTGTCTTAATCCTTAAAAGGACTAAGAGATCTCTTATAAAAGTTCCCGAAAACCTGTCGCACAACAGGGTTCGTTTGCCGTGCTTCCTTTGAGTCCAAAGGGAAGAGCAACGTCCTTAGATATGGGTCGAATGTCTTTTTCTTCTTTTGGTCTTCCAGGCCAGGTGAAATGAAAACAAGGTTTGCTTTGTTTTCCTCAAGTATATGCGTTTTATTATTTCAAATTAAAGATCGGCCTTTCTCCTGGGCACTTCCTCCAGGGACAATGGACGAATTTAAACTGCGGCCCGGAGATCACGAAACCATTCCTTTATAAAGGAAAAGGAATCGAAAATTGTATCTCAAAGATACACATTTTCGTGCAACAATCTCGATCTTTTGGATATTTCGAGCGAGATGTTGTGTTTACACAAGATAAGAAATCAATTTCTTGAATTCTTACGAAACCATTACGCAGATGTGTGAATGTATCTGCTTTTGAGTTTTTGTTTGTTTAATTCAATGGAATTTTTAGGATAGAGATAACAATCTCTGAATTTTGGATTTGGGTGATGCTGTGGAGCAAATATAGAACAATAAACGAATATTGGATTCGTTTATTGTGAATTTTAATTTTAATTTTGATTCTGGATTTAATTATGCCGTGGGGGCAAATGTTATGCGATAAACGAATGTTTGATTCGTTTATTGCGAATTTTGGATAATGTTTGGGTTTTTTCAGGTTTTGATAGGATTTTGGATTAGGAATGGGAGAAAAAGATGGTAGGGCTTTTTGGAGCACTACATCCTCCCCTCCTTGAAAAAAAGAAAATTGATCTTTATGAGATTAATTTTCTAGAAAATGGTGTGATTGGGAATAAGGATGATAGTATCGTGATTCCGTTACATATGCCTGATATTTTCTAACATAGTAGCTTTATGTATACAATATTTATTATAAGTGTGTAATTTTTGTTCTTTGTTTTTTTTCTTAATATTTTATGTATTCATTTTTATGGTCGTGTATCCAAGTTTCCACAATGGTTATTTATATAATAAAAATATTTTCTTTTGAAATTTTGTACAAATATAATTTTGTTTTTAAGGTTTGAATTTTCTTAGTATAGGTGTGTTTAACAGTAATTGTTGGTTATCCAAAATAAAGTTTTCTTATATAAAGTATTTTATTTTGAGTTAAGGGTATATTCATTTAGTTTGGTTTTGGTTATATGTACAATAGACATTTGGTTTTAAAATTTCATATAATTTGTTTTTTTTCATGTTGGTTAAACATTGTATTAGAAGGAAACATTTGATTCTAAAAATTTTCGTTTTGATTTAAAGTAAATATTTTCTTATTTTCTGCGTGTAAGGTTAATTGTAGAATGTTTTATAATTACATAAGTATTTGAATTCATTTTATTAAATTTAACTTTAGGTTTTTTTTTTTTGTTTTTATTTTTATAAAGTACTATTTGTAAAAGGGTACTTTGTAAAAGGATACATAGATAAGTAAGGTTTTTATGGTTTATTCTTACAATTTGTGTATTACATCGAATTTTCATTGTTTATATACTCGTATAAATTTTCATTATTTACATATATTAATTTTGTTCTTTTTTTTTTTCATTGTCCTTATTAGTCGGGCGTTTATTTATTTATATAATTTTTCCACGTATTTGAACGTACAATTTAATTCTATAACTTTTCCTTTTTTTTTTTTTTATATAAAAATGTTCGTACTTTCTTAGTATTTCTTAGTTGAAAACTGTTTTGTATTTATATTAGAAGTTCTTATTTTAACACTGTTTTGTAAGTTTTGTTTTTTGTATTTTCGCTTTTTTCATATATATATATAATGTGTTTTTTCTTATAATTTAAGATTATTTATTATTATTACAAAATTTTGTTGTTGTTGTTTATTTATTTAAGTTAGTGGTGGTTATTTAAAACATGATATAAACTTATTTTATTAAGTGCGTTAATATTTGTTTTTATCTATATATTTATTTTTGTTTTGTTTGTTTTTTTTTCTCTTTTTTTTTTTTTTGGTATTAAAAGTGTTGTATACTATTTACAAAATTATTTTATTCGTATACAATTATTTGAAGTGAAAATTTTTGAAGCAAATTTTAAATACATTGTCGTAGTGTTATATATATATTTTTTTTTTTGACTTTATTTTTTTTTTTTGTAAGTTTACCTATACATATATGCATTTATTTATTTCTCTTTTTTTTTTTTAAGGTTATCTATACATATATACATTTTTTCTTCAACTTTTATTTTTCTTTTATTTTGAGTTTCTTATTTGTGATTGCCTAATCCGCAAATGGTTTTATATTATTGATGTGGTCAAATCTTCGAGCAGAAGAGAATGCGCTTATTCACTTGTTTAAGTATATATTTGCTAATCGGAAGTCAATTTGCTTCGTTTTAAATTTTTCTTTAAATTTGTGGAAGACTTCCCAAGCTTTCTTCGGGTTTGGCTGTGTAACATAGTTCAAACTTTCGAGCGACAATATGTTAAAAGAATAATAAAGTTTCGAGATTAAGATTTGAAACTTTCTTTTATTCGTAAGTGGAGGTACGATTTTTTGGTCAGATTTTATTTGTAGAGTCCATTTTGAAATTTGGATAATGAGAGAAACGAGGGAGACGATGTGGACAAACAAATTACTGAAACGAGGAATGTGTTCGACTGCAATTTTGATATGACTGTTATCTACAAGCTTACTCTTTTCTAACGAGAAAATTAGTTGTTTTTCAATCTTACATTTTGCTGGGACTCTTAGTACCGCAGGCTTACATTTTGCTGAGATTTCTTGTTTCTCGGGCTTACAATCAGCTGGGAGTTCTTGCTCCTCAGGCTTACATTTTGCCGATATTATATGTTTGTGAATTTCCATTACCTGTTGTGATCGTGGATGCAACTTTATGAAATCGATTTTGGCATTTCGTTTTAAATTTTCTGGGGATATTAGAGTTTCAGGTTCATGTTTTCCTGAACTCAGTCTTCGGCAGTTTCCTTACCTTTTCTGTTACCACAAACTTTATTTAAATGGGGAGAGGAAGATTCAAGGGTGGTTGGTTTCGTTGTGTTTGTCACAGCATCAGATCCGGCCCGTAGACAAACGGATTCGGATGTTGACTCACGAACGGTGTTATCCAATTTTTCAAGAATGCCTGTATTATCCGTGGAAGACACCTCGTAAGGCGTGGCATTCTGAATATTTTCCTTGACCTCATTTTTGTTCCCTAAAGGCTGCTCGAGTTCTACCATAGTTCTCTTCTTTACAGCGAATTTAAGGAATCCCTTTTCAAAGTTAATGTGGCACTGGTGCTTCGTAAGGAAATCGCTTCCCAGTATGCCATCGTGTTGGAAGTCTACGTTGCTTCCCACTACAAATAGATTATGCTTAAAGGGTATGGAGTGCCTATCAGTTCTGAATTCGAACTCCCCCAATACCTTTCCGCATGTGCTGACCGTTTTCCCAGCAATGGTGGATATAGTCACTGGGTCTGAATTGTCTACAGATTGTTCAATATAAGGATTATCTAATTTGATCAGGCTGATGTCGGCGCCTGTATCGATAAGGAAAGTCGAGTATTGTTTATCCGATGGATTAAATTTTACACGTATTACTGGCTCCTTAAATTCAGGGCAGAAAAATACGCGCATTTCAAAATTTACATCGGGGTGGGGTGTATATCGGCGATTGTCTGCACTCGAGAAGGATTGCCGTTGCTCGCTGCCCGAGTGAGTTCGTTTCCCTGTTGTGAATTGGATACCCTGTTAATATTTTGATTTTGTCGGGTATTTCGATTTACAATGCGGGGCGAGTTTGTTATTGTCCTATTTTGAGATTGATTTGGCTGAGTTCTGAAAGGATTTCTACTCGTTGAAGGTTGGTCCTGGTTTCGCATATGAGCTAATCTGGTTCTGCACTCTGCCTGAGTGTGATTATACTTTCGACAGTATGTGCATTGGAGACGTCCAACCTCTGTCTTAATGCGTTGGGGGACGAAATTTGGAAAATTTGTGTTGCGATAATAAGTCGCAGAAGTATGTCCCCTCTTGTTGCATGTTTGGCAAACAATTAGTTGGTTTCTCCTAAAATTGTTAGTGGAAGTTTGCATTGAGTTATCGCTGTTCAATCTTTGAGATTGTTCCAAAGCGTAGCTAATGGCCGCTTTGAGATTTGAAGCCCTATGCGCTTTTACTAAGATTTTGAGGCTGGAATTTCGTATCCCATCCTCAAACGTATTTAAAGCGAGTCTTTGATTTTCAGCCAGAAGATAAGTTCTGACTGCAGGATCAGATGAACTAGCGTATGTGGCGCTGTCCAATTCATGCAGGTGGTGTGTGAGTCTAGTTGAAAATTCTTTCACACCCTCCTTGCTATCCTGTTTTGTTGCCACTAAGTTATTTTGGGCAGCAGACCTAGAGATGAGAGGTTTAAATTCTCCCTCTAATTCTGAAACAAGATCTTCCCAAGTAGAAATAATTTTATGTCTGATAGAACCACGCGCCGGTCCCTGCAATCTGGTTTTGACCACCCTTAGAATAAAGGACTTCTGATTGTCATCTTGTGCGTGTGAGAACAAAATGTCTCCACAAGAGACGAAACCCTCTAATTCGTCAGGATTACCGTTAAATATCGGCACGAGTCCCAGTATGTCACTTAATCCTATTGGTAAGTTCATTCTAGAACTCTGTTCGCGTGTTTCCATACGTACGGTTTCCGATATTTCGTCCTCGCGATTTTGTATGAGCTCGGGCTCAGGTCTCTGCGAACGCGTACCCGGTTTATTTTTGTCGCTCACGACATATTTGTGAAACAGACCTTCCCAAATGATGGTGAAAAGGGGTAGAGAACCAAGAGATGAGATCTTCATTATGATGGCCAAGAGAAAAGACAAGACCAACGACAAGAGAAATGTCTTCAAAAATTTTTTGTTTTGATCCTATTAGAAAGCCTTTGTTCTACTTAAGGTGAGAGAATCCACCCTTTCGCCCTATGGAAAAAGTGTCTAAACCTAAAATGGATTTTCGAAGAGCCACAGATGAGTCAAAGGAAAAGATTCAACCCAAAGAAAATTTTCCAAAACAGACGCTAAGGACAAGGACCAAGAATTTTGATTTGTTCGTTATTGTTTTAGCTTGTCACGTAAGAAAAATTTTCCCAAAAGAAAATGTATGTATATATGTTTATGTGTATAATTAATTAAAATATATATCAAAAAATAAATAATAAAACCAAATTTGTAGTTAATTTTTGTGTGGGGGGTTTTTTATTTTGTCCCCTTTTGAAGAATAAAATTGTTGATATTTTTGAAAAATAAATGTGTATATGTATATGTTTATAAGAATTAAGAATGGTTTTATAAGTTTATTAAAAATGTTTTCTATGAGTTGAAATAGTTTTGGAAAATATATGCATATTGTCTATGTGTAAAAATTTGATAAAATGATCGAATAAATTTATTTGTAACAAGATATATTGAAATTTTGCCTAGAAAAAAAATTTCTATAGTTCACTTGATTGATTTTGTATTATTCTTTTATCCCATTATGGCACTTGTGTGGATATTTGTATTTTTGTGGTGTATATTCTCATTAGAAGAGAAGGAGAAAAAAAAAATATAAAAGATCAAATTTCATTTAAATCCACAAATCAAAATTTAGGGGGTTTTCTTGATCCCCATGTGAAAAGAAAATTTTTATTTCAAATTACGGAAAAGTATTTAAAAAGAAAGACAAATAACAAAATTTAACTTGTTCTTGGCATCCCCTTTCAATTTACAAATTTTCAAAATTAAAAGGAATTTATTTTGGGGAGCCAATCACTATCACCGGAATCGTATGATTTAATTTTTTTTCACTTTTCACTTTACAAATAAATAAAAATTTAATACCTGTGTTTTCTAGCTGCAGGTTTGTTGGGTGTCCTGTTGTTTGTCGTCACTAGCTGCTTGGTCCTGGTGTTGCCGCTGCATCAGGAATCCCGGTCTATCCTTGGCTGCTCGTTGTTATTTTTCACACTGTTACCTCTCCTCGGTGTATGCCTCAGAGGAACGCTTTTACCACTTTAGAATATTTAAAATTTACTATTTTGTAACTATTGCCGGTGTTTAGCCCCGGGCACGCTGTTTTTATCGGAATTAATTTTCCTGTTGGTAGCGGGATCTATAGATATCCCACTCGTGTATTCTCCCTCTGGTAGGGGATGTTTGGACCAGTCTAATCCACTGCCTAGTTCGTATTTTATTGGTAGGGGATGTTGGGATCCCAAACCGCTGCCACCATAATTTTTTGTTGTACTTCTGGTTTCGGGGAGCGTGTGTCTTAATCCTTAAAAGGACTAAGAGATCTCTTATAAAAGTTCCCGAAAACCTGTCGCACAACAGGGTTCGTTTGCCGTGCTTCCTTTGAGTCCAAAGGGAAGAGCAACGTCCTTAGATATGGGTCGAATGTCTTTTTCTTCTTTTGGTCTTCCAGGCCAGGTGAAATGAAAACAAGGTTTGCTTTGTTTTCCTCAAGTATATGCGTTTTATTATTTCAAATTAAAGATCGGCCTTTCTCCTGGGCACTTCCTCCAGGGACAATGGACGAATTTAAACTGCGGCCCGGAGATCACGAAACCATTCCTTTATAAAGGAAAAGGAATCGAAAATTGTATCTCAAAGATACACATTTTCGTGCAACAATCTCGATCTTTTGGATATTTCGAGCGAGATGTTGTGTTTACACAAGATAAGAAATCAATTTCTTGAATTCTTACGAAACCATTACGCAGATGTGTGAATGTATCTGCTTTTGAGTTTTTGTTTGTTTAATTCAATGGAATTTTTAGGATAGAGATAACAATCTCTGAATTTTGGATTTGGGTGATGCTGTGGAGCAAATATAGAACAATAAACGAATATTGGATTCGTTTATTGTGAATTTTAATTTTAATTTTGATTCTGGATTTAATTATGCCGTGGGGGTAAATGTTATGCGATAAACGAATGTTTGATTCGTTTATTGCGAATTTTGGATAATGTTTGGGTTTTTTCAGGTTTTGATAGGATTTTGGAATAGGAATGGGAGAAAAAGATGGTAGGGCTTTTTGGAGCACTACACATTCTTTTGTTTGCATGGCCCTTTTGCCAGCCGCCATTCACTTTCTTTCTTCATCTTTCCCGGATTGGGATCAAAAGAGGAACAAAGGAACAATAAGCAAAGGATCTTGCTGATGAGCATTTAAGATCCTCAATGTCGGTGAGCGATAAAACGAGCATGGAGTTCGTTTTATCACGTAACTTCTTTGTTTAGGAAATTGGTTTGGAAAAATGAAAAATGATGTTGATTGTGGTAATAGATTTGGGTAAACAAATTTTTAAAGGATCATTAAATTGCAGATGCGCATTTTATGATTCTCAACAATTTTGTTTGAAAGTTTGTAAGCTGGTCCGCACATTTGGAGCGAATTTTGCATGTTGAGCATATGGTTCGTTTATCACGTATTGGATTTTTAAGTTGAATTGACTGTGAGTAAATTGAACGTTTAATTCAATTTGTTTGATATTGAATTAATGTGAGAATATCTAATATATGGGTGCAATGCTAAGGCTTGCATTGCGCTTCATCCTTTAAGTGGACAGTTTTGCGTGAACCGCGATTAATGGTGGAGAGCGGCTCCAAAGAGGTAGGTATTAAGGGGTGGAGAGTTTTGCGCGTAACACAATAATACATATTCAATGTATTTAAAAATATTTAGACCCTGAAAAGGAACCGGAGGCTCTGCTCGAAACGCTTCAAAAGCTGAAGCATGAAGATCTCGAGTTTACCGCGGTAAAACCGTTCACCAAAACCAAGGCAAGAAGGGATAACCGGAAGCTACTCTTCTGTTTGGTCCAATTATCATCGAGCAGCAAAATTGGTGGTCTAAGCAAAATTGCTGTCCTGGATCATCAAATTGTCACATGGGACAAATTAAAAAAAAAAGCAGAGACAGTCTGCAATGTGTCCGCTGCCAAAAGTTTGGTCACGCGGCGGCGAACTGTGAAATGCAGCATCGTTGTGTAAAATGCGGAAACGACCATAGGGCAGAAGAATGCCCTCTGGGAAAAGAAAAGGGTAAAAGACAAAGCCCTTCTAAAGTGTCCAGTGTGCCGAAACGAGGGTCATCTAGCTGACCACCGAGGATGTCCTAAATTCCGAGAATTAATCTCGAGAATTGTGACCCGGCAAAAAAAACACAGAGACAACTCGAACAACAACAATGCCCGTAACATCGTAGCGGTCGTACCCATAAGTTGCGGCGGGCGGGAGAATAACAAAACAGGCGACAACAGTGGTAGCCACAAATACTCTCACGCAGACTGAAACAACATCGCAAGCAGACGTGTTCAAAATCCTGCCCAATCTGCAGAGACAGATGCCACAGCTGCAAAGTCAATAAACGAGATCTACTCACACTTGCCCAGTCTAAATAAAAAGTCAATATAAACCATCTAACCAAATCATCAATCAAAGCTCTTGTCGCGAATGTAAATTCAGTAATAAGACCTGAGAGAAGAGCCATTCTTATCAACCTGTTGCAAGATGAAAACCCCGATGTACTTGTGGCGGGCACCAACATAACTCTTTATAGCAGAGCTCGAGACACTCTTTCGATGCTTACAATTGCATCTGGAAAAAAAATGTTTTGTCCTAGGTGGAGATATGAACGCCAAGTATAAAAATTGGGGATATTATATATCTAATGCCAGAGGAAATCAGTTGACTGGTTGGTTGGATCTGTATTATGTAGAATATAAAACCGATTTACTAGCTACGGGATATCCATTGTTCCCTAGAGGTAGATCGTTCTTAGATATCTTCCTTATTGACTCTCGACTGAGACTACCTAACACCAACGGACGAAACAGAAACTGTTTACGGACAATTGACTACGACAGAGACCACCATGCATTCACGGCAGTAATAAAGCTTCCGAACAATCTGGCAGATCTGGAGGATTTCGTGATCCCGCAACCCTACAACAACTGGGCAATGCGATGGCCACGGTTCACCAGATCATTAACAAGAGAACTTCGTTCAAATGACTTTAATCTGCGAATAAAGAGAAACCTGACAAATGACGAAATCGACAAATACATTCAACAAATGGACGAAACCATAAAACAGACAATGGACAAAACAATTCCCAAAACAACAGTTGTAGATCACATAAACATGTACAGAAATACAACAATAAACGCACTCCACAGAAAAAAGAGCAAACTGCTATCAAAACTAAAACAATTACACAGACAGTTTACAGACAGACAAGACCAGGAGATAATATCACCGAAATCCCGATTAAAAACCATCCAACAATTACTTAAAGCTAACTATAGATTAGCAACACATTTGTATTGGAACAACAGAGTTCGGGCTATAAAAACGAATAACCCGAATATGTTCCCACAAATAAATAAAATATTCAGGAGAAATAATCAAAATGAGATTCAGTGTCTCCAAATTCCACGTACTGATGTAAACAAGCAACTGCTAACCAACATTGGCATAGGTACAAAGAACGCGATCCTCAATAATGAGATCTTCGTGATCGAAGATTCCTTGGAAAAGGTGAACGCTGTGGGAGCTGTCTTTCAGGAAATGTACACGGTGAATGAAAGCATTCGCCGAAATCACCACTTGGAGGACAGATCTCTACTGAATCACCTCCGAAATGAAATTTCATTTTGACAATAGGAGATCCGGGTTTTACCGAATTCAGTGACGATAATCTGTCAATTGACATTAATACCAATGGTGGGGCTAATAGCCTTAATTTCGAGGGAAGGAATCCAGAGTATCTTCGACTCATTAAGAAGCAAAAAGTCAAGCGGGAATAGATGGAGTACCTAACATCGTACTCCAGAACCTGACCCCAATGGCAATAGATATATACACGGTCTTGTTTAACAACGTGTTGAATAATGTATACTTTCCCGCGCGTTGGAAAACAGCAATCATACAGTCCATCCCGAAAAAAGGCAAAGACTGTACAAACCCAATGAACATGTGTTCGATAACTTTACTCCCAAGCATCAGTAAAGTATTTGAAAAACCATTAACAAAGCTCTGCTAAAGTGGGTAGACGACAAAAACATTATTCCCAATAACCAGTTTGGCTTTAAGACGGATCATGATACCACACATGCCACAGCTAAACTGGTCTCCGACATACAGTAGAACAAATGTAAGAACCAATGCACAGGTGCTTGTCTGGTCGACTTGGAAAGAGCTTTGATATCGTCTGGATCGAAGGGTTATAATACAAATTGGTCAGACATGGCATACATAAGCCTTTACTATATGTGCTTTACGATATGTTAAAGGACAAGAGCTTCGTGGTCAAAAATGGTAACGTGACCTCTAATAAAACGTATGATATCAAGAATGGCTTGCAACAGGGAGCGGTACTTTCTCCGATTCTTTTTAACATTTACATTACCGACTTATTAGATGCACTGCTGCAGACTATTGCGTGCGCAGATGATCTCATAATTTACAGAACAGCTCCGAAAATTGAGATCATAAATAGTTTACTACAGCGAGACTTCAACAAAGTGCAGCGCAATCGCGACGACTGGAAACTTAAGATCAACTTCCAGAAATGTGAAGCCATCCTATTTAGAACTCCATTATATAAAGCCACGAACGACACAAGAAAAAATTGGCGAAAGTTAGTTATCGTGGGACCGCATGGAGATAAACTGGAAACCAAGAGTATAGTTAAATACCTTGGCATCTGGCTAGACCAATATCTGTATTTCAACAGACATGTAGAGGCTGCTTTGCTCAAAGCGAGGAAAATGTTTGCTATGACAAGGCGGCTATTTCACAGTAGCCAACTTGACAGTAGGGTAAAAGTTACATGCTACATGGCGCTAATCAGGCCAATGCTCATATATGGTTGTCCAGAATGGTTTAACATAAGCCCAAATTTGTTGGAAAATATTCGGGTGTTCGAAAGGAAGTGTCTCAGAAGTTGTTTTAGATTATATCGGACACCTGAAACGGACTATAAAAAGTATTATTCAAAGGGGATTTTATATAATGAAGCCTACATAAATACGATGGATAATTTTATGATCAAATTAATCAGAGGACTAGTTGCGAGAGCAATAAACTCGTCCAATGACCTAATTTTCGGGGCTTACTACCCAAACACTCTGTACTTTGAGAGTGTGCGTCGCAACGGCTTTGTTCCACCAGAGGCGTTCCTTGATTTGGACCTGAATGGGCTTATAGAAGATAGATCAGGAATGCCGCTGATCTATCATCTAAGTAGATCATCCGTAGACGAGCGATTATGCTACGACCGAGAAGTCACGCGCACCGAAGCGGAGCTCTTTCGCTTCACTAGGGCCACCTTCCAAAGAGACTGGGACGATAAAAGAGATTTTTGAACAGCTGCAGATTGTAACGCTCCGGAAACACTTGCACAAGAAGCCAATTCCACTACTTTCCCGCTCTATAACGCAACCGGTTCTGATGTAGAGATGTTCGCGACATCGAGAGATGAACCGCAAATTGCTGCGATCGGTCGGAGTGTCTTGTGGAGCGCATATAAACCGTGCTGCGCGGAACAATACCATGATAATATCTGTAAAACCAACAGAGGTCAGCTATGCGCCTTCGATGTGATAGCGACTGTAGTCCCGACGTGAGCGTCGCGTACCCGATCAGGCGGATCTCTCGTCTCTGTATGCTCACAAGTAGGTCGAGAGTATCTTTAGAAGCAGAGATGAAATTTTTACTGGAAGAAGTTGGACCAGAGTAAAATATTTCTTGGCTCTAAAAAGATAATACTAATAATGTTATTACTGAATGTCTAGTTGGAACTAAAAAATCTTTAATTGTCTTTTATAAGTTTAATGCACAATAAAATTTAATAGTTTAAGAGCGTCAAAATCATCACGCAATTAAGATTTGTCAATATTTTTAAATACTCAAAGCCTTAATATCTAGAAAAATGAAAAAATATAGGTGTACCCTTTTTCAAAAATAACAATTCAAATATCGTGTTTATTTTAATTACTAGCATTTTAAATGTTACTCAGCATCACCCTGTTGCCATCAATGGAACAATAATGCCTCTCAATGTCACATGCGCATTAAGGGATTTTCACACACTTCAGGTAGTGAAGTTTATTCATCGAATACAATTCACAGAGTTTTCGAACACGCGACTGCATAAAACGGAGGATTTTCGTGGTAAAATCATACTCATCCAAGCCCCAAGACTCATCATACTGATACTCATACTCGAAGACATACAAAGACAAGAGGATCATCAGTCATCACAAATTTTCTGTTAAAAATAAAAAAAAAAAAAAAAAAATAAAAATAAAAAAAAATTTAATTTAATAAAGGATATCCCAAAATTTAACTTAATATAATAACGATAACAATAAAAAAAAAAAAAAAACCTTGAGACTAGGTCTCTCCTCCTTTTGTTTTCGTTTGTTGGTTCTTGTTTCTTTTTCGTTTGTTGGTTTTTGTTCGTTTTTCGTTCGTTGGTTTTGTTCTCTTTTCCGTTTCTTGATTTTCGTTTCTTTTCCCTTATGTTGACTTTGTTCCTTTTTCGTTTGTTTTTTGCTTCTTTCCCGTTTGTTGGTTTCGTTTTTCCCCCCCTTTCTCTCCTTGTTTCCGCGCGCTTCTTCTCCTTTGTCGTTTATCTGTTCACATGTTTTGTGGCAGATAAAACATGGACACCTGCTCTTCCCGTGGTATGGGCCATCAGCCGGATCAGGGCATGATGGCCATCATTAAGAGATTGAAGGAGGACCTCGAGGCTCTCAGAGCTGAGAACACGGTCCTAAAAAATAGACTATCCCGGCTGGAGGCTGCCCCATGCACGTCCCTCTTCGTCGCCGGCTCGGAAGCTTCTGATTCAGAATCAGAGCTCGAGCCGGAGTTAGAGATTATCACCGACAATTCTGACGAGTCAATGGATGGCGGTGACTCGCGTACCCCCACCCCAAACTCGTCTAGGGCACCAAAGCGAAAAACGCCGCTCCCGACAACAAGCTGTGAGGGAGGTCCCTCCAACAAGCGCGTCGCTACCGGCTGCCCGCCAACACCACCCCCATCATCATCATCACCTGTCCCCAAAAAGTTGTCGAACCCCGCGATAACTCAAAACTACCCGAAAATCGTGCCTCCGCAGGAGTCTCGCCCACCGAGGCCAACTCCGGTGGTTAACCCAAAACCAAAGGCTGCTTGTGTTCCCAACACTATTCAGCCAGAGGGCGTAATCCGCCCACCTGTCTCTAAGAAGAAGCAGCAACCCGGGGTCTTTGCACGAGACCTCAATTTAAAAAATTTCGTCGGTGACATGAACCGGCTAGGAATTTCTAACTTCAAGGCAAAGACCTTAAGTCCATCCCTAAATAAAATCATAGCCTACGATAGGGAAACCTATCGCACGGTTAACGACAACCTCAAGGCCAAGGAGGTGAATTATTACACCTTCACTCCGGCTGACGAAAAGTCGAGGACAATCCTCTTAAAACGAGTCGCTGCCTCTTGGGAAAAGGACGACATCGTAACTGCTCTTGAGGCAACATTTCCTAACGTCAAATTCATTGACGTCAAAAAATTCTCTCCCCCACAGCGGTTTGTGAACATCAGACCGCAAAGATACACCAAGCTGAACATATGGCAGCTTCTCCTTGCCCCAGGAACCGACATAGATTCCATAATACGGACAAAGTCGCTTCCAACTTTGCATCAGCAAGTTGTCTTCGAGCTATTTCATAACAGAGAAATACCTCAATGCAGACGTTGCCAACGTTTCGGGCATGTGTCCCGAAACTGCAACATGAGTCGCCGTTGCGTTCGTTGCGGAGAATCCCACGATATTGCCAAGTGCGAACTTCCGCTAGCGAAATACGATCCCGCAACAAATGTGCAGGATGAAATAACACTGCCAACTTGCTGCAACTGCGGCAACAAAGGGCATCCGGCCAGTTATAGAAATTGTCCTAAATATAAGGAAATTAAACTAAGATCCAAGGAGACTCGAGCTAAGCAAACAGCCAAGTCAGACTTCGGAAAACAGGCCACACAAAACCTCATCCAAAATGGATTCACATTTGCCGACATGCTTAGGGGACAGCAGGCAAAGAATATAAGAACCCTACCAACTCCTCCCCCTCAAAAACATATTCAAGTCCCTAAGCGAGCCCCGGTAAAGGCCAACACGACGCCTCAAATTCAAGCGGTGGTGCAAAAGCCTCCGAGGGGGCAATCTTCAATGCTCGAGAAACTTCTTAGTTTCTCCCGCTTAATTGAGGATATCCGACCCCGATATGAGAAACTATCAACCGAGGCAGAGAGGGAGGCCCTCCTTTTCACTGCATATGCAAGACATACCCTCCACAATGGATTCCAAAATTAAAGTTATCCTCTTAAATGTCAACTCCCTTGTTTCGCATTCCAAGCGTATGATAGTTTCTGACTTCATAAAGGAAAGCCGGGCGGACGTGGTACTTGTAACCGAAACTAGGTTGCATCCATGTCACCGTCCCGTATTCCCAAACTTCTCCATGATTCGAAGAGATCGAACCCTCACTGGCGGTCCCACCATCAACGGAGGTGGAACTTGTATACTGGTTAATAGCGGACTTCGCCATGAACCTATTGACCTCCCACACCTAGAGTCCATAGAGGTATCTGGAGTTGAACTGCATCTGGCTAGTAATGGTAGAGTGAATATATACTCCGTATACCACTCGCATAAAACCAATAATGGCCCCATTAATCCCGAAGATATCGGCAAACTAATAAGGACCTCGGGGCATACGCCCTTCATCATAGGCGGCGATTTTAACTCCAGACATCCCCACTGGAACAACTCTGTCTCTTGCCCAAATGGCACAAAACTGTACCAATGGTACACCGCAAATATGTATGCCCTCAACTGCGAAATAGTCGCACCTACGGTTGGTACTCGAGGTAACTCAATTCTGGACATATTTATTGTGTCCAAAGACTTACTTCCACAAATCACTCCTCCTCAAGTTTCAGCGGGTGTATCTGACCACAATGCTGTGACCACATTCATTCGTGGCTATCGAGCATCCCGGGCTCATATCAGATACATACCCGATTATGGGCGGACAAATTGGGACAACTTCAATATTACATTGAACGATAAACTCCACCACTTCTCTCTTCCCACTGACAGGAACCTAACGACGGTTGAGATAAACAACGTTGCAAAACGACTTCACGAGATTCTAGTTGAAACTTCGGAGACTCATGTCCCGAAGTATAAACTTGAAAAGACCTATCAGATTCCCCATGACGACATCACTCTTCGTCTCATCCGGGAGCGTAAAAAGCTCTGCAGAATGAGATATCGTCACCGCTTTACGCAAAGGGAGCCATTATTGCGATCGATTATTCACAATATTGGTACACTGATAAAACAGAGAATCCAAAACAATCGTACCCGACAATTGGAAGACAAGCTGAAGGGTATTCAGATGGACCAGAACGTTTATAAAAATGTTAAAAAGATATGTGGCACTTCCCGCATCACTGGGCCAATTATGCACAATGGTGTTGTTGTCAATAACGACACCAATAAAGCAAATATCATCGGAGAGACCTTCGAAAACAATCACAAACTCACTCTCCAAGATGGCGACGCGGAAACTAATGCAATCGTTAGTTCAGAGGTCCACAGTAAGTTGGACGACTTCAACGAGCCAATTGTTGTCTTTAACCCAACTAACAGTGCATACTTCGATGACACACGTGATAATGGTCACGGTTTCATCACACCAAATACCCTACAGAGTCTGGTTAAATCTCGACACCCTAAGAAGTCACCTGGTATCGACAACATGTCATACCACTCGTTGCGAAGGCTTTCTGCCTTATTCTTTATAAAGCTCTCCATTCTGTTCAACCATGCTTACAACATGGGGTACTTTCCCCAAGCTTGGAGGCACGCTATTATTTGTCCAATAGCAAAAGTTGGGAAACCAACGTATCACCCCTCAAGCTTTCGCCCTATCTCGCTTCTCACTTGCATCAGCAAAATATATGAAAAATTCATATACGAAAAGCTAAATAACTTTGTCAGTGCCAGGCACCTAATACCTGATTTCCAATTCGGATTTCGAAGAGCGCACAGCACCACTATGGCTCTTAACTTATTTCAAAACCACGTCTGCGTGCGGCTCTTTAATAAGGAACCCACCGTTGCGGTAAGCCTAGACATTGAAAAAGCTTTTGATACGACTTGGATCGAAGGTCTCGCTTTTAAACTTCTGAATACTGGCCTCAGTAGAACGCTATGTAGCATCATCTACCAGTTTGTTCTAAACAGAACCTTCCAAGTTAGAATGAATGGAAAGCTTTCCCGAACTTTTCACGCCGCTGCAGGCGTACCACAGGGCTCCATTCTAGGCCCCATCTTATTCAATATTTACACCTCCGATATTCCCCGCCCCGCGGACGGGAGAGTAAACCAAATATGCTATGCGGATGACGTCCTGGTGTACACGTCAACCAAAGGCCCTAACCTCGCAACAAATCGACTCAACCGTCACTTGGACGAACTGTATCAGTATTACAGTCGATGGAAAATTCGACTTAATCCATCCAAAGCAGCAGCCATAATTCTGAGTAGTAAACACTCCCAACCTACTTCTCGATATTCACAGAATATTCGAATAAAAATGGGAGATACTACGATTAGACCACAGGACAAGATGAAATATCTCGGGGTCACTTATACCCCAAAAATGAATTTCATCAAACATGTGACCCACATTCTCCAAAGGGGCCATGGTCGGTCTAAGCAACTGCACAACATCCTGAAGTGGAGGAACAAAGTTGACACCAAAGTTAAGCTTCTCTGCTATAAGCAGCTAATCCGATCTGGAATATCGTACGCCTTCCCCATATGGTCCTGCATATCTTCGGCTCAAATGGAAAGACTTCGGGTTTTCGAAAGGAAACTCCTCAGAAGATGCACCAATCATTCTAGAAGGCCTGACGGTCGTCATTACCCCAACTCTCACCTATACGAAGGCGCCTCCATTACCCCGATCGACGAGTACTTGCTTCAATTAGCATATAAGTACCTCGAAAACATTCAGAACAGCGAGAACCTACTTGTACGGGACTCTTGCGTTCTTGACCCTTCTCTCTCTCGATCTCTTCGGATCAAACCCCCACAATTTCTTCTTCAGTACAAAACTGAAGAAAGCACCCTTCCCAACAACATTCCCCTCTATAATAGAGGATTCCTGGACCCACCCCATAGGGTCTACAATTAACAAACCAAACACACGAACGCACAGTACAAGACGGCACAAACACAAACATACACACCGACCAAAGAGCAGATTATCAGACGCCAAAGACGTGATCTGCGTTTACTACCGCACCCAAGACCCACCGGTCTTGTAAGATTTCTTTCCCACCATCCCTCTATAAAAGTAGTTAGAGAACACTTGGACTAACACTGTCCACACTATCCTTGGATACCCCCCCTTTTTTCTTCTCTTTTCAGATGCCGCGAGACCGAGCCCAATATCCTCACGGATGTGGGTGATTCTGGTTATCGCAAGATGACCAGAAGTCAGAGACAAGATGAAGGACACATATGTCCTGTCTCGCCAAATTCGGCCTTCTCGCCACATTTTTTTTTTTTTTTTTTTTTTTGTAAAATCATACTTACCTGGCGTAGGGGTTACCGTGATCAAGAAGACGGTTCCCCCGGAGTGAGGTCTGGCCATTGCACCTTCGGTTAGATTGACCTCCGCGATTGTCCTATGGAAACGAGATGCCCTGGGTGCAATGCATGCCCGAGGATGAGATTTCCAATGCCACGGCTATGTGATAATCTTTGCCGTGGACTTAATATTTTCAGATATTAATGCCTGCCCGAGGATGAATTTTCGATGCCACGGCTAAGTGGTAAGCTTTGCCGTGGACTTAATGTCTTCAGATATTAATGCCTGCCCGAGGATGAATTTTCGATGCCACGGCTAAGTGATCTAAGTGATAAGCTTTGCCGTGGACTTAATGTTTTCAGATATTAATGCCTGCCCGAGGATGAATTTTCGATGCCACGCCTAAGTGATCTAAGTGATAAGAACTCTGTTGTTCCAATACAAATGTGTTGCTAATCTATAGTTAGCTTTAAGTAATTGTTGGATGGTTTTTAATCGGGATTTCGGTGATATTATCTCCTGGTCTTGTCTGTCTGTAAACTGTCTGTGTAATTGTTTTAGTTTTGATAGCAGTTTGCTCTTTTTTCTGTGGAGTGCGTTTATTGTTGTATTTCTGTACATGCTTATGTGATCTACAACTGTTGTTTTGGGAATTGTTTTGTCCATTGTCTGTTTTATGGTTTCGTCCATTTGTTGAATGTATTTGTCGATTTCGTCATTTGTCAGGTTTCTCTTTATTCGCAGATTAAAGTCATTTGAACGAAGTTCTCTTGTTAATGATCTGGTGAACCGTGGCCATCGCATTGCCCAGTTGTTGTAGGGTTGCGGGATCACGAAATCCTCCAGATCTGCCAGATTGTTCGGAAGCTTTATTACTGCCGTGAATGCATGGTGGTCTCTGTCGTAGTCAATTGTCCGTAAACAGTTTCTGTTTCGTCCGTTGGTGTTAGGTAGTCTCAGTCGAGAGTCAATAAGGAAGATATCTAAGAACGATCTACCTCTAGGGAACAATGGATATCCCGTAGCTAGTAAATCGGTTTTATATTCTACATAATACAGATCCAACCAACCAGTCAACTGATTTCCTCTGGCATTAGATATATAATATCCCCAATTTTTATACTTGGCGTTCATATCTCCACCTAGGACAAAACATTTTTTTTCCAGATGCAATTGTAAGCATCGAAAGAGTGTCTCGAGCTCTGCTATAAAGAGTTCTGTTGGTGCCCGCCAGAAGTACATCGGGGTTTTCATCTTGCAACAGGTTGATAAGAGTGGCTCTTCTCTCAGGTCTTATTACTGAATTTACATTCGCGACAAGAGCTTTGATTGATGATTTGGTTAGATGGTTTATATTGACTTTTTATTTAGACTGGGCAAGTGTGAGTAGATCTCGTTTATTGACTTTGCAGCTGTGGCATCTGTCTCTGCAGATTGGGCAGGATTTTGAACACGTCTGCTTGCGATGTTGTTTCAGTCTGCGTGAGAGTATTTGTGGCTACCACTGTTGTCGCCTGTTTTGTTATTCTCCCGCCCGCCGCAACTTATGGGTACGACCGCTACGATGTTACGGGCATTGTTGTTGTTCGAGTTGTCTCTGTGTTTTTTTTGCCGGGTCACAATTCTCGAGATTAATTCTCGGAATTTAGGACATCCTCGGTGGTCAGCTAGATGACCCTCGTTTCGGCACACTGGACACTTTAGAAGGGCTTTGTCTTTTACCCTTTTCTTTTCCCAGAGGGCATTCTTCTGCCCTATGGTCGTTTCCGCATTTTACACAACGATGCTGCATTTCACAGTTCGCCGCCGCGTGACCAAACTTTTGGCAGCGGACACATTGCAGACTGTCTCTGCTTTTTTTTTTAATTTGTCCCATGTGACAATTTGATGATCCAGGACAGCAATTTTGCTTAGACCAGCAATTTTGCTGCTCGATGATAATTGGACCAAACAGAAGAGTAGCTTCCGGTTATCCCTTCTTGCCTTGGTTTTGGTGAACGGTTTTACCGCGGTAAACTCGAGATCTTCATGCTTCAGCTTTTGAAGCGTTTCGAGCAGAGCCTCCGGTTCCTTTTCAGGGTCTAAATATTTTTAAATACATTGAATATGTATTATTGTGTTACGCGCAAAACTCTCCACCCCTTAATACCTACCTCTTTGGAGCCGCTCTCCACCATTAATCGCGGTTCACGCAAAACTGTCCACTTAAAGGATGAAGCGCAATGCAAGCCCTAGCATTGCACCCATATATTAGATATTCTCACATTAATTCAATATCAAACAAATTGAATTAAACGTTCAATTTACTCACAGTCAATTCAACTTAAAAATCCAATACGTGATAAACGAACCATATGCTCAACATGCAAAATTCGCTCCAAATGTGCGGACCAGCTTACAAACTTTCAAACAAAATTGTTGAGAATCATAAAATGCGCATCTGCAATTTAATGATCCTTTAAAAATTTGTTTACCCAAATCTATTACCACAATCAACATCATTTTTCATTTTTCCAAACCAATTTCCTAAACAAAGAAGTTACGTGATAAAACGAACTCCATGCTCGTTTTATCGCTCACCGACATTGAGGATCTTAAATGCTCATCAGCAAGATCCTTTGCTTATTGTTCCTTTGTTCCTCTTTTGATCCCAATCCGGGAAAGATGAAGAAAGAAAGTGAATGGCGGCTGGCAAAAGGGCCATGCAAACAAAAGAATGTATCCATCGATCCACACGATCGAGGGAAACAATTTTCGTTCGGGCAGGCGAGGAGAAATACAGCGGAGTTGGTTGTGAGATATCGGAAAAAACGAGCATCCAAAGTTCGTGGCGGCTATACGTTAAATTCCTACGTTTAAGTTGTGTCCACTAAAACATAGATGTTGTGTCCATTAAAAATAAAAAAATACTTAGACATACTCCTAAGAACGACGAGCGGATTTAATTCAAGTGGTGTTTAGGATTACTTACCTTCCTCTCTGTTACCAACCGACTAAATGGGATTGGATAGATCCGTTTTCGGCTGTGGGGATAAGCATATGTAGCCAATAACAGGGGTGGAGCGCCCCCTTATAATTGTTATTAAATATATAATAAAGAAAAGGGAAATATAATTCGTTATCAAAATATAGCCAAAACAATAGGTTGGGATTTAGATATTCAGTATAAGGTGTATGTACTGATACTGTTTAAGATATGAATATATTTGGGGGAGTAGTGGGATTTTGCAAAACTCTACATCAGCGCTACCAATTTAAAAACAAATTTCTTGCTTAGACCACTAATTTTGCTGCTCGATAATAATTGGACCAAATAGAAGGGTAGCTTCCGGTTATCCCTTCTTGCCTTGGTTTTGGTGAACGGTTTTCCGCGGTAAACTCGAGATCTTCATGCTTCAGCTTTTCAGTATATCCCCATAATTTAACTTGATAATTGGTCTTTGTTTTCGGAAACTATGTTCTGTTTACAATGTCAGTGAGATCAATTGAGATGTAGTTATATTATACGGAATGGCTATTACTCGTACATTATAGAAGATATTTGTTTCCTGTTTCATACATTCGTTCCAATATTTACAAATGTATGAAATGCCTCACCTTCGTTATTATAATCATAATAATTCACTAGCTTGCTGGTGACTTTACGTCAAGATTTTCGCACCTAATCACCAAACATTAAGGGTATGTTCAACTCATTGAATAAAAAAAAAAAAAAAAAAATGGGTTGCGAGAGGGCTGACTTTAGCGAGACAAGAACAGATGTGTCTTTCATCTTGTCTCTGACTTCTGGTCATCTTGCGGTAACCAGAATCAACCACATCCGTGAGGATGTTGGGCTCGGTCTCGCGATATCTGAAAAGAAAAGAAAAACGGGGGATATCCAACGATAGTGTGGACAGTGTTAGTCCGGGTGTTCTCTAACTACTTTTATAGACGGATGGTGGGAAGGAAATCATACAAGACCGGTAGGTCTTGGGTGCGGTAGTGAACGCAGATCACGTCTTTGGCTATAATAAAATCTGCGCTTTGGTCGGTGTGTATGTTTGTGTTTGTGCCGTCTTGTACTGTGCGTTCGTGTGTGTGGTTTGTTAATAGTAGACCCTATGGGATGGGTCCAGGAATCCTCTATTATAGAGGGGGTTGTTGTGAAGGGAAGGGTGCTTTCTTCAGTTTTGTACTGAAGAAGAAATTGTGGGGGTTTGATCCGAAGAGATCGAGAGAGAGAAGGGTCAAGAACGCAAGAGTCCCGTACAAGTAGGTTCTCGCTGTTCTGAATGTTTTCGAGGTACTTATATGCTAATTGAAGCAAGTACTCGTCGATAGGGGTAATGGAGGCCCCTTCGTATAGGTGAGAGTTGGGGTAATGACGACCGTCAGGCCTTCTAGAATGATTGGTGCATCTTCTGAGGAGTTTCCTTTCGAAAACCCGAAGTCTTTCCATTTGAGCCGAAGATATGCAGGACCATATGGGAAAGGCGTACGATATTCCAGATCGGATTAGCTGCTTATAGCAGAGAAGCTTAACTTTGGTGTCAACTTTGTTGCTCCACTTCAAGATGTTGTGCAGTTGCTTAGACCGACCGAGGCCCCTTTGGAGAATGTGGGTCACATGTTTGATGAAATTCATTTTTGGGGTATAAGTGACCCCAAGATATTTCATCTTGTCCTGTGGTCTAATCCTAGTATCTCCCATTTTTATTCGAATATTCTGTGAATATCGAGAAGCAGGTTGGGAGTGTTTACTACTCAGAATTATGGCTACCGCTTTGGATGGATTAAGTCGTATTTTCCATCGACTGTAATACTGATACAGTTCGTCCAAGTGACGGTTGAGTCGATTTGTGGCGAGGTTAGGGCCTTTGGTTGACGTGTACACCAGGACGTCATCCGCGTAGCATATCTGGTTTACTCTCCCGTCCACAGGGCGAGGAATATCGGAGGTGTAAATATTGAATAAGATGGGGCCTAGAATGGAGCCCTGTGGTAAGCCTGCAGCGGTGTGAAAAGTCGGGAAATCTTTCGATTCACTCTAACTTGGAAGGTTCTGTTTCGAACAACTGGTAGATGATACTACATCGCCTTCTACTGAGGCCAGTATTCAATAATTTAAAAGCGAGACCTTCGATCCAAGTCGTATCAAAAGCTTTTTCAATGTCTAGGCTTACCGCAACGGTGGGTTCCTTATTAAAGAGCCGCACGCAGACGTGGTTTTCAAATAAATTGAGAGCCATAGTGGTGCTGTGCGCTCTTCGAAATCCAAATTGGAAATCAGGTATTAGGTGCTTGGCACTGACAAAGTTATTTAGCTTCTCGTATATGAATTTTTCATATATTTTGCTGATGCAAGTGAGAAGCGAGATAGGGCGAAAGCGTGAGGGGTGATACGTTGGTTTCCCAACTTTTGCTATTGTACAAATGATAGCGTGCCTCCAAGCTTGGGGAAAGTACCCCATGTTGTAAGCATGGTTGAACAGAATGGAGAGCTTTATAAAGAATAAGGCAGAAAGTCTTCGCAACGAGTGGTACGAGGGTTGCCTTTTATATTTGGGGATTAGAGAACAAAAACTAATATTGATCATCGAAAATCACTTTATTGTTTTTCAAAATATTCCCCATGCAGATCTATACACTTTTGCATGCGTTTGAACCAATTGTCGAAGCACTTTTGCCACTCTGATTGAGGTATCTCCAACACATGCATTCTGAATGCATCAACCGCTTCTTCAGGTGTCGAAAAACGTTGACCTCTCAGTTTGTTTTTTACGTACGGGAATAAAAAGAAGTCATTCGGCGCCAAGTCAGGACTATACGGCGGATGACCCATCAAATCGATGTTTTGGGTGCTCAAAAATGCAGTTGTCGCAGCCGATGTGTAAGAGCACGCATTGTCGTGATGAAGAGTGATCCGTCTTCGGCGGTTGGTTTTCCTGATTTTTTGGAAGACAACTGGCAAACAAATGGTTGTGTAGCACTCAGAATTGACTGTTCTGCGTTGTTCTAGTGGTACGGTTGCGACATGTCCAGTTTTTCCGAAAAAACAGGCGACCATTTGCTTGGAAGTGCTTCGTGCGCCAACAGCTTTTGTTGGATTTGGCTCATCTTGAAACACCCAGACAGTCGACTGCTGTTTACTTTCGGGCTCATGCGCGTAAATCCACGATTCATCACCTGTCACGATATCATAGACGTGTTTCGAAGCACCGCGACCGTATTTTTTGAGCATTTCTTTCGACCAATTGACACGAATGTATTGAATGTATGCTGGTCCCACTAACGCCTAAGGTTGTCCCAATCTCACGATAGGTCACATGACGATCTTCCAATATCAGATTGCGCACAGCATCAATGGTTTTCGGAACAACAACTGATTTTGGACGACCTTCACGAAATTCATCTTGGAGTGAACTACGACCACGACTGAATTCACCATACCATCGATAAACACTGGTCCTTGATGGAGCTTGATCGCCAAAAATTGAATTAAGTTCATCCATGCACTGTTGCTGAGTTAATCAACGCCGAAAGTTGTAAAAAATAATCGCACGAAAATGTTGACGATTTAATTCCATTTTTGGGCCGAGATGAATCTTTTAAGTTACTGTAAACAACACAAATAGTGCTCGTATGTCAAAACGTTCTTAGTGCGTATAACCTCAAAAATGTCCAACTTTACGACAGACCTGTCAATTGCCGGATTGCAACACTAGGGTTGCCAAATCCCGAAACATAAGAGGCAACTCTCGTATGACATGTTGTCGATACCGGGTGACTTCTTAGGGCTTCGAGATTTAACCAGGCTCTTACTGTGGACCTCTGAACTAATGATGGCATTCGTGTCCGGGTTTCCATCTTGTAAAGTAAGTTTGTGATTGTTTTCGAAGGTCTCTCCGATGATATTTGCTTTATTGGTGTCGTTATTAACAACAACACCATTGTGCACGATTGGCCCAGTGATACGGGAAGTGCCACATATCTTTTTAACATTTTTATAAACGTTCTGGTGCATCTGAATACCCTTCAGTTTGTCTTCCAATTATCGGGTACGATTGTTTTGGATTCTCTGTTTTATCAGTGTACCAATATTGTGAATAATGGATCGCAATAGCGGCTCCCTTTGCGTAAAGCAGTGACGATATCCCATTCTGCAGAGCTTTTTACGCTCCCGGATGAGACGAAGAGTAAAGTCGTCATGGGGAATTTGATAAGTCTTTTCAAGTTTGTACTTCGGGACATGAGTCTCCGAAGTTTCAACTAGAATCTCGTGAAGTCGTTTTGCAGCGTCGTTTATCTCAACCGTCGTTAGGTTCCCGTCAGCGGGAAGAGAGAATTGGTGGAGTTTATCGTTCAATGTAATATTGAAGTTGTCCCAATTTGTCCGCCCATAATCGGGTATGTATCTGATATGAGCCCGGGATGCTCGATAGCCGCGAATGAATTTGGTCACAGCGTTGTGGTCAGATATACCCGCTGAAACTTGCGGAGGAGTGATTTGTGGAAGTAAGTCTTTGGACACAAAAAATATGTCCAGGATTGAGTTACCTCGAGTACCAACCGTAGGTGCGACTATTTCGAAGTTGAGGGCATACGTGCTTGCGGTGTACCATTGATACAGTTTTGTGCCATTTGAGCAAGAGACAGAGTTGTTCTAGTGGGGATGCCTGGAGGTAAAATCGCCGCCTATGATGAAGGGTGTATGGCCCGAGGTCCTCTTTCAGTCTCTTTATGAGAGCCATCATGCCCTGATCCGGCTGATGGCCCACACCACGAGAAGAGCAGATGTCCATGTTTTATCAGTCACAAAACATGTGAACAGACAAGCGACAAAGACAAGAAGCGCGCGGAAACAAGGAAGGAAAAAAGGGGGAAGAAACAGAAATCAACAACAAAACCAACAAAGAAAAGCCAACAAACGAAAAAGCAAGAAAAACCAACAAACGAAAACAAAAGGAGGAGAAACAATCAAACCTAGTGGCAAGCGAGTGTCTTGAATTCCAATCTCGCCAACAATTACCTAACTAAATGGAAATTATTGCTTCGAAAACTCAAGGAAATCCCACATCAGTGAACGGTGTTAGAATCGTCGAATCCAAGGAACTTTCAATTTTTGGCACTCGCACCAACTCGATTTTTAAACTAAAACGAGAACATCGCTAAGGCTACAGAAAATGTGGCGAAGTGTTTGAAGCTGAAGAGATACGAGAAATCCCCATCCCCCTTATGCAATTCATTCGTCCAAAAACTTTAATTCAATTAATTCACATATATTGGGACAGTTTTCAAAAACAGTACCTTCGGCTCTTGATGAGTTACAAAACCAAAAACAGTTCACAACTCATAAAAGATTCTCAGATGCACGTAACGTACATTGCATCATTGCAACAGGCCACACATACTCTCCCTATTGTTTTTCCTATCACTATCGTTGTTTAAATCAAACTTTCCGCACATCAAATAACCGTGTTCTGGATCCACTTAAAAAAATAATAATATACTTATCCATCAAACATCTCCATAAGAATGACAATGTTTTCTACTGGGAAGACGACGATAGGACACGGCTTACAAAAGAGAGGAAATCATAAATGTTTGCCACGAAACAATAACTTCCTTTTGTTTTTGTCCATGGCATGGGTTCATTTCAAAGTATGCTAAAATAATTTTTGCCAAGGAACCCAAGGACTGTATATCGTCGCCTATTTCGTACGCATATTCCACATCCGATATATTGTTTTCCGTCGCTCACACAAGTACTGTACGAACAAAAATAATTTAATATTAGTAAATATAATTATTATTAAAAACAATTTAATATTAGTAAAAACAATTTAATATTAGTAAAAACAATTATTATTAAAAATAATCTAATATTTGTAAATCTAATACCGGGACGGCGCGAACGCTCTTCCCGACTAACAAAAATTGCACGAACGAGTTATCCACATTAGGGACAATCGCGGAGGTCAATCTAACCGAAGGTGCAATGGCCAGACCTCACTCCGGGGGAACCGCCTTCTTGATCACGGTAACCCCTACGCCAGGTAAGTATGATTTTACCACGAAAATCCTCCGTTTTATGCAGTCTTCTGTTCGAAAACTCTGTGAATTGTATTCGATGAATAAACTTCACTACCTGAAGTGTGTGAAAATCCCTTAATGCGCATGTGACATTGAGAGGCATTATTGTTCCATTGATGGCAACAGGGTGATGCTGAGTAACATTTAAAATGCTAGTAATTAAAATAAACACGATATTTGAATTGTTATTTTTGAAAAAGGGTACACCTATATTTTTTCATTTTTCTAGATATTAAGGCTTTGAGTATTTAAAAATATTGACAAATCTTAATTGCGTGATGATTTTGACGCTCTTAAACTATTAAATTTTATTGTGCATTAAACTTATAAAAGACAATTAAAGATTTTTTAGTTCCAACTAGACATTCAGTAATAACATTATTAGTATTATCTTTTTAGAGCCAAGAAATATTTTACTCTGGTCCAACTTCTTCCAGTAAAAATTTCATCTCTGCTTCTATAGATACTCTCGACCTACTTGTGAGCATACAGAGACGAGAGATCCGCCTGATCGGGTACGCGACGCTCACGTCGGGACTACAGTCGCTATCACATCGAAGGCGCATAGCTGACCTCTGTTGGTTTTACAGATATTATCATGGTATTGTTCCGCGCAGCACGGTTTATATGCGCTCCACAAGACACTCCGACCGATCGCAGCAATTTGCGGTTCATCTCTCGATGTCGCGAACATCTCTACATCAGAACCGGTTGCGTTATAGAGCGGGAAAGTAGTGGAATTGGCTTCTTGTGCAAGTGTTTCCGGAGCGTTACAATCTGCAACTGTTCAAAAATCTCTTTTATCGTCCCAGTCTCTTTGGAAGGTGGCCCTAGTGAAGCGAAAGAGCTCCGCTTCGGTGCGCGTGACTTCTCGGTCGTAGCATAATCGCTCGTCTACGGATGATCTACTTAGATGATAGATCAGCGGAATTCCTGATCTATCTTCTATAAGCCCATTCAGGTCCAAATCAAGGAACGCCTCTGGTGGAACAAAGCCGTTGCGACGCACACTCTCAAAGTACAGAGTGTTTGGGTAGTAAGCCCCGAAAATTAGGTCATTGGACGAGTTTATTGCTCTCGCAACTAGTCCTCTGATTAATTTGATCATAAAATTATCCATCGTATTTATGTAGGCTTCATTATATAAAATCCCCTTTGAATAATACTTTTTATAGTCCGTTTCAGGTGTCCGATATAATCTAAAACAACTTCTGAGACACTTCCTTTCGAACACCCGAATATTTTCCAACAAATTTGGGCTTATGTTAAACCATTCTGGACAACCATATATGAGCATTGGCCTGATTAGCGCCATGTAGCATGTAACTTTTACCCTACTGTCAAGTTGGCTACTGTGAAATAGCCGCCTTGTCATAGCAAACATTTTCCTCGCTTTGAGCAAAGCAGCCTCTACATGTCTGTTGAAATACAGATATTGGTCTAGCCAGATGCCAAGGTATTTAACTATACTCTTGGTTTCCAGTTTATCTCCATGCGGTCCCACGATAACTAACTTTCGCCAATTTTTTCTTGTGTCGTTCGTGGCTTTATATAATGGAGTTCTAAATAGGATGGCTTCACATTTCTGGAAGTTGATCTTAAGTTTCCAGTCGTCGCGATTGCGCTGCACTTTGTTGAAGTCTCGCTGTAGTAAACTATTTATGATCTCAATTTTCGGAGCTGTTCTGTAAATTATGAGATCATCTGCGCACGCAATAGTCTGCAGCAGTGCATCTAATAAGTCGGTAATGTAAATGTTAAAAAGAATCGGAGAAAGTACCGCTCCCTGTTGCAAGCCATTCTTGATATCATACGTTTTATTAGAGGTCACGTTACCATTTTTGACCACGAAGCTCTTGTCCTTTAACATATCGTAAAGCACATATAGTAAAGGCTTATGTATGCCATGTCTGACCAATTTGTATTATAACCCTTCGATCCAGACGATATCAAAGCTCTTTCCAAGTCGACCAGACAAGCACCTGTGCATTGGTTCTTACATTTGTTCTACTGTATGTCGGAGACCAGTTTAGCTGTGGCATGTGTGGTATCATGATCCGTCTTAAAGCCAAACTGGTTATTGGGAATAATGTTTTTGTCGTCTACCCACTTTAGCAGAGCTTTGTTAATGGTTTTTCAAATACTTTACTGATGCTTGGGAGTAAAGTTATCGAACACATGTTCATTGGGTTTGTACAGTCTTTGCCTTTTTTCGGGATGGACTGTATGATTGCTGTTTTCCAACGCGCGGGAAAGTATGCATTATTCAACACGTTGTTAAACAAGACCGTGTATATATCTATTGCCATTGGGGTCAGGTTCTGGAGTACGATGTTAGGTACTCCATCTATTCCCGCTTGACTTTTTGCTTCTTAATGAGTCGAAGATACTCTGGATTCCTTCCCTCGAATTTAAAAGGCTATTAGCCCCACCGTTGGTATTAATGTCAATTGACAGATTATCGTCACTGAATTCGGTAAAACCCGGATTCTCCTATTGTCAAAATGAAATTTCATTTCGGAGGTGATTCAGTAGAGATCTGTCCTCCAAGTGGTGATTTCGGCGAATGCTTTCATTCACCGTGTACATTTCCTGAAAGACAGCTCCCACAGCGTTCACCTTTTCCAAGGAATCTTCGATCACGAAGATCTCATTATTGAGGATCGCGTTCTCTGTACCTATGCCAATGTTGGTTAGCAGTTGCTTGTTTACATCAGTACGTGGAATTTGGAGACACTGAATCTCATTTTGATTATTTCTCCTGAATATTTTATTTATTTGTGGGAACATATTCGGGTTATTCGTTTTTATAGCCCGAACTCTGTTGTTCCAATACAAATGTGTTGCTAATCTATAGTTAGCTTTAAGTAATTGTTGGAGGGTTTTTAATCGGGATTTCGGTGATATTATCTCCTGGTCTTGTCTGTCTGTAAACTGTCTGTGTAATTGTTTTAGTTTTGATAGCAGTTTGCTCTTTTTTCTGTGGAGTGCGTTTATTGTTGTATTTCTGTACATGTTTATGTGATCTGCAACTGTTGTTTTGGGAATTGTTTTGTCCATTGTCTGTTTTATGGTTTCGTCCATTTGTTGAATGTATTTGTCGATTTCGTCATTTGTCAGGTTTCTCTTTATTCGCAGATTAAAGTCATTTGAACGAAGTTCTCTTGTTAATGATCTGGTGAACCGTGGCCATCGCATTGCCCAGTTGTTGTAGGGTTGCGGGATCACGAAATCCTCCAGATCTGCCAGATTGTTCGGAAGCTTTATTACTGCCGTGAATGCATGGTGGTCTCTGTCGTAGTCAATTGTCCGTAAACAGTTTCTGTTTCGTCCGTTGGTGTTAGGTAGTCTCAGTCGAGAGTCAATAAGGAAGATATCTAAGAACGATCTACCTCTAGGGAACAATGGATATCCCGTAGCTAGTAAATCGGTTTTATATTCTACATAATACAGATCCAACCAACCAGTCAACTGATTTCCTCTGGCATTAGATATATAATATCCCCAATTTTTATACTTGGCGTTCATATCTCCACCTAGGACAAAACATTTTTTTTCCAGATGCAATTGTAAGCATCGAAAGAGTGTCTCGAGCTCTGCTATAAAGAGTTCTGTTGGTGCCCGCCAGAAGTACATCGGGGTTTTCATCTTGCAACAGGTTGATAAGAGTGGCTCTTCTCTCAGGTCTTATTACTGAATTTACATTCGCGACAAGAGCTTTGATTGATGATTTGGTTAGATGGTTTATATTGACTTTTTATTTAGACTGGGCAAGTGTGAGTAGATCTCGTTTATTGACTTTGCAGCTGTGGCATCTGTCTCTGCAGATTGGGCAGGATTTTGAACACGTCTGCTTGCGATGTTGTTTCAGTCTGCGTGAGAGTATTTGTGGCTACCACTGTTGTCGCCTGTTTTGTTATTCTCCCGCCCGCCGCAACTTATGGGTACGACCGCTACGATGTTACGGGCATTGTTGTTGTTCGAGTTGTCTCTGTGTTTTTTTTGCCGGGTCACAATTCTCGAGATTAATTCTCGGAATTTAGGACATCCTCGGTGGTCAGCTAGATGACCCTCGTTTCGGCACACTGGACACTTTAGAAGGGCTTTGTCTTTTACCCTTTTCTTTTCCCAGAGGGCATTCTTCTGCCCTATGGTCGTTTCCGCATTTTACACAACGATGCTGCATTTCACAGTTCGCCGCCGCGTGACCAAACTTTTGGCAGCGGACACATTGCAGACTGTCTCTGCTTTTTTTTTTAATTTGTCCCATGTGACAATTTGATGATCCAGGACAGCAATTTTGCTTAGACCAGCAATTTTGCTGCTCGATGATAATTGGACCAAACAGAAGAGTAGCTTCCGGTTATCCCTTCTTGCCTTGGTTTTGGTGAACGGTTTTACCGCGGTAAACTCGAGATCTTCATGCTTCAGCTTTTGAAGCGTTTCGAGCAGAGCCTCCGGTTCCTTTTCAGGGTCTAAATATTTTTAAATACATTGAATATGTATTATTGTGTTACGCGCAAAACTCTCCACCCCTTAATACCTACCTCTTTGGAGCCGCTCTCCACCATTAATCGCGGTTCACGCAAAACTGTCCACTTAAAGGATGAAGCGCAATGCAAGCCCTAGCATTGCACCCATATATTAGATATTCTCACATTAATTCAATATCAAACAAATTGAATTAAACGTTCAATTTACTCACAGTCAATTCAACTTAAAAATCCAATACGTGATAAACGAACCATATGCTCAACATGCAAAATTCGCTCCAAATGTGCGGACCAGCTTACAAACTTTCAAACAAAATTGTTGAGAATCATAAAATGCGCATCTGCAATTTAATGATCCTTTAAAAATTTGTTTACCCAAATCTATTACCACAATCAACATCATTTTTCATTTTTCCAAACCAATTTCCTAAACAAAGAAGTTACGTGATAAAACGAACTCCATGCTCGTTTTATCGCTCACCGACATTGAGGATCTTAAATGCTCATCAGCAAGATCCTTTGCTTATTGTTCCTTTGTTCCTCTTTTGATCCCAATCCGGGAAAGATGAAGAAAGAAAGTGAATGGCGGCTGGCAAAAGGGCCATGCAAACAAAAGAATGTATCCATCGATCCACACGATCGAGGGAAACAATTTTCGTTCGGGCAGGCGAGGAGAAATACAGCGGAGTTGGTTGTGAGATATCGGAAAAAACGAGCATCCAAAGTTCGTGGCGGCTATACGTTAAATTCCTACGTTTAAGTTGTGTCCACTAAAACATAGATGTTGTGTCCATTAAAAATAAAAAAATACTTAGACATACTCCTAAGAACGACGAGCGGATTTAATTCAAGTGGTGTTTAGGATTACTTACCTTCCTCTCTGTTACCAACCGACTAAATGGGATTGGATAGATCCGTTTTCGGCTGTGGGGATAAGCATATGTAGCCAATAACAGGGGTGGAGCGCCCCCTTATAATTGTTATTAAATATATAATAAAGAAAAGGGAAATATAATTCGTTATCAAAATATAGCCAAAACAATAGGTTGGGATTTAGATATTCAGTATAAGGTGTATGTACTGATACTGTTTAAGATATGAATATATTTGGGGGAGTAGTGGGATTTTGCAAAACTCTACATCAGCGCTACCAATTTAAAAACAAATTTCTTGCTTAGACCACTAATTTTGCTGCTCGATAATAATTGGACCAAATAGAAGGGTAGCTTCCGGTTATCCCTTCTTGCCTTGGTTTTGGTGAACGGTTTTCCGCGGTAAACTCGAGATCTTCATGCTTCAGCTTTTCAGTATATCCCCATAATTTAACTTGATAATTGGTCTTTGTTTTCGGAAACTATGTTCTGTTTACAATGTCAGTGAGATCAATTGAGATGTAGTTATATTATACGGAATGGCTATTACTCGTACATTATAGAAGATATTTGTTTCCTGTTTCATACATTCGTTCCAATATTTACAAATGTATGAAATGCCTCACCTTCGTTATTATAATCATAATAATTCACTAGCTTGCTGGTGACTTTACGTCAAGATTTTCGCACCTAATCACCAAACATTAAGGGTATGTTCAACTCATTGAATAAAAAAAAAAAAAAAAAAATGGGTTGCGAGAGGGCTGACTTTAGCGAGACAAGAACAGATGTGTCTTTCATCTTGTCTCTGACTTCTGGTCATCTTGCGGTAACCAGAATCAACCACATCCGTGAGGATGTTGGGCTCGGTCTCGCGATATCTGAAAAGAAAAGAAAAACGGGGGATATCCAACGATAGTGTGGACAGTGTTAGTCCGGGTGTTCTCTAACTACTTTTATAGACGGATGGTGGGAAGGAAATCATACAAGACCGGTAGGTCTTGGGTGCGGTAGTGAACGCAGATCACGTCTTTGGCTATAATAAAATCTGCGCTTTGGTCGGTGTGTATGTTTGTGTTTGTGCCGTCTTGTACTGTGCGTTCGTGTGTGTGGTTTGTTAATAGTAGACCCTATGGGATGGGTCCAGGAATCCTCTATTATAGAGGGGGTTGTTGTGAAGGGAAGGGTGCTTTCTTCAGTTTTGTACTGAAGAAGAAATTGTGGGGGGTTGATCCGAAGAGATCGAGAGAGAGAGAAGGGTCAAGAACGCAAGAGTCCCGTGCAAGTTCGTTCTCGCTGTTCTGAATGTTTTCGAGGTACTTATATGCTAATTGAAGCAAGTACTCGTCGACAGGGGTAATGGAGGCGACTTCGTATAGGTGAAAGTTGGGGTAATGACGACCGTCAGGCCTTCTAGAGTGATTGGTGCATCTTCTGAGGAGTTTCCTTTCGAAAACCCGACGTCTTTCCATTTGAGCCGAAGATATCCAGGACCATATGGGAAAGGCGTACGATATTCCAGATCGGATTAGCTGCTTATAGCAGAGAAGCTTAACTTTGGTGTCAACTTTGTTGCTCCACTTCAAGATGTTGTGCAGTTGCTTAGACCGACCGAGGCCCCTTTGGAGAATGTGGGTCACATGTTTGATGAAATTCATTTTTGGGGTATAAGTGACCCCAAGATATTTCATCTTGTCCTGTGGTCTAATCGTAGTATCTCCCATTTTTATTTGAATATTCTGTGAATATCGAGAAGCAGGTTGGGAGTGTTTACTACTCAGAATTATGGCTACTGCTTTGGATGGATTAAGTCGTATTTTCCATCGACTGTAATACTGATACAGTTCGTCCAAGTGACGGTTGAGTCGATTCGTTGCGAGATTAGGGCCTTTGGTTGACGTGTACACCAGGACGTCATCCGCATAGCATATCTCGTTTACCCTCCCGTCCACTGGGCGGGGAATATCGGAGGTGTAAATATTGAATAAGATGGGGCCTAGAATGGAGCCCTGTGGTAAGCCTGCAGCGGCGTGAAAAGTTCGGGAAAGCTTTCCATTCACTCTAACCTTGAAGGTTCTGTTTCGAACAACTGGTAGATGATACTACATCGCCTTCTACTGAGGCCAGTATTCAATAATTTAAAAGCGAGACCTTCGATCCAAGTCGTATCAAAAGCTTTTTCAATGTCTAGGCTTACCGCAACGGTGGGTTCCTTATTAAAGAGCCGCACGCAGACGTGGTTTTCAAATAAATTGAGAGCCATAGTGGTGCTGTGCGCTCTTCGAAATCCAAATTGGAAATCAGGTATTAGGTGCTTGGCACTGACAAAGTTATTTAGCTTCTCGTATATGAATTTTTCATATATTTTGCTGATGCAAGTGAGAAGCGAGATAGGGCGAAAGCGTGAGGGGTGATACGTTGGTTTCCCAACTTTTGCTATTGTACAAATGATAGCGTGCCTCCAAGCTTGGGGAAAGTACCCCATGTTGTAAGCATGGTTGAACAGAATGGAGAGCTTTATAAAGAATAAGGCAGAAAGTCTTCGCAACGAGTGGTACGAGGGTTGCCTTTTATATTTGGGGATTAGAGAACAAAAACTAATATTGATCATCGAAAATCACTTTATTGTTTTTCAAAATATTCCCCATGCAGATCTATACACTTTTGCATGCGTTTGAACCAATTGTCGAAGCACTTTTGCCACTCTGATTGAGGTATCTCCAACACATGCATTCTGAATGCATCAACCGCTTCTTCAGGTGTCGAAAAACGTTGACCTCTCAGTTTGTTTTTTACGTACGGGAATAAAAAGAAGTCATTCGGCGCCAAGTCAGGACTATACGGCGGATGACCCATCAAATCGATGTTTTGGGTGCTCAAAAATGCAGTTGTCGCAGCCGATGTGTAAGAGCACGCATTGTCGTGATGAAGAGTGATCCGTCTTCGGCGGTTGGTTTTCCTGATTTTTTGGAAGACAACTGGCAAACAAATGGTTGTGTAGCACTCAGAATTGACTGTTCTGCGTTGTTCTAGTGGTACGGTTGCGACATGTCCAGTTTTTCCGAAAAAACAGGCGACCATTTGCTTGGAAGTGCTTCGTGCGCCAACAGCTTTTGTTGGATTTGGCTCATCTTGAAACACCCAGACAGTCGACTGCTGTTTACTTTCGGGCTCATGCGCGTAAATCCACGATTCATCACCTGTCACGATGTCATAGACGTGTTTCGAAGCACCGCGACCGTATTTTTTGAGCATTTCTTTCGACCAATTGACACGAGCCTTTTTTTGGGCGATTGATAAATTGTGCGGGATCCAACGCGAACAAATTTTTTTGACAGTCAAATGTTTATGCAATATTGAATGTATGCTGGTCCCACTAACGCCTAAGGTTGTCCCAATCTCACGATAGGTCACATGACGATCTTCCAATATCAGATTGCGCACAGCATCAATGGTTTTCGGAACAACAACTGATTTTGGACGACCTTCACGAAATTCATCTTGGAGTGAACTACGACCACGACTGAATTCACCATACCATCGATAAACACTGGTCCTTGATGGAGCTTGATCGCCAAAAATTGAATTAAGTTCATCCATGCACTGTTGCTGAGTTAATCAACGCCGAAAGTTGTAAAAAATAATCGCACGAAAATGTTGACGATTTAATTCCATTTTTGGGCCGAGATGAATCTTTTAAGTTACTGTAAACAACACAAATAGTGCTCGTATGTCAAAACGTTCTTAGTGCGTATAACCTCAAAAATGTCCAACTTTACGACAGACCTGTCAATTGCCGGATTGCAACACTAGGGTTGCCAAATCCCGAAACATAAGAGGCAACTCTCGTATGACATGTTGTCGATACCGGGTGACTTCTTAGGGCTTCGAGATTTAACCAGGCTCTTACTGTGGACCTCTGAACTAATGATGGCATTCGTGTCCGGGTTTCCATCTTGTAAAGTAAGTTTGTGATTGTTTTCGAAGGTCTCTCCGATGATATTTGCTTTATTGGTGTCGTTATTAACAACAACACCATTGTGCACGATTGGCCCAGTGATACGGGAAGTGCCACATATCTTTTTAACATTTTTATAAACGTTCTGGTGCATCTGAATACCCTTCAGTTTGTCTTCCAATTATCGGGTACGATTGTTTTGGATTCTCTGTTTTATCAGTGTACCAATATTGTGAATAATGGATCGCAATAGCGGCTCCCTTTGCGTAAAGCAGTGACGATATCCCATTCTGCAGAGCTTTTTACGCTCCCGGATGAGACGAAGAGTAAAGTCGTCATGGGGAATTTGATAAGTCTTTTCAAGTTTGTACTTCGGGACATGAGTCTCCGAAGTTTCAACTAGAATCTCGTGAAGTCGTTTTGCAGCGTCGTTTATCTCAACCGTCGTTAGGTTCCCGTCAGCGGGAAGAGAGAATTGGTGGAGTTTATCGTTCAATGTAATATTGAAGTTGTCCCAATTTGTCCGCCCATAATCGGGTATGTATCTGATATGAGCCCGGGATGCTCGATAGCCGCGAATGAATTTGGTCACAGCGTTGTGGTCAGATATACCCGCTGAAACTTGCGGAGGAGTGATTTGTGGAAGTAAGTCTTTGGACACAAAAAATATGTCCAGGATTGAGTTACCTCGAGTACCAACCGTAGGTGCGACTATTTCGAAGTTGAGGGCATACGTGCTTGCGGTGTACCATTGATACAGTTTTGTGCCATTTGAGCAAGAGACAGAGTTGTTCTAGTGGGGATGCCTGGAGGTAAAATCGCCGCCTATGATGAAGGGTGTATGGCCCGAGGTCCTCTTTCAGTCTCTTTATGAGAGCCATCATGCCCTGATCCGGCTGATGGCCCACACCACGAGAAGAGCAGATGTCCATGTTTTATCAGTCACAAAACATGTGAACAGACAAGCGACAAAGACAAGAAGCGCGCGGAAACAAGGAAGGAAAAAAGGGGGAAGAAACAGAAATCAACAACAAAACCAACAAAGAAAAGCCAACAAACGAAAAAGCAAGAAAAACCAACAAACGAAAACAAAAGGAGGAGAAACAATCAAACCTAGTGGCAAGCGAGTGTCTTGAATTCCAATCTCGCCAACAATTACCTAACTAAATGGAAATTATTGCTTCGAAAACTCAAGGAAATCCCACATCAGTGAACGGTGTTAGAATCGTCGAATCCAAGGAACTTTCAATTTTTGGCACTCGCACCAACTCGATTTTTAAACTAAAACGAGAACATCGCTAAGGCTACAGAAAATGTGGCGAAGTGTTTGAAGCTGAAGAGATACGAGAAATCCCCATCCCCCTTATGCAATTCATTCGTCCAAAAACTTTAATTCAATTAATTCACATATATTGGGACAGTTTTCAAAAACAGTACCTTCGGCTCTTGATGAGTTACAAAACCAAAAACAGTTCACAACTCATAAAAGATTCTCAGATGCACGTAACGTACATTGCATCATTGCAACAGGCCACACATACTCTCCCTATTGTTTTTCCTATCACTATCGTTGTTTAAATCAAACTTTCCGCACATCAAATAACCGTGTTCTGGATCCACTTAAAAAAATAATAATATACTTATCCATCAAACATCTCCATAAGAATGACAATGTTTTCTACTGGGAAGACGACGATAGGACACGGCTTACAAAAGAGAGGAAATCATAAATGTTTGCCACGAAACAATAACTTCCTTTTGTTTTTGTCCATGGCATGGGTTCATTTCAAAGTATGCTAAAATAATTTTTGCCAAGGAACCCAAGGACTGTATATCGTCGCCTATTTCGTACGCATATTCCACATCCGATATATTGTTTTCCGTCGCTCACACAAGTACTGTACGAACAAAAATAATTTAATATTAGTAAATATAATTATTATTAAAAACAATTTAATATTAGTAAAAACAATTTAATATTAGTAAAAACAATTATTATTAAAAATAATCTAATATTTGTAAATCTAATACCGGGACGGCGCGAACGCTCTTCCCGACTAACAAAAATTGCACGAACGAGTTATCCACATTAGGGACAATCGCGGAGGTCAATCTAACCGAAGGTGCAATGGCCAGACCTCACTCCGGGGGAACCGCCTTCTTGATCACGGTAACCCCTACGCCAGGTAAGTATGATTTTACCACGAAAATCCTCCGTTTTATGCAGTCTTCTGTTCGAAAACTCTGTGAATTGTATTCGATGAATAAACTTCACTACCTGAAGTGTGTGAAAATCCCTTAATGCGCATGTGACATTGAGAGGCATTATTGTTCCATTGATGGCAACAGGGTGATGCTGAGTAACATTTAAAATGCTAGTAATTAAAATAAACACGATATTTGAATTGTTATTTTTGAAAAAGGGTACACCTATATTTTTTCATTTTTCTAGATATTAAGGCTTTGAGTATTTAAAAATATTGACAAATCTTAATTGCGTGATGATTTTGACGCTCTTAAACTATTAAATTTTATTGTGCATTAAACTTATAAAAGACAATTAAAGATTTTTTAGTTCCAACTAGACATTCAGTAATAACATTATTAGTATTATCTTTTTAGAGCCAAGAAATATTTTACTCTGGTCCAACTTCTTCCAGTAAAAATTTCATCTCTGCTTCTAAAGATACTCTCGACCTACTTGTGAGCATACAGAGACGAGAGATCCGCCTGATCGGGTACGCGACGCTCACGTCGGGACTACAGTCGCTATCACATCGAAGGCGCATAGCTGACCTCTGTTGGTTTTACAGATATTATCATGGTATTGTTCCGCGCAGCACGGTTTATATGCGCTCCACAAGACACTCCGACCGATCGCAGCAATTTGCGGTTCATCTCTCGATGTCGCGAACATCTCTACATCAGAACCGGTTGCGTTATAGAGCGGGAAAGTAGTGGAATTGGCTTCTTGTGCAAGTGTTTCCGGAGCGTTACAATCTGCAACTGTTCAAAAATCTCTTTTATCGTCCCAGTCTCTTTGGAAGGTGGCCCTAGTGAAGCGAAAGAGCTCCGCTTCGGTGCGCGTGACTTCTCGGTCGTAGCATAATCGCTCGTCTACGGATGATCTACTTAGATGATAGATCAGCGGAATTCCTGATCTATCTTCTATAAGCCCATTCAGGTCCAAATCAAGGAACGCCTCTGGTGGAACAAAGCCGTTGCGACGCACACTCTCAAAGTACAGAGTGTTTGGGTAGTAAGCCCCGAAAATTAGGTCATTGGACGAGTTTATTGCTCTCGCAACTAGTCCTCTGATTAATTTGATCATAAAATTATCCATCGTATTTATGTAGGCTTCATTATATAAAATCCCCTTTGAATAATACTTTTTATAGTCCGTTTCAGGTGTCCGATATAATCTAAAACAACTTCTGAGACACTTCCTTTCGAACACCCGAATATTTTCCAACAAATTTGGGCTTATGTTAAACCATTCTGGACAACCATATATGAGCATTGGCCTGATTAGCGCCATGTAGCATGTAACTTTTACCCTACTGTCAAGTTGGCTACTGTGAAATAGCCGCCTTGTCATAGCAAACATTTTCCTCGCTTTGAGCAAAGCAGCCTCTACATGTCTGTTGAAATACAGATATTGGTCTAGCCAGATGCCAAGGTATTTAACTATACTCTTGGTTTCCAGTTTATCTCCATGCGGTCCCACGATAACTAACTTTCGCCAATTTTTTCTTGTGTCGTTCGTGGCTTTATATAATGGAGTTCTAAATAGGATGGCTTCACATTTCTGGAAGTTGATCTTAAGTTTCCAGTCGTCGCGATTGCGCTGCACTTTGTTGAAGTCTCGCTGTAGTAAACTATTTATGATCTCAATTTTCGGAGCTGTTCTGTAAATTATGAGATCATCTGCGCACGCAATAGTCTGCAGCAGTGCATCTAATAAGTCGGTAATGTAAATGTTAAAAAGAATCGGAGAAAGTACCGCTCCCTGTTGCAAGCCATTCTTGATATCATACGTTTTATTAGAGGTCACGTTACCATTTTTGACCACGAAGCTCTTGTCCTTTAACATATCGTAAAGCACATATAGTAAAGGCTTATGTATGCCATGTCTGACCAATTTGTATTATAACCCTTCGATCCAGACGATATCAAAGCTCTTTCCAAGTCGACCAGAGAAGCACCTGTGCATTGGTTCTTACATTTGTTCTACTGTATGTCGGAGACCAGTTTAGCTGTGGCATGTGTGGTATCATGATCCGTCTTAAAGCCAAACTGGTTATTGGGAATAATGTTTTTGTCGTCTACCCACTTTAGCAGAGCTTTGTTAATGGTTTTTCAAATACTTTACTGATGCTTGGGAGTAAAGTTATCGAACACATGTTCATTGGGTTTGTACAGTCTTTGCCTTTTTTCGGGATGGACTGTATGATTGCTGTTTTCCAACGCGCGGGAAAGTATGCATTATTCAACACGTTGTTAAACAAGACCGTGTATATATCTATTGCCATTGGGGTCAGGTTCTGGAGTACGATGTTAGGTACTCCATCTATTCCCGCTTGACTTTTTGCTTCTTAATGAGTCGAAGATACTCTGGATTCCTTCCCTCGAATTTAAAAGGCTATTAGCCCCACCGTTGGTATTAATGTCAATTGACAGATTATCGTCACTGAATTCGGTAAAACCCGGATTCTCCTATTGTCAAAATGAAATTTCATTTCGGAGGTGATTCAGTAGAGATCTGTCCTCCAAGTGGTGATTTCGGCGAATGCTTTCATTCACCGTGTACATTTCCTGAAAGACAGCTCCCACAGCGTTCACCTTTTCCAAGGAATCTTCGATCACGAAGATCTCATTATTGAGGATCGCGTTCTCTGTACCTATGCCAATGTTGGTTAGCAGTTGCTTGTTTACATCAGTACGTGGAATTTGGAGACACTGAATCTCATTTTGATTATTTCTCCTGAATATTTTATTTATTTGTGGGAACATATTCGGGTTATTCGTTTTTATAGCCCGAACTCTGTTGTTCCAATACAAATGTGTTGCTAATCTATAGTTAGCTTTAAGTAATTGTTGGAGGGTTTTTAATCGGGATTTCGGTGATATTATCTCCTGGTCTTGTCTGTCTGTAAACTGTCTGTGTAATTGTTTTAGTTTTGATAGCAGTTTGCTCTTTTTTCTGTGGAGTGCGTTTATTGTTGTATTTCTGTACATGTTTATGTGATCTGCAACTGTTGTTTTGGGAATTGTTTTGTCCATTGTCTGTTTTATGGTTTCGTCCATTTGTTGAATGTATTTGTCGATTTCGTCATTTGTCAGGTTTCTCTTTATTCGCAGATTAAAGTCATTTGAACGAAGTTCTCTTGTTAATGATCTGGTGAACCGTGGCCATCGCATTGCCCAGTTGTTGTAGGGTTGCGGGATCACGAAATCCTCCAGATCTGCCAGATTGTTCGGAAGCTTTATTACTGCCGTGAATGCATGGTGGTCTCTGTCGTAGTCAATTGTCCGTAAACAGTTTCTGTTTCGTCCGTTGGTGTTAGGTAGTCTCAGTCGAGAGTCAATAAGGAAGATATCTAAGAACGATCTACCTCTAGGGAACAATGGATATCCCGTAGCTAGTAAATCGGTTTTATATTCTACATAATACAGATCCAACCAACCAGTCAACTGATTTCCTCTGGCATTAGATATATAATATCCCCAATTTTTATACTTGGCGTTCATATCTCCACCTAGGACAAAATATTTTTTTTCCAGATGCAATTGTAAGCATCGAAAGAGTGTCTCGAGCTCTGCTATAAAGGGTTATGTTGGTGCCCGCCAGAAGTACATCGGGGTTTTCATCTTGCAACAGGTTGATAAGAGTGGCTCTTCTCTCAGGTCTTATTACTGAATTTACATTCGCGACAAGAGCTTTGATTGATGATTTGGTTAGATGGTTTATATTGACTTTTTATTTAGACTGGCCAAGTGTGAGTAGATCTCGTTTATTGACTTTGCAGCTGTGGCATCTGTCTCTGCAGATTGGGCAAAATTGTGACACGTCTGCTTGCGATGTTGTTTCAGTCTGCGTGAGAGTATTTGTGGCTACACCGTTGTCGCCTCTTTTGTTATTCTCCAGCCCGACGCAATTTATGGGTACGACCGCTGCGATGTTACGGGCATTGTTGTTGTTCGAGTTGACCCTGTGCCGGGTCACAATTCTCGAGATTAATTTAGGACATTCTCGGTAGTCAGCTAGATGACCCTCGTTTCGGCACACTGCTCACTTTAGAAGGGCTTTGTATTCTACCCTTTCTTTCCCCAGAGGGAAAGATGCCTTATGGTCCTGTTCGCATTTTACACAACGATGCTGCATTTCACAGTTCGCCGTTGCGTGATCAAATCTTTGGCAACGGACGCATTGCAGAATCTATCTGCTTTTTTTTGTTAATTTGTGCCATGTGACAATTTGATGATCCAGGACTGTAATTTTTCTTAAACCACCAATTCTGCTGTTCGATGATAATTGAACGAAAAAGAAGGGTAACTTCCGGTTATCCCTTCTTGCCGTGGTTATGATGAACGGTTTTATCGCGATAAAGTCGAGATTTTCATGCTTCAGCTTCCGAAGCATTTCGAGCAGAGCCTCCGATTCCGTTTCAGGGTCGACGCCCTTTAATGGAACCGTTACGCTCTTTGATTGTTTCGGCATGAACGAGTAAAATTCCGCAGTGGCTTTTTTAAAACATCTTTTATTTTCTCGTGGTCAGCCACCGTATAAGTGCGAATGGCATGCCTGTTACCTGTCAGTCTTTCATTTAAAAAATGTTACCTACAGCTAGCTTCCACAGACTTACTAATTCCTTGCAATCAGTATGGATGGTGTTGATAGGTGGCATCTCTATTTTCTTTTTGATTTGCTGCTGTTGCTGTGGGCGATGTTGTGTTGGCAGTTGCTGTTGCTGTTGGCCGACTTTTGCCTTTGGATTTTGTTGTTGTTGGGTGGTTTTTCGCTGTTCGAGAGTAGCTATATTTTTCTTCCAGCGTCTTTTTTCTAGCCACGCTCTTGCCACCGCAAGTTTCGCGTCCAACTCGCTTATCTCCTTTTCTTCATCCTCAGACTCTGACGATGCAAGAGAAGCGAATATATTATTCGCACCATACAACTTAAAGTGGGGGGGGGGGGGGGGGGGGGGGGAGCTCACTGTCACCACCATTTGCTGTTCTTTTTTCTCCATAGTTAGTTTCGCGGCTTTACTTCGCGTGACAATGTAATTTTTCGGAGCACTTTTCCTTTTGTTTGTTGTTGCTTGTTTTTCTTCGTTCGTGTTCATCCTGATGCTTTCCGGTTTGTTTTCTTTAAAATTAAAAAACAAAGGCGACCAACTGTGCCTGTACGGACCTCGGTCCAATTCAGTTCCCGGTAACCTGCATTCGTACTCGCCTACTGCGATTAAGGGCCAGTCACCTTACACTCGAGCTAAATGTTAATTTAAAATCAATTGCTTAAAGAGTAATATATTGCTTCCAATGTGATATATTTTAACTAATTATAATATTATTTTGTTTTCACACATCACTGAACCACTGAAATGCATTTTTATTTTTATTTTATTTTATGCATTGTGTTGAATGTTGAAAATACTCAATTTTCACCTTTATTATTCGTTTTGTTTGTTTGTTTTGATGTTCTTTGTTTTAAGTGCCACAACACATCATGTTACTGTGTTTCCTTTTCGTGGCTTTGTTCTCTTTTATTGGATTATTTTCATGTATATTAATTTTGTTTTGACTGTTTTAAACACTGTGAAGCAGCTCCACTTTTTTTATGTCACTCAAGATAAATTACAACAGTTTGATAAACTTTTGTTTCACGAAACTATCTTTTAAATCGGTTTAAGAAGAGAACACAAAACTCCTCTTGACGTGCATCTATAGTATTCACTACGAGGTATGCTATCACACTGAGTTGTTATACGTTATACGGAAATGATGTTGCGTCCGTTGGACATGCTATGAGTGAAACGTGGGCTTCCCGTGAGTCCGGCGGTGTGTCCCGGGACTTTCCGCACTTATTGTAGCAATAGACTACTACTAAGTTATTCACTGTGGAGGGAATGAGGTACTTCCCTGTGTGTTTTCCGTTTACCAGTTTGTTTGCATATTTAATTATTTGAAAGTTAGTTAAGTTAATATCATCCATTCTCTTTTGTTTGCACATTTAATTATTTGAAGCAAATCATTTTATTTTGTTTTGTTTGCATACATGATGATTTGAAAAAATAAGTTAAGCCAATAATACCACGAAACCAGGATGAACCAGCGAACTGTACCACGAATAACTTGATTAAAAAAGGATCTGTCCAATTTTTATCACACGAGCCACTCATGTATTATATTAAATTGCAACTTGTTATTATATAACAAGCTTCGTCCTTCTCTGAAATTTCAGTTTTCCACAACTTTCCAATCACTCATGTTAACAACCCTTTACAAGTCGTGAAGAAACGTACATCAATTTTGTTTTTTTTTTTTTTTTTTCTATTTCAGTCTTTATTTCAGCACTTGATTACATTGGGTAAAAATTAAGTGACACGTCTTTGAACTTTTCCTCTTCTTTTATTTAATTTCATTTAGCTTAACTTAGTTTTGATTATAGTTTTAGATCGTCTCTAGTTTTAGATGGTAAGTAACACACCTTTTCAGAATAGATTAATACTCCTCTCTCGACTACTCTGTTTCGACTCGTCACCGCCTGAACACGGACACCCAGGCCATTATTCCATGTTTTGTTGTCGTTTTTAATCACATTTCCTCTCTGGAGAAACCGATGTCTAGAATAAATTAGATTTTAGGTTCTAGGGTAAAATCTGCGATCGTACAGGAATATGGTGTGGATTTACCAAAGGCAGGTTCATTGATCTTGGTTGTTGCCGTGCAGGTAAGATCGCATGTTAGTCAGGAAAAAAGTATTTTCCTGCTTGTGTTCTCAACGGAAGTATGTCAATATGTAATTTTTTGTTTAAGTTTTTATTTTTGTTCTGATTGCTTTATTTCGTAGTATTTTGTGTTTATCAGCTGTAACTTATGTTTTGATTTGGAGTTAATGTTTTGATTTTAAGTATTAGGCGTTGGAACCCAATAATATTGACATCATATGGTTGAGGGTCGTGCTGAGGAATTCCGTTAAATTTCTTTGTTGTCTTTATCGCTTCCCGAATAACGATCGACCGGCAACATTTTTCGATCATCGTTCACATACCGTCGACTGGATACAGATCAACCACCCAGCTTTTGAAATTGTTATCCTTCGCGATTTTAATGTGCACAATTCCGGCTGGTTGGTACATTCTAACAGAACCGACGAGGCTGGAACGCTGGCGGAGATGTTTGCTGTTAGCCACAACTTGACCCAACTCGTGGAAGAACGTACGCGGGTGCCGGGTGCCCGAGGTGGTTGTGCGAACACCCTGGATCTATTTTTGACATCCGAACCGAGTGTTTATACCGTAGAGGTTTCTGCGCCACTGGGAAACTTAGATCACTACTTGGTATCTGTCGCACAAGCACTTGCATATCAAACGAATAACCGGCCTAGATAGCTTCGCCATGTATGGAAGTATGGGGCTGATAACTGCGACGATTTGCGCGACTTCATGGTCAGAAGTGTGCTTCGGAGACTCCGATGTCGATGCATGCGCGGAGTCGGTCACAGAGACTATTCTTCTCTGGATGGAGATCTACATTCCACATCCCATCAAACGAAGTTTATCTGATAAACCATGGTTTGACAAAAAATGCGAGCAGATTACAGCGGCAAAAAATAGAGCTTTTAACCAATGGTGCTCCAATCCCACCGATGTTAACAGAACGAATTTTGTTAGAATCAGAAACGCATGCAACCAGGCGATTGATACCGCGAAGAAGGCTCACAACGACAGAGTGACCAATAAACTCCTTCGGTGGTCGACTGGTTCGCGCTCCTCCTGGTCAATGGCAAAGGCTGTTAGTGGTAACTTCGCTTCTTACCATGGAGGTTGCTGCGCCACTGGGAAACTCAGATCACTAGTTGGTATCAGTCGCGCAGCCACTTGCATTTCAAACGAATCATCGACCTAAGCAGCTTCACCATGTATGGAGGTATGGGGCTGCCAACCGGGACGATTTGCGAGATTTCTTTGCATCCTTTCGGTGGTCGGAGATGTGCTTTGGAGAGTCCGATTTTATTTTATTAGATTACAGATTAGAGATTATTCTTCTCGGGATAGAGATCTAGATTAGGCATTCCATCAAAGCAAATTCATCTGATAAGCCTTAGTTTGATAAAAAATGCGAACAGTTTACAATGGCATCATCATCATCGGCGCTACAAGCGGGATCCGGTCTTGGCCTTATTTAACAAATCTCTCCACCGGTCCGGATTTTGAACCGATGTCATCCAGTTTGACACTCCCAGGCTCTGGACGTCCTGGTCTACGCCATCACTCCATCGCAGAGAAGATCTGCCGCGCTTTCTCCTTCCATACATCCTTCCACAAAGGAGTTTCCAGGCACGCTCCTCTTCGCTCAATCCAGCTAGGTTTCCCGTCCACCGGAGTCTACCGAGCTTGATTTTCCTTACAACATTAGCTTCAAGGTAGATTGCGTACAAATCATGGTTGTAGCATCTCGAAGGTGCAAATTTTGATATTGGTTGCACTAAGTCATTTCAAATGAAAGTATTTCAGTTTGTGTTTAATATTTTATATTATGATTTTGTGTGATTTAGAAAAGGTAATAATTTATTTATGTGTTATTTAGGGTTTAAATTTTATCATTTCTCGGTGAGACAAAGGTGGTGGGGAGTTACTACCTAACAAATCACATAACATAATTTTTCCCATGTTTACAAATTCACTGACAGTGTTCACTATTGATTGCCGTCAAACAAATAATAAACAACGTAGCGGCTTCAAACTTAAAACTTAATCTTTCTAAGGCTGGTATTATCTACTACAGTCATTATATTATAATACATACCACCATCTATGTATCAGGCCGATTAATTCTGGGACTGCCCATCCCTTTTCAGTGAAGCCAATGTCTAAAAGAGTATCGGCTTAAATCTCCTCCTGTATAATGAATTTTAAGAGTTTAGTAACATTAAAATAGCACCAGAATTCAAATATCGCATTTGTTTTATTCACTAGCATTTCAAATGTTTCAAACCCTCAGTTTGTTATCATCAATTCAAAACAATGCCTTTCAATATGTCACATGCGCACTGAGGGATTTTTATTCACCTCATGTAATGAAGTTTATTCACCGAATACAATTCACAGACAGTTGGAACAAAAAGCGGTATAAGGCAGAGTGTTTTCGTGGAAAAATCATACTTACCTGGCGTAGGGGTTACCGTGATCAAGAAGGCGGTTCCCCCGGAGTGAGGTCTAGCCATTGCACCTTCGGTTAGATTGACCTCTGCGATTGTCCCTAATGTGGATAACTCGTGCGTGTAATTTTTGTTAGTCGGGAAGAGCGTTCGCGCCGTCCCGGTTTTTATATTCTCAAAAGTATTTTTGATGTATACATAACGCAGGATGCGAGGAATTGTTTAGAAATTGGAAATATTTTATTCCAAAATTTCTTTGACATTTTCCCTTCTCAATCCATAATTGGAAGTGGTTTTTAAAAATGTTTGTGTAGTAGATTTATGGTATTGTCGGGGAAAGTTCTTCGTAAATGACATAACACGAACACCGAAGAGAGATGGTTGCGTTGTGTCAGTTCAGCTTAAAAAACCTAACGAAAAATCTTTAAAACTGAACTTTTTATATAACTTTATTTATTTATTTATTATTTTTGTTAGTAGGGTTTGATTTTGCATATGGTCGTTTTTAGTTTCGCAGAAATTGCAGATTTTGTAGAGTTTCTGCTGTGAATTTCATTATTGGTATATGAATCGCGAATTCGCTTAGGGGAAGTGCCAGTGAATGAATGTTTAAAAGAAGAAAAAAAAATGGGTTGGCGAGAAGGCCGACTTTAGCGAGACAAGGACAGATGTGCCCTTCATCTTGTCTCTGACTTCTGGTCATCTTGCGATAACCAGGATCACGCACATCCGTGAGGATGTTGGGCTCGGTCTCAAGATATCTGAAAAGAAAAGAAAAGGGCGGGTATCCAAGGATAGTATGGACAGTGTTAGTCCAGGTGTTTTCTAACTACTTGTATAGAGGGTTGGTGGGAAAGAAATGATACAAGACCTGTGGTCTTGGGCGCGGTAGTAAACACAGACCACGTCTTTGGCGTCTGATAATCTGCGCTTTGGTCGATGTGTGTATGTTTGTGGCGTCTTGTACTGTGCGTCCGTGTGTGTGTGGTTTGTTAACAGTAGACCCTATGGGATGGATCCAGGAATCTTCTATTATAGAGGGGAATGTTGTTGGGAAGGGCGCTTTCTTCAGTTTTGTACTGAAGAAGAAATTGTGCGGGTTTGATCCGAAGAGATCGAGAGAGAGAAGGGTCAAGAACGCAAGAGTCCCGTACAAGTAGGTTTTCGCTGTTCTGAATGTTTTCGAGGTACTTGTATGCTAATTGAAGCAAGTACTCGTCGATAGGGGTAATGGAGGCGCCTTCGTATAGGTGAGAGTTGGGGTAATGATGATCGTCAGGCCTTCTAGAGTGATTGGTGCATCTTCTGAGGAGTTTCCTTTCGAAAACCCGAAGTCTTTCCATTTGAACCGAAGATATGCAGGACCATATGGGAAAGGCGTACGATATTCCAGATCGGATTAGCTGCTTATAGCAGAGAAGCTTAACTTTGGTGTCAACTTTGTTCCTCCACTTCAAGATGTTGTGCAGTTGAGTCCCCTTTGGAGAATGTGGGTCACATGTTTGATGAAATTCATTTTTGGGGTATAAGTGACCCCAAGATATTTCATCTTGTTCTGTGGTCTAATCGTAGTATCTCCCATTTTTATTCGAATATTCTGTGAATATCGAGAAGTAGGTTGGGAGTGTTTACTACTCAGAATTATGGCTACTGCTTTGGATGGATTAAGTCGAATTTTCCATTGACTGTAATACTGATAAGTTCGTCCAAGTCACGGTTGAGTCGATTCGTTGCGAGATTAGGGCCTTTGGTTGACGTGTACACTAGGACGTCATCCGCATAGCATATCTCGTTTACCCTCCCGTCCACTGGGCGGGGAATATCGGAGGTGTAAATATTGAATAAGATGGGGCCTAGAATGGAGCCCTGTGGTGCGCCTGCAACGGCGTGCAGAGTTCGGGAAAGCTTTCCATTCACTCTAACTTAGAAGGTTCTGTTTCGAACGAACTGGTAGATGATACTACATAGCGTTCTACTGAGGCCAGTATTCAATAATTTTAAAGCGAGACCTTCGATCCAAGTTGTGTCAAATGCTTTTTCAATGTCCAGGCTCACCGCAACGGTGGGTTCCTTATTAAAGACCCGCACGCAGACGTGGTTTTGAAATATGTTGAGAGCCATGGTGGTGCTGTGAGCTCTTCGAAATCCAAATAGGAAATCAGGTATTAGGTGCCTGGCACTGATAAAGTTATTTAGTTTCTCGTAGATGAATTTTTCATATATTTTGCTGATGTAAGTGAGAAGCGAGATAGGGCGAAAGCTTGAGGGGTGATACGTTGGTTTCCCAACTTTTGCTATTGGACAAATAATAGCGTGCCTCCAAGCTTGGGGAAAGTACCCCATGTTGTAAGCATGGTTGAACAGAATGGAGAGCTTTATAAAGAATAAGGCAGAGAGCCTTCGCAACGAGTGGTATGACATGTTGTCGATACCAGGTGACTCCTTAGGGTTTCGAGATTTAACCAGGCTCTGTAGGGTATTTGGTGTGATGAAACCGTGACCATTATCACGTGTGTCATCGAAGTATGCACTGTTAGTTGGGTTAAAGACAACAATTGGCTCGTTGAAGTCGTCTAACTTACTGTGGACCTCTGAACTAATGATGGCATTCGTGTCCGGGTTTCCATCTTGGAAAGTAAATTTGTGGTTGCTTTCGAAGGTCTCTCCGATGATATTTGCTTTGTTGGTGTCGTTATTAACAACAACACCATTGTGCACGATTGGCTCAGTGATACGGGAAGTGCCACATATCTTTTTTTCATTTTTATAAACGTTCTGGTCCATCTGAATACCCTTCAGTTTGTCTTCAAATTGTCGGGTACGATTGTTTTGGATTCTCTGTTTTATCAGTGTACCAATATTCTAAATAATGGATCGCAATAGTGGCTCCCTTTGCGTAAAGCGGTGACGATATCTCATTCTGCAGAGCTTTTTACCCTCCCGGATGAGACGAAGAGTAAGGTCGTCATGGGGAATCTGATAAGTCTTTTCAAGTTTGTACTTCGGGACATGAGTCTCCGAAGTTTCAACTAGAATCTCGTGAAGTCGTTTTGCAGCGTTGTTTATCTCAACCGTCGTTAGGTTCCTGTCAGTGGGAAGAGAGAATTGGTGGAGTTTATCGTTCAATGTAATATTGAAGACGGATGCTCGATAGCCGCGAATGAATGTGGTCACAGCGTTGTGGTCAGATACACCCGCTGAAACTTGAGGAGGAGTGATTTGTGGAAGCAAGTCTTTGGACACAAAAAATATGTCTAGGATTGAGTCACCTCGAGTACCAACCGTAGGTGCGACTATTTCGAAATTGCGGGCATACGTGCTTGCGGTGTACCATTGATATAGTTTTGTGCCATTTGGGCAAGACACAGAGTTGTTCCAGTGGGGATGTCTGGAGTTAAAATCGCCGCCTATGATGAAGGGTGTATGCCCCGAGGTCCTTATTAGTTTGCCGATATCTTAGGGATTAATGGGGCCATTATTGGTTTCATGCGAGTGGTATACGGAGTATATATTCACTCTACCATTATTAGTCAGATGCAGTTCAACTCCAGACACCTCTATGGAGTCTAGGTGTGGGAGGTCAATAGCTTCATGGCGAAGTCCGCTATTAACCAGTATACAAGTGCCACCTCCGTTGATGGTGGGACCGCCAGTGAGGGTTCGATCTCTTCGAATCATGGAGAAGTTTGGGAATACGGGACGGTGACATGGATGCAACCTAATCTCGGTTACAAGTACCACGTCCGCCCGGTTTTCCTTTATGAAGTCAGAGATTATCATACGCTTGGAATGCGAAACAAGGGAGTTGACATTTATGAGGATAACTTTAATTTTGGAATCCATTGTGGAGGGTATGTCTTCCATATGCAGTGAAAAGAAGTGCCTCCATCTCAGCCTCGGTTGATAGTTTCTCATATCATATCATATCAAGACTGGAATCGACTTTGCTCGTATTATGGAATCTATGTCTGTTCCTGGGGCAAGGTGAAGCTGCCATATGTTTACCTTGCTGTATTTTTCCGGTCTGATGTTTACAAACCGTTGTGGGGTGAGAAATTTTTAACGTCGGTGAATTTGACGTTGGGGAATGCTGCCTCAAGAGCAGTTGCGATGTCGTCCTTTTCCCAAGAGGCAGGGACTCGTTTTAAGAGGATTGTCCTCGACTTTTCGTCGGCCGGAGTGAAGGTGTAATAATTTACCTCCTTGGCCTTGAGGTTGTCGTTAACCTTGTGGTAGGTTTCCCTATCGTAGGTCATGATTTTGTTTAGGGATGGGCTTAAGGTCTTAAGGGAAATCCCTAGTTGGTTCATGTCACCGACGAAATTTTTTAAATTGAGTTCTCGTGCAAAGACCGCGGGCTGCTGCTTCTTCTTAGAAACAGGTGGGCGGACTCCGCCATGTGGCTGGATAGTGTTGGGAACACAAGTGTCCTTTGGTTTTGGATTAACCACCGGAGTTGTCGTCGGAGGGCAAGGCTCCTGCGGAGGCACGATTTTCAGGTAGTTTTGAGTTATCGCGGGGTTCGACAACTTTTTGGGGACAGATGATGATGATGATGGGGTGGTGTTGGCGTGCAGCCGTTAGCGACACGCTTATTTGAGGGTCCTCCTTCGCAGCTTATTGTTGGGAGTGGTGTTTTCCGCTTTGGTGCCCTAGATGAGTTTAGGGTAGGGGTACACCACTGTCCATTGAGTCGTCAGAATTGTCAGAGACAATCTCTAACTCGGGCTCGAACTCTGATTTTGAATCAGAAGCTTCCGACCTGGAACCGGAATCTATTTTTTAGGACCGCGTTCTCAGCCCTGAGAGCCTCGAGGTCCTCCTTCAATCTCTTTATGAGAGCCATCATGCCCTGATCCGGCTGACGGCCCACACCACGAGGAGAACAGGTGTCCATGTTTTATCAGCCACAAAACATGTAAGCGACAAAAAAGAGACACGAAGCGCACGGAAAGCAAGGAAAAGAAAAAGTGGAACAAACAAAAACCAGGAAGAAAAAGCGGGATAAACAAAAACCAGGAAGAAAAACATACACACCTAATCAGGAATTTTTTTTTTTTTTGTTTTTTGTGTTATTATTAATTTAAATTTTGAGATTGCCTTTATTATTATTATTTTTTTTTTATAAATCAAATTAATTAAAACATTCAACCTTAAAAATACAGTAATGTCTTGATGATGCGAAGTCTTGTTGAGTGCGATGTCTTGAATATGCGATGATGCGATGGGTCTTGACCGTATGAGTATGTTGTCTTGATGCATTGAGATCCTCGAATCTGAAATTCATCGCCCTTTTATACGAATCGTCATTGAGATTTGTATGTGAAAAATTGGAGAAAAGGAATGGAATATCTATTTTTAGAATATACACATCTGGCTGCAATCCAGATGGAGATAAGGATTTTAGAATTGTGTGGATGGGAACGAAATGGATGTCTTTGAATGTGTGTTTGTTTGCATATAAAGATATGCATTTGGGTGTTTAGTTTTTAGGAAGGATTTGATATTTGAACATTGGATTGTTATAGTTTGGGGATATGGATGTATGACATAGTAGGTGGGTAGAAATGTATGTGGGAGGAAAATGGTAGGGCTTCTTGGAGCACTACATAGTGTCGAAACTCTTCCATGTTCAGAATTTTTGATGCCAAGACCCAATCCGAAGATATTGGTGAAGACGTTTCTTGATCTAGAAAGTTGCTGATGTAAAGACTCTCTGGTATGTGTATGTATTCGTTGGTGTTGATAACCTACCATAGGGGTTTCTATGGTCGCAGGTTTTTGTAATAAGCAGATATTCGTCCGATTATCCCCTCGCTTAAATACTGACAGTGGTCAGAAGTAAAGGAAAAACAATACGTCAAATGGAGAGTCCACAACACACAGGAACCACACAAAGTCCTTTTGTGGTTCAGATGGAATAACCAAAGTTCGCCCAATTGAAAAACACGTTTTTTGTTAATAGAAAAACCAAGTATTTTCTTGCCATAGCTGTATTATGCAATATTAAATTGGTGTGTGTTTTTTTTTGTTTTTGTTCTTTTTTTTTCTTTGTTTTTTTTAGGAATATAATTTAAGTAGGCTATTCGTTTCTAAATTAAAAGGAGCTTAAGATAAACGACTGAATTTATTGAGTATTTTACATAGATACATATATAAGACAAAATTTACAGTATAAGTATTTGATAATAAATACAAATGAATGCAACGATTTATTATTGTACATACGTATATATATGTATAGAAACTATCTAATATCAAACGAACTTTAACTAATACTATTATTAACATTACGTGTGGCTTTGTTTTATATGTGGTTACAATATATTGTTTCGCGATATATATAATTAATTTATCTGCAAATAAAAATTAGTTTTATCCTGCCCAGAAATTTGTATAAAAATTTCTTAGATTACCATTTCGGAAGTGAGTGAGCTGAGGGCGTCTTCCACCGTCGGTTTGTTTCTGCTAAATTTCGATTTACTTATAGGTGAATTATTATCTATAGTAAAAGAAACAGAGAAAAAAAAAGAATAAACATTTTAAAAGTTAATATTAATATTTACCAAAGTCCCCGCTGGAACTGGAATCGGTAAAACTCGGTGTACCTTCCGTCCATGTTGGTGTGGAACCTTCTCCGGATGCTGGTGGTGTCCACGCTAATCCGCCGCGCGAAGAATATTGACTGCTCATTGATGTGTCAACAGTAAGATAGGTTTCTAAATGAACTTCGGAAACACTGAGGGTTAGAAAGGGGATCATATGAAATCACTATTGTACACTGGGAGACTTGGGGATTAAGGTATTGCCTATTTATAATAAATATTTATTTTTTCTACTGAAAAGTATTTAATTCTCTTTTCGTTATTTTACATTGTTAATATAACGAGAAGAGAATAGTAAAATGTCGTATTTGAAAATTGTGGACTCACACCTATGAGATCATAGCACCCTAGTGGTGGTAACCTCAAAAGTAAGGTGACTGAGACTTTTAGTATTGACAAAAAAAAGCGTATGTGTTAATATGGTCGATCTAGCGATTTCTTTTTCGTGAGATACTTATAATTTCAACTCTAAAATCCATAATTGCGAAACGAAAGAGTTTTTATTTATTTTCCGCCTGCTTTCTTATTTGAACGAATGTATTGCTTGCCTCCAATGTTATACCTTTATGTTGCGGATTCGCAGTTATAGTTATTAAAGAATTCTAGTACGTTCGCATTTGCCAGCTGCCTTTTCCCATCTGTCATCCACCAGCTGACAACGCACCGGTGACAGGACGCCACTTAATCGTCCCCCTTTTTCAAATTTGACTCAAAGTCTTGTCACGTCAATTAGTACATTCTTCCTGAACGCACCACATTCTTTCCGAGCGCAACTCTACTACCGCATTCTTTCAACACGCACCGTTACTACCATATCCTCTGGACGCTGCTATATCGGTTTTGCCTCATCACCTTGTAAGCCACATGGACGCGACCTACCCGTTTATTTCATCCTCTGGATGCTGTTTCATCGGCTCTCCCTCATCATCTTGAAAACTACCTATTCGTTCGCCAGCGTACGCAGCCTCACCTCTAGCATCGCATCCGCGAACATTTATTGGCCATTCGAGTCGGGTCGTTTTCGCTTTACGTTGCGCGATGTATTGAACCAGAGATTAAGAAGTGAAAGTGAGAGCGCCCGGTGGTAAAAGTGCCAAATACCAACGGTTTGGCGATGCATCGCATTCTCTTCCCTTTTGGACGTCTCTGAGCTCGCATCGTAGTTCAGACGCCATACTCTGGGTTGCCTCGTCGACAAGGACTCGGGACACTCTCACTAACGGTTGCATCGAGTTCAAGTGGCTACAATGTCTCAGATTGTGGAATTCTTCGTCACTCAGTTTTGGGCACAAGACAAGATGTCTTGCGTGTTCCTCAATTTGAAGGAAAAGGGACCACCAGCCTTGGGTTCAGTGGAGACTTACCAGCAGAGCCTTACACAGAAATGGGAAGACATCTGGAAACGGCACGAAGAGATCGTGCGGCTGGCAACTCCAGAAATCAACGGCCATCGGTACTGGTCGAAGAAGTTTACCTAGACAAGCAGGCGAAGTTCGTCGACGCTACCACATCCTCGCCCCAGATTTCCCGGCGCCATCAAAAGCTTCTGCCATAATTCTCCACATCGTCGACACCAATCGCGCTCATCCTGAGAAACTGCCCCTAGTGCAGTTACCAACGTTCTCAAGCAGGTATTTGGACTGGAAACCATTCAAATACTTGTTCTGGGTGATACTGGTGAACCATCTAAATCTCACGGATGTGGAACGCCTCTGTGATCTAAAGGCCAGCCTCCGTGACTTAACCTCTAGGACCATCAAGAAATTTCCCGTCACGGAGGAGAACTACAAACTGGTCTTGGTCAAACTAGTAGGCAACACTCGTATCTTGGCTCATTCTCTTCTCAGCGCTCTCTTCTACATTCCTGCTGGCAGCAAAGAATCCGTCGTGGGCCTGCGTCAGCTCCGGAACTCTACCAACAACACCGTCGAGACACTTGATGCGCTTGGTCGTCCCGTGACGGAATGGGACGACATAGTCGTCTACCAGACCACATAGCGCCTGGTTCCACGTACGGGACGTGATTGGCAGACATCGCAAGTGGATGCTACGGAACACCCTACATACAAGAAGCTCAACACCTTGCTCACAAACGAGGATCAAGGCTTTGAAGTTCGTTGAGCTGCTCGGACTAGAAGCTGATTCCTATCAAGGAGCCACGAAAAAGACCAGCCCCTTGTCCCACCACGAGGTCGGGCATCTCAGTTCACACCGAATTGCCTCCCTCTCTCAATCGGCAAACTTCCTGCTCGTTCTGTGCATCACCACACTCCATTTATCCAGCGAAGAGTTTAAAGCTCTCCACCCTGATCAACGAAAATCGCATGCACACCAACGAGAGTTGTGCTTCAACTGACTGGGGAGACACCTGCTTCGCGACTACGGCTCCGTCAAGACTTGCAGACAGTGTCTGGGACGACATCACACCCTACTCCACCCTTGTACAATCTTAAGCCCAACGCCCTAGTCATCAGTGCCTTTGTGGGGGATCGAAGTCTGGGCGCCAATGTATGGTGCGGGGTTCACTATCACCCACCAACGATTTCTGCACAAAATTGTCTTCCCAAAAGGAAACCGAGCGCCGAATGAAAGGACGAATAAAGGACACTGGATGATTTCCACGTTAATGTTCTTTATTCCTTCGAGATTTTACACAGCATAAAATAACGCCCCGTTACCGCAATTTACAAATCAGTAGCACTTAGGTATATGGGGTACAATGAGTAGCTTAGTACACTAGCCTCCGCGTAGGAAGTTATCGATCTTCGTTAATTCCCGACTTTTCTTTACCCGCTGAGTTACGAGGCTGCGGCGACGTGTTATATTGTTCATTAAGTTCTCCGTGGTCGCGATAGTTTACTTTATAACTCCGCTCGCGTGTACGTTCTTTTTATTTTCTTTCTTTTGCTTAATACAGTGGCTCGGACTTCCTACTCGACTCGGGGTGATGGGGCGAGATGCGCTCGGCGGTGATTGTGACTCGACCTCGTTGTGAGGGCCACGGCGGATAAATTGCGACTGGTCGTGAATGAAAATAATTCATTCATTGTGTCGAGGCGGTGCGTCATAGTAAAATTAGGCTCGCTGCGAATTACGAGGAATTGCGGACGAGTTGCTATGCTCGCATAAGAACTCGGTTCCAACGAATTCTGGCCGTACCGGCTGGGTTGACTTCGTTGGTTGGGTGTACCGGGAAATTGGCTTTGGCGACGCGGGCGAGTATGGGCGTGCGTTTTCGGAGGAACTTGGAATGGCTTGGGTGCAAGCAAGGGATATCGTTTAGATAGAAATGTTAGCCGAAATAATTTCGGGGAAATGTGCGCGGTTTAGTTGGTTGGTAATGTTCCGTTGAGGATTTGGATATACGCTTTGTTAAGGCATATGAACTTCGGAGAAATGTGTGCGGCTTGGTATACTTGCTAATGTTCCGTTGAGGATTTGAATATTCGTTTGCTATGGCATACGAATTTCGGGGAAATGTGGATTGCTTGGTTGCGTTGAGGAAATATAGATAATTGACTGACGCAGTTTTGGGGAAATGCACGTGGTGGTGATTAGAATATATTCGGTTGAATTATATTCTCTTGGAGGTTTGGAAAATATTTTATTGCCGATTTGGTAATATATGCTATTGGGTAATGTTCCGTTGAGGATTTGATTTTTGCATGTTGCAGGTTAGGGTTGTGGGTTGGTTCTCCGTGTGATGTAGAGAACCCCCGCACCTTCACCTCCAGAAGCGGGTACCATTCTAAGAGGCCAAGGCAACCAAACGTCCGTAGTATGCGCGCAACACCTTAAACGCTTCTCTCCGCGGGCAATATTGCTGGCTACAACACGCGCCCTAGTCCAATCGGAGCCTAAACGCGGGGTCGTGGTTCGAGCCCTGTCCGACCTCTGCTCAGAGGTCACCTTCATCTCGGAAACCCTCGCCCAACATTCCAGTTTATGGGGTCGGAGGTGCTCGCTGCCAGATGGCGAGAGCACGATTCTCGATCACTATACTGCGTCGTCGGACTGTTCGCGAAGCTGGACCATGAACGCACTCATCAGATTACTAGCCATCCCTACGACTTATGCGCGGAGACCCGTCCATCGCGGCGGACTTGGATCTTGCAGACCCGCATATTCCGTCGACGGACAGGGTGGAACTTATCATCATGGAAGGGCTAAAATGTTCGAAACCTCAGACGTCATCGCGCAGAATACTCACTTGGGAAGGGTACTAATGGGCGTAGCACCCACCATGTCACCCAGTCCCAGTGTGGCGCGATCCTTCACTAGTCATCACACGACCATTGATCATGGGTTGTGAACTTACAACTACAACCCAGATCAATTGGCTTACTCTGCGACTGCAGACCTCAATCCATTCCAGTGTATAGAGGCAAGGTTTCGTCGCCATCAATTCCGTAGGCTATACAAGAGGCTCATGCTACAAACTACCACCGACCACCTGCGCGACATGACCCTGCGACACGCTTCACGTCCGCAGAATCATCGAAAGGAAAGAGGCCATTACCAGATATTGAGGAGATCCCGAAATCGAAGTCATCGGAGTATATCAAGAAAAGAGGAAGAAATTCCACTCCGACGGCTTCGCGTGCCCAGCTCAACACCTCACCTCGACCAGCGATTAATCGCGTAGGAACTCTCGACTGTTGAAGGCAGCATGGGGCCGAAGCCCGCCCCAATTTCAGCATCACTGGACTTAGTCGCGATCCTGCAGATATGGCACAAGAAAGGGAGCCTGCAGCGCTCCTCACGGCGGGCGGCACCCTTCAGTAAATAGACATCCTTCGTTGTCAAAGAGGATGATTCTCCAATAACATCATAGCACTCTAGTGACGGTAGCTGCAAAAATTAGGTGACTGAGACTTTTACTATTGACAAAAAAGTCTATGAGTTAATATGATCGATCTAGCGATTTCTTTTTCGTGAGATACTTATTATTTAAACTCTAAAATCTATTATTGCGAAACGAAAGAATTTTTCCTTATTTTCCATCTGTTTTGTTATTTGAACGCATGTATTGCTGGCTCTCAAATGTTATACCTTTATGTCTCGGATTCGCAGTTATACTTATTAAAGAACTCTAGTACGTTCGCATATCGCCATCAACTGGACCTCGGGATAGGGGTCCCCCACTGTCAAAGAGGACGATTCACCAATAATTGGTGAAGGCGGACGGAATGTTGTAGATTCGCAGCTATACTTATTAAATAATTCTAGTACGTTCGCATTTGCCAACTGTCTTTTGCCAGCTGTCGCCTGCCAGCTGATAACGCGCCGGTGACAGAAAAAGAACACCACTTAAGCGCCCCCTTTTTTAAATTTGACTCAACGGCTTGTCACATCCATTAACACATTTTTTGTGGACGCACCACATTCTTTCTGGACGCACCGCTAGTACCGCACTGTTTCTGAACGCACCGCTATTCTCTTACCGCATTCTTTCAGGAAGCACTGCTACTACCACATTCTCTGGACGCTGCAATATCAGTTTTGTCTGATCAGCTTGGACCCCACGCCGACGCTACCTACTCGTTTACCTTATCTTCTGGACGCTGTTCCATCGACTCTCCGTCATCATCTTAGAAGCCACCTTTCGTCTGCCGGCACACACCGCCTCATCTCTAGGGTCGTAACACCGAACACTTTGTTTTCGAATTATTTTAATATATAATATGTAATATGCATATTACAGGAACGTTGCTAATTTAGATTCTTCGAAAATTCAGTGAAGTACTTCCTAAACGAGGATAAAGCGTATAGCGATGAATTTTCCCTATCCATTGAATACCTTACTATATTATAGCGTTTGAAATAATAGTGAAGAAGAACGTGTGATTCGAACTGACACTATGACAGTTTGAATCACCAAAAATTGAACCTAAGCGTTAGCCATCAGGCTACTGGCCGATTTTAGAATTTGATTTTTAAACTCGACTGTACTCCACTGATGTGAATTATTATTGTTATCGCTATGGTATACGGCGCTGATGTATTTTCTTATTCGATTTTTTTCGTTCGGTGCTCTTCACTATTTTGCTTGTGAATTGTGTGTGTATCTGTTAGAGTCGCCACAATATGACTCCAAGGTGGTCTAGTCCCGGGAGGTAAAGGTTTGTAGGATGTAGTGGAAGGATGGAATAACGACAGTTTAATGTCAGTAGAACATCCCCAGCTTTAAATATAAATTCTCTGCGATGTTCACGATTTCAATCAGAAATCATCAAGTATTTCACTAACTAAAATACAAGGATTATACGCCATTATATGTGTTTTGCCGCTTTCCCTTTCCCACTCACTATGCACGTTAACATATATCGCTTTCCGACGCAGTATTGCTCTTTTGTGTCGGGCTATTGCAATGACACGGGAGTTTCGCATCGATCAATGCAACATACGTTGCTTTTCCTTGCCCACTCACTTTGCACGTCAACATATATCGCTTTCCGACGCAGCATTGCTGTTTTGTGTCGGACTATTGCAATGACACTCTGTCACACGGGAGACCGGGGTTCGATTCCCTGTCGGGAAGCCCCCGGCGCAAGACTAATGCCCGGAAAATAACAAATCATTATGGAAAATTTAACAAGCCTCAGGACTTGCTACATAAGGCCAAGACCAGTTCCCGGTTGTAGTGCCGATGATGATGATGATGATGATTGCAATGACACGGGAGTTTCGCATCGTTCAATGCAATTGTTTCGTTATTTCAGCCTTTCACTCTAATCAAACATTAGCAATTTTTTCACTGAGTAAAACGTAAGTAAATACTGATATTCTTGGGTTATAACTTGACAGGTTGACAAGCATTCTCCACGTGGCACCCCTGGATAGCTACTTTGGCACCCGCCAAGTAGTGAACCAATGCATGCGGGGACACCCTGAGAAAGGTTGGTGCAAGGCTAATAACCTTGTACGGAAAAACAAATTATTATGGACAATTTAACAAGTCTCGGATAAGGACCGGGTACCGGTGGAGAGACTTGCTAAATAAGTCCAAGACCGGATCCCGGTTGTAGTGCCGATGATGATGATGATGATGATGATGATGATGATGATGATGATGATGATGATGATGATGATGATGATGATGATGATGATGATGATGATGATGATGATGATGATGATGATGATGATGTAACAATGAAACAATACAGAGGAAAGTCGGAGAATATTCAAGAGAGCTAGGAATGATTCTAATACAAATTTATTCTTTTTTCTCACAGAAAAACAAAGACAAAAAGTTTTACATTCTCCCACCGGTAGGGGTTGCTAGAAATTTCCGGGCATTTATAAAGAACATCGAAAACTTGATCTCTTTATTCATTCCTACCCTTATACTCCTGACAGATCAGTTATCACCACAATTCCCTCCCTTCGTTCTCAAAACCAGGGCGAAGTATACCAACTTCTACAGATCACATTCCGTCAATTCTATAAACTCGAGGAATCTTTCACTCTTCCTCTGAACCCTACTCAAGGTTGAATTCTACACCCCTCATCCCACATCCACATCCGCATCTCATCTCAAAAATCCGCGTCGTATTTTTGGCTTGTATTCTATGCACTATGTCTCATATGTTAGTATACATTTTAGAGGTCAGCTTCACCCCACCCCCGTACGTCATGTGTCATGACTATGTTCAATAAAATGGTTTAAATGAACTGATAAAAACTTTTCTATGGTATACAACAATTTGTTTTGTACATTTTTGAATAGTTTATCCATCAATTACGCCAATAGAAAAAAATGATTATTTGAAAAAATCACAGTGGCATAACCCCTTAATTCATCTGAATGTCGTTACGCCCTGTCTAAACTCAGAAATAAACATACAAAAATGTACGCATCTATCTTGCTTACCTCCATGACAAATCTCAAGTCTGCTATGAAGGCAATACGAACACGAGCGTCATGGTTTCCATTCAGCGGAAGGTCTACCCACCGACATCCCTAGTCTTGGCAACCTTTTTATGAAATATAAATAACGCATCAATAAAAAAACCATCAAAAGATCTCTCCGTCATTAGTCAATATATCTCACGAAAATAACTTCTACCAACATTGACAGGTTGTTGGGACCCTAATCAGTCGTCCTCTCCATACCCTTTAAGTCTCTCAATACTCTCCCCCTAACCATCTGTGGTGATTCCCATAAACGCCACTACTCACCTTCCCAAATTATCTAAAAGCTTCCACCCCGGAAGCTCCCATAAGCCCATTGTCCTTTGCTAATGCAATGGAATTAGCACCTACAAAGCTACAAGCATTAAGGTTATCTAATGCAGAACCTTAAACCCTCTGTAAAAAGAATTTCTCCCACAAGGGCATTTTCCATGCATCAACGCATCGGCAAAATTTTCCCAACAAAAAATTCTTTATAGACCAAGCATCATTATCCTGAAAAGAAACAATTCGGTTCACATATAATGTAACCACATAATCAGGGAATCTTATCCTTGCGTCGGCTATTTCCAGCCTCACCATAATAGATGCAGCTTATTTATTTTGCTGATCCTAATGACAGACCGATGCCTTAGGTCGCTTCTCTCTTTGTTCTTTTTCCCTCGTTGTAGGATTCGTTTATCCTCTGCTAAAATGCATCGATAAACACGGTGACGTGTACGATCACACATACACACCACTGCATGAAGAGATCGCCTTCCATTGGTCACACCCAGTAAGGAATGATCGCACTTCCTTGGTGGACACACCCTAAAGAGAAAATTTTCTTTTTCTCCTCCGAATCTCACCCTTAACGGAGGATTGAATACAGGTCGGAGTTCTTTCCTCGAGGAGTCGTTTACCATCACCCGACCGAGCCGGTCGGGTCTCCAACTTCGCCCCCGTAGCGCTGCGGGACGCGAAATTCTACCGCGGGGTGAGTAATAAACGTTTACCACCTAACCGTGAATCGTGTACGTTGGAAAGATTCCAAGTGACTTTAATTCCTGTTTTTTAATTAATTAATCAATAAAATAACTTTTTAATTAATAAACAGCAATAACAGTGTGTTTCGATTAATTGCTCCTGTGTGTAATGCTTTCTCTTGGCGAACATATTGCCGCGGTGTTCGATGCGCGACCGTCGGATACTTGTGACTGTTTAGCGAACTTATGATGGAGGAAGAAGGGAACCCGGTGCAATACGCCTGCACACCACACTTCTTCCCCACACATCTACTATCAGAATGTTAGGGGTCTTCGCTCTAAAATCCTATCGATCCTGCAAAATGCACATCCCCTTTCCTTTTGATATATACGCTCGGACTGAAACTAACCTTTTCCCCAGTATCAAAATTCAAGAACTGTTCCCTTCCTCCCTTAACGTCTTTCGTAATGACGGAGATCACCGACCTTGTCCTAACTCTCCCTGCCGCGGTGTGCTGCTTGCCATCCAAATTAGCCTCGCCTCATTCCTTATTGTCATCTCTTCTTCCCCCAATCTTGACTATGTCGCAATATAAATTGATTTTCGCCTAAAGTCTGTATATGTCATTTCTTTTTATATACTACCTTCGCAAGCCGTTGAGTTATATAAACCCGCAATAACTACAATTCATCACCTAAACGAGTCTTCCCAAGACGATATGGTTGTGCTTGACGATTTTAACGACCACCATCTCCATTGGATGTTGTCAGATGATGAATCCTTTTACATATCAAACCCCACTAGTGCGAAAGAATGTCTCTTTATAGACGGTTTCACTGACTCAAGCATCTGCCAATTAAGTAATGTCTCAAATCATATAGACCGGTAACTTGAACTAATGTTTACGGCAGACCCCTATAATTCCTCAGTTGCCCTTAGTCTTCACATCCTCTAAACTATGCACAATTACCACCTCCGCTTTTCTTATCCCTTTACCATGACTGCTCAGCCCATCCCTTACCACCCCACGACTCCGTTTCGTACAAACTCCGTAAAGCCAACTTTCGCCTTATAAACGAGCATCTTGGCGAAATCGTATTTTGCTATGACCATCTAGAGGTTGAAGATGCTACTGTTACTCTATACAAAAAATCTACAATGTCACTTCCCTATATGTCCCATATTCTCGACATGGGATATCGGTTTCATCGCCCCCATAGTACAACCGCAAACTCTGCACATTTGGAACAAGTGGAATAATTTGTGAAACATTTTCCTAAGATCGCGTGCTGAACGACTACAACAATCTCGGTTTTTCTCAATTCAGCGAATTTTACAGCTCTCTCTATCACAATTATCTCATTAAAACACAAAACACTTTGACCAATGACCCCAAATCTTTTTTTTTACACCTTTCTCAGGATAGGCGAACCTGTAGCGTCCCGAGATGCCACCAACCAACCGTTGCAGTCCTTCTTGAACAGTTGCAGCTTGCAACGCTCCGGAAACACTCGCCCGGCGAAGGAATTCCACAGCTTCCACGCCCTGTACCGGAACGAGTTCTGATACAGGGACGTTCGCGCCGTTGGGAGATGAAACGCGAACTGGTGCGATCCGTCGGATTGTCTTGTGGAGCGCATATTAACCGAATTGCGCGGACCAATACCGCGAAGCTCCGAAGAACATTCCCCGTGATAATATCTGTAAAACAGACAGAGATTATCTACGCGCCATCGATGTGATAGCGACTGTAGTCCCGACGTCAGTGCCGTGTCCCTAATTAGGCGGAGCCCTCGTCTCTGTATGCTCTCAAGTAAGTCGAGGGTATGTTTAGGAGCAGAGCTCCAAACATGAGGTATTATTTTGGGATTTATACAGGAGAAAAAGTTGGGGCGGAGTAAAATATTTCTTGGCGCTCCAAAGATAACTCAGTTTTCCTGAGGCGGACCCGGCGATGTTTGACATGTATTTATGCCATGATACATTCTCACAGACCGTGACACCGATTTCGGGCTTCTCTCAGATTTGAAAGCCTGCCCATTCATCATCATCAGCTGTGGAACCGATGATACACTGTAGGACCTAATCCAGATCTCGATTCTGAGAGTCAATTTGGCTACATCTTAGCCGGTGCGACGTTGATGGACTGTTCAGTCGGTCACGCGAAAAAGAGGATACAAGCATACTATCGTCCGGGAAAATGAACACCCTGTTATCCGCCGACTTCAACAATTCATTTATGTGAAGCAAAAACAAGGTTGGAGCCAAAATAGAACCTTGAGGCACCCCGGAATTAACAGGATACATATCCGAAGACATGACGTCTACAACAAGATGGATCGATCGATTACGAGGAAGCCCTTCGTCCAGTCGTAAAGCTGTTGGGAAAGTCTGTATGAGTGAGCTTTACTCAGCAATGTCCCGTGCCAAACGTGGTCAAAAGCCTCGGAGATATCCAATGCAACCGCCCTTGACTCACCGTGCCCCTCAATCGTATATATATCGGTTATAAGGATCAAAATGTCTTCCGTGAAACGTCTGACACGGAATCCGTATTAACGATCAATTCCGTTGCACTCCAAATACTTAATTGGCTCGACATTGATGATCCTTTTCCATTACCTTTGATAACATAGACAGTAATGATATCGGTCAGTAATTTTATGGGAGACACCTTTTACCCCTCTTTAGGATTGGCTGAACTCGAACGATTTTCCAGAAGGTAGGAAAGGTCCCTCGTTCATAAGATAAGCGAAAGAGTCTGCCAAGAACCGGCGACAGTTCTGGAGCAGATTTCTTAACGACTATTGCTGGTATTCCGCCCCGGGCCGGTCGCCTTCCTATAGTCCAGTCCACGTGGAATGCGTTTAATAGTACGTGGGCAGAACCTCACATCCCACATGGAAGACCGTACCGGCGCGAGCACAGGTGGCTCCAAAAGGCCGGGATCGAGGTTTGAATTCGCGGAAAATAAGTTCGCGAACACATTAGCTCTATCTTTTGAATTTGTGACTAAGGTTCCGCTGCCCGTCACTAACGGAGGGAGAGGGAAGGAAGCGAGGTTACTGCTGATAGCTCTTGCAATTGACCAGAGGGTCACGAAGCAGTCGGACACTTGAAGGAGTTTATTAGACATTCACCCGTTGTAAGCTTTCTTCGCGATATCAATCGTCTGATTGCACACGTTTCTGACTCTGACAAAATTCGTTCTGTTAACCTCGGTGGGATTGAAGCGCCATTGTTTAAACGATCTTATTTTTACCGCTGTAATCTGCTCGCATGTTTTTAATCGAACCAAGGTTTATCAGATGAACTTTGTTTAATGGAATGCGGAATGTAGAACTCCATCCCGAGAAGAATAATCTGTGACAGACTCCGCACATGCATCGACATCGGTCTCCAAAAGAACTACAACTGTTGTTTGGTGGCATCTCGGGCACCGTGACAGTGCTCTAGGTTCGCCTCTCCCGAGAGAAGTCTAATAAAAAAAAAAATTTTTTTTTTCTCCAATACTGCTTCTTGACACCATAGAGTATACTCTACGAAAGGAGTTACCGTGGTTAACTCAGATGTGGTGGCGAGTGTAACTGCTATGTGGTGAGTACAGCTGTAAATTGTCGAAAGCATACTCGGCGTAAGCCTCTGCTTGCGGCGATTGCGTGCAGGTTGTGGTCTTAGCTGAACCGCCACGAGTACACCTCCGGCGTACTGCACTGAGCGCTATGAGTTCAGTTAAGCAATGGATAAAATTTACGTGTGATCTTCAAGCTTAGTTTCATCTGGCCCTCGATATTTCAGGATGCTACTTCAGTATCACAGTTATGGTAAAGGCAATTATTTTGCCTGTATAAGAATTCGAATTTTGAATCAATTGTGATTTGCATTTGATTCAAACACCAGTAACTAATTTGATTACTTGGGTAGTGATTCTAAAACGGGCCCGCACATGAGTAATGTTCACACGATTCTCAATCTAAGTCGGAATAAGATCCGGGCTTCGTGGGGAGCAGTCAATATCCATTTCTTGTGATCTGAGTTTCCCAGAGAATATTTCTTTCAAGGGATCCATGAACACTGTCGTGATGAGAGTGGCGCCATCCTGTTGTAACCACGTCTTGGAATTTTTTCACATTTTTGAAGAGTTGGAGTTTTTTTTTTTACACTAACGCGCGCATAAAAGGGAAATTTGAAGTACCCTTAAATGTCAGAGCACAGTGCGAGCGGATGGAGAGGAAGTGGATACGGAAGGGAGGTGTCGATGTATATTGGTTTTGAATGTCTGGACATCACAACGGCCAGAAAACACATGATCAGGCAGAACATTCCACATTCGTGGGGTTCGGCTAAAGAATGACTCTCTATGTTTATTTGTGCGCCTGAAGTCCACTTTCAACGTGAACTGATGCGCATTCATAGATTGACGGGTATCGCGGGAAAATGTCTGAAGGGGCGCAACACATCCAGCAAGTTCAGTTGAGCAACGACCATGGTAATACCTATAGAAAAGAGATAGGCATGATACGTTGCGCCTGTGTTCTGAGGGCAGAATTGATCGACTTACGGCTGGGTCCCCAATAAGTTTCACTGCTCGTTTTTGCATCCTGTCGAGCACGTGTAGTGCAGTTTTGGATGCGCCTGACCAAATATGGGGGTTGAACTCCATTTTCGGACGAATATACGTCTTATAAATAGTGGCCAGTTGGCATACGTGTGATGTATCTTTTGCATCTCTTAAGGAACCCCATACATTTTGCTGCATTTTTTGCAGCTTCAAATATGTGGTCATTCCAGTTAAGAGTCGAATTAATTCGAGTGCCGAGGATTGATAGTTCCTTGGCTTCATCGATACAAGTGCCGTTTATAGACAGTATATTTACTTTGGAGTTCGCCTTTGACGACAAGAGGCAGCACTGAGTTTTTAAGGCATTGAACTCTTTTCGGTTAGATAATCCCCACTGATATATCTTGTTGAGGTCTGAATTCAATGTATCAAGCATAAGTTGCTGGTTGGTAGTGACGTTCGAAGAGTTTGGACGAGAGTGTTCATATGAGTATGAGATACTCAACGTGCTATCATCAGCAAACGAGTGAATTGGGTTGTGAGTAATTGACAAGAGATCATTTATAAAGATCAGGAAGAGAGTGGGTGAGAGTACCCACTTAAGAACTCCTGAAGCATCTGACAATAATTCTTGCCTTTCACCGTCATGGCAACTCCTCCAACCATCCAAAATTGCCAAAGCACCTGCTTTTGACTTAGTATGCTCTTCGATCATCATTATCATCATCATTCGGCACTACAACCGGGATACGGTCTTGGCCTTTTTTAGCAAGTCCCGAGGCTTGTTAAATTTTCCATAATAATTTGTTTTTCCGGGCAAGGTTATTAGCCTTGCGCCAATGCTCTTCGATCACTAATGCATAAATGTGTGCGACAAAGCAGAAAAGGTCTCCGGTGGTTCACATACTGCGGTGTAGAGGCCCATTACCCGTCAAATATTTAATGAATTAGGAGCTGACAACTTTTTCGATCACTTTGAATACTATGGGAAGTGGGCTATCTGAACGATAATTTTGAGAGAGACACTTTTTCTCTTATATCTTGGAATCGGTTGAATGGCAGCGGTTTTCCAATTGGTATGAACGGATTTTTCTGAATGAGGTATGTGGAAAAATTTACTCAGAGAGTTGTCTGCTTGGAGCACGAGTTTTAAGGACTAGCTGGCTTTTCTGCCCGTCCGTTTGCTTTTCTGCAGATGAGTCTGTGGCGGTTCTACGGACCACATCGTCCACTATAGGTTGAGAGATCGTCGGTCCACCAAGGAACATACTCACCTATATCCATTACACGTGCCCACAGAGACGTTCCTCAAAACTCCTTCTTTCCGCCTGGAACAAAAGGTAACATTCCAAATACCCAACATTGAATTCAATGTTCAAAACCAATCGAACTAAACGTTCAAAAGTTCCTAATATTGAATTCAATGCATCCATTCAATTCGTCCATTCAATTCAATTCCATACAATTCCCCCATTTACTCAATTCATCCAATTAAACACATTTTTCTAAAAGCAAACAGAATAATGCATATTTCCTCATGTAGCTAATAGCAATTAGCACCATAAATTCCTTGCAAGATCCCAAAACCAAGAAGCGCTCGTGTGCAAACAAAGGCACAGCGATTCGCCCACCGACACACAATTCTTGCAATCATAAACATCTTAACGCATATCTCACGCCAGATGTTTTATGAAAGAATCGAGAAATAAATGGCGGTACGCTTGATCCTTCGAAACAAGATTCCGATAAGAAGTTGGAAATGAAAATCGAAATGGAAATTTTCTCTTACAGATAAGCGAACGATAAAGATGATGATGAGAAAAAAATTGTTTTACAGATGAGGGGTTTAGAATTGTAAATGGATACAAACATTTTCAGTGAGAACAAGAGAACAGTCAGAGAACCCCACGGAGGAGGTCGACAGGTGGTGCGAAGAGTCAGACGCGCTTGCTTTTCAAATACCGATAAATTTACTAACGATCGTATGTTCGCGTCGTAAATTACATTTTGGAATTTAGCACGAAAAATCGCATGGAATCAGTAACTGCGCACTTAAGATACGCTATCTCGAACGCAAAACAATACATAACAAAAAAAAAAAATTAATACTTTTCGTGTCGTCGAAAGTGAATGTGTGTCGGATGCCGTGTGATTCGAATATGTATTTTGTGGTTTTGCTAAGGAAACGGTAGTGACACATTGCATCGAATGCAATTCAATCTTTTTTTATGTAGCCGTTGTAATTTATGTATGATAAAAGAAAATTAAAACAATAGCAATGTTTGTTTTTCTCCCTTGACAACCAACATACAATTATGTCAGCTAGTTGCTGACATTTGTTATTTGGTTGCCACGGGTAGCATTCAGTTGCGAATTCGCTGGTAGTGTCCAGTGCAAATCCACAACATTCCGTTCGCCTTCGCCAATCATTGGCGAATCTTCTGGCTCTAGTGGTCGTCCGGAGCTTGGTCGGGGGGTTCCTCCTCCAGTGAAAGGATGCCGATTGCGCTCTCCCGTTCGTCGGTGGAGGCCGTTATTGATCGTCACGGAATTGGCCACGCGATCTGGGTTGGAGTTGTAAAGTCGCAACCCACGATCAGTGACCACGTGCTGGCTGGTGATTGGTCTCACCACATCGAGACCAGCGGTGATGACGAGTGCTGGTTGATTGGGACTCGGTCGGTTCCTGGATACTGGGGAGTGCTGCCCACCAAGCGAGACCTTGCGCACTCCTTGCCTATTGTTTGGTCTATTATAATAGCTGCTTTTGGTAGCGGTTGGTTTCGGTGGTTCTCATCCTTGACAGTAGCTTCGCCACCCGGCGACTCTGTTTGGCAGTGGTGTCTTGAAGCCTTTGGGTGCGCAGGCTTCTGGTCCTTCAACTGCCCGTTGTCCATGCGGCGGTTCAGTGGGCGAGGGGCATGTCTGATGAATGGTCCAGGAACGGGGTCGGCGGCAACTGACTGCATGTACCGCGTTTGGGGCCTTCGGTGTCAACGTCGACGATGTCTACTCCCTGTCCGCACCGATGATTACATCCACCTTTTCCCTGGAGGGGATGTCCGGGTCCGCAAGGTCCAGGCCTGCTGCGACAGCGAGGACGCCAGGCAGGAATCGGGGGGGTGGCACGTAATCCGATAGGCGAGGCAGGATAAGAGCGTTGGTCGTCCAGCCCCAAGCGTCGTCGTGACGAGGTAGTATCGTGATAGACGACTGGGCGTTAGCGGTGTGACAGCGGGCACCCCCGACTGGGATGAATGATACCGACGGCGGAGATGCAGACGCTGAGCGAGAGGTTCGGATATAAACGTTACCTCGGAGCGGGGATCCACCAGGGCACGGGCCTGCACCGGGCGTTGGTCCCCTGATTTGATGATGACACGTGCAGTAGCAAGGATGATGGCGGTTAGGGTGTGCGACGACACTCCAGGAATCTGGCAGTCCTCATTAAGGGATGTGCCCACGCTTGGACGTGGCGGAAATGCTGTCATACTGGCGTGGAGCAGGGTATGGTGCCGTCCTTGCCAATGTCGGCACCGACTGGTGGAGTGGCAGTCACGGAGCAAATGTCCCCCCCAGGCAGTTGAAACATCCGTTGGTTGACATGGACCCGTCGCTGGTCCTGACTGAGCTCCTTAAATTCATCACAGAAGCCTAGATAGTGCGATGAGTTGCAAAACGGACAGATGAGCCGGGGGCTCTGGACTGGGGGTGAAGCGGTGTAGGCCGAGAGGCGCGTTCTTTGGATGTTTGGCTGGTGATCGCTCCTAGTTCGATGAGGGTGCGCGATGTTGCTTCGGGGCAGCTCCACAAACTCCAACGCCTGCCACTCACGACTTGTTCGGGGGTCCACGCGCTGGGTGGTAAAGTAGACCAAGATGTCATCCCAGGCGGGGACGGGGCAACCAAGGGCACCCAGACTGTCAAACGCATCGTTGGTGGTTTCGCGGAGTGTGCGCAACCCTGCGGCTGACTCCTTAGCAAGGGCAGGTACGTTGAGGAGTGTCGATAGGGCAGAGTGGACCAAGGCGCGAGTGTTATCGTAGTGATCCACCAGCTTATCCCAAGCTCGGTGATAGTTTTCTTCCGTCACGGGAATATTCTGAATGGCTCTGGCGGCCTCATCCCGGAGACTGGACTTCAAATAATAAAGTCTCTCCACATCCACAAGTTCGGGGTGGTCTGCCAGTACCGCTAGGAACAGATCTTCATAGGGTCGGCATTCCGAATATTTCCCTGAAAATGTTGGCATCTGTACCGGGGAAAGTTTTCTGATATGTGTCCGACTGATGGTGTCGGTTGCTACCCTGGATGTGGGCGGACGATCAGCGGTGATGGCGTAATGTATCTCGACGCATTTGGTAGCCTCTTCCATGTAGGTCTCACTGGCAGCCCCAAAGAATCCTTCCACGAAGTAACGGTGGCCCTTAATTGTCTCTGGATTGGTCAGGCGAATTATTTCTTTATTTCGGCTTCTGAATTCCTCCCATTCGAGTTGGAGGTTATTCTGGCGCATTTCCACCGCGAACAACGTTGGCGGACCCCTCTTTTCCAGATTGAGGAATGCCCCGATATCCGTTCCTGGGCGGCGAACTGGGCGCTGATTAATTGTTCGGCCATGAGTTGGTCTTTATTCCAGCGATCCTGGCCATTGTTTTGATCCTCGGCTGGGCAGGGAGCGTTGTCTTGGCATTCAGAATGTACTTCCACTCTGGTTAGACTTTGGCGTTCACCCAATGCGGTCTTTGCCGTTTTCGATCTGGCGTTGGTCGATGACGCCGGCATTTTCTTGTAATTTGACCGAATTTCCTCTCACTTCAAACTGGAACTCGGTGACTTTGGGTCTTTGCGTCTGGACTTGAATGTCCCGCGACCTTCTATTATGCTGCGAACTGAATCCATAGACTGGATCCGGCTCGAAGGACCAACATGTGTCGGCAACCTGAGTGGCCAACACGCAATTTGATTTCTGCTGACCGAGGAATGTCGTCGGGGAAGCGTTTTATTGTTTTCTCAATGGATGTCTTCTTTCGTGCGCCGCGACGTTTAATGGGTTGCTCTGAAACACTGAGAAAAGTGAGAAGATGAAAGGAAAGAATACCTAGAGTGGAGCAGCAATTCCACGGAAACAATCTTCGCAAAACCAGCAAGAGACACGGTTGTAGTAATTTAATCCAGTTAAATCCAATTCATCATACAAATTAGTTAGTTCAAACCAACCAAGGTTGTTATTATTCCATTTGAATGAGGATGATGGATGAGACTTGCTGTTCCAACTGAAGATTGTTTGCGTTGAATTGCTGCTCCACTCTAGGTATTCTTTCATCTTCTCACTTTTCTCAGTGTTTCAGAGCAACCCATTAAACGTCGCGGCGCACGAAAGAAGACATCCATTGAGAAAACAATAAAGGGCTTCCCCGACGACATTCCTAGGTCGCCGGAATTTACTACAGAGATCTTCTCCGACGATATTCCCCGGTCGGCAGAAATCAAATTGCGTGTTGGCCGCTCAGGTTGCCGATACAAGCAATAAAAATAAAAAAGAGTCTTTCCCAAAAGAAGAACAGTTTTTTTTTAATTTTATTTTTTTTAAACTTCTCTCGGGAGAGGCGGACCTATAGCGCCGCGTAGGCGCCCCGAGATGCCATCAAATAACTGTGGCAGTTCTTTTTGAACAGTTGCAGGTTGTAACGCTCCGGGTACACTCGCGTGAGAAGGGAGTTCCACAGCTTCCCCGCTCTGTAACGGAACGAGTTCTGATGCAGGGATGTTCGCGCCGGCGGGAGATGAACTACAAACGGGTGCGATCCGTCGGATTGTCTTGTGGAGCGCACATAAGCCGAATTGCGTGGAACAATATCAAGAATCTCCGAAGAACAGCACCCGTGATAATATCTGTAAAACAGACAGGGTCGGCTACGCGCCTTCGATGTGATAGCGACTGTAGTCCCGACGTCACCACCGAGTCCCCGATCAGGCAGATCGCTCGTCTCTGTATGCTGTCAAGTAGGTCGAGAGTATGTTTAGGAGCCGAGCTCCAAACATGAGAGCAATATTTGAGCGCGTGTTTCATTTGTGACAATTTTTCGATGTTGTATTTCTGCCGATTCGCTCCGTGTTCGATTTGCGGACAGTGTTTGGTGGAACACTTTCGACCAAGACAAATATCCGCCAAAAGTCCACCGAAGATGCGTTGGGTGGTATGAATTCGAAACCTAATACTCGTATCCTTCATTCAAGAGTGTGACCATGGGCGGGCTTAAACGACCAGAATCTGTTCACGAAAATATTCAATCTTCTTTTGAGTTTGTGGCAGTGTCCTCCCATTAACGGAACTAATGTTATTATTAATGGTCTTTACCATTGACCAGAAGGGACGACAAACAGCTTAACACTAGATGCAAGGATAAACTATGTTTACTTAGTTGTTGTGGACTTAGAGTGTTTTGTAAAAACGCGGTTCGAACTCACCTAAAGCCTAAATTTTAGAAATACACACGTCGGACCACGGTCGCGTGTACACGACGATGCTTAAACTCGTTGGTTAAGCCGTGGAGTGCTCTGGTATACAGCTGTAATATTTTCCTTTTTTCGATTCTCTTTTGGTTCGTGTTTGTCTGTTGCCACAAACCTTCGGTTGGGTTCTGGATATTGCGCGTTTCTGGGTCTGACAAAATTAGTTTTGTTGGTCTCTGTTTGTATGGAACGCCCTATTTTTAGTTGCTTAACCTTTATCAAATTGAGGTTTACCGAATGAATTCCAGTTGGATTAATTTTAACGCATTGATCTCTTGTTAAAAGATCGATTTCATAAATATGTTTTTCCAATCTACCATTTGGCCCTTTACTGGCTATTATTTTTTTTTTGAAAGGTTGAATTAGGAATGATATCATCTTTGAAACTGGATTTGGATCAACTCAGATTATGTAGAGTACAGACAAAATACATCGGGGGCTTGATAGATGGAACGAGACATCGTAGAAACGATTCAATTATCATATTCTAATAGGAATTAATTTTACTAATTTATCTACTTCAAAGAAACAAATGTTGAGATAAGTGGGATGTAACACTTTTTGACGTTAAACTATTTTTTTAGGTTTTGTAGCGTTTATGAGTAAATGAAAAAGTAACAATTGACAGTTGGTAATATACTGATTATGTTGAGACAAATTGAAAGGAGTGAAAGCCATCTTTGCTCTCTCCGTTCTTAGCGAATTGATGGGATAAGGGGAGAAAGGACACGAGTCCTTACTATGAACTATAGGTCTTAATAATAGAACTATGTATTTTGAAATTTCTTACGAAAGAGAATAAAACGTATTACAAAAAAGACCTTTATAAAGACGATATAAATTTTTCTTACACAAATATTTGATTGGACATTGTCATGCAAGATATATTAGCGCATTAGAACTTACCTGATGACATCATCTCGAGTCGATATCCTCGATATTGAACCACTGGTATCCACTCTCCGTTCGTTTCGTCTTCGTCCAGAACTCTGTTTCTGAAAGCTTTCTTCAGAAATTTCATCAAAAGCAGGGGGAGGTGTCGAGCAACAAGAAGCTGTAGTGCCTAGCAATACATGAAATGAATGTTATCTAACGAGTAATTGAAATTAATGCTATTAGTTTTTTGTTTTAAAATTAATCAAGATGAATTAGCAGATTAAATCAAAGCAAATTATAATCTAAGAAAATTGGTTTCAGCGTTAATTAGGTTTAAACTAGACAGTTTTGGGTTGTCGGGGATTTTCAAAACATAAATCCACTGGATGATCGGGAAGTGTTATCGAGGTTCTTATTTTGTTCAAATCGCTGACGTGCCTTAAGAAACTTCGCATTCGGACTTCTAGATCCGATAGATTGACTGCCGTATTTGTCAGAACCGTAACATTCGATCCTGACCGACGGTGGATCACTATTTTTGGCCGGGCTTGGTCTGGATTCGATATTCTTCGGTTTAGTGGGCTTTGTTACATTTGCAACTGGGGTCACAGTAATTATTGCTCGCTTGGGTCTCTGTTGGTTTTCAAGTTCCCTTTTCACTTCAATGAAATTGTATAAGGATTGGAGGATGTTATCCTCCTGATTGTCGTCATCTCCAAAAGCCGTGTCAGCGTATTCGATATATTTTTGTTGGTCCCTTTGCTTTTTGGTACTGTGGACTTTCCGTGGTTCTTCGACAGGTGGAGCCACTGGCTTTATAGGTGGAAAGCCTCGTACAATTGACCCTGTTGTCGATAGGTAGCTAGGAGACATCACACTGTTGCGTTTTCTTAGTGATTCTATTCGTTTGTTTGTATGACTTCGAGCTACTGATCTGATCCCTTCACTCGGAGCTATTGATCTTGGGGCGATGTTTGGTGTTGATTGTGCTCTATAGCATTGGCTATCATCTAAATCAAATAGGTCATGCAATTCTAGCCAATCCCTAACGTTGCTAGGAGATCGACGTTCACCAAATTTGGGGTTCGGTGTTTGTAGGTAATCAATTTGGTTATGTGTTTTAGTTTTAGTTTTGGGCACTCTACCTGTTGATGAAACTCGTTGCTGTGGTATTGCTTGCTGTTCCTCGAACACTGAGGTGGTTTTTGGTTGACTTGATTGATCCGCTTTTTTAAAACGGGGCGAACCCCTTGGTGGTACTGGCGGTGGTACTTTAGGCTTAAGAGTACTTGATTTTTGTTTGCATTGCGAGACACTTGAAATTGAGGCCATTGTTGTGATTTTACTTTGAAACGGTGGCTTAGATGATTCTGTGGTAGGTATTTGCGAATTATCGGTTGTGTTAGCTGTACGGAGAAGAAAAATTCTATTCTTTAATACCATCGATCTATGTTTTTTTTTTTTAAATAATATATTATAAAACATTCTAGGATTGAAGGTCGAATTATCCAATTGAATTTAATTGAACTGAATTCAAATGGAACTTAGTTTGAAAATTCTTAAATTCTAACAGTAAAAGGGCCTTGAAATAAATTATTGTTAAACATAATCAAAAATCGTAACGATTATGGAACAGTATTCGGGTAAGTAATTTGAAATTTCACCAGGAAAAGCAATTAAGGCATATTATGTTGGAAACGGTGTTATTTTGATATTCTAGACATAATATTAATCCTATAAAATGTAAAAGAGCTTGAAAACCAGAGATTTTGTATGTATGGGCTAAAGGGATTATTAATTCTGCTTTCACATAAAATTGTATTAAAAAAAAAAAAAAATAGATAAGTTAAGTAAGTTAAATTTTAAGAAAAAAAAAAACAAAAAAAAATGTACACAAAGTTTTTCAAATTTTCTTTGTCTTTCAAATAATTATAAGTACTGCCACAAACTTCTGTCGCCGAAAGGCAAATTATACAAATGTTTAGTAATGTTTAGCTTAGAGCGTTTGCGAAGGACCAGTAAGTTATTATATAAGATAATTAAGCTAGAATTTAAGCATTTTTTGTCTAGCCTTTAATTTAGAAATTAAGAATATAAAAAGAAAAATAAAAAATGTTTTAAAAATGGAAAATGGAAAATGCGGATTATTAATGCCCTTGCGATAGAAAAACATACGAACAGAAAAGACAAAATGATAGTAAGGATAGGGTGGAACATAATCTGAATCTGAATGCTTGCAATTTATACCTATCATAAAATTCCACTATACTACTGTGGCGGTTCTTTAAAACCTTCCTAAAGAACCGTTCATTTCTTTAAAACAACCTACTTTTCCCTCACTCCATAAACCACTATACTTACCTGCATTCGAGCAGTGTAAGCTTTCTTTCAAATAACTTTTACCTGAAAGTAAAACCCCAGCATCAACAAGTTATTTCGTTCATATTACATGAACCGCACCAGACAATCGGCTCGGCTTGTCAGCAATTATAAAAGATAAATACTCGCTGGCCAGCGTAATTGTTCACACAGCTGTAGCCGGTATTCTTGCTACGGTTCATGAGTGAATATTGCCCCAATCCCAAGGTTCGCTACAGTTGCGACCAATTTCCTTTATCGGTTATCTACCGATCATGGGATTTGGGCACTAATATGATTGACGTTAGACAATCATACCCTAGATTAGACCTAACGATGCTCCGGCCTGTTAAACAAACAAACACACAGTAGCATCACTGTGTTTATTCTATTAACCGACCGCTGGTCCATGGCCACCCTGGGCGAGATGTACGCTTGCACACCTGTAAGGCTAATTCCTCGCCATTATACTCATATACCCGGCACCGCCTTGTAAACAAGACCCAAATTTTCGGCTGAACTGTCGTCACCAGAATGTATAGCCTACAGCGGCATTATCTTGAACGCCTGAGTAAACACGATGTGCATATCATCGTGACTCTTGAAATAGCGTTTTTGTGTATCTTAAAGCAAAAACCTATTTCGTTCTCAGGCGTAGGTTACCAAAGGTTTATGGCCCTCGAAATAGCGTAGCTATTTGACGTAGCCCAACAGCTAGAAGCTTAAAACTTCAATCAGCACCAACAATCGCCATGCAAAATAACCATGCGGTGACTTTACCATTTTCAATATTATCACAGTGATTGTCGTCATGGGGATTGGTATATAACGGGATGGAGAAGAGAAGGCTTAAACAGTCGGTTGATTAAAGAAAAGACGGTGGATGAACATAATGTTTAATTAGTTGGAGACGACATTGTGCAACCGGACAGGGACAGGGGTTTTCCCAACATAGTGCTCGGAGGGCCAAATAATAATAAACTACGTTGAATGCTTTCAATTCTCCAGATATGGGATACTTGCTATGAGAACTAGACCTGGCTGACATATTCAATGAGAGGGCGAAGAAAAGTTATGTAGAGCGATCCGGGTCACGTAAGAGTTAGAAAATTTCTTAGACAAGCGTTGTTACATAATCCCCCCCCTTCAAACCATTGACCTGATTCGCGTCCTTGAATCCCACATACCAGTTCCCTACATGAAATTGTGGGGGTTCTCTCTATCACACGGAGAAACAACCCACAATTCCTACTTAATTTTGACCACTAACAGCGCGTCACCATAGCCCAACGCCCCATTCAACTTGCAAGAATACATTTCCCAATCCGCAATAGCGTCCATTCCCAAACTTGCAAAGAATACATTTCCCAATCTGCAACAGCATCCATTGCCAAATACACCCCAAATCCTGCAACAGAATACATTTTCCTGGCTTGTAACCAAACAGCATTTAGTTTCCCCGAAAACCATTTTGGCTCCCATCCTACCTAAACCATCTGAAATAATACCAATTCTCCTTACTGGTAAGTCACCAGCTCGATGCGTTGCATTTCCACGGAACAACCATCGCAACGACCAAGACCCATGCTCCTTTGTCTAACCGACAACCCATGCCCATACTTGGTAAGGCCTCCGAAACCGATTTCTCCGTATACAGAGCAACAGAGGAATCTAATTCAGCATGTACGGCAGAAATTCCTCGAAACTAAATTGTCTACGTCGGCATAGCAACCCTTCACCATGTTCCTGATAAGTGGCAGTGAGTTTACTTAGCGATGACTCCACTGCCACGACACCCCGGATGGATTCTTGCATTCTTTCAGTCAGTCGTCAGTCAACCACCAGTGCGCGCATGTCAAGAGTCGCCTTATAACCGCCGCGATCACGCGGGGGTGTGTACACATCCCGTGAGTCTGCTGGGCGAGTTCCAATTTAAGTCGAGTTGACACATTGCGAAGCACGCACACCCCGAGTCGAGTAGCAAATCCGCGCCATTATATTAATCAAAAGAAAGTAAATTTTAAAAAACGAATTCACCTTTGGTAGTGTACACATGAACAATAATTATAAAATAAATTATCGTGAATACAGAAGACGTAATAAGCAATGTAATACTTTGTTGAAGCCTCGTAACTCAGTGGATAAAATAAAGTCGGAAATTAACAGAGATCGATAGCTTTCTATACGAAGGTTTGTCTATAAAACTCCACGGTACGATCCAATTAATCAAACTTTTAAAATAGTTGCAAACGATCCAAACTGACTCAGTTGCGACTGTTCCTTGGCTGTGAGTTCTGAATAAGAAAAGGAAAATAAAAAAAACACAGAGTACAAACGAGCTCACCTTTACCAGTACTATTACCCGCAACTATTTGTCGTCCCTGGGATTTCCAACGCTGGGTGATAGTGAACCCGTGCCGTACTTCGGCACACATACCTCCATCCCCACAAAATCACCACCATCCATAACGCTCTCTACCAACAGCAAAACATTGGTAGAGGATGCTGTTTCTATACAGCTAAACAGTTTAACCCACTCTCAAATTTCTCTGCACATCTCGATGTAAAAGTTTTCCCAAGCCAATGTTCCCATTTTCAGATACAAAAAGTACATGCTACTCACTTGGGAATAGTATCAACATTCGGTGAAAAGTGTGCGTGAGTAAGTATCAACATTCGGTTAAAAGTGTGCTCTCCATTTCCCTTTCTCGGAATACGCATCGTAATTTTGCATTCCTAGAATTACGCAAGCCTGTAAACGAAGACACGCAATCTACCGTTTGCTTTTGCTTTTCGTTGCAAGCGAAACCAAATGAACCCCCTAACCCAAGCTGCTCTTCTTTGCAATTTCCCCATTCTTTTTGGGTTCATTGACTGCTGAATGAATTCGCGAGAATTTATTTGCATGGAGTGGGTGGGGAAATGGGAAAATGAAGATGAGTGTGCGATCGGGATTGGGCGATCAGTGTTGTATTCCAGAATACTACCCTTATTAGATTTTTAACACTGAATCTCATTACTTTTCTAACACACCTTTAAAACTTCCTCTGTTCATATCTTATTCTCACTTAATACATAACATTAATAAACTTTCACAATATTCTATATCAAGCCTGTTACAGCACATTTCATAACATGCACCCTTTTTCATTTAAAACATAGCACTTTGATTTTCGTTCAAAGTTTATTCAATTTAAAAGTCACAGAGACTAAAAGGAATACTTTGAGAAAATTTGTTTTGTTCACATTATAATTTCCAACCAATTAGAACAATAAGTAGCATAAGAAGAGAGACATTTTAATTGTAATGTCAGTACATACACATACTCACTTTCAAGACATACCCAGTCAAGACGGTACGATCAAGACAGTACATATACTTCAGCATACCCATATACGCATACTTCTCATACTGAAGGCATCGACACTATCGCAGCTGATACTTATTTATTACTATTATTATTATATTCATAAATGCAAATAAAGGACCTCCCAAAAATTTAATTTAATAATAATAATAACATAAAATAATAATATTAATAATAATATTAAAAAAAAAAAAAAAATGAACCTTGCGACAAGGTTTCCTTGTTTCTCTTCCTTTTGCTCTCACCTATTGGCTTTTGTTTCTTTTGTTGCCTTTGTTTCTATTTCGTTTATTGGTTTCTGTTTCCTCTTCATTTGTTCGTTTTTGTTTCTTTTTCGTTTGTTATTGATTTTGTTTCTTGATTTCTGTTTGTTTCTCCACTTCTTTCCTTGTTTCCGCGCGCTCCTTGTCTTTGTCGCTTGTCTCTTCACATGCTTTGTGACGGATAAAACATGGACACCTGCTCTTCTCGTGGTGTGGGTCATCAGCCGGATCAGGCCACGATGGCTCTCATAAAGAGACTGAAGGAGGACCTCGAGGCTCTCAGGGCTGAGAACGCGGTCCTAAAAAATAGATTGTCACGACTGGAGGCCGCCCCATCCGCGTCCCCTATCGGTGCGGGTTCGGACGCTTCTGATTCAGAATCAGAACTCGAGCCCGAGTTAGAGATTATCACCGACAATTCTGATGAGTCAATGGACGGCGGTGACTCGCGTACCCCTACCCCAAATTCGTCTAGGGCACCAAAGCAAAAAACGGCGCTCCCAACAACAAGCTGTGAGGGAGGACCCACAAATAAGCGCGTCGCTACCGGCTGCCCGCCAACACCACCCCCATCATCATCATCTCCAGTCCCCAAAAAGTTGTCGAACCCCACGATAACTCAAAACTACCCGAAAATCGTGCCTCCGCAGGAGTCTTGCCCTCCGAGGCCAACTCCGGTGGTCAATCCAAAACCAAAGGCCGCTTGTGTTCCCAACACTATCCAGCCAGAGGGCGTGGTCCGCCCACCCGTCTCTAAGAAGAAGCAGCAACCCAGACGTTGCCAACGTTTCGGGCATGTATCTCGAAACTGCAACATGAGTCGCCGTTGCGTTCGTTGCGGAAAATCCCATGATATTGGCAAGTGCGAACTACCGCTAGCGAAATACGATCCCGCAACAAATGTGCAGGATCCAATAACACTGCCAACCTGCTGCAACTGCGACAACAAAGGACATCCGGTTAGTTACAGGAATTGTGCTAAATAAAAAGAAATTATACAAAGATCCAAGGAGACTCGAGCTAAGCAAACAGCCAAGTCAGACTTCGGAAAACAGGCCACACAAAACCTCATCCAAAATGGATTCACATTTGCCGACATGCTTAGGGGTCAGCAGGCAAGGAATACAAAAACCCTTTCAACTCCTCCCCCTCAAAAACATATTCAAGTCCCTAAGCGAGCCCCGGTAAAGGCCAACACGACGCCTCAAATTCAAGCGGTGGTGCAAAAGCCTCCGAGCGGGCAATCTTCCATGCTCGAGAAACTACTTAGTTTCTCCCGCTTAATTGAGGATATCCGACCCCGATATGAGAAACTATCAACCGAGGCAGAGAGGGAGGCACTCCTTTTCACTGCATACGCAAGACATACCCTCCACAATGGAATCCAAAATTAAAGTTATCCTCCTAAATGTCAACTCCCTTGCTTCGCATTCCAAGCGTATGATAGTCTCTGACTTCATAAAGGAAAACTGGGCGGACGTGGTACTTGTAACCGAAACTAGGTTGCATCCATGTCACCGTTCCGTATTCCCAAACTTCTCCATGATTCGAAGAGATCGAACCCTCACTGGCGGTCCCACCATCAACGGAGGTGGAACTTGTATACTGGTTAATAGCGGACTTCGCCATGAAGCTATAGACCTCCCACACCTAGAGTCCATAGAGGTGTCTGGAGTTGAACTGCATCTGGCTAGTAATGGTAGAGTGAATATATACTCTGTATACCACTCGCATAAAACCAATAATGGCCCCATTAATCCCGAAGATATCAGCAAACTAATAAGGACCTCGGGGCATACACCCTTCATCATAGGCGGCGGTTTTAACTCCAGACATCCCCACTGGAACAACTCTGTCTCTTGCCCAAATGACACAAAACTGTACCAATGGTGCACCGCAAACACGTACGCCCTCAACTTCGAAATAGTCGCACCCACGGTTGGTACTCAGGGTAACTCAATTCTGGACATATTTATTGTGTCCAAAGACTTACTTCTACAAATCACTCCTCCTCAAGTTTCAGCGGGTGTATCTGACCACAACGCTGTGACCATGTTCATTCGTGGCTATCGAGCATCTCGGGCTCATATCAGATACATACCCGATTATGGGCGGACAAATTGGGACAACTTCAATATTACATTGAACGATAAACTCCACCAATTCTCTCTTCCCACTGACAGGAACTTAACGACGGTTGAGATAAACAACGCTGCAAAACGACTTCACGAGATTCTAGTTGAAACTTCGGAGACTCATGTCCCGAAGTACAAACTTGAAAAGACCTATCAGATCCCCCAGGACGACCTCACTCTTCGTCTCATCCGGGAGCGTAAAAAGCTCTGCAGAATGAGATATCGTCACCGCTTTACGCAAAGGGAGCTACTATTGCGATCCATTATTCACAATATTGGTACACTGATAAAACAGAGAATCCAAAACAATCGTACCCGACAATTGGAAGACAAGCTGAAGGGTATTCAGATGGACCAGAACGTTTATAAAAACGTTAAAAAGATATGTGGCTCTTCCCGCATCACTGGGCCAATTATGCACAATGGTGTTGTTATCAACAACGACACCAATAAAGCAAATATCATCGGAGAGACCTTCGAAAACAATCACAAACTTACTCTCCAAGATGGCGACCCGGATACTAATGCAATCGTTAGTTCAGAGGTCCACAGTAAGTTCGACGACTTCAACGAGCCAGTTGTTGTCTTTGACCCAACTAACAGTGCATACTTCGATCACACACGTGATAATGGTCACGGTTTCATTGCACCAAATACCCTACAGAGCCTGGTTAAATCTCGAAACCCTAAGAAGTCTCCCGGTATCGACAACATGTCATACCACTCGTTGCGAAGGCTCTCTGCCTTATTCTTTATAAAGCTCTCCATTCTGTTCAACCATGCTTACAACATGGGGTACTTTCCCCAAGCTTGGAGGCACGCTATCATTTGTCCAATAGCAAAAGTTGGGAAACCAACGTATCACCCCTCAAGCTTTCGCCCTATCTCGCTTCTCACTTGTGTCAGCAAAATATATGAAAAATTCATATACGAGAAACTAAATAATTTTGTCAGTGCCAGGCACCTAATACCTGATTTCCAATTCGGATTTCGAAGAGCGCACAGCACCACTATGGCTCTCAATTTATTTCAAAACCACGTCTGCGTGCGGCTCTTTAATAAGGAACCCACCGTTGCGGTAAGCCTAGACATTGAAAAAGCTTTTGATACGACTTGGATCGAAGGTCTCGCTTTTAAACTATTAAATACTGGCCTCAGTAGAACGCTATGTAGTATCATCTACCGGTTCATTCGAAACAGAACCTTCCAAGTTAGAGTGAATGGAAAGCTTTCCCGAACTTTTCACGCCGCTGCAGGCGTACCACAGGGCTCCATTCTAGGCCCCATCTTATTCAATATTTACACCTCCGATATTCCCCGCCCTGTGGACGGTAGAGTAAATCAGATATGCTACGCGGATGACGTCCTGGTGTACACGTCAACCAAAGGCCCTAACCTTGCAACAAATCGACTCAACCGTCACTTGGACGAACTGTATCAGTATTACAGTCGATGGAAAATCCGACTTAATCCATCCAAAGCAGTAGCCATAATTCTGAGTAGTAAACACTCCCAACCTTCTTCTCGATATTCACAGAATATTCGAATAAAAATGGGAGATACTACGATTAGACCACAGGACAAGATGAAATATCTTGGGGTCACTTATACCCCAAAAATGAATTTCATCAAACATGTGACCCACATTCTCCAAAGGGGCCTCGGTCGGTCTAAGCAACTGCACAACATCTTGAAATGGAGGAACAAAGTTGACACCAAAGTTAAGCTTCTCTGCTATAAGCAGCTAATCCGATCTGGAATATCGTACGCCTTTCCCATATGGTCCTGCATATCTTCGGCTCAAATGGAAAGACTTCGGGTTTTCGAAAGGAAACTCCTCAGAAGATGCACCAATCATTGTAGAAGGCCTGACGGTCGTCATTACCCCAACTCTCACCTATACGAAGGCGCCTCCATTACCCCTATCGACGAGTACTTGCTTCAATTAGCATATAAGTACCTCGAAAACATTCAGAACAGCGAGAACCTACTTGTACGGGACTCTTGCGTTCTTGACCCTTCTCTCTCTCGATTTCTTCGGATCAAACCCACACAATTTCTTCTTCAGTACAAAACTGAAGAAAGCACCCTTCCCAGCAACATTCCCTTCTATAATAGAGGATTCCTGGACCCATCCCATAGGGTCTACTATTAACAAACCACACACACGAACGCACAGTACAAGACAGCACAAACACAAACATACACACCGACCAAAGCGCAGATTATCAGACGCCAAAGACGTGATCTGCGTTCACTACCGCACCCAAGACCTACCGGTCTTGTACGATTTCTTTCCCACCATCCCTCTATACAAGTAGTTAGAGAACACCTGGACTAACACTGTCCACACTATCCCTGGATACCCCCCCTTTTTCTCTTTTCTTTTCAGAGATCGCGAGACCGAGCCCAACATCCTCACGGATGTGGGTGATTCTGGTTATCGCAAGATGACCAGAAGTCAGAGACAAGATGAAGGACACATATGTCCTTGTCTCGCTAAATTCGGTCTTCTCGCCACAATTTTTTTTTTGTTTTGTAAAGTCAGTAGAGTTTACTTTGAGTTTGAGTTTGGAGTCAGTTAGTTCTAATAGAGTTCTAATTGATTATTGAGAAAGTGAGAGTTTCAGTTCAGTTTGAGATTAGAGTTTTGAGTTATCAGTTTGAATTAGTAAGTTGAGTTTAGAGATTGTAAAGAAAAAGATAAGAATACAGACGAGCAATGAAGAAGTTATTAAGAATAAAATAAACAGAAAGAAGAAATATAAAAAGAAGAAAAACAAATTATTTATTCGAGAAAGAAGACGGACAGAAGACGGACAGAAATTCGACGGATTCGTCTTACCATCCTTTATTTCATAAAAGGTCCACGCTCTTCCCCCGAAAAAGAGGAAGCACGGCGCCGGACGATAACATCAGTATAAAAGGGCGCGATTGGGCACAGAACATCTCTGGTGTTAGTAGATCTTTACACAGGTGTCGTGGTGTCTAAAAAGTCGTGGACGCGCTTTCATGAAAACGTTATTGATTGGCACTTGTCGACATTAAGCTCCAGACAATTCTTCTGGCACCATAATGAACAGTTGTCAAGATTTATCTTGTTTATCTAGAGAAGGAAAGAATCAAGCTGAGAATAAATTGTTTTGAAGAATTTGGTATTTCCGGCACAGAGAGAGGTACAGGATAGCTTGATAATCATATCGATGTCATTTATTGTTAATATGATAAAAGGGGAACCAAATGACTGCCTAGGGACTCCAGAGGTGGCACGAAAGGGGATTGAGAGAACAGATCTGAAATGTATCTGTAGACCCGATTGCCCAGGTATGACGAAATCCATTTTGGTAATACAGTTTCGAAGCCCATAGTGGATAGTTTGAAAAGTATCAGTGGGGGCGAAATTTTATCGAAGTCTTTACTAAAATCAGTAGTAACAACGTCGACTTCGTTGCCGTTCTCTCGGGCTAGGTGTGTATGGGAAGTAAATTTAACTAAATTGCTGGTGGTAGATATACTACCAAGAAAGCCGTGTTGCCTGGGTGAGATTGTGGATTTGTAGTGGAAACATAACTTTTGGTACAGAATGCTTTCAACAACTTTGGGGATGTGAAAAATGTTGGCAATTGGACGGTGGTTTGAGACATCGCCGTTGGATCCATTTTCATCTAAGTGGGCGATGGACGTGGTTTTTCAAATATTTAGGGAAATACCCCAGATAAAGCGACAATAGTCGAAAGACGATAAGGGAGAACGGAGTAGCATTTCTTAAGGATTATAGCGAGGAGACTATCAGGTACGGGGGTTAATTCGTCCTTAAGCTGGGTTAGTTTGTTTTGAATCATGTGTGGATCAATAAATTGGGAAAGAAATGAACCATGAGGGAAATTTGGTAAGTATTTGAAATAGGTGAGGTCGGGAATGAAAGAGTCGCGAAGAGGTTCGCAATCACATGTGAATCCGTTGAGATGTCTAAGTTAAATGAGAGCATGTTAGGATAATCATCGGATTTACGCTTGTGATTAATAAATTGGAAACAAGTTTTTGGGTCAGCTATTACGTTGACCTGCGTTTTTATTAAGTATTTTTAGTAAAGGACATCGTAGAGTGTATTGAATTGGAGATAAGTGCTAAGGTAGTTGGAATAGTCGGAGACGGAGCAATTACGGAGTAAAGTAGCCTCAGCTTGTGGCGTTTGTTATGTAACGAACGAAGCTTGCGATTAATCCAAGGAGGTGAGGAGGCAGGAGTTTTACGCTTGGAATAAGGAACGTAAAGGGAAATTGATTTAAAAATGTCGGTATGAAGTTTGACGGTAGCATCGTCTACCGCCAGATAATTAAAATTGAATGAAATTTTGTTGAGGTAATCGTTAATGTAGCTCCTCGATAGTATAGTGGTTAGTATAACCGCCTGTCATGCGGGAGACCGGGGTTCGATTCCCCGTCAGGGAGCCTCTGGCGCAAGATTAATAACCTTGCCCGGAAAAAAAATCATTATGGATAATTTAACAAGTCAGGACTTGCTAAATAAGGCCAAGACCGGCTCCCGGTTGTAGTGCCGATGATGGTGATGATGAATCGTTAACATGCCGAAAGTTAGCTTTATGGATGTGATGTGAGTAAATGTCAAGGGATGGGGTGGGCTGTGCTGCTGAATTATGAAAAAAAGACAGGATAAGAGGCGGGTGGTGATTGTCGATGGTAGACCGAACAAAAGGAGAAGGGGCTGCTGACGAATTAATAGGGTTCGACGTGAAAATAAGGCCTAGTTATTTACCCAGGTGGTTTCCAACTTTACTACCTTGATATAGGTTTAAATCAATTAGGTGGTCGTTGAAGAGTCATTCCTCGTCACAAGGGGGGGGGGGGGGGGGGGGTGCAGAACGAATGGTAATCTAAAAGAGTCCTTTGTAGAGGAGGGAGATTAAAGTCACAAAAAACAACGACATCGTCCCGGGAGTCGCTTATCTCAATAATGTGGTCGATAAGTTTAGTTGCTAGTTCATACGATTCAGTGGCCTGGGGTGGCAACATGTAGAAACAGATGGCGTATATTGATTTGCAGTGTAATTTTATTTTGACAGAGACATCATCGAACTTCGGTAAATAGGATATAGCGATGGGGGTTGAGTCAAGGTTACTTTTGATGGTTATGAGCACACCGCGACAAGAAGAGGCAAAGGAAGGTCGATTAGCAACGTCATCCTGACATACAATAAAGGAAGAAGGAAATAACTTTTGATTGTTAATATTAGGGATCAGGTTAGTTTCAGCTAAGGCGTATATTTCAAGTGTGGCGCAAGGCTAATAATCTTACCCGTAAAAATAAATTATTATGGAAAATTTAACAAGCCTCGAGACTTGCTAAATTAGGCCAAGACCGGATCCCGGTCGTAGTGCCGATGATGATGATGTATATTTCAAAAGGTTTCAAAAGAGAGGGAGTGAATCATCGGCAAGTCTAGTGGAGTCTTAAAACGAAGACCTCTGACATTCTGGTAATAGAAGATAAGAAGGAATTATGAGGGGTTGAGGCGGGAAAAAGATACTGTGACAGTTCTGGGCCGAACAAATTTATTACGATCAGCTCTATTGTGTTGAAGATGTAAACGTCTCATCGAGTGAATGTATTGACCGAAAGCCAGGAGGTTGTGGGGATAGATGGTCTGTGCGTCGGCATGGTCGCTGATTCTACCATCCACCTACTACTTCCTCTGAATATTCCACCGATTATTACACCGAACCAAAGAACGAAACGCCATCACGTTTGTTCACAACCAGGAGTAAAGGAAAAAATAAACACCCTTGGTAGTCACCAGAAGTAATTAATTGAAACTCACTTTTCATTTATTATTAAAGGTCCTTTTATTGGTTGACGAGTTGGAAAAGTTTTTCACATTATTTTTGGTTACTGATCCCGGATTTAATACAAGGTCTATTGGGTGCACGTAACTTTTTATTTACGCTGTTCAATAATATAAAGTAATCTATCAACCCGACACGACGGGATATATTCGATTCGCGTCCCCGTGCGCACGGGGGAGCGGGAGCAGCACGACCTGCGTGGTCGGCGGATGTAATTGGACTCAGCGATATTCGGCTTGTGCAGAGGCGACTCGCTAATGGAAATTTCCTTTGACCAGTGACCAATGGACGGCGATCTCTGGGACGCGGTGGTGTACGTATGTGTTCGTACACATCACCGTGTTTTTCGATGCGTTTAGCCAAGGATAAACGGAACCTACAACGAGGGAAAAAGAACAAAGGGGAAACGACCAAAGGCATCGTTCGATATTGAGGGTCAGCTGAGTAAATAGCAGCCACTCATTAGATGCTAAAAGGGATTGCGATAATTTATACAATAGAGATCGTATGTCGTCTCTCTGCCGACTGTGAGAATCGGATTCTATTGTTTGCATATGTTTATGCTATTGAATCCAATCCGGCGGTTAAGCGCGCCGTTGGTGATTGTTTGAAGATTCAAACAAAGAAGTATTTCCGAGAGAAGTGCTTGCAGCTGAATCAATAGTTGCAAGTCTTCGGAAAGTAATTTAGATGGATATACAATGACGGAATTATGCATGGCATCTATGGCGACGCCAGGATCGAACTATAGTGTGAATATCTACACTAATTGGAAATTCGGTTTTTGGTCGCTAATGCAGAGAAGCATTGATACATGTATGAATGCCCTTGTAGGACAAATTCTTTGCAGGCATTTCCAGGTAATGCATTGAAAGCATTAATTATCCTTGGGAAGGAAATGTTTTTGCTGCCGGGAGATTGCGGTGCAGGTGTGGGAAGGTTGGAATTTGTTGGCAACCGAAGGTACCGAATAGGTTTTGGACTTCATGATAAGTTAGGAAAGAATTCTTATAGGAAATTTGTATGCGAAGAGATGCATGAAAGGTAAGAATTCCTTTACAGGGCCTTTTAGTTAAATAAATTTGATCTATTTGATGCGTGAAGCATTTAAGGTGCTAATGCGATTGCATTGGCGAAACTTATAAGGTTGGGTCGAGGTTATGGGGGTTCTTCAGGCAAGTAACAATGGGGTTTGGCGGGACCGCCACAGGGTCATTAGACATTTTAGGTGGTAGCAAGTTGAGATTTACATGAAATTTGAGGAACATTTTACGATGGCTGGGGACATTCGTGGTTGTTGAATGGTGACCATAACGCTAGTTTTAGTTTTTCTTTCGAAACGGACGGTGTTCGGTTTGTCATGGATACAGGTCAGGAAGATACGTATATTTTCATGTGTTTTTATTTCCCAGTTTAGAGACTGTGTAGGGACAATCTGACGAGTTTATCGTTTGCTGACGGATTTTTACCACTGGGGAAAGAAGCGGGTCGACTACTGAGCGAGTGGAACTCGAAATTGTGAAGTTTGGGGGAGAAGAAGCTGAAATAAGAGGAGGTGGAGTTGCTCTTAGATTGCCCGAGGCATGGGGTGATCTGGAAATGGAAGACATTTTGGGGTTAGGAGAATGAGAGCTGATGAAGTTGGGATAATTTGCTCCTGTTTTGAGGTTGAAAAGAATATCGGTTCGAATATCGGGCGAGAGGCACTTGAAGTTGAGGTAGGGTGGGAAGAAGTTGAAATAAGAGGAGATGCAAACGCTCTCAGATTTGCCGACGCGTGGGGTTGGCTGGCTATGGATTCTGGGTTTTAGTTTGGGTTAGCACGATGGATAGGCTTAGGTGTAAAGGAAACTGGCTACGGATTCTGGGGTTTTGTTTCGGTTAACATGATGGATTGGATTAGGTTTAAAAGAAACTGATTTACGGTTGGCTCTAGAAGTGACTCTGTTTCTAAGCTTGGGTCGGTTAGAAGATTTTGAGGGAGAAATAAACATGTAAAACTAGGTGGATTGGATGAGCGGCTGGTACGGAGAAGACGGCTTTGTCTTTCTGGTGGCTTGGTGGGGAATATAAGGGAATTGTGGTTGGGGTTGGGAATGTTAGTAGGCGAGTTATAATTATGGTTGAGTGTCTTGTCGTCGTTGAAATCGTCTTTAGTAACGACATATTTGTCAATTTTAGTGCGACTTCATCTGGACTGATGAAAAGTCATTCATAGGAAAGAGCTGGCTTTTGGGATCTTTTTGACGTTTTTGGTGCGAATGGCGAAATTCTCGAAGAGGAAGCTGGATATCCAAAAGCGTCAACGGTTTTATGGATGCTGGTAATAATAAGGCGAACTGGTTATTATTGCCCAATTTAGGGAGCCAATTTGCACGATAACGCATGAAATTGAGAAAATAGGTTGGAACTGACGAACAGGCAATGTGTTGGATTATATCAAAACAATGCTAAGACGTGCCCAGTACAAGTCTTGTATAAACTGGCAAAAAATGAGACAGCTAGATTGAAATATGTTGATGGTAGTCAGATTGTCATTTGTTGCTGTTTCCGCAAAATCCCCCCGCAGGCGCAAAATGACTTTAACAGACATCTGTAAAAAGCACCGGATAAATGAAATAAAATGCTGTCAATTTTTTCGGAAAACACCCAATTATACAATATCTATTTATTGGCCTGTATGAACCCGAAAGATCATAACCTCACCGACTCGACTCCGCCATTATTTCCTGTCCCGTGCGCCCTCCTTCCACGTTCGACCATCCGATCCGATATGCTCGAGGTCCGATCTAACATTGTCCTCCCATCTCCATCGCGGCCGCCCTGTCGGCCTCTTTCCCGTTGGCTAACCATCAAGAATTCTATGCACGGCCTATCGTTGCCCATTCGCGCCACGTGTCTGGTCCAACTTAATCTTCGCGACTTGATTACTCTCGCTATTGTAGGTTTGCGGTATAGAATGATCGTCACAGCGAACACAGTCAAATTATTAAATAGAACACGGAAGACTATCCTTAATTTTCTTCACCCTTTATTTATAACAATCCTCTTTATGTTTGGATACTGCGAGAAACACAACACAGACACTGAATTGGGTTTAGAACACGTATCCAGAAGATTCGAATTATTGTTGCACTTTTGAGAAGACGCCGGTTTTAAATAGAATATCTCCCGGGGAGATAAATATTATCAGTGTAAGGAACTCGACGAAATCGTACGGTAAGCGCAAATCGCCGATGTTCTTCTTTTTTTTTAACCACGGTCAAAGAGTTAATCGCAACGACTTTCTTTTCCGTCTTGGAGGACGGGTAACAGTCAAGAGTTTAGAAACGCGATCGGCTTTATATTTAACGTCCGTTTTGGACGATGGTTTGAATCAGACTCTCGAATAAAATGTCCAAACCGGACTACGTTTATACACAGACGCCTTATTATCTCTCCTTCGATCGTGCAGACCGAAGGATGCATCCATTGTTTACACGCACAATAGATCTTCGCAGTACATTTTTCGTTTATTTAACCTTGAAAATGTTTACGATCTGCGAGACCTGATTGTGTGGATGTGTGTAATACAATTCTTAGAACCTTGTATTTACACAAGTGTTCATTTATGGTCAACGATGGCAAAGATATTTTGTATACCTTATTGCTTCGTTGCCATGGAATTGTTCTCTGTTTTGAGTAGCACATTATTTTCTTTGTGCCATCATAGATTTTTCCCAGATGTGGTATCTGGGTTCCATGATTCGCCCGTATATGCATTTTGTATCTAATGCACTTTTACAGGTACTCGTTGTATTTGTTATGTTGATTAGGATTAATCAACATATGGGGCTGGCTTCACATGAAGGTAAATCCTGATAATGTTGGGAAGTGGCCCCAAAGGGTGAGTGTTAGGGGAGGGTAGACGTTGCGCGTAACAATCCTCCCCCTTTACAAAGCAGGTATTATTCTTAAAAGAGGAATAATACTCTCGAAAGGTCTTTAAAGTGGGTGACGGAGCGTGAAGCGTGGCGTGTAAAAATGTTAGTGTCAGCGTGCGTGTTTACAAAAAAATATACTTATATCAGTATATTTTATGCCATTTTTCTTCTCGGATATGTATTTTGAGCAGTTTATTTTATTTATTTTTTTTGGTTGGTGGTTGAAGTTGTAGCGTGTTTGCAACGATACTCAAGAGAATGTGATTCGAACTAATAGTATGACAGTTAACACCAGAGAAACGATAAAACCCACAATCTTAACACATCAATTGTTTTTCTCGAATACTATTTGCTACTGTGGAATGCTATAATTTGATGAATATAGCTTAGTTATTGACGAGACGCTGAGAGGAGCTGAGAGCCTTGAGTTAAACCTATTATCAATCCTACGTTTGTCCAACCGCTTTAGTTGTTATATCGCTAATGCAAAGTGATGCTGGCAAGTAGATTACTCACAGTGTAATGGAGTAATAAGGAGGATGTATTGACCCCATTCAACATCTAACGTTCGAACGGTACAGATCGTCCTATCGTCCTGTCCCGCGTCCTTTTATTGTGTGCACGTGTGTGTGGAAGTGTGAATTGTGCGAACAGTGTGGCCGTCACTGAGAACGGCTGTATAGCATATTGTTAAATATTTAATGGTGTAGTGCGGACGTGTTCAGTGTATGTACGTGTGAGTGTGTTATCACACAGTGTAGCCGTCAACAAGAACGGTAATAAAAAAATATAAAAAAACAACAAAAAAACAATCGATGTGACATAGAGCAGTGCGGGCCTATTCGAGCATCATCATCGGCACATTAAGGAAAAGAAACGTACATTTGGCAATGACACGGCGCCGACTCGAGCGACAGCCGAGTCTTATGACAAAGCGACGCAAGCCAAACACATATGGCGATAAAAATGCAAAAGAAAAGAAAAATGAATACACTGGAGCAGGCAACCAATTTAACGAATTGGTTGACCTTGACCCAAGTGAAATTGAATTACCTGCTGATGAAGACAACAGTATCACAGGTACGGAAACAGATATAGCGGAACTGGACAAACACCTTGCGAATATCGACAACAAAAAAGAGGAACTGAAGAAACAAAAAGAATCAATCCTCAAATTAAAATACCTAATGCAGCAACAACAAAGGAAAAAGCAGGAACAACTACATCCGGAAGCAAACCAAAGGCAGCAAACAAAGGAGATGCTGCAGCAGCAAAAGAACCAGCACATCGTAACCAACAAAAGGAAAAGGCGCCGCTTAACTTGCAAATATTTCAAAACGAAAAAAATGAATGATTCCAAAATAAAATTAATGTGCGATGATATTGAAGGTTATCGCAAAGTAATGACTGCTTTGGGAAGGACAAAAAGCGAGTACTACACGTACACACCGAAATCGGAGAAAATAATATCCATGCTCCTAAAAGGAGTTGACCCATGTTTTTCCCCTCAGATGGTATTCGAGGAATTAAAAAATGTCGAAACCGACAATTTAAAATTTACAGGTGTGAAACCCTTCTCTACCGCCAACTCCAGAAAACGCAATTGCAAATTGCCTTTCTTTATTGTATCACTGAGTCCTAACAGTAAAGTAAAATAAGTTGGGAAAAAATAAGAAAAATCGATCGCGTATTGCAGTGCATGCGTTGTCAATGCTTCGGGCACGCGGCATCGAATTGCCACATGCAATTCAGGTGCGTAAAGTGTCTCGCCGACCATATCATTGGAGAATGCCCCTTGGGCAAGGAACAGCTTCCAGATAGGAAAACACTGTCCTGAGTTCTCTGTAAAAATACAGGTCACACTGAAAATTTTAGAGGATCTCCTAAATTTCAACAAATGAAATTAAAATTGGAATCCAAAAGGAAACAAGTTGAAGAAGAGAAAAAAATGAAAACTCGTTCTTACAACAATTTTGTGGCTCCTTGTGTGTCATATGCACAAATGGCCGGTGCTCCTAAGCAACCAGCATCCATGGAACATTCATATAGTAATGGAAGAATGCCTGCGCCAGAGGCACATTCAGAAATAATAACAATGTTATTAACCATGCAAGGACAATTTGCCGAATTTCAAAAAACACTGACTGAACAAAGAGCACGACTAGATGCTCTCTATTCAATCCTGTTCTCAAATAACTCTTCACATCAAAATTGTTGCGGATTCGCATTCGAAACAACAGGCGAATTCACAATATTTAAATTTGTGGCATCACCTTTAACAATGTCAGCAATCAGCTGACATTTATGAATTCTGTTGGTTGTCACTTGGCAACCATCTTTATGTTATTATTCTTTTCGTTAGCTTTTGTCGATACCGGTCATCAACTTTGTAATCTCCAGAAATCAAAGGAGTAAATTAAATAAAGGAAATAATTTAAGAACAAAACATATCCAACATGAGTTCTTTGTCCCAAGAGACAATTATTTCAGGTGTTCAGTTGACTTTATTCAGCTTAATAACAATTTTGTTAGGCATCCTTGCTGCGGCCGCCATTGATCTGGCACATCAAGTCCCTCGTGTTTGTGAACACGACATTCATCGGTCGGCGAAATCCAACAACGCCCAACCAACGTGCACGTCAGGAGACCGCATTGTTCCTGACGCCAGCCCACAACACAAGAAGAAGCCGGTGTTAGTGGAATGTGTGTTCAACAAGCGAAATGTTGCGGATTCACTGGATGCAGCCAGCGAATTCGCAATTGAACGCAGCAACAGCAACTAACTGACGTTTGGTTGAATTTCTGGTTGTCATGGTGACACAAAAACAAACTGTGTGTCACATTCTTACTTCTGCGTTAACCATTCGAGCGAAACAGTTCGCATCAAGTATCCGGTGAAATATAATTAATCCATTGAATAAAGCTCATTTATAAAACAGTCAACAACCCACATTTTCTTGAGGAACCTGGATGCGGATTATTGCTGGGAATTCTAGGTATTTGGTTTACTTTTCCTCTTAATAACTCAATTGGTTTCAGCCATCAGACTGCTGACGTCATTGCTGTGTTGCCGTATTGGATCTCTGCAACTTCTGTAGAGTCATCGTCTCTGCCGACAACAAAACACGAACCCTTGTTAGTGGAAGGTGTGTTCAACGCTTGTTGGACACACAAAATCTTCAACCCTCCGTCCGAACTAAACCTAAAAATTATAGCTGTGAATGTAAATTCACTAATCCACATCGAAAGAAGGGATAATTTAGGCAATCTGCTCCAAGCCGAATGCCCAGATGTGCTCTTGGCTAGCGAAACTAAGCTAAACCAAGGGCACAAAATGGGCTACAAAAATTATAACATAATTATGCTCTACTCCAGGGGGTGGGGTCGCTATCTTAGTTAAGAAAGGTCTTCACCATAAGGTCGTTTTCAGCACGGAAGTACACAAATTCCAGGTGCTAGAGGCATGCATTATAGACATTCCGCTAAAAAGTCAAAGGCATCTATATATAGTCACTGCTTACGCTCCTGAATCTGTTCAAGGTACCCAATTTATCAGTGAAATCGATACGCTTTTCCGAAGTCTCAAGTTAGACTCGGAAAACAATTACTTTTTAATGGCGGGTGATTTTAACGCCAAGCACAGCTTCTGGGGCAATCTGACCTCGAACACCAGAGGCAATGCCTTGTTTGATTGGTGGCAAACAAATGCGATCGAGCATAAACTAGAATTTTACGCTACAAGTACACCGTCTTATCCAAGAGGTAACTCCTTCCTGGATTTACTTATGACAGATGATCGAATTCAGTTACCAGATACCGATGTAACTACTCGAAATTGTCTTCGCACAATTGAGTACGATAGCGATCATTACGGACTTGGAGCCGTAATACACGTGCCAAACGAGTACCATCTAATTGAGCAGTACGACCAGGTACACTCTTTCGATTTCCGAAAAGCACATTGGTCGCGTTTCGATCGCATAGTAAAAAGAGAAATACGCAACATTGGCATAGACCCACAGACTAATAGAAACCTCCGTAATGATGAAATCGATCATTACCTCTTAACTATGAACGATATCGTTACTAACACAATGAATCGTTCCATCCCCAAAGTAGCTCATATGGATGGCTATACCCACCGATACAGAAATGCAACTATCGATGCTTTGTATAGGCAAAAGAGCACTCTGCTCCCAAAGCTGAAATTGTGCTTTAGACAGTTCAGTGACCCAAATAGCAATGAAATCAAAACAATCAAGTCCTTGATTAAAAATCTTCAAAAACTGATCCGGGATAATTACCGAGCAGTAATAAATGAGGAGTGGAGCAACAGAGTTCGAGCTGTCCAAGCAAACGGACCGAACATGTTTTCACAAATCAAGAAAATATGTCGAAGAAAAGATCACAATGACATTCCCTGTCTCCGAATTCCCCGGACTCCCGAGAATTGTCAGATAATGCTGAACGCAGGACTCACCTTAGAGCACATCAACTCCAACGATGAAGTAATAGTAGTCGAAGATCCACAAAAGAAAGCGAATTCAATTGGAGCCGTTTCGAAGCAGTGTACAGAGTTAACGAATCAGTTCATGCTAACACTGAAATTGAAAGCAATGCCCGTCAAAGACATTGCTCGCTGCGCAATCAACTTCACAACTGGCGATCCGAAAACCATAGTTTCATCACATTCGGCGAAAATAATAGGGCGGATTCTCCCGTCAGAAATGAAAATACAAATATGTTTGTGCGCCAGGATGAACTTAGAAACATACTTAGCTCAATCAAAAATAAGAAATCATCTGGAATAGATAGCATTCCAAATGTGGTTCTAAGGCACTTGCCTTGCGAAGCAGTGAACATATATACTACTACAACGCTCTAAACAATGCACACTATCCAACCCATTGGAAGACTGCAGTAGTCCACCCTATCCCCAAAAAGGGTAAGGATAAGAGCAATCCAGCTAATCTGCGCTCGATCAGCCTGCTTCCCAACATCAGCAAGTTATTCGAAAAAATTATAAACAAAGCACTGATAGGTTGGTGTGATGAAAACGATATCATCCCCAACAACCAGTTTGGCTTTCGAGCGCGACATGATACAGTTCATGCAGCGACGAAACTTGTTTCCGATATACAGTGGAACAAGGCAAAACGACAATGTACAGGCGCCTGCTTGGTTGACTTTGAAAAGGCTTTCGACACCGTATGGTTAGAAGGACTTGTCTATAAGTTAACAAACCTGGGTATGCCACAATATCTGCTATACATTATTTATGGTATGATAATGGACAAACATTTTGTGGTGAAATGCAGGGACATACTCTCCAACAAGACCTTCCAAATTAAAAACGGCTTACAGCAGGGAACTGTGAATTCTCCCATTCTATTCAATATTTACACTAGTGATCTAGTGAGTTCTCTCGAAAACGCCACTGCGTACGCCGATGACATAGTGGTGTACAGAACAGGAAAACAATTTTGCAACGACTGGAAATTAAAGATTAATTTCCAGAAAACCGAGACTATCCTTTTCAGAACGCGCCTATCCAGGGCCTCGAGGGATACAAAATACAACTGGAAACACTTTTCTATTGTAGGTAACAATAACCTTCCCCTGTAAATGAAAACTGTGCTTAAATACCTTGGTATCTGGCTAGACCAGTATTTATGTTTTGACAAGCGCATAGCAGCGTCCCTCTCCACAACTAAAAGTGCATATTCTATGACAGGAAGTCTATTACGGAGTAGTGTTCTTGACCCCAGAGTCAAAATAATTTCGTACTCGGCATTCATCCGACCAGTTTTGGTTTATGGCTGCCCAGTATGGTATAATGTATCTCCACTTTATATGGAGAAGATTCGTGTGTTCGGACGGCAGTGTTTGCGGTCCTGCCTCGGACTTTATAGAACACCAGAGTCGTAATACAAAAAATGCTATCCCAACAAAATCCTGTATAATAAATCAGGGTTAAAAAGGATAGACAATTTCATAATTACGAGGGTTGCCTTTTATATTTCGGGATTAGAGAACAAAAACAAATATTGATCATCGAAAATCACTTTATTGTTTTTCAAAATATTCCCCATGAAGATCTATACACTTTTGCATGCGTTTGAACCAATTGTCGAAGCACTTTTGCCACTCTGATTGAGGTATCTCCAACACATGCATTCTGAATGCAGCAACCGCTTCTTGAGGTGTCGAAAAACGTTGACCTCTCAGTTTGGGTTTTACGTACGGGAATAAAAAGAAGTCATTCGGTGCCAAGTCAGGACTATACGGCGGATGCCCACCCATCAAATCGATGTTTTGGGTGCTCAAAAATGCAGTTGTCGCAGCCGATGTGTGAGAGCTCGCATTGTCGAGGTGAAGAGTGATCCGTCTTCGGCGGTTGGTTTTCCTGATTTCTTGGAAGACAACTGGCAAAAAAATGGTTGTGTACCACTCAGAATTGACTGTTCTGCGTTGTTCTAGTGGTACGGTTGCGAAATGTCCAGTTTTTCCGAAAAAAACAGGCGACCATTTGCTTGGAAGTGCTTCGTGCGCGAACAACATTTGTTGGATTTGGCTCATCTTGAAACACCCAGACAGTCGACTCCTGTTTACTTTCGGGCTCATACGCGTAAATCCACGATTCATCACCTGTCACGATGTCATAGACGTGTTTCGAAGCACCGCGACCGTATTTTTTGAGCATTTCTTTTGACCAATTGACACGAGCCTTTTTTTGGGCGATTGACAAATTGTGTGGGATCCAACGCGAACACATTTTTTTGACAGTCAAATGTTTATGCAATATTGAATGTATTCTGGTCCCACTAACGCCTAAGGTTGTCTCAATCTCACGATAGGTCACATGACGATCTTCCAATATCAGTTCGCGCACAGCATCAATGGTTTTCGGAACAACAACTGATTTTGGACGACCTTCACGAAATTCATCTTGGAGTGAACTACGACCACGATTGAATTCACCATACCATCGATAAACACTGGTCCTTGATGGAGTTTCATCGCCAAAAATTGAATTAAGTTCATCCATGCACTGTTGCTGAGTTAATCCACGCCGAAAGTTGTAAAAAATAATCGCACGAAAATGTTGACGATTTAATTCCATTTTTGGGCCGAGATGAATCTTTTAAGTTACTGTAAACAACACAAATAGCGCTCGTATGTAAAAACGTTCTGAGTGCGTATAACCTCAAAAATGTCCAACTTTACGACAGAGCTGTCAATTGCCGGATTGCAACACTACGGTTGCCAAATCGTGGTCACACAGCAAGGGCAATGTGCAGTGATAATAATCTTATCTCGGGAGGATTCTATCCCAACGATATGTATCTGAAGAATACGCTCCAGAATGGGTTTATTCCCCCAGAAGCGTTCCCTTTCTTGGATCAAAAAGGTCTTATCCAAGACGTGCATGGAGTCCCGATTATTTACCACGCTCTCCGTGGTGCCAGGGACAAACGAATTCTCCACGATAGTGATATCTCCAATGCCCCAGACCGCATGCGTTTTAGCGCGGCGATCAGTGAAACAGATAAATCAGCCAAAGATCGAACATCTCCCAAACGGTGGTGGCTTCTCAACGAGAAGAGGACTTCACTTCCTCAGATATAGAATGCCTCTCAAGAGCAACGCTCGCCTTCCTCCTGCCCCCCCTCCCCCTGTCCCCCTTTCCTCATTACGTTTTTGTAGCTATTCTATTTTATTTTTTATTTCTTATTTTATGTTTTATTCGTTTCGTTTTGAATTTTTTGTTTGTTATTAAAAAAAAAAAAAAAAAAAAATTGTAATAATAATGTATACATATAGATGTAAACGAGGAGTCCCTCTAATATATGACTTATTTCATATATATATATATATATATATATATATATATATATATATATATAAGAAACAAAAAAAGAAAGAAAAAAAAAAAAAGATGTACGCCGAAAGGCATATATAAAAATCAAGTTGTAATGTGTAATTTAAAGAGCTCGCATAGAGCCAGTAAGTTAATTTAAGAACTGTGATTGTAGAAAAGGATTTTTTTTTTTTTTTTACATATCTGTATTTATTGACCATCAATAATTTTTACAATAAGCAATACAGATAACTTATGATACCTTAGCTATAATTGTTTACATATACTTACTAGTACATTTTTCAAACAATATGATAAAAGTTATATATTGGTTATGGATTAAGATTTTAGTGAGTAGCCTGGAAAAGGTCAGAAAACCAGGATATATTTATTTACTTAACCTATGCTAATTTAATTAACTTAACTTAGTCTAGTTACCTAATTATTATTGAAATAAGTTAGTGTGGTGTGGAAGGGGGTAGCATAGTGATCAATGGGTTAGTGAGGATATTGTCAGTCAGGGATGTGGGTTGGGAAACTACTTTCCGTTTGTTCGTTGAAACGCAAAATATTGGAGAAGGGTTGAATATTGCTATATTTAAATTGGTGAGGTGAAAGTTCTGTATTGTGGTATACAATCTCATTAGAGTTATTAACCAACTTCCCAGAGGTGAAGAACGTTCTGATGTGGAGACAGTTCGGGTAGGCAGTTCGGTTATCTGACGGAGTCGATGTGAGCGCATTTATTATCGGGTTGGGATTATTGGGAAGATTTTCGATAAATTTGATGGACAGTTCGAGGAGGCGTCGATCTATACGTTCAATATTAGCGGCATAGTAGAGCGAACTACTGTTGTAATATTTGTGGGAGTTGGGATGTCGGTTGAGGCCAGTGATAAGTCTGAAGCATTTCCTTTCAAAGATGCGTAGCTTCTCCATTTGGGCGGGAGTGATATGGTACCATATCGGGCATGCATATGTGAGAGTGGGTCTGATTATCTGTTTGTAGATAAGTGATTTAACTTTGGGAGAGAGACCATTCGGCTTGTACATCACTTTTCTGCAGAGATTAAATTGAATTGCGGCTTTGCGAATCGAGTTTTTGGTGTGGGCGGAGAAGGACAGATTGTTGGTGAAGGTTATTCTCAGGTACTTTAAGGTTTTGGAGGGTTTAATTATATTGTTATTTAACTTGATTCTGATTTTGTTATGGCAGCGTATGGTGTTGTTAGTACAATTCGCATTTCTGCCTTTAAACACTATGAGTTGAGTTTTGGCTGGGTTGAGTCGGATTTTCCACTTAGTAAAATATGCAGAGAGATTCGGGAGATAGCTGTTAATACAGTTTCTTGCCTCCTTGACAAACTTGTTGCTTGAATAAATTAAAGTGTCATCGGCATAATTCAGCATTACTGTATTAGGTGACAGTGGCTGCGGGGTGTTTGAAGTATAAAGGAGATATAATAATGGTCCGAGAATGGAACCTTGAGGAACACCCGCGGTTATACTGTATGGTGTCGAAAGAGTTGAATTTATTTTCACCATGAACTTTCTATCAGAAAGGTAGGAAGCGAGAAGTTTTATGGTGTGGGTGTTTAATCCGAACATTGAATGTAGCTTATAGAGCAGTCCTGCAACCCAAACGCAATCGAATGCCTTTGCTATGTCGAGAGAGACGCATATTGTAGGGGATTGGTTTTGGAGATTTATTGTCACATCATGTGTCAGTTTTAGCAGAGCATGACAAGTTGAGTGTTGTGGACGAAAGCCAAATTGAGAATTCGGGATAAGGGAGTTGTCTCTAGCAAATGAGAGAAGATTTTTGTATATCTTACATTCCAAAACCTTACTAAGCGAATTTAGCTGTGATATGGGACGGAAGTTAGCCGGGTTGGTGGAAGAACCGGATTTACTAATAGGGACTATCACCGCTGTTTACCAACATTTTGGGAAATGTGAAGCGTTTATTATGTGGTTGAGAAGAACGAGAATGGGGAGTAAGTTTTCCGGGTGAAGCCTTTTAAATAGAAGGTTAGGGATTCTATCCAAGCCTGTAGATTTTTTATTGTTACGCGAAGTAATCAATTCAGATAATTCTGTAAAGCTTAGGAATGTGTCGGTTCCCATGGGATGTGACCCTATATTGGTTTCGTTGAATTCAGTAATGAATGGTGGGAAGGATGGCTCAAGTGTGCCTGAGATGAATTCATTCACGGTGTCGTGGAAATTAGTGACTGGGAGGGAATCGTTTTGTTTATGAGTTTTACAGAAGTGTTCAGCGAGACAGTTTGCTATATCAGTGTCCGATTGGGCGATGTTACTGTTAGTTGGTTGGATGAGATAGTTTATTCGAGGCTTGAATTTACGACCAGTTAGTCGATTTATATTTTTGAATAGGTCACGGTTTGGTTTGATACTGTTTAGAGTAGACGTGTAGGTCTGATCATTGAAATTTTTAAGTTGTCCATTTATCAGGGTGGTCAAAAGCTGTATCTGTTGTTTAATAAAGGGTGAGTAGCTAATATGCAATTTACGTCGGAGTTGTTTTTTTATGCGCAATAATTTTGTGAGGAGGTTGGGTAATGGTTTTCCTAAGTGGTTATGAGGGACGGTCGTAGGGGTATGGCTGAAGAGAGCATTTCCCAGTATTTGCTCTATTTTTACAGCTGCCTGGTGAATTTCAGTAGGGAATAGGTTTGAAGATGCCGGTAAAGAATAATTTGAAAAACTGGCAGCAATATCGTTATTGACTTTTTTCCAGTGTGTTTTGGAAAAATTTGGGATAGGATTCACTGTGTAGAGTGGTTCGAGCGAAGGGATTTGAACCGTGGAGTGGACGAACCCATGATCGGATGGGAATGTAAAGGACACTGTAGGGGGATTAGATGAATAGATATCTGTGGATTTTAGGAAGAAATCGATTGTTGATTTGGTTGTACTACAAATTCGAGTAGGTTGCAATGGACAGTCTGCGTAAACATATGGGTGAAGTGGGAGGAGATCTAGGAGTTGGTAACCATATTTGTTGCACTTGATGTCATTAAATGATGTATGTCGAGCATTCCAGTCTCCCCCTATGATGAAAGGTGCCGGCAGAGACTGCTGGATTATTTGAGAAATGTCTGCACTAGGGAAGTTCGGTTCACGAGAAGGGTGAATGTATATAGACGACAAAACCAGTACTTTATTACTTCTGCAGAAGAGTTTAACTGCCGTGCCGGACACAAATGTGTAATTAGGAATGTATACTCGAGAGTTTGATTTAAGCCAAGTTTCTGAGAGAAGAAGAACATCTGGGGAGAACTTTTCAACAAACAAACGGAGGTGTTGTCTACGAGTGTGGGAATATATGGATTCTGTGTTGAGAGAGACTAGGGTTAAACTATTCATTAAGGGAAAGAATGTGGGAAGTTATTAAATCTAAGATCTGACCTTTTTTTTCTATTTCCGAGCTGTGTTTCAGGGTGGGTAGCAGCGTATGCAGGCTTCTAATATAACCCATGATGTCCAGGTTGAGAACGTTGGAATTGGGTTGATGAGGTTTAGTCCAGTTTCGGGAATCTTTCGTAACTTCTGCATAGGATATTCCTGATCCCGCGAGATGAGATGGTTGAGGTGATGAGGGTTTAGTTGCAGTTCCTTTGGTTGGTGCTGGTTTATTTGTTGTCGTGTGTGCCGATCGTCTCTCAAGGATTCGCAGCTTTTCGGGACATTGGGAAAAGTTCGCTGGATGTGGGCCTCCGCAGTTACAGCACGTTACTGTGATTTTATTTGTGCTTGTTGATCCATCAGCGTTTGTTTTTTGAATTGTTGTTGGTTCAGTACCAGGCGGGTTTACCTTGCATTCTCCAGGTGTATGCTGTTCGGCACATTTACCGCATCGTGCACTTAAATGGCACGCAGCTGCTAAGTGACCTGAACCTTGACATCTTTTGCAATGGAGAACGTCCTGTTTGTGTGGTTCCTCAATCGCAATTTTATGCGTAAACAAATATTTTATTTGTTTAAGCCGGCTAACATCTTCGTTCGGTGGAATCTGTATGATTCGTAAACTCCGAATATTGTTTTCTCTCATATGAGGAGTTTGGAAGTAGTCCAATCTGTGTATACTCAGTTCCGGGCAGATCCTCGATATTTCGAGTAGGAGTTTCTCATTCGTCCATGCTGGGTCAATGTGCCTTATGATGAACGTCTTTGGTTTACTCTGGGCATGTTGAAAAGTGAAGAACTCATGTTTTTTCTCTGTGAGTTTTTTTTACTGCCGTGTCGTGGTCCGTCAAAGTTGTTGTCATGATCGAGATCGAGGAGCCTTTGGAATTTGTGGTAAAGTTTCGATGTCCTAGGGCATTCTCGAGCATCTTGATTACTTCCTTGATGCTAGTTGCATTTTTGATGTAAATTGATGGTGGCCTCACCTTATTTGTAATTTTGTGTCCAACTGTTTGCCACTGGTCATCTATTTTGTTGGTATATTGGGACGTTGACGGTTTATGTGATGACGATGGCTTGATGTTGGTTGTTAAGGAGATGTCTGATCTTTGGGGATGTACTTCCTTCATGCAGACATCGTCGTAGGTTTTGGTCGGTGATTGAAGAGAGCGTATTTTGTCGTGCAGTTGGTTCATTTGGGCTGTAAGCAGCCTTATTTGTTCCATGGCGTCATTGTACTTCTTCTGGTAGTCGATGGTTGGTTGAGTAGTCATTGTAGCGATTTTTTTCGGGGCGTTTAAGCTACTGTGGATGGTTTTTTTCCGTTTTATAGTTAATCGTTGGGCAGCACTGGGACCATTACCCGGCATCTGCGAACGCAAAATGCGGATACGGTCGTTTATTTTTTGTTTCGGTTTACCAATTTTGTAATAGTTTTCATAAGGTATCACCGAGATTTAAGTAATTTTCACTATCACTTTACACAAAGAACAATGTTCTGTCACAGACCGTTCTTAATGACGGTACCACATTTATGGTTCACACGCGCCCCTTTTTTTTTTTATATTGTTTTTTTTTCTCTTTTCTTTCTGTCAAGCAGTGGCAGTGGCAAAACGCGTCTACACACTAAGACGATCAGAGTGGGAATGAAGAAAAGGGTTTAACATTTACCCCTAATATTATACATGTAAAAAGAATTAGGAAAATAAATGTGGTTTAAAAACTAAAAAAAAAAGATATATTACCCAGCCTAACAAGGAATGTAGTAGTATAATAAGGTGGCTCGATATGAAAAGTAACTAAACAGAGTTATTGTTGGAGAATCTATGCTAAGCGGAGTTGTGTGATAAGCACTGAAAAAGTTGATTTGCAATTACGTTTGAACCATATGTTTTTTATTTTTAAATTAAACCGAAAAGTTAGGGCTAAATTACTAGTGAGAGAAGATACACTACTTACGTATAGTCTCCGATTCGCTTTCAATTGACTTTTCTATCACTCTAGACAGACTTTTTCTTTTTGATGGAGAATGTTTGAGCGCTGCAACGAAACGGAAAAATGTCACAAAAATACAACAATTCCACGATAATGTTGCTCATTCAAAACTAAAGCCTGAGAATAGTGTGCAGCTCTTTAAAATTATATAAAATAAATTACATTCAAAATAAACATAAATGTTAAGGTAAATAAAAAGACATCAACGTAGCTCGCGTGTCTGTTCAATCGACTGATTGAAAGCATACAAAATGTTTCCCAGCAATCTTTGTTTTTTCTTGTTTTTCATTATATTCTATTTGATGGTTAACAATGGATACTAAGTACTTTCGTTCTTTAAAAAAAAGATTAAAGTAGAGTATAAAATAAGACGCACAATATTTATAAGACAATAAATTTCGAAATATTTAGAAATATGATTTGGATTATGATTTTACCTATATAACTGGATACCAAGGTTCGGAATTTTCTATGGTTTCCTTTTATTTCTGGGAGATCCACTTTGCAAAAAATTAAACAAAATAGGTAAATTAAATTACTATGAGTATGTCACATGGCTATGTGCTAGTTCATCTAAAAGGATGGCTTACTTTGAATGTCAACTAGCAGCAGGGATGGATTATTCATAGGAACTGAAACTCTACAACGTTTTACTTACATGAGGGAATCTTTCGGAACACTTGCTTGGCCATGAAGTTTTGGAAACGTTGCGCATAGAATGATGGACGGCAAACAGATACAGTGTCCTAAATAAGATAATTAAAAGTGAATTTGTGGATGGATTATGGGAGATCAATCGTACTCCGTCGTGTATGATGGCTTTGAAGGTATGTTCGAGTTTCTTCTTTAACCGGTACGATTGTAGGATGTCAATGATGCCGATATATAAAAGTAGTCTTTCACCTTTCTCACTCCTCGCTGGTATACCTCCGGGTCTGTTAAAACAATATTACCAATCACATGTGCATTTTAGAGATTATCAATTCATTTGTCATACGGAATATCGTCTTCATCGTCGATTGGCTCACTCTCTGCTTGGATACTTTCCATGGCCGTTGAATGTGCTACCAAACGTTGCCTGGTCAATTGGATAATGTTATTTAAATCAGATCTAAATTATGGATTGTCGATATTTCATACCTATTTCGATTCTGTGCATAAGTCTTGCGGTCACGACCTTCCATGGCAATACATTGGTCAGCTTCTGGAGCATCTTCCAAATCCGAATCCTCGTTTTGGGATTGATCACCTTTAGATGTTCGGGCACTTTGTTTCTCTTTTGATGAGATATCTAAATTGTGAACACCAACCAGGAGTGAATAATCCATTATTTTGAACGATTCTAACACAGTACAATCCCGTTGTATAGTCTTTATAAGAGCATTATAGGTATCCGCCTCAAGGAGTATTCCATTTGGATGGTGTTCCATAAAATCTAAATCTTTGAAAGTTGGCGAAGATTTACTACGTTCCGCTTTCGATGCTTTTCTCTTATACGTGGATCCTTTTAAATCGTATTTTAAGTGCATTTTAACACATGACGGTAATAAATTATTCATAACAACCAAACGAACATTTTTGCTATTACACTGAAAGCAGTAGAGGCCAAAAAATTTTGGCAATAAAGTTCTTGGATTTTGATTTAAATTCATATAGTATCTGTGAAATAGTTTGTGTTAATTTGTTGTTTAATATTTTATGTTTTTAAGTAGTGATCAATTTTAAACACTTACCCTGGCAGGAGTTTTTGTAAGAATTCTCCTTCTTTGTGTTGAACAGTTTTAATAATAAACTCATCGTCGTCGGTTAAATAAAATATTGAACCTGAGGCTCCGGGATTGGATAATTCTCTAAGGGGGGATGAACACATTGACATCTGTAGGTAATTTATGAAGAACGTTGATAAGTATTTTATTAAAGTGGCGGACTTAAAAATGTTAGGGTGAAATACGATTTTGTCATTTGGTACTAAATTAAACCGTGCCACCTTAGAATGTGGATGCTCATTTTATACAGTAAGTGTGTAATATTCGTTAAATATGAAACGTGAGTAAAATACATCTGGACCATCTTTTTCTAGGGCATGTTTCTGTGTGGTTGTTAAGCATGTTTCTGGGCATCATATCATTGAGAGGTCTGCGAGTTTACACCACTTCTGTGTCAGCTCCGAATTATGTCGCCTTTGAATTTCAGAGTTTCACACGATAATTTCACTCCACTGTAAAATTCACTGACTGGAAGATATCAGTCATTCACGAGTAAACTGCCAAAGTGAGAGAACACAACAACAACCACGTCAATCATTTAGGACTTTACAGAAATGTCCATGACCTCGCTTTTTATTGGCGGTGTGCGAATGAGTTGGCTTCGGTCTAACTCTTATTTTTTATCACGCGATAAATAGCTTTAATTTGAATCAATTTAATGTTTCAAGTGTTGTAAAAATTGTTCTTCTCTCCTAAAAACATAAAATCAATATCTCTAGAACCGGAATCCGGTCTTGGCCTTATTTAGCAAGTCTCTCCACCGATCCCGATTTTGAGCCGATATCATCCAGTTTGGCAGTCCCAAGCTCTAGGCGTCCTGGTCTATGCCACCCCTCCAACGCAGACAAGGTCTGCCACGCTGTCTCCTTCTATACACCCTGCCACAAAGGACTTTCCGGGCAGACCCCTCTTCGCTTATTCGAGCTAGGTGTACCGCCCAACGTCTACGAGTCTACCGAGCTTAATTTGTCTGACAACATTAGCTTCGAAATAGATCGCGTACAACTCATGGTTGTACGTCGCTGGAATCGCCCTCCCTCAAATACGGGGCCAACAATTCTCCTTAAGACCTTCCTCTCGAACGCGGCTAAGAGTTCAGAGTGCCTTTTATATTGAGCACCCAGGTCTCGGATCCATGCGCTGGTGTATGAGTACTGGTAAGACCATGGTCTTGTACAGTAGTAGCTTGGATGTTTTGGTTAAATTTCGGGATTAAAAGAGCCTTGATATATCATAGTAGGCTTTGTTGGATTTGATCAGCCGTTCGCGTAGTTCTTTTTCCATATTGTTATCGGCTGATATTATTGACCCAAGGTAGTTAAAGGATTGCACTACTTCAAATTCGTGCTCCACCACCCTGAAAGTTTGACCAACGTTAGGTCTTCTCTTCGCAGAAGTTGCCACCATGTACTTAGTTTTCCCCTCATTAATGTGCAGTCCCAGTTTTTGTGCCACCTGCTCGATCTGCGTGAAGGAGCCCTATGCTGTCGAATTGGATCTACCAACGATGTCGATGTCATCTGCGTAGGCAAGTAACCGGCTGGACTTGGTGACAATAGTCCCTTATTTGTAATTCTAGAGTCGCGGATTGGTTTCTCCAACGCCAGGTTGAAGAGGAGGCAGGCCAGACCGTCCCCTTGTCCATTAAAGATGTTTATTGGTTTGGACAGCAATCCCGCAATTTTAACATGACTAGTTACGTTAGTCATGGTCAACCTACAAAGTCATACAAATTTGTTTGGAATGCCGAACTCTCTCATGGCATTATATAGTTCTACCCTGGCTATGCTATCGTAGGCGGCCTTAAAGCCCATAAATCAATTTTTTTTTTTTTATTAGATTTCTCTCGGAGAGGCGGACCTATAGCACCAAGTGGCCGACCCGAGATGCCATCAAATAATTGTTGCAGTTCTTTTTCAACAGTTGCAGGTTCTAACGCTCCGGGAACACTCGCAGGGGAAGGGAGTTCAATAGCTTCCCCGCTCTGTAACGGAACGAGTTCTGGTGCAGGGAAGTTCGCGCCGTCGGGAGATGAACCGCAAACTGGTGCGACCCGTCAGATTGTCTTGTGGAGCGCATATAAACCGAATTTCGTGGAACAATACCACAAATCTCCGAAGAACAGTACCCATGATAATATCTGTAAAACAGACAGAGGTCGTCTACGCGCCTTCGATGTGATAGCGGCTGTAGTCCCGACGTCAGCACCGAGTCCCAGATGATGGAGATCGCTCGTCCCTGTATTCTGTTCTGCAACGGACGGAGTTCCGATACTGAGATGTTCGCGCCGTTGGGAGATAAACCACAAATTGGTGCAATCCATCGGATTGTCTTCTGGAGCCCATATAAACCGAATTGCGCGGAACAGTGCCACGAATCTCGGAAGAACAGTACCCCTGATAATATCTGTAAAACAGACAGAGGTCAGCTACGCGCCTTCGATGTGCCAGGGACTGTAGTCCCGACGTCAACGCCGTGTTCCTGATCAGGCGACTCGCTCGTCCCTGTATTCTCTCAAGTAGGTCAAAGGTATGTTTAGGAGCAGACCTCCAAACACGAGAGCAATATTCGAGCGTGGTGTGGAGGTTATATTTTTGTTAATTAATTTTATCTTACCTCCTTTGGGAAGATCCGGTTGTTTCCGGGGACCAATATTGAAAGACGATTTTATTAAGTTCTTTTATTAATTATTTGATTTCTTAATTTTACTTTTGGTCGTTGCCTTGGCCTCTGGATTCCGACTGATCATGAAATAAAAATGTGCCGCCCTTTTATACTCTGTGATGACAGAGATTGTATAAAATTTTACTTGAAAATTCCAAGAAGCACAAACAAGATTTTGTGTGCTTAAATTGAAATAGGATTCCGGGATGTTAATAGGGATTTATTTGAATAAATTCCCAGAAGGAGAAATCATGAAATGCATTTAGACTCAAGCATTTCATGATGTTAGGATTATTGGGAATGTACGAAAAATGGACTTTGGTTTAATTTTGTCGTGCATCTTATTCAATTGGGAACTCGATTTGGATTAAGGGTAAGAGTAAGATAATTAGGAATTGAATCAATGTGCGACAAATTAACTTCTGTCGCTCAATGATTCACTATGGGAATGAGGTTGAGATTATAGGAAATAGTGGGGATTGGATGGGAGTAGTGATTTGGGATCACTACAGTGAGTTTAAATTGGGATTTATACAGGAGAAGAAGTTGGGGCGGACTAAAATATTTCTTGTCCCTAAGAATATAGCTCAGTTTTCCAGAGGCGGATCTGGCGATGTTCGATTCATGTTTATGCCACGATACATTCCCAGAGATAGTGACGCCGAGCAATTTCGAGCTTCGCCAGATTCGAATCAGCATCAGCTGTGGTATCGATGATCGATTTTGTGAATGTTGTATGCTGTGTCTTTGTTGCATTGAAGTCGACAAGACCGATCCTTCCCCATTGCAGGACCTTATCCTGATCCAGATTCATTCGGTCTGGCTACATCTCAGCTGGTGCGACGTTGATGCACTAATCGTCCGATCACTCGAAAAGAGGAAACGGGCGTACTATCATCCGCAAAACTGAACACTTTCTTATCCGTTAACTCCAACAAATCATTTATGTGAAGCAAAAATAGCGTTGGAGCCAAAATAGAACCTCGGGGCACCCCCGACTGAACAGGATACATATCCGAACACTCTCCGTCCACAACAACCCGGATAGATCGATTTTCAAGGAAGCTCTTCGTCCAGTCGCAAAGCTGTTGGGAAAGTCCATATGAACGCAGTTTGCTCGGCAATGACCCGTACCAGACGCGGTCAAAAGCCTTGGAGATACGACCGCTTTTGACTCACCATGCTCCCCAATCGCAGATGTTCATATATCGGATATAAGTGTCAAAAGGTCTCCCGTGAACCGCCTGCCCGGAATCCGTATTGACGATCATTGAGAGGACCGTTGTACTCCAAATACTTAACTAACTCAGTATTGATGACTTTTTCCATTACCTTAGATAAAATAAAATAAAAACTGCTATCGGACCGTGATTTTGTGGTAGACACTTTTTTCCCGTCTTTGGGATTGGCTGAACTCGAGCAATTTTCCAGAAGGCAGGAAAATTCCTCCGTGAATAAGATAAGCGAAAATGTCTGCCAAGAACCGGCGATACTTCTGGAGCACAATTCTTAAGGACCATTGTTGGTATTCTGTCCGGGCCGGTTGTCTTCCTACAATCCAGTTCATGTAGAATGCGTTGAATAGTGCGCGGACGAAATCTCACATCCCGCCGGAAGACCGTACTGGCGCGAGCACAGGTGGCTCTAAAAGGCCGGGGTCGAGGTTTGAATTCGCGGTAAATAAATTCGCGAACACATAAGCTTTATCCGTTGAATTCGTGACCAACGTCCCGCTGTCTGTCACTAACGGAGGGGAAGAGGAGGATGCAAAGTTACCGCTGACAGCCCTTGCCATTGACCAAAGGGAGCGCGAACCAGTCGGGCACCACTGTCATTGCGAGCTTTCTTCGCGGTGTCAAAAGCCTGGTTGCACGCGTTTCTGATTCCAACAAAATTGATATAATGTGATCTTAAATTCCAGATATCACAGTCATTTGAAAGCTTTCGACTGCGTTTGACGTGTTCATCTCGGTCGCGAGTTCTCATTACAACCATTCCCAAACGCGATAGATCGCCTGATACCGGGGACAATTGCTTGTCCTCGGAGAAAAAACTTCGTTCCACTATGTATCCAACAAGTAGGCTTGGTAAAAACCCCTATTGTAATAAATTCACTCCCCTACAATGCCATCCAGATACAGATAATTCTGAAATGGACGAAACTGATTCGCCAATAATCAGAAAAGTGTATGTGCCACCAATCAAAGTGCTGCAAAAATCACCAGAATATGTGCATAGCCTCAAGAAAAAGCTTAATATATCCAGTTATTCAATAAAAAAATTAACAATTGGTATAAAAATAATGTTCGGAACTATTGAATCATTTAATATTGTGTTAAAAAAACTAAAAGAGGATAATTGTCAATATTTTATGATATTAAAAGTGCTAAAACTTTCAAAGTTATTTTGTATGGACTGGATGATATAAAAACTAATGAACTCAAAGCTGAACTCATTTCGCTTGGCTTAAAATGTTCTGATGTTAAAAAAATTGAAAAAAAACATGATAAATTTACTGACTTTTTTTATCTCATTCACTTTGAAAATGGAACAATTAAATTAAGTGAACTTAAAAAAAATTATCGCTCAATTTTTCATACCCAAGTGAGCTGGAACTTCCAAAGGAAAATCAAAGGTAAGGTGACACAATGCTTTAATTGTCAAATGTTTGGACATGGTGAGAGAAATTGTCACATAAAAACATATTGTGCTACTTGCGCTGGTTCACACAAAACAAGCGAATGTAATAACGCTTCGGTAAATAAATGTGCCAACTGCAACGGCAATCATAAAGCTACTGACGTCACATGCACCAGTAGATCTAAATACTTAGAAATAAAAGAAAGATCATCTGGAAGATCCAAGATCCATCCAAGAACTCATTTCGCTGCATCAACTCAAATTTCAAATCATCAAGCTTGCCAAAAACCAATTTCGTTTGCCTCTATGAGTGATTTTCCTACGCTTCCACAGCCACAGCGACGACTGGGAGTAACCAATGCTCCGAGCAAAAGCTTTCCAAATTCAAGCCCGCAAATTCAAAGTTTACCACCAATAATTAATGCATGGGAAAATGACTGACGCGGCGCTTCTTCATCAAACAATGACAATAATTTACCCAACCACAATTCACCACTCTTCACAATCGAGGAACTAAATTCCTTGTGCATGGAAATGATCTCAAATTTATCAGTTTGTAAAACGAAAATAGAACAATTTAATGTGATCGCGCATTTAGCCACTAAATTTTATACACTAATAACGTTAAGTAAAATGGCAGATACACAAATAAAAATAATTACTTGGAATGCTAAAGGCATACGCAATAAATTTCACGACTTTTTAAACTTCTTAAATAGCTATAAAGTTGATGTTGCTCTAGTAACAGAAACTTGGCTTAATTTTGATATAAGACTTCCATCATCTGACTTTAACTGCTATCGCATTGATAGAGTAGACCAAAGGGGTGGGGGAGTGGCGATTCTTATCAGGAAGTCAATTCAACATTCGCTTTTACCTGTAATTCCAACTAGGCTTGTGGAGAATGTAGGTGTAATGATTAAGTTAAGAAACCATAAGACAGTAAAAATCTATTTTGTTTATTTCCCTGGTGGATTTTCGTCGGATATTAAAAGAAAATGACTCAAGCAAGATTTAAAAAAGTTATTCACAATGAATGGTGAATTTCTATTAGGTGGTGATTTTAACTGCCGGCATAGAGATTGGGGGTGTGTAAGAGCAAATGCTTGGGGCAATATATTGGCTGCCCTTCCATTGGCACTACCAATTAATATTTTTTATCCACCTTGTCCAACTTATTTTCCCGCAGGTTCTCGTGGCATCCCCTCTGTCCTTGACTTGTTTGTGTCTAATGTCCCTGGTCTTATAACAGAACCCGTTTCGTTAAGTGCTCTCAGTTCAGATCATAATCCTGTTCTTTGTAACCTTTCTTGGTTGGGTGAAAGAAAGATTCGATATTTCCTGGACATGAAGAATGCTAATTGGAATTCATTCAAATCAAAGATTAAAATGAGCCTTCAAAATAGTACTACAAATCTTGAAAGAGTGTCTTGTAAAGATGATGTTGACCTTATTGTACAAAACCTTACACAAGCTATAATTTCTTCGGTTAATGAAAGTATTCCCAAAAGAGTAAAAAAAGATATTTTTAAAAAACTTCCAATCCATATCTTAGAGCTTATTAAAGTGAGAAACAATCATCGAAGAAACTGGCAGAATTACCGTCAGCCCTTTTCTCGATCAATGGTTTCCCATTTTAATGAGCGCATTACTGACCAGATACAAATCCATCGTAATAGAGAATGGAACAAAAAACTGAGCGTTATGGATAAAAATGCTAAACCGTTCTGGAATATAGTGAAGTTAATCAAGAATAAAAACCGTAAAATACCATTTCTGAAGGATTCTTCTACTACTTTTTCTACAGGTTTTGAAAAAGCAAACCTATTTGGAACAAGTTTTTCAAAAAATCACTTGGTCTCTCAGCATTTGGGTGAATTTGAAACTAATGAACTTGTCGGTAACAGAATCGAAAGATTCGATACCACAAACGAATTAACTCCTCTAAATGCAATTGTAGAAGAAGAAAACGTAAGAAATGTAATCAAGTGCTTGCAAACCCGAAAAATAGGAGGACTAGACAAAGTTAAGAATGCCTATCTAAAACAATTGCCTCATATTGGAATTAAATACTTAACATTTATAATCAATGCATGCCTTAAATGTCAATACTTTCCTCAATGTTGGAAAAAAGCAATGGTTGTACCTATCCTTAAGGCTGGAAAAGCCCCAGATAAACCTGAAAGCTACAGGCCAATTAGTTTACTTAGCAACATAAGTAAAGTTTTTGAAAAAATCCTGAAACATCATATTTTAAAAGTTGTTTCAGATAAAGATATTTTCCCCGATATCCAATTTGGATTTCGACGCTTTCACAGCACCTCGCTCCAGGTTAAACGAATTTACAGCCATGTTCTAGACCATCGTTCACGTGGTCAATCAACGGGCATGATATTGTTAGAAATTGAAAAAGCTTTGTATTCCGTATGGCACAATGGGATAATATATAAAATGATACAGTTCGACTTTCCTGTGTATTTGTGTAAGGTCGTCCAGAGTTTCTTATCCAATAGATGTTTTCAGGTTCATGTCAATTGTGATGTTTCTAGATTGATATTTTTTGATTGTGGCGTCCCCCAAGGCTCAGTACTTGGTCCAGCTTTGTACAATATCTACACTTCGGATTTTCCAAATCTACCGCAGTGTGAATCAGCTATCTCCGCTGACGACACTGCAGTATTTGCGTCGCATGAATTTTCTCTTAACGTTGAGACAAATCTAAAGCATGCGATCGAGATACTTGAAAAATATTATATGAAATGGAAAATCAAGCTAAATGTTGGGAAGACACAAGCCATCTTTTTTACACGAAAGAGAAAAGCTTGCTGTCTTCCCAGCAGTCAGCTGCAAATAAATGGTACCACGATTGCATGGGAGCAATCCGTAAAGTCTCTCGGAGTTCATCTCGATACAAAACTCACATTTAAACAACATATTCAAAGTACTCTTAATAAAATGAGTATTGCTATTAAGATGCTTTACCCTTTTATTAATCGCAAGTCTTTACTCACAAATGAAAATAAGATTATTATTCATAAAGTTATTTTCCAAGCTATACTGTTATATGGGTGTCCAGTATGGGGTAACGCTGCAAGGTGCCATTTAAAGAAGTTACAGGTATCACAAAACAAAGTTCTGAAAATGATGCTAGACCTCCCTTGGCACTATTCAACCTTAAGTCTCCGCGGAAGGGCGGATGTTGAATTGATTTCTGAAAGAATTCGTAAACTAGTATATAACTTTAACATCAGCTGTGAAAGTTCTGAAAATTCTCTCATAACCCAGCTTCTTGCTTAATTTGTCATAATTTCATGTAAATATTTACATTTTATATTATTTATTATTGTTATGTTTTTTTTTTTTTTTTTTTTTTTTTTTTTTTTTTTTTTTAAGTTTTTCCTTTTCGTATTTTCCTTCGATTTATTCTTTTAATTATTAATTATACATATTTTTCTTTTCTTTATCCAAGATAATGTTTCAGTTGTAAGATATAACTTATCAAATCTCTGAATTGTAAAATGTGCGGTCACAGACTTTTTTTTTTGAATATATTATTATTGTAAAAGGGCTCCTCGATAGTATAGTGGTTAGTATACCCGCCTGTCACCCGGGAGACCAGGGTTCGATTCCCCGTCGGGGAGCCCCTGGCGCAAGACTAATGACCTTGCCCAGAAAAAATAAATCATTATGGAAAATTTAACAAGCCTCAGGACTTACTAAATAAGGCCAAAACCGGTTCCCGGTTGTAGTGCCGATGATGATGATGATGATTATTGTAAAAACAATAAAAAATTATCCTAATTAAATTCCAGATATTTTTCTAACACCTGCCTAAGGTGAATATCTGATCAGCCGCCGATTTGTCTGGTATGAAGCCACACTGATATTGATCAGTGATGACTTTAGCGTATGGGGCTATCCGGCGTTGTAGGATAGAGGAGAGCATCTTACAGGCGGTACTCAGCAATATTATACCCCTATAGTTGCTGCACGCTGTGATATCTCCCTTCTTATGTATGGGGCAAATTATACCACGACGCCAATCTTCTGACATTTCCTCTTGCTCCCATACGATCTCATGAATTGCGTGGTGTAACGCTGTCCTTCCTTGTTTGATCAGGTCAGCTGGTATGCCATCAGCTACGGATGAGAACTGTGCGTCGATTCATGCAATTTTAGTCACAATGGAGCGTTTCACGGGATAACAGCGTGCTTTTTGTATAAAACAATTTAACGAAAACAACGATTTCTACGGTACTGTGCGACGCCTATTTAGAATTGAATACGTATTACGCCGTGTAAGTGAGTGTCCAAGTGTTAATTTAATCAAAGCTTGCGTCAAGAAGTTCGAGCAAACGGGATCGACAACGAATATTAAACAAACAGGGCGGCCACGTTCAAGAGGAAGCGATGAGAACATCCAGGAGAAGAGTGCGAGTTTTCCAAAGTTTGCGTAGTCGTTTGTAGGATTGCCAACGACAAGACGGGGCACATCTCGACGGTCATTTGAAAAAAAAAAATTTCAACAAACGTTTATTACGTTAAATAAATGATCAACAAAATTACGTTTTTACTTTCATTTCTATTCATGTTTCAAATGTGCAAAAATGTATGGTCCAACCTATATATAAATATAATACCCTGAATTTAATTTACGGATCGAAAGTTTGACTCAATCAACATAACATAGTTCGCGAATAGCACGTCACAACACAGGAAAAATCACCCTATATAAATGAAGCGCTCGTATATATAGTATATGATATATATATTTTTTAAGTATTATAACTTTGAATACCTTAGCTTCTGACCTAGGCTGCATTTTCTTGTCGACGTGCAATTCACCTCAAAAGAGGACTGTGAAAAGACCCTAAGTTAGTTTATCAGATATAAAACCCCGAAATTGTATAAAAAGGAACAGTGGTTACAGCAAAAAATGGCAGAAGGTTATCGAAAAAATTTCAATACTTGGATAAATAATTGTTTCAATGCTTCCTAAAACAAAAAAGGTCGAATACTTTTTCCTCAACTAAATACCTATATATGTTTGTATTAACGTCTGCGTTATTAAATTATGTATCAGTTTTTGCTCTTCTTGTAGTATTGTCCCAACCCATAGGACCTAAAGTCAGCTTTTATCTTACTTTCATTGAAAAATTTGATAAAAGGTTTTTGTGAGTCTGCTTTATAAACTCCGGTCGTAAACTGATACATAAATACCTATATATTTTATATAATGTAACTCCCAACTTACCATAAAGTCGTCCGGTTGAATGCCGAATAGATTTCTAAAGTAACGAAAGGCGATAGGAGCATAAATTTTAAATCTAAATTCGCTGTAATGATGCGCGGGTGTTAAACTAGAACCTTCTGGTGGGAACGATATACTTTCCATTTCCCAAAAATCCATCATAAGCAGATCTCTCTTTGGCTTAGATGCAAGACTTCCAACCTAGATACCATAGAAAATGATTGTATTAGTAATACCTATTACTTTTGGGTAATTTATGGTAAAAATTTACAGTATGCTGTATTCCCAACTGAATGGAGCCCATAATTTGGGTTGTTTGGATTTTTTTGTACGTTATTTCACCTCCCTCGCCCACTCGCCGGTGGCCAATCTTTCGTTCTTTATCGCCTTTGCCATATTTAGCGGTTTGTGCTCTTTGAACCTGAGTTGAATGAAATTGATAATTTATTATTTATCGGTGAAGAATAATTCTCTTATGTTGTTTACTTACCTCAGGAGTCGACATTTTACCTAGACGGTCTGGAAAGATGGAAGAGATTAAGATCTTGGATTAGATTGATCTGTACTAGAATCAAGAGTATTACATATATCGAGGAATATGACATTTAAGAGTATTTACCAAAGTTTGTGGACGCATAATATTACATTGATATTGAGGTCAATATTACGGTAGTGGAATATGAGTTTGAACTAGTAAGGCGTTCTAACTATTGTGTGGAGTTAAAGTCTTTAAATGTAAAGTAAGGAAAGGGTCGGTGTAATTAAGACGCCGTGAGCCAATTCCACCTATTTCTAACAGGGGTGAAAGGTCCTAAAGTGAGATCCTTCGCTTAACAAATAATGCAGGGCACGAATGGCAAACATTTCTACCAAAAGTCAACAAACGTGAAATCGATGGACAGGGCACGAATTTCAATGAATGGTTTCTGCGAAAAATAGAAATGAGAAGCAATACAGATTGTGGTCTGATTGAATCTGATTTATTCTTCAAAAATTCTGTCCTTAAATACTATTTCTACAATCAACATTTCCGATGCATGCCAATATCAAGTAGGTCACATGCCATCATATTTCTGCTGTTCAAATCATGACCTGAAAACTATGTTCGTCATTTCAAATATTCATTGCACATTGCATGGCCAATCTACAGTGGCTCACCTCTCAGATGACACGTTAATAGGGGATAGTCATGCACTGTGATATCGTATACATGACACACATCCATCGGAACACCTGGAAAACGAGTATTGTCATGCCATACTTTTTGTCTTTGCTTTGGCGTATGTCGTCCGGCATTTTATTTCAAGATCGTGGATTTTGAATTACGATCTAATTAACCAGTGTATATTATTGGAAATCTGTTCGGTTTTAATGGGTACACTACAATTGTATTGGGTATGTTAACTCCTTGTTCGATTTCGACCTCACTACTCGTAGTCTCAAGCACCGCCTCCTAAACCATTAGCCCCCTATCTTAAGCGGTGCTTCCTCCACTTTCCACTCTAACTTGCCCCCATCTCCCGCCCATACTCATGCCTTCATAGTTTAACCCGATCACCTTACTTAAGGTTATTTAAGTTAGTTTTATACCCTTTAGTTTGTAAAACTAACTTAACTTAATATACTTTAGTTTGTATGTTCTTATATTGATTGGATTAAACCAACAAACGGTGCTGTAGCCACACTAAACTAAACTAACAAAGTAAGTCCATGTGGTTTTTAAAACTTACGTTATTTCTAATGATGTAGTAATCATATCCACTGCTACACGTATTAGAGCTCTTATGAAAGGTTAAGCATCGGGACGTTGCGACGGTCAACAGGGACAGTTCAAAAATTCAAAGGTAAGTATTGTTTTGTCCAACGCTAATATTAGGGCATGTAAACTGTGTGAGTTCAAATTGGGTGCAAAACGTGTCGAAGTTACAAGAAAAATATGTGAAGCATTCGGAGAAGATACTGTTAATAAACGAACATCTCAAAAGTTGTTTCAGACCTTTTCGACTGGCGATGAGACCCTTGAAGATAAACTTCAATCCGGTAGACCAAAATCTCTCAATTTGAACAAATTAAAGAGGGCAACCAAAGAGGATTCTAGCCAAACATGTTAGGAACTGGCTGAACGGTTTGGGGTAAGCAGTGAAACAAGTCGTGTAGAGTCGCATCAGCTGAAAAAATCGCGGACGATGAGTAATTCAGCTCCCCACGAACTGACTGCGGCGAACCAACTCTAACGACTCAATATTTGCCTTTTCATGCTCACCACGAACAAGAATTGTCTCATTTTGGACCGGATTTTGACTTGTGACAAAAAATGAATGACCTACAGTAACAGAAAACCACCACACAACAAAATGCTTTCGAGTGTTAAGCCTTCAATGGAAGGTGATGCTGTTTGCATGGTGGACTACTGCCGGGAGAGGTTAACCCAGCACAATTGCACAAACTAGTCGAAGAACTTGCAAAAAATAGCCAGTATTCTAAAAATACAAAGGGTGGTCTTTTCCACCGCACAACGCGAGACCTTTTAGCGGATGTTTTTGTCGCTGTCTTTGAAGTGTTCCGCCGAACACTGTCCACACACACAAAAGAACAATCTGAAACACGGAGCGAATGCTTCGTTTGTCTCTTACTTAATCGCGTAGTACACAGTGTTTATTCTTCTCACTTATAATTAAAGTTCAGGAGGTGTACCAAAGGGAGACCACAAACTTCCTCGACACCTCGAATCGTCTTAACCTTTTGACAGCACTTCACTTAATTGTTCAACAAAACACACACCGCAATTCCGTAACGCAAGTTGCGTTGGTCCTTAGCGAGGATCCTTCGTAAAAACCGCAAGTTCGTTCGTCACTGTTACTTCTAAACCACCAAACAAATTCGCGACGGAACTATCAACAAGTAAGTCTCACGGTAACTTGGTTCTAACTCCACGTACATCAAATTCGACTTCCTCCTATAGATTCTCTATCTCGACTGTTGTTACTCCTCTGGGGATGTTTCCATTCCCTTTCGCTGGTGGCGACTTTCTCTTTCCGCTTTCCCTGGGTGGTGACTTTCTCTCAAACGAGAATCTCCCCACCAGCGAAGATCGCGCTCACACATACAGACGCGGTGATTGCCGTCCGTGGGTCCACCAGAATTTTCACACTTCTGTTGCATTGATTATGCAAACAATCGAATGTGTGCTTTACATTAGTCGATCCCGGGATCGTCTTTACTTTGCCCGATGGGAACAGCGTTTTTGTTTATTGCTGTCGCTCCGCAATGGCCCCTGTTTAGGCGAAGTGCATTGCGGCAGGGACAAAGGTTTTGTCGACGGATTGGTTTTCCGGCAATTCGTTTATCGCCGGGGATGTTATGTCTGTCGACATCTGGCGCAGCTGTGCCAACCGTTTGTTTATCCAGTTAATGGATCGATACACAATTTCTGTGCTGGGTCATGTCCTTCGATCGTCGTGCAGGCTTAGGAAAATTGTTCGGAACTTGTGGCCCGTATATCTTTGGATACATGGGGTTGTTGACTCCAGGATGTATGTCACCTTTCGTCAGGTGAGCAGGTGGACTTCGGGGGCACGTGCCTGTGGGGACGTGGATTATGGCTATAGGTGAGTGTGTTCCTTGGTGGAACGACGACATCTCGACCTATAGTGGTTGGATCGTAGAACCGCCACAACCTCGTGTAGCAAGGATGATCCTGGAAGCGATTTCTTCTCTAAGCTGGGAACTTCTACATCCTCCCTATTTATAAGATATTCCTTTATTGCAATACCATTTCTTCTTGACCATGCACAATTACACGCGTAGTCGGCAGTTCAAACCCCAAGGAGAAGTTGAAAACGCGGTAGCACAGCTTTTGAGTTCTGGGAAAAAGATTTCCTCAAAACTGGAATATACAAGCTTGTAAATAGGTGGGAGAAGGTTATAGTAGTGGTCGGTGGATATCTTGCAGAGTAAACATTGTGTAAACGCATTTTTTCTTATACCTTCCGTTTCTGTCTGGCACAACCCCAATGCATCATATACTAACAAAGGTGCGAAGGCAGTAACTAACACTCAACAGGGAGTTACAAATGCCGAGCATTTAAAAACCCGATGTGCATTCTTCTGAATAAAAATGGACATGTTTAAGTGCATTCAAATGAACCTAAGCCATTATGGAGTCGCACAAGATCTCCTTTCCCAAACAGTTAAAGAATATGGTGTGACGTGGTACTCATCAGCGAGCAGTGTTTGATGCCTGGCGCTGGCATAATTATAAGGGAAGAACACACCAGCGGAACAGCGGCCATCTGGACAACTGGAAATTCGCCCCTAGAACACAGAAGTGTCCAGCGACAGGAAGAATTCCCTTATGCTAAAATCAGATGAATTCATTTCTACTGTTGTTCCGTTCCACCAAGGTGGGGAATGAAAGAATTCAAATGTTTTTGGGACCGGGTAACATACGAAGCTAGAGATAAGAGCCCTCTTATTTGCTGGAGATTTCAACGCCTTGGCACTAGAATGGGGAAGTACGAGGACCAATAGTAGAAGCCAGGCACTACTCGAAGTCTTCGCAGTTCTAGATGTGCTGCTACTTAAAGATGGTGCTGATGACATCCTCATAAATGAGAGAGACCGGTCCAAAATCGACTTCACATTTACCAGATGCATGCAGGCAAGAAATATAAAGTGGCGGGTCACTTACGCCCATAGGGACCATCATGACGTGATGTACCAAATACTCCCACACAAAGGATTCGCCACTGGCAGTTTGGCGAAGAAAGTCAAGAAAAATAGGTGGACAGAGAGGGACCTCAATACGGAGCTACTTATTTTCATTAAAAATGACAGGATTATATCCTGGATTTCGAACAATTCGACGGAGAGACCAACAGACAGACTGGAAAAGTCATGAAGTGGTTAACTAACCCATGCGATACTGTGGCGTTTCTAACAGATACACACACCATACACAAGTAAATAGTGAAGAGCAAAACCGAATAAAAATCGAATAAGCAAAGAGCATCAGAGCCCTATATCATTGCAATTAACATAACCATTCCTTATCAGTTAAGTGTACTTGAGTTTAAAGATCGATGCCGCGTGTACGAAGGCAGTGGCCTGATGTGATGAGCATGTGGAGGTTCTTTAAGGCTCGCCCGAAGAACCACCCATTTTCCTAACTCAACTCCCCATTCCCAACCTGCAATAAAAGACATTTCGCTCACCTGCATACGAGTAGCACAAAGCTCTATTTCAACCGTTTCGCACCTGTAACATAACCCACGGCAAGATCATCATCTCGCCATGGCATCGGGCAACACCAATTCTATCCCAAAGCATTTCTATTCTTCTTCACTATTTGGGAATCTGATCGGTTCCTCTTGCCGGCAACCATGCCCATTATGTATACAATAATTTCCCTGTGTATACATATCCCCAACCAACCGTTGGTCCTACGACCAAGCCTTGGCAAGTTGCCTGCAAGCCAAATTCCCCATGATCGGATGCCTAACCGATAAACGATCATCGAGTTGGACACGACACTTAATTTATTTATCTAAACAACCATAGCAATGGTCACGTCCTATGTTCGTTTTCTAAATCAACAAGCACCCACCATCCCCGCGCTTGCCATCGACAACGAATTTACTGTTGACATAACATATAAACAGAAAAATCTATTTCGGCCGCCCGACAATATTCCCTATTGTAAACGATAGCAATGCCTTTAGTCTCTATGGCATTAACATTTGTTTGAACAGCTGCCTGGGTTAGATTCTCTTCGTCGCATCCTATCTCGGATGCAATTTCGTTTGGCCCTTCTTCCAGGGCATGGACATACAACAGATCTATGTTCGCCATGGGAATCTTTCCAATGAGACACGAATCGACTTTTCATTGGTCGCCGAGGCGAAAGAAATATTGTTTCCCCTTTTTACCACGCTAGTAGAAATCCACCTCAATCCTGGGTTGGCTCTGCATCCAGCAGGGCAGGGGGGAGTCAACGAGATTCCGCTTTAAGGGCGGAGTCTGCGTTTGCGTGCAGTCCGATCTGGCTGGCCAGAGGATGGAGGCGTTAGAACCCAATAACATGGACACCATATCGTTGAGGGTCGTGCTGAGGAATTCTGTTAAATTTCTTTGTTGTCTTTACCGCTCCTGAATGACGATCGACCAGCGACATTTTTCCAACATCTTTCGCGTACCGTCGACTATATATAGAACAACCACTTGGTTTATGAAATTGTCCTCTTTGGCGATATTAATGTACACAATTCTGGTTGGTTGGTGCATCCTAACAGAACCGACGAGGCTTGGAGGCTGTCGGAGATGTTCGGTGTTAGTCCCAATTTGGCTCAACTTGTAAAAAAACCTAGGAGGGATGGGAGCGAACATACAGGGCAAAGCCTCTGATTGCTTTTAACCCGGCGTAGGACATGGGGATCCTTGTCCCTGTTCAATCCAAGTTGACATGCAGTCTCCACGTGACACCCCTGAATAGCTACTTTGGCACTCGTCAAGTAGTGAACCAATGCATGCAGCGACATCCTTAGAAAGGTTGGCGCAAGGCTTATAGCCTTTCCCGGAAAAACAAATTGTTATGGCAAATTTAACGAGCCTCGGATATGGATCGGATACACGACGACGACGATGGAAACGAAAATGGCTAAACGAATTAAGAATTTTTACATGGAACGTCCACTCACTATACAGAGCTCGAGCTGCACAGCAGCTATCCGATGTTTGGGGTTCTTGTCCCGGTTGAATATAAGGCTGACATAACAGGATTGGCGCAAGACTAATGACCTTGCCCGGAAAAAACAATTCATTATGGAAAATTTAACATACCTCAGGACTTGTTAAATAAGGCCAAGACCGGTTCCCGGTTGTAGTGCCGATGATGATGATGATGATAACAGGATTGCAAGAAATAAGTTGGACGGGGAGTGGTGTTATTCAAAGAAACGAGTATGACATTTATTACAGCTGTCATGCAAAACACCATGTGCTGGCGTATGCTTTCTAGTCAGCCAAAAACTGAAGCCTGCCATCATCGGTTTTAATGCAATAGACTATGCACTCTTCGCGTGCGAGGCAAGTTTAAGAACATAAGCCTCATAAATGTTCACGGACCTACAGAGGAGTCCCCTGACGACGAAAAAGAATAATACTACGAGAACGCCGACGGGCCCTCAATGCCTGCCTAAGATACGATGTGAAAATCGTTCTTAGTGATTTGAATGCAAAAGTAGGCGGTTTTCAGGCACTACGCAGGTTCCCATAGTTTGCATGAGAACACTAATGACAATGGACTACGAGTCATCGAACTGGCAGTATCAAAAAACTTGGTTGTTGCAAGTACCAGGTTTCCGTGTAAAGATATCCACAAATACGCCTGGGTATCACCTGATGGAGCCACTCGGAACAAAATTGATCACGTGTTGGTAGATCGCCGCCACTCCTCGAGTCTGATCACGGTACGAACGTACCGAGGTGCAATGAGAATACTAGTAACACCACTGGTCATGCGCTAAGACTCGCCCTCGAAGAGCTCGACGGAGGGAGAGTAAGTCCTGGGGCCAGAATGCCGGGCGTAGAAGAGAAATGGACACGCCTTAAGAATACTGCCAACTGCATCTTAGGCAGTAGTCGCAGAGATCGGATCGAGTGGTTTGTTGATGAGTGAAAACTAGCGACTGAACGTAGGAATGATGCATACCGGGCAATTCAGCAGTCTCATGGGACGCGGGTACGCGAGGAGAAATACAAAGAGCTCAGAAGATCCGAAAAAATACTTCACAGACAAAAAAAAAGAGCCTGGGAAAAAAACTTTGTCTGTGAAATCGAGAAAAGCAGAGAGCGAGGTCCGCACCAGACGCCGAAGTCCTATCAAATAATCCGCGATACACACCACGCTGCACTTTCTGCAAGGATAAAGAGGGTAATCTGATCACCGATCCTCAAGGCATTCTGGAGTGATGGGAAGTGTACTTCCATGAATTGCTAAATGGTCAGCTCACAGAAGAATTGGAGGATCCACCAATGCAAGATCAAGACCAAATGCTGCCGCCACCAAGCATTGAGCAAACAGTAAAAGCCATAAGACAGCTCAAATCAAATAAAGCCCCCGGAGCTGATACCAGCTGAGCTGGTCAAACAAGGAGGGACAGCGTAACATCACGCAAAATTTGTATGGGCATGTCAACTGGGACGATTTGCGAGAATTCTTCGAATCCTTTTCGTGTTAATGTGTTCGCGAATTTATTTTCGCGAATTCAAACATCGCCGCCGGTAGGGTCTTCGATGCGGGATGTGTGATTCCGCCCGCGTACTATTCAAACCAATCTACGCGGACTGGATTGTAAAAAGGCGGGCCTGTTGCCGGAATACCGGAAATAGTCATTAAGAACTGTGCCCCAGAACTGTCGCCGATTCTTGGCAGACTTTTTCGCTGTCTTGTGCACGGAGGACATTTCCTACCTGCTCGAAAATCGCTCGAGTTCAGTCAATCCTAAAGAGGGGGAAAAAGTGTCTCCCACAAAATTACCGTCCGATTTCATTAGTGTCTATGTTATCTAGGGTGATGGAAAAGGTCATCAATACCGAGTTAATTAAGTATTTGGGGTGCAACGGACTTGTGAATGATCGTCAATACGGATTCCGTGGCTGGCGGTCTATGGGAGACCTTTTGAAACTTATAACCGATATATGGACTTCTGCGATTGAGGGGTATGGTGAGTCAATGGTGGTCTCATTGGATATCTCCAACGCTTTTGTCCGCGTCTGGCACGGGACATTGCTGAGCAAACTTCGTTCATATGGACTTTCCCAGCAGCCTGTATCCTGTTAATGCTGGGGTGCCTTCGCTTCGCATAAATGATTTGTTGGAGTTAACGGATAACAAAGTGTTCAGTTTTGTGGATGATAGTACGGTTGTTTCCACTTTTTCGAGTACATCAACGTCCCATCGGCTGAGATGTAGCCAGACCGACGTTTGGAATCGGGATCTGGATAAGCTCCGGCAGTGGAATCTCGTCGACTCCAATGCGACGAAGACACACTATACAACATTCACAAAGAAAAGTGGATCATCGTTTCCACACCTGATGATGAATCGGCAGGCCCCACGAATTTGGGGAAGCTTGAAATTGCTCAGCGTCATGGTCTGTGGGAATGTATCGGTGCATAAACACGAGTCGAACATCGGCAGGTCCGCCTCTGAAAAACTGGGTTATCGTTTTAGGGACAAGAAATATTTTACTCTGGTCTAACTTCTTCTCATATATAAATCCCAATTTAAACCCATGCTCGAATATTGCTCTCATGTTTGGAGCTCTGCCCCTAAGCATACCCTTGACCTACTTGAGAGAATACAGCGACGAGCGAGTCGCCTGATCAGGAACACGGCGTTGATGTCGGAACTACAGCCGCTATCACATCGAAGGCGCGTAGCCGACCTCTGTCTGTTTTACAGAACGAGTTCTAGTGTTGGGATGCTCACGTCTATGGGAGATGAACCACACATTTGTGTAAGCCGTTGGATTGTCTTGTGGAGCCCATCTAAACCAAATTGTATGGAACAATGCCACGAATCTCTGAAGAATAGTACCCGCACTATTGGTTCGCCTCTCCAGAGAGGTATACATATACAAAACAAAAAAACGTTTGGTGTGTTACTCTCGACAACAAGTTGACTTTCAAGGAACACCTGCGGACTACGAGTGAAAAAATGCAAAGTAGTGGCGACATTGCTACCAAATGTTACAGGACCTCGGCCCCATATAAGGAAACTGATAACCAGCGTCAACATCTCCATTATAATGTATGTAGCTCATATATGGGCAGTACCCCCCCGGTATAAATCGTATATGAGCAGAGTGAACTCAGCACATAGGCTGGCATCATTAAGAGTATGCTGTGCATTCCGAACGGTATTCGAAAATGTCATAAATGTCTTGAACGGGTGGAAACCACTTCACAATGCAGCTAAGGAGACCGCTGCTTTGCATGAGGTTACGCAAGAGAATCCCCGGCGAATGCGGTCACAATTAGACCTCTCAAGCCAACGAGAATGGCAACGAAGGTGGGATTCTTACACCAAAGGAATATGGACCCACACTATAATACGTGGTATAGAAACATGGGTGAAAAAAAAAAAAAAAACACGGCGTGCTGAACTACCACCTGACTCAGCGCTGATATTAGGACATGGATACCTTCGGCAATACTTGCACATACGACACGGACCGTTACTGCAATAGGAGTAGCAGATTATATGCAAAGTTGCAAACAAGCATGGTCCGTAACAAAGGATATTCTATGTGACATAATGCAGCAGTTGCGACGTGACGAGCGGAGTAACAGGTCAATTCCGACCTGTCCCGCGACGGAGTATCTAAAGGAAAATTCCGCGAGAAACGAAGGGAGTGTGTACTTGCGGGAGGAGGTTTTACTGAGTAAAAATTCGGTAGGCCTCTGGCTACATACATATAATAAGATACATATATATACATATAAGATTCATATCGATTGGCCGATATCTATCTTTTAGAGGGTTCCACCTTCCTACCGAAACCAAAAAGGAGCTTTTTTTTTCTGTAGTGACACCGCACGAACTTCCTTGCTTACCGGATAAATAGAGACTCTGACTGATAAGCACGCGATCGTTAAAAAATGTGTGTTCGCTAAGAAAAATATACAAAACCTGATTCAACTCGAACAAGATCTAAGTATATACTACTGTGGACAAAATATAATAAGATTGCCTGTTACAGTATCGACAATTGAGTTGGCTTTAAGAATTATGTCATTAATATGTGAGAAGAGGTTTAAATCCATATCACGTAAGATGCCAACGTCCCGGATCGAATGAATAGAGGATAGAAGTTGATTGAGTATGAAACAGGGCAGAGGAGAAGAGTGGATGCGCTTACCTCAAAAGGTAATGGATTGCCATAGGCCAGTATTAAGTTCTAAGCAATTCTTAAGACACCACACCGAAAAGTTATCATTTGAAATACAGAAAATTATTTGGCTATGTGATCTATCCATATATTTATTTGTTGGTCTGTAGTTATGTGCAGTGGACCTCCGTCGTACAGCATACCGCCATTATAAGAAGAGATATAAACTCCTTTCTGACATTGGCAATAATAGTAGGTTCAAAAATAAGAGGACTAAAGTGGCAGTCTTGAGGGACATCAAGATCTTGGTCTTCCGTGAAGACGTAATTAATTGGTATTTGTTGACATTAAGCTCCAGACAATTCTTCTGGCACCATTACGAAAAGTTGTCAAGGTCTCTCTGGAGAAGAAAAGAATCAAGCGGAGAACCATTTTTTTTGAACAATTTGGTATCATCGGGGTAAAGGGAGATACAGGAATGATGTCGTTTATTGTTAATATGGAATAGAAGGGGGCCTAAATGACTGTTCTTAGGGACTCCTGAAGTAGTACGAAAAGGATTTCAGAGAACAGATATGAAACGTACTCTGCAGAGCCGGTTACTCAGGTATGACGAAATCTACCTTGTTAACACGGGTTCGAAGCCCATGGAGGACAGTTTGAAAAGTATCAGTCTGTGCGAAATTTTATCGAGGGCTTTACTAAAGTCCGTAGTAACAACGTCGACCTCGTTGCCGATCTCAAGTTCTAGGAGTGTTTGAGAAGTAAATTCAACTAAGTTACTGGTGGTAGAACTGCCACCACGAAGGCCGTGTTGCTTGTGTGTAATTAGGGATTTGCAGTAGAAACCTAACCTTTGGTACAGAATGCTTTCAAAAATTTGGGGATGTGGGGAAGTTTGGCGATGGGACGGTAGTTTGAGATATCGCCTTTAGGCCCCTATTTATGCACGGGTGTTCCAAATATCACTAATCTTGAGAGAGCGACCGATTGAAAATAGTCGAAAGACAGAAAGAGAGAACGGAGAAGCGTTTTTTTTTAGGAATATAGAGCGGAGACCATCAGTTCCGGGGGTGAATTCGTCTTTCAGTCGGGTTAGTTTGTTTTCAATCGTGGGTGGGTTAATAAATTGAGAAAGAAATGGACCATGGGAGAAAATTGATAACTATTTGATATAGGTGAGAACGAAAGAGTCGTTGGTGAAGGATTTTTTGAAAAAGGAGACGAAGAGGTTCGCAATGACATGTGAATCCGTTGAGGTTTCCGAGTTAAAATGAGAGGGATGTGCGATTATCATCGGATTTACGTTTGTGATTAATAAATTGGAAACAAGTTTTGGGTCAGTTATTAGGTTAACCTGAGTTTTTGTTAGGTATGTTTGGTTAAGGACATTGTAGAGTGTATTGAATTGGAGATAAGTGCTAAGGCTTTTGGAGTAGTCGCAGACGGAGCGATTACGGAGGAAAGTAGGTTACAGCTTGTTCCGTTTGTTACGTAACGAACGAAGCTTGCGATTAAACCAAGGGAGTGAGTAGGTAGGAGTCTTGCGCCTGAAATAGGGAACGTAAAGGGAAATTGATTTAAAGATTTTGGTGTAAAGATCGATTGTAGCATCTTCTACAGTCAAATGATCAAAATTGAATAAAATTTTGTTGAGGTGTTCGTTAATAAGGCGAAAGTTCACGTAGTAAACTCATGAGCGCGCAAGAGGTACATACGTCTGCTGCGCAATGGATTATTATAAAATTGTTAACAAATGAGGGCATTAAGCCCTCGGACATTTTTTCTCGACTGAAAGCACAGTTTGGTGATGATACACTATCTCAGAATCGTGTGTATACGTCGGCCAGACAATTTAAAACTGGGTGAGAACGTATCGAAAACAAAAATCATGATCGACGCCAAAGGACAAGTCGTACCGATAACAACATCCGTGCCGTTCAAGAGCTTATGAAAACGATCACCGCTTAACTGTTGGAGAAATTTCATCAGAAGTGGGTATCAGCTGTGGAAGTGTTGCGTCACTGATGATTGTAGCTTCAAAAAAATTACTGCTGGATGAGTTCCGAGGTTATTGTAAAAGACTCCTGGATCGATTTCGACAAGATGGGGGGATTTTTTTGAAGCGTGTCGTCACATGTGATAAGACGCGGGTACATCATTATACTCCCGAGACGAAAATAGCAATTAAGGATCGGCGAAGGAAGGTTGGAGGCTGCCCCAGTGAAGACCAAAACTCCTCTCTCAGCCGAAAAAATTCTTGCAACGATTTTTGTCGACTCAAAGGGCCTTTTAATGATTGATTTTCTTCACGACCAACGAACAGTGAATGCAGCTTACTACTGTCAGTTGTTACAGTCGGCAAAAGCCGCATATCGAAACAAAAGATGAGGTATGCCTATTCGAGATGTCATCCTTTTTCATGACAACGCCGGGCTTAACATGGGATACATTGATAGAAATGGACTGGAAAACCCCCGAACACCCTTCTTATAGCTCAGACTTGTCTTCCTGTGACTATTTTTTGTTCGCACCCTTGAAGGAATTAATTGGAGGAAAACAATTCGGAAGTAATGAAGAAGTCGAGGAGCACGTGTGCAATTGGCTAACAGCTCGCCCTAAATCTTTCTACGAACAAGGGATATCAAAGCTTCCAAATCTGTGGCAAAAGTGTATAGATCACACAGGAGACTATATTGAAAAATGTTGATTGTATAGTTAGTGTGTAACATTATTCAATAAATGTATAAAAAGAAATTACCGTTTATATTAGTTCGTGGTAGGGATTAGGTTGGTTTCAGTTAGGGCATATATTTGAAAAAGGAGGGAGTGAATAATCTGCAAGGTTTGTCGACACTTAGAACGAAGACATTCTTGTAATAGTAGGTAAGAGGGAGATTATGAGGGGTTGTGGTAGGAGAAAGATACTGTGACAGTTCTGGGTCGAACAAATCTATTACGATCAGCTCTATTGTGCTGAAGATGTAAACGTCTCATAGAGTGAATGTATTGACCGAAAGCCAGGAGGTCATTAGACATTTTAGGTGGTAGCAAGTTGAGATTTATGGTGGGAGAAGGGGGGATGTGAGCGAACGTACTGGAAAAAGTCTCTGCTTTCAACCCGGCGAAGGACAGGACGATCGTTGTCCCTGTTCAATCCAAGTAGACGTGCAGTCTCCACGTGACACCCCTGGATAGCTACTTTGGCACCCGCCAATTAGGGAACCAATGCATCCAGCGACATCCTGGGAAAGGTTGGCGCAAAGCTAATAACCTTGCCCGAAAAACAAATTATTATGAACAATTTAACAAGTCTCGGATATGGACCGGATACCAGTGGAGAGACTTGCTAAATAAAGCCAAAACCGGATCCCGGTAGTAGTGCCGATGATGATGATGATGATGGTAGGAGAAAGGTACGGTGACAGTTCAGTTATGACGATCAGCTCTATTGCGTTGAAGATTTAAGCTGATAGAGTGAACATATTGACCGAAAGCCTGGAGATCCTTAGACACTTTATGTGGTGCCGAGTTGAGATTTACATGAAATTTGAGGAAAACTTTACGATGGCTGGGGACATCAGTGGATAAGCCTTCTTGTTTAATGGCGAACATAACGCTGGTTTTGGTTTTGCCTTCGAAACAGACTGTGTTCGGTTTGCTATGGAGATAGGGCAGAAAGAGACGAATATTTTCATAGGTGTTTTTATTTCTCAGATTAGAGAGCGTGTAGCGACAATACAACGACTTTATCGTATGTTGGGTGATTTTTACCGCTGGGGAAGGAAGCGTGTCGAATTCTGGGCGAGTGGTACTTGGAATCGTGAAGTTTGAGGGAGAAGAAGTTGAAATAAGAGGAGATGGAAATGCTCTCAGATTGGCCGACGCGGGGGTTGATCTGGAAAGGGAAGATATATTAGGGCTAGGAGTGTGGGAGTTGATGAAGTTGGGATTTCTTGTCCCTGTTTTGAGGTCAAAAAGAATTTTGGTTCGAATATTGGGCGAGTGGAACTTAAAGTTGAGGTAGGGTGGGAAGAAGTTGAAATAAGAGGAGATGGGGATGCTCTCAGAATGGCCGACGTGTGGAAAGATCTGGTACGGGAAGAGATTTTAGGGTTAGGAGAGCGGGAGTTGATGATGTTGGAACATTTTGCTCCTGTTTTGAAGTCGAAAATAGGAAGAGAGTTAGACGTGAGGCCATTGGCCATGGATTCTGGGGTTTTGTTTGGGATTGCACGATGGATAGGGACCAAACATTATTTAATAAGGATCTTCTATTTCTTTAGGAAATATTTGAAAATCTTTTTGCGATTAGTGCTTTTAGCAACGCCCTCTAGGATACATGTGGTGAGTAATTGGATTGACGAACTACGTTTATTAATTCGAGCTCGCCATTCCAACGGAGTCCAGAAATTGACGAAATAAAAGGTGAATAGTGTAACTACGGACGTCTAAAATAATGGAAAAGAATTGCTGATGAGACATGTTACGTCTGGACACGAAAATACAACTTCACTAATGTACAAAACTCTTGAAAAAAACGTCTTTCCGGTGGGAAATTAATTAGTGTTACGTGCATATAATACAATAGATGCTTCAGTTCTAGTATGGCTAAAATCTCCGAGGTTCTTAATAGTATCTTGCCTTAATGGCTAATAAAATACTAGGTATCAAAATTGGTAGGTAGATCGAGACATTTTTATGTATTGCAATGACTTCCTGAACATCAGATTATAAATTATTGGCTCAGTATGATTATCTTAACTATATCCAGTCTCAAAATCATTGGTGGCTGCATAGCCAAAACATCCTGAAATTTATTGTAGGTTCCGAAATGTACTACAAAAAGTAAGATAATTTATAAGTTATTTAACTGCAACAATTACACAGAGCCAACAGTTATACATTTATTAGAACGGTCTAAATTATGAAATAATTCCATTTAATCGTTTTCGACCTTAAGCTCGGCACTTCCACCTAAGAACCCGTCTCCTAAATCACTCCTCCAAACTACCGCCTTTATGGGCGCCTTAGTTTTAAGGTTATTCTTAAGATAATTTCAGCTTGTCTAATCACCAGGGGTAGCGGATTCACTGGATGCAACCAGCGAACTCGCAAGTGAACGCAACCATAGCAACCAAATAACAAATGTCAACAACTAACTGACATATTCAATTTTGTTTGTCAAGGAGGAAAATCAACAATCTCTCTCTTCTTCATAAACCCTTAGGCGACACAGTTCGCAGTAATTTAATCAAGATAAATTAAAGCAATCAAACAAATAAAGACAATTTTAATTAGTTCAAAATACCCAAATTATTAATATTCTTTTTTGGATGAGGATTATTGGATGAGAATTGCTGCTCCAATTGAGGATTGGCGTGAAATTGTTGCATGTATTCTTTTCCTTTCATTTCTTCACTTTTCTCAGTGCTTCAAAACACAACGCTTCCCCGACGACATTCCTCGGTCGGCAGAGATAAAACATGTTGGTCCTTCGAGCCGGATCCAGTCTGTGGATCTCACCCGCTGTTGCCAGCTCGCAGCATATAACAAGGTCACAGGACATTAAAGTCCAGACGCAAAGACCCGCCAGGAGTTTGATTTTGAATGGAATTTCGGTCAAATTTGAAGACAATGCCGGCGTCATCCACCAACGCCAGATCGAAAACGGCAAAGGCCGCATTGGGTGAACGCCAGAGCCTGACCAGAGTGGAAGTACATCCTGAATGTCAAGACAACGTTCCCTGCCGAGCCGAGGCTCAAAACAATGGCCAGGATCGCGGGAATAAAGACCAACTCATGGCCGAACAATTAATCAGCGCCCAGTTCGCCGCCCAGGAACGGATGTCGGGTGCATTCCCCAATCTGGAAAAGAGAGCTCCGCTCAGGTTGTTCACGGTGGAAATGCGCCAACATAACCTCCAGCTCGAATGGGAGGACATCCAAAGCCGAAATGATGAAATAATCCGCCTGGCCAATCCAGAGACGATTAAGGGCCACCGCTACTTCGTGGAAGGATTCTATGGGGCAGCCGGCGAGACTTACATGGAAGAAGCCACCAAATTCGCCGAGGTACTTCACGCCCTTTCCGCTGAGCTTTCGACCACGTCCAGGGCAGCGACAGACACTTTCAGTCGGGCACATGTCAGAAAACTTCCCTCGGTGCAGATGCCAACGTTTCCAAGGAAATATTCGGAACGGCGACCCTTTAAAGAGCTGTTTCTAGCGGTACTGGCAGACCACCCCGAACTTGTGGATGTGGAGAGACTATATTATTTGAAGTCCAGCCTTCGGGACGAGGCCGCCAGAGCCATCCAGAATATTCCCGTGTCAGAGGAAAATTACCACCGAGCTTGGGATAAGCTGGTGGATCATTACGATAATACTCGCGCCTTGTTCCTCTCTGCCCTGTCGACGCTCCACAACATACCTGCCCTTAGTAAGGAGTCAGCCTTAGGCCTGCGCACACTCCGCGAAACCACTAACGACGCGATTGACAGCATGGATGCCCTTGGTCGCCCCGTCGTCGCCGCCTGGGATAATATCTTGTTCTACTTGACCACGCAGCGCGTGGACCCCCGAACAAGTCGTGATTGACAGACCACACGGGGCAGCACAACGGACCCACCGCCCTACAAACAGCTGCACGCGTTCTTAAAAACAAGGATTGAGGCCTAGGAGTTCGTCGAGCTGCCCCGAAGCACCGCCGAGCACCCTCATCGACCTAAGAGCGATCACCAGCCAAACATCCAAAGGACGTGTCTCTCGGCCTATACCGCCTCACCCCCAGTCCTGAGCCCTCGGCTCATCTGTCCATATTGCAGATCTTCACATTATTTGGGCTCCTGTGCGGGATTTGAAGAGCTCGATCTGGAGCAGCGAAAGTCCCTTGTCAACCAGCGAAGGCTGTGTTTCAACTGCATGGGAGCACATTTGCTCCGCGATTGTCCCTCCACCAGCCGATGCCGACAGTGTCAAGGACGACACCATACACCGCTTCACACCAGTACGACAGCATCACCGCCACACTGTCCCGATTCAAGACTGCCAGACTTATGGAGTGTCGTCGCACACCCTAACCGCCCATCAAGCGAGGGAGGCCCTACTTGCTACTGCACGTGTCCTCATAAAAAATCGCTGAACCGACGAATGGACAACGGGCAATTTAAGAGCCATGAGCCTGAGCACTCACAGGCTTCAAAACACCACTGCAAAACAGAGACACCGTGGCGAAGCTACTCTCAAGGATGAGAATCACCGAAACCAACCGCTACGAAAAGCAGCTATTATAATAGACCAAACAATAGACAAAGGAGTGAGCAAGGTCTCGCTTGGCGGGTGGCGCTCCCCAGTATCCAGGGACAGGCCGAGTCCCAATCAACCGGCACTCGTCATCACCACTGGTCTCGATGTGGTGAGACCAATCGCCAGCCAGTACGTGGTCACTGATCGTGGGTTGCGACTTTACAACTCCAACCCAGATCGTGTGGCTAAAACCGGCCTCCAGCGACGAACACGAGAGTGCAATCGGCATCCTTTCCCTGGAGGAGGAACCCCCGACCAAGCACCGGACAACCACTGGAGCCAGAAGATTCGCCAATGATTAGTGAAGGCGGGCGGAATGTTGCGGATTCACTAGATGCAACCAGCGAACTCGCAAGTGAACGCAACCATAGCAACCAAATAACAAATGTCAGCAACTAACTGACATATTCAATTTTGGTTGTCAAGGAGGAAAATCAACAATCTCTCTCTTCTTCATAAACCTTTAGGCGACACAGTTCGCAGTAATTTAATCAAGATAAATTAAAGCCATCAAACAAATAAAGACCATTTTAATTAGTTCAAACAACCCAGATTGTTAGTATTCTTTTTTGGATGAGGATTATTGGATAAGAATTGCTGCTCCTATTGAGGATTGGCGTGGAATTGGTGCAGGTATTCTTTTCCTTTCATTTCTTCACTTTTCTCAGTGTTTCAGAACACAACGCTTCCCCGACGACATTCCTTGGTCGGAGAGAGCAAACACCAGGAGTTTCGTCTTCACCAAAATGAAATCAAAATTGACTCTCCATACCAATCAAGTCACTTAGCCAAGTTTCATCTACAGTTTGCCACTGTTTCAACCGCAACCCGTCGCACCATAGCATCATTCCTGTTACAAAACCTTACAGCTTTAGCTGTAACTATGATACTCGGCCATTTATTATACAGATTATTACATATTACTTTTATAGTATGGACAAGAGATCGTCGGTGAAAATAGAAAAAAGAATGGGTGACAGTATGGTATCCTGTAGTACACCGGCTTTCACCTAATAACATGAAGTCCAGCACTACCTGAATTGAGCGTCCAATAAAAAAAGGGGCTGTTGTTGTTTGAATGGAAGATTCCCTAACTCATTTGCAGCCGAATCTCGACATAAGATTGGGATGCTAACCAAATGTCAAATGTTTCGGAAATATCGAGGGCAATTTGCTGTCACCAAAGTGGCACAGGAAATTACTCCACGAAATAAATGTGCAAATACTTGGAAGTAATTTCAGGGGATTTTTGCCTTTCGTGGATTGTACATGTAATTGATTTTTAGGTTTTTTATCCTGAAGGTTTCTCAGGGACATAGCCAGCAATAAATCCAGTTTACATTTCTTTGAATGGGGGACGTTACGAAACCAAGAAATTATTTTAGAAGATTTAAGCCCTACCTTGGCTGTTTGTTGCTTCTTTATCGAAAGCGATCATGACCGATTTCTTATAATGGCAATTTTCTCTCATTCGTTTAAGTCAATGTAACGCCAAAATGAGATGTACAAGTATTAATTCACCATAGCGAAGCAAGTGTTTAGCATTAGCTTGCCAAAATCCCAAATTAAACCACACTCTTTAAGCTAAATGTATTTTTAATGTTTAAATAAATTTAGAGTATTAAGCCAATGTATTTGATTTGCCAATTACAAAATATGCAATTAAGACAAACAACATCTAATTTTCGAAAAAAGAATGAATCATATTTTCAGTCTAGAATGGGCAGGGTGTTGCACCAATCGTCGGCGACAAGAAAATCTTCACCCAGACTCATTTTATCAATGAACCAATAAACTTTTGCGGAAAACATTGCACCTGATACCAACCGATCATTGACTTAGTGACCATTGAGAGACTTTCCTTAATCCGACCACCAGGGGCTGTACCATTTTCACCAAGAGTGACTGTTGCTTATTTTATTTCGGGCTTCTTGTGCGATAGTGCTCACATCTTATCTATCAATATCCTACAATCTGTCCTCAGTTCACCAAGCATGAGTGATTCTCGTAATGTCGTAATGGTTATCAAGAGAACCGGAAAGTGTCTTGAAGAAGAGTAACACTCATACATTGTATTTGATACGATTGCTGTTTTAGAATATCTCACCACTTTTTGAAGATGCCACTGAAAAATCTGCCGAAAATTCTGTTTTTCTAAACTATAGCTTCTACTTCTACACCTCCTTTATACACAATTTCGTCACCGATTATGAGATAAGATTTCTTTTCAGTTAAAGATTTCGGCGAAAAGAAAAAATAATGAGGAAGTATTAATGAATCAGCGCATTACGCCGACAACTTTCCCCCAAGTCGCACACCGCACAATATGTCCTTATTAAGACTTATATTGAAAAACCATTATTTGACAAATTCTTCTTTTCCTATGACCAAAAACGAAGAGTGGTCGCCCAACATAACACGGCCTTAACGACCAAAGAGACACGAAAAAATGGGGTGCACACTCCTTGGAACGTGTGTATTGATTGCAATATACGTTTTTTTCCTCTTACGCGAAAATATTCCCCGAAATAACACAATGATTTAGAACAGGGTCCTTCAATCACCAAACTGAAATATTACAATTATGTGTCAGTCGACTTATGAATAATTTAATTACCGTCTTTTCCAACACTTGAGTTATCCGCGTTTTTGGTAATAGATGCCGAAGAAGACTCCATGTCAATTGAATTAATCCCTTCAACTGACTCCATGTTTGTGAAATGTTGTGATTTAAATTAACTTGTTCGCCTGGTTAAGGCATTGTTTTAGTGTCCGTTAATAACAAATAAAAAAATTAAAAAAGTTTTAAACGAAACAAGATTCGTGGGAGGCAGGAAAATTATCTTATACGAGTCCGTTACTTAACCAACCTAAACTGAATGTAAGAGAGCCGCACTGAATGGGCATTGCTACGGGAAATGGTTGTATATTCGAGTCCCATTTCAACCCATTGTAGGTGTATATACAATAGCAACTTAGTGTGTCTCTCTTGGCGAATTGGTCATCTGGGAGACAGGCATGCTCAGTACTGTTCAAATGAGGGGAGCAGAATCCTGAAACGAAAGTAACCCTTAAAGCTGGGATTCAAATTCTACTTGACAAGTGTCAAGGGTGGCAGAGTGTTGTCGGTAAGGTAGTATGCACTGTGTGAAGGTTTCCGAGGGAGAGTTTTCATTTAACGTTTTAATTTTTTTTTATTGTTAGTAACTCGAGAGAATTCTATAGCTGAACAGTGGTATTCGAAATTATATAGCATATCCGGGAAACAAGACTAACTATACATTTATTAGAAATAAACAACAAAATTATCAGTCGCTGAGTTTGTAGTAAACAATGAACACCTTTTTGGAATCTACTGCTTCTTTTATATCACACAAAAACGGAAAAACATTTATCTTATAAAGCGCTTAACATATTTTTTATTAAATAAAAATTGTAATGGTTATTGTAAGCAATGTCTTCCAAAGCGATTGCGATTCACACATTTGTGCAGCTCTTCAATGAAGAAACAATACACTTCGAATTGGAATAAGTTTCAAATCGAATTGAATTACTTAATGGAAGATGGAAAAAACCATTTTTTTATGAGAGAGGCAATGCACAAATGGGTTTTAAGGCATCGTTAAATGTCAAGCAAAGTACAATGAGAAGACAAACAGCAAAAAAAAAAAAAAAAAAAATGGGTGGCGAGAGGGCCGACTTTAGCGAGACAAGGACAGATGTGTCATCTTGTCTCTGACTTCTGGTCATCTTGCGATAACCAGAATCACCCACATCCGTGAGGATGTTGGGCTCGGTCTCGCGATATCTGAAAAGAAAAGAAAAAAAAAAAAAAGGGGGGGGGGGGCATCCAAGGATAGTGTGGACAGTGTTAGTCCAGGTGTTCTCTAACTACTTGTATAGAGGGATGGTGGGAAAGAAATCATACAAGACCGGTAGGTCTTGGGTGTGGTAGTAAACGCAGATCACGTCTTTGGCGTCTGATAATCTTCGCTTTGGTCGGAGTGTATGTTTGTGTTTGTGCCGTCTTGTACTGTGCGTTCGCGTGTGTGGTTTGTTAATAGTAGACCTTATGGGATGGGTCCAGGAATCCTCTATTATAGAGGGGAATGTTGTTGGGAAGGGTGCTTTCTTCAGTTTTGTACTGAAGAAGAAATTGTGGGGGTTTGATCCGAAGAGGTCGAGACAGAGAAGGGTCAAGAACGCAAGTGTCCCATACAAGTAGATTCTCGCTGTTCTGAATGTTTTCGAGGTATTTGTATGCTAATTGAAGCAAGTACTCGTTGATAGGGGTAATGGAGCCTTCGTATAGGTGAGAGTTGGGGTAATGACGACCGTCAGGCCTTCTAGAATGATTGGTGCATCTTCTGAGGAGTTTCCTTTCGAAAACCCGAAGTCTTTCCATTTGAGCCGAAGATATGCAGGACGATATGGGAAAGGCGTACGATATTCCAGATCGGATTAGCTGCTTATATCAGAGAAGCTTAACTTTGATGTCAACTTTGTTGCTCCACTTCAAGATGTTGTGCAGTTGCTTAGACCGACCGAGGCCCCTTTGGAGAATGTGGGTCACATGTTTGATGAAATTCATTTTTGGGGTATAAGTGACCCCAAGATATTTCATCTTGTCCTGTGGTCTAATCGTAGTATCTACCATTTTTATTCGAATATTCTGTGAATATCGAGAAGCAGGTTGGGAGTGTTTTCTACTCAGAATTATAGCTGCTGCTTTGAATGGATTGACTCGAATTTTGTTTCGAACGAACTGGTAGGTGATACTACATAGCGTTCTACTGAGGCCAGTATTCAATTATTTAAAAGCGAGACCTTCGATCCAAGTTGTGTCAAATGCTTTTTCAATGTCCAGGCTCACCACAACTATGGGTTCCTTATTAAAGAGCCGCACGTAGACGTGGTTTTGGAATATGTTGAGAGCCATACTGGTGCTGTGTGCTCTTCGAAATCCAAATTGGAAATCAGGTATTAGGTGCCTGGCACTGACAAAGTTATTTAGTTTCTCGTATATGAATTTATCATATATTTTGCTGATGCAAGTGAGAAGCGAGATAGGGCGAAAGCTTGGGGGGTGATACGTTGTTTTCCCAACTTTTGCTATTGAACAGACAACAACATGCTTCCCAGCTTGGGGAAAGTACCCCATGTTGTAGGCATGGTTGAACAGGATGGAGAGCTTTTGTTACGGACCGACCTTGAGTCCAGGTCCCCCCAGAATCCACTAATCCCCTTCGTTTCCCCTCCTTACCTGTAAAAGGAGAACAACTCGCCAAGCAGCTAATTTGCATAAACTACTTTATGCAAATTCTACTTGGCAGAGAAATAAATAAAAAACGACGTTGGCGTCAAATAATAAAAATAACGTCAACGGCAAAATTAATATCAATTCAACGTCAAACTCCAAACACAAACGGAAGCTCAAATGAAAAACAATTTTCATCTACTCAACTTGTGGTACCAAAAGTGTCAAAAGAATCCCAAGTAAATTGGGAGAGCCCTTCCCAACTGCTCTGTCATCTGGAGAAGAAAAAGTTACAGCTTCTTCAAGAATTTCGGGTCCATCAAAAGAGGAGACTTACAGGGGAGCAACCATCAACGCCCCCTGCAACCAGTCGCAGCCAACCTCAACAATAACAACAGTGCGACCGCAAGGGTCGCACAAACACAAATTTATTCACAGTGAAATAAGGCAGAAAGCCTTCGCAACGAGTGGTATGACATGTTGTCGATACCGGGTGACTTCTTAGGGTTTCGAGATTTAACCAGGCTCTGTAGGGTATTTGGTGTGATGAAACCGTGACCATTATCACGTGTGTCATCGAAGTATGCACTGTTGGCTGGGTTAAAGACAACAATTGGATAGTTGAGGTCGTCCAACTTACTATGGACCTCTGAACTAATGATCGCATTAGTATCCGGGTCGCCATCTGGGAGAGTAAGTATGTGATTGTTTTCGAAGGTCTCTCCGATGATATTTGCTTTATTGGTGTCGTTATTGACAACAACACGATTGGGCACGATTGGCCCAGTGATACGGGAAGCGCCACATATCGTTTTAACATTTTTATAAACGTTCTGGTCCATCTGAATACCCTTCAGCTTGTCTTCCAATTGTCGGGTACGATTGTTTTGGATTCTCTGTTTTATCAATGTACCAATATTGTGAATAATGGATCACAATAATGGCTCCCATTGCGTAAAGCGGTCACGATATCTCATTCTGCAGAGCTTTTTACGCTCCCGGATGAGACGAAGAGTGATGTTGTCATGGGAAATCTGATAGGTCTGTGGGGTGGAAATCGTGGCACCGGCATTGGTGCGAGCTCTACTTCCTCCTCCATCATCACTATAAGGCAAAGTTCCGCCAACCGAATAGTCACTAAAAGGTTACACGGAAGAGGCAACAAAAGAAAACCAAAACGCTGCAAGTTCGGAAGGAAGGAAAACACATTAAGCACATTCGATTGTCGGTGGTGATTGTTTTTATTGTTTGTCTGTTATTTTATTTTAATATCTTAACTATAATAACTTCCGTTTAACTTTGAAAATACTACACACTGAACACAGCTGGTTAAAAATCAGAAATTTGACATTAGCACACTCGACTCCGCGAAAGGGCACACTCAGGGGTGTACACTTTCGTGCACACCCAACAAGGAATGATGACGGCTCGACTGCTCCGTTCAGTGGTTAGGATAAGACTCCGTGATATTTTATCATTTGGGGTGAGTTTCTGGTGGTGTGGTGAACAGAGATGCACTCTTTCAGTGCAGTGGTGTGTGTAAGTAAGTGTATCGCCATTAGGAAGAAGTGCTAATGGTTTTCCTATTTACTCAATGGGAAATGTGCATCGCTGGTGTTGATAAAGGGATCGTATACATGATTACCTGCGAAGAAATTCGTTTTATTACTCTAGAGTAAGATGTGAGTATTCGCTTTTGTCTGATGGTCAAAGAGCTGCCGCGGCCATGGTAATGCCAGGGAATCGATGGTGCATATGCACGTTAAAGAATTGTTTTTAGGGATTTCAGGGTCGATTGCGTTAAGTGAATGCAGCCGCTGGTATATTATTGCTGGGAGAAAAAGGTCGCCGGCCAATGTGTACATTAAGAGAATTTATCATACACATTGCGAAGCTGAAGAATAGACAGCGCAATGTTTATGGCCGATGCTGAAGGTTATTTTGTATGTAATTCAAATCCTCTTGTTTACAGGAATTCGTCTAGGGAGATTTGCTGGGCAAACAATGCTGCCGGAATAGTTTCCCTGCGAATTCTAGTGATGCATTGGACTATGAATGCTTTTGTAGATGCAATTCTGTTTAGGAATTTTATGTAATGCTTTAATGCATTAATGTCCTTTGAAAAGGAAATATTTTCAGGTGCCAATGCGATTGCATTGGCGGGAGACGATGAGAGTTGAGTTGCGGATATGGGAGGTTTTTCAGGTAAGTGGGCCGTCTTTTCAAGTTTGTACTTTGGGACATGAGTCTCCAAAGTTTCAACTAGAATCTCGTGAAGTCGTTTTGCAGCGTTGTTTATCTCAACCGTCGTTAGGTTCCTATAAGTGGGAAGAGAGAATTGCTGGAGTTTATCGTTCAATGTAATATTGAAGTTGTCCCAGTTTGTCCGCCCATAATCGGGTATGTATCTGATATGAGCCCGGGATGCTCGATAGCCGCGAATGAATGTGGTCACAGCGTTGTGATCAGATACACCCACTGAAACTTGAGGAGGAGTGATTTGTGGAAGTAAGTCTTTGGACACAAAAAAGATGTCCAGGATTGAGTCACCTTGAGTACCAACCGTAGGTGCGACTATTTCGAAGTTGAGGGCATACGTGCTTGGTACAGTTTTGTGCTATTTGGGCAAGGGAGAGTGTGGGGATGCCTGGAGTTAAAATCGCCGCCTATGATGAAGGGTGTATGCCCCGAGGTCCTTATTAGTTTGCCGATATCTTCGGGATTTATGGGACCATTATTGGTTTTATGCGAGTGGTATACGGAGTATATATTCACTCTACCATTATTAGCCAGATGTAGTTCAACTCCAGACACCTCTATGGACTCAAAGTATGGGAGGTCCATAGCTTCATGACGAGGTCAGCTATTAACCAGTATACAAGTGCCACCTCCGTTGATGGTGGGACCGCCAGTGAGGGTTCGATCTCTTCGAATCATGGAGAAGTTTGGGAATACGGGACGGTGACATGGATGCAACCTAGTTTCGGTTACAAGTACCACGTCCGCCCGGTTTTCCTTTATGAAGTCAGAGACTATCATACGCTTGGAATGCGAAACAAGGGAGTTGACATTTATGAGGATAACTTTAATTTTGGAATCCATTGTGGAAGGTATGTCTTGCATATGCAGTGAAAAGGAGTGCCTCCCTCTCAGCCTCGGTTGATAGTTTCTCATATCGGAGTCGAATATCTTCAATCAAGCGGGAGAAACTAACTAGTTTCTCGAGCATTGAAGATTGCCCCCTCGGAGGCTTTTGCACCGCCGCTTGAATTTGAGGCGTCGTGTTGGCCTTTACCGGGGGTCGCTTAGGGACTTGAATATGTTTTTGAAGGCGAGGAGGAGGAGTTGGGAGAGTTTTTATATTCTTTGCCTGCTGTCCCCTAAGCATGTCGGCAAATGTAAATCCATTTTGCATGAGGTTTTGTGTGGCCTGTTTTCCGAAGTCTGACTTGGCTGTTTGCTTAGCTCGAGTCTCCTTGGATGTTTGTATAATTTCTTTATACTTAGGGAAATTCCTGTAACTAGCCGGATGTCCTTTGTTGCCGCAGTTGCAGCAGCTTGTCAGTGTTATTGGATCCTGCACATTTGTTGCGGGATCGTATTTTGCTAGCGGTAGTTCGCACTTGTCAATATCGTAGGATTTTCCGCAACGAACGCGACGGCGACTCATGTTGCAGTTTCGGGAGACATGGCCGAAACGTTGGCAACGTCTGCATTGAGGCATTTCTCTGTTATGAAATACCTCGAAGACAACTTGCTGATGCAAGACTGGAAACGTCTTTGTCCGTATTATGGAATCTATGTCGGTTCCTGGGGCAAGGTGAAGCTCCCATATGTTCACCTTGCTGTATTTTTGTGGTCTGATTTTCACAAACCGTTGTGGAGGACAGCATTTTTTGACGTCCGTGAAGCTGACGTTGGGAAATGTTGCCTCGCGGGCAATTACGATGTCGTTCATTTCCCAACAAGAAGCGACTCGTTTTAGAAGGACGGTCCTCGACTTTTCGTCGGCCGGAGTGAAGGTGTAATAATTCCCCTCCTTGGCCTTGAGGTTGTCGTTAACCTTGTGGTAGGTTTCCCTATCATAGGTTATGATTTTGTTTAGGGATAGGCTTTAGGTCTTTGCCATGAAGTTGGAAATCCCTAGTTGGGTTATGTCACCGACGAAATTTTTTAAATTGAAGTCCCGTGCAAAGACCCCGGGTTGCTGTTTCTTCTTAGAAACAGGTGGGCGGACCCCGACCTCTGGCTGAACAGTGTTGGGAACACAAGTGGCCTTTGGGGTTGGATTAACCACCGGAGTTGGCCTCGGTGGGCAAGGCTCCAACGGAGGCACGATTTTCAGATATTTTTAAATTATCTCGGGGTTCAACAACTTTTTGGGGACAGCTGATGATGATGATGGCGGTGGTGTTGGTGGGCAGCCGGTGGCGACACGCTTATTGGAGGGTCCTCCCTCGCAGCTTATTCGTGGGAGTGGTGTTTTTCGCTTAAGGGCCCTAGATGAGTTTGGGGTGGGGGTACGCGAGTCACCGTCGTCCATTGAGTCATCAGAATTGTCGGTGACAATTTCTAACTCGGGCTCGAGAATCAGTAGCTACCGAACCAGCACCGGACGGAGAATGAGAACAGATAAGCCACAAAAAAGAGACACGAAACGCGCAGAAAGCAAGGAAAAGAAAAAGGGGAACAAACAAATTTTTAAAATCCAAATTAATTAACACGTCTAAATTTCTTTTTATTACTATGTATTTTGTATCAGCTCTCACTGTGAAAATTGATTTATCTTCTATCAGCTCTCACTGTTCAGTATGTCTTGAGTGATGATGCGATGAGTAGTCTTGGGTATGAGTATGGGTATGCGATGAGTATATGGTATGATGTCATGATGCATGATGAGAAGACAAACAGCAGGCTAAGGAAAAGAAGTATCAATGCATGTTAGTCTTGAACGACTGTAAATGATAATAACTATAAAATACTTGAACAGATAGAAGATTCCACATTCCTCTGACTCAAGTCAATATCGCTTCTCTTTTGATTTTCATACGTTTGAAATTGGTTGTTGACTTAGACTTTGCTCAGGCTAATCGATAGGTAGCACGCGAAAATAGTTGAAGAACTGGCAGACCATCATCAAATTCATTGTGACATAGAAAATAGATAAGCATGAAATGTTACAGCTTTGATTTAATGGTGGCATCGAAAATCTAGCGACTGGATCTCCAGTGACTTTCATGCTTCTTATCAAATTTCTTGCTCTGATTTAGATCCACCTCAATCGCGTCTATATTTTCAAGTCACAACTTAATTCGCCATCGAAAAAGATTTCTCTGACTTTATCACAAGTACTATACTTTCAAAACTCCACTATTTACAACTGATCAAAAAAGTATCAATAATTAGCTATATTCACCATCATCATCGGCACTACAACCGGAAACCGGCTGTGGCCTTATTTAGCAAGTCCTGAGGTTTGTTAAATTTTCCATAATGATTTGTTTTTTCTGGGCAAAGTCATTAGTCTTGCGCCAGAAATTAGCTATATTATTATTACAAATAATTAGCTAATCTTAGGGCACTAGTAGTATGTTCTGGAGAGTTCTGACTTTTGGCCCCCGACCGATGACTTTTGACCATTGAACTTTGACCTCTGACTGTTGACCTTCGACGTTTGACCCATGGCCGTTGACCTTTGGCATTTGACCTCGTACCTTTGAACTCATACCTTTGACCTCGTACCTTTCACCTCGTAACTTTGACCGTTGACTTTTGACCTTTGACATTTGAATGAATGAATGATTGAATAAAGTGGGGGCAGAACCCCCAGTTTATTTCGTTTATGCAAGTGGTATAAACATATAAACTTATGTATGGCATGCGGGTTAGGGGTAGGGGACTAACTTTAAAGTAACTTAAAAACTGGAATGGGGGACTAAACAAAGATGGATAGAATAATATTATAAGTGGTAGGACAGGGAAGAGCGGGTATAAGCCGGGTGCTAGGGTGTGAGTGTGAGTGCAGGAGAGTGCAGGTGGTAAGCGGGATGGGCTCAGGAGGAGTGGGAGGGGAGGTGACGCTTGAGGGCGGGAGAGGTGAGATTGAAGTGGGGTGAGGGTTTGCCCACCCCTGCATTCGCGAAATGGGTTTGTAGCGTTCTACGAACGCACAATTCTGCGCAGGTAAGGTTCCTACCTTCAAAGAACTTACTTACCTGAGAGCGTTGCACGCGCCCACAGACGCGTGCCCCAAAGTCCCACCATAGAGCCTGAAGCACACACGCGAACCGACGACACACTCGACAAATTTTTTCTCGTTTTTCTCCTTTCGTGACGACCGCGAAATACGAGGGAAATTTCACTTTGGCGGATTTATACGTGTTTAAGTGTTCCGCCGAACACTGCTTGCCGCAGAGAAAACATACATACACAGAGCGAACGCGGTTACAAATGAAACACCAACAAATTTGTTTTTAATTTTTATTTTAATTGTAGTTGTCTATTATTATTTGGAATTGTAATTTTCGCTGCTTTTCTTACGAAATAAGTGCCGAGTAAGTTACCGAAGAGAATGTTCTTATCCTATCTAAATAAACATATTGTAGGCGAAAAACAAATCGACTCACACTTAATATGACACATTTTTACTTTTAATGACCTCGGCGGAGTTCTCTGGTCTCCTTACTGTCCGGATATTCGATATATCCTAGCCTGTCTGCCCACACAGATATCCAGATTCCAAACCGGTATCCGTATCTGTACGGAAAAATTTTTCTATTCGATCTGCTAACATAATTCCGGAAATCTCTGTTAGCAGCATGCTATTTAATCCCAGGGGTAATTTCCTATTTTCCTGAAAGGAGAAAGTCATTCCTTGCATACATCATTATCATTGGTGATAGAATTTCATTTCCACGGCCTTCTGTTTGCACAGAACATCTGGCGCCCAGACCAGAGATATTCGGCGATTGTTTTGACGTGCAGTCCGTGGGTCTTATTTGAACTTGGTACCCGGAATCGAAATCCATTAGATCTTTATAATTGTGCAAAATTCTAGCGTGGCCGTGGGACCGGAGTATTGCCTTTGTTGGCTTAACTCCTCATAAATTATCGGATATCTCGCTGCCTTCTGTTGTTCAACGGATTTGGGTGGTCCTTGCGTTAGATTACCCGCACGTGCATCCGTTGATCGGCTCATTCTTTGATGATAGCAATTCTTTTGTATCGAATTTCGGAATTGCCGGTTCGATGAGATGTTTCTGGGCGCAGGCAGCATGTATGGCATTTTGGGAATTGTTTTTTTTAGGAATAGAACGCATGGATGTTTATACCTTTGTTTTAGGCATGATGAATTATAATTGTTGAGCTCGACCTAAAAAGCTTTGGGGACGTTCAGTTCCCTGCTTTTTGGTGTCGGTCTCAACGCTGTCTGCGAGTTGCAGGCCCTATGGTGGGACTTTGGGGCACGCGTCTGTGGGCGCGTGCAACGCTCTCAGGTAAGTAAGCTCACTGAAGGTAGGAACCTTACCTGCGCAGAATTGTGCGTTCGTAGAACGCTACAGGTTCATTAGAGCCGTAAAATGTGTGGTGGGCGGGCAAATAGAAGAGATGAGGGTTTCGCAGGTTTCGGGAATTAGTGGAAAATATGATGGAGGAGAGCAGAGTTGGGCAGCTTTTTGAACCTGAGGAGAGACGGTGGATGAAAAGGATCGCGGCATGAATTCTGCGCTATCAAGCGTGTTAAGGTTAATTAGGTGTATGGGGCATATTCAAGAAGGGGGCGGACAAATGCTATATAGAGTGACTTGCAAACGTAGGGATTAGAGAATTCTTTCGACCAGCGTTTCACCAAACCAAGGACAGAGTTGGGCTTAAGAATAATGTCATCAATATGTGGGATGAAGTTAAGCTCTCTATCACATAAGATGCCTAGGTCAAGAATCGTTTGTACAGGTGTTATCTGTTGGTTAAGTAGGACATAGGAACGCAGCCGGGGGGGGGGGGGGTCGCTTACGGGAGAAGGTGATTAAGTAACAATTGGCAATATTTAGGTCGAGGCAGTTGTTTTGGCACCAAGTTGAAAAGCTGTCGAGATCCATTTGGAGAAGTGAGGAGTCGAGAGAAGAGCAGATCTTCTTGAAGAGTTTAGTGTCGTACGCGTATAGAGAGATGGAGGAGTGGTTGCCACAGGAGTCTATATCGTTAACCCTATTATAATTGACCCTAGGCCTTTGGCCCCAGGCCTTCGAACTTTGAGCATTGGCCTTTGACGCTAGGCCTTTGATGCCTGGCCGTTGACCGTTGATCTTTGACTCTTGACCTTTGACATTTGACCCTTGGCCCTTGATCTTTGACCCTTGAACTTTGGCCCCTGACCTTTGAACTCTGACCTTGACGACGAATCTTTACGTCATCCGCGGACATCCCCTACGTTGAGGTCCCAATGACGTCACCTGGTGTTATCCGAGGAAATCCCGTACGTATCTCTTGTAGGGAATGTGATTATAGTTGTTAGTATTACAGTGTTTTTTGTGGGGATCTGAATCTGCATGGTTGCAGAAATATATAAACGTTAATACTGAATACAGGAAAAAGGCCAACAATACAATTTTTTTCAAACATGCAACTTTGCATCAAACTAATTGCGAATTATAAAACAAATAAAAAATGCACGTTTCGCTAACTACCGAGCATATGAACAATATTTTCGTACAGAGTTGCCATAGTACTACATGGGCTGAAAAGTCCCAGGGCTTTTCAATAGGTGATGCCACTAGAAAATGAACATCATTTCGAGAAGCTTATCTGTCACTAGATTATGTATGTTTCATTTTGCGTCTTCGTTTACAAGTTACAGTTAAAAACAAGTATATGGCGTCTTGATCAAACATAATTTTTTGATGGGAAAATCTTCTGAACAATCATTGCAATTGTTACAGAAATCTTATTCCACATCCGCTCCTTCGAGAACAACAGTTTATCGGTGGTTTAATGAATTTAAAATGGGTCATACAAGCACCGAATTTGCACCTTGATCTGGGAGGTCAGAAGGGTCTACGCAAGTGCATCGAATCGTTTTGACTGATCGTAAAGTGAAGTTGAGCGAGTTAGCTCTGGCCGTGGGCATCCAAAAAAGGCGGGTGTGATACATTTTGTACGATCTTTTGAAGATAAAAAAAGCTATCGACGCGGTGGGTGCCGCGTTTGCTGACCGTTTGACCGTTGATCAGAAACAACAGCGCGTTGATGATTTAACGGCCAGTTTGGCGTTTTGCAGCGTAAACGAAAGGACTTTTTTCGACGTTTTGTGATGATGGATAAAACGTGGGTCCATTACCGTACGCTTGAATGCATTAGGCAGTCTGCAAAGTGGCTGGAAAGCCACGAAAGCCGACCAAAGTGGCCAAACACCAAAGCTCTGGACGGGAAGGATATGGCCTCCGTTTCTTGGGATGTGCATTACATAATCTTCATCGATTATCTGCGGAAAGAAAGAACAGTTACAGGAGAGTATTATGCAGCATTGTACGACAACGCACCATCACACACTTCATTGAAAGCGATGGCCAAATTGGCTCATTTACGATTTGAATTGGTTCCTCACCCACCACATTCTCCAGACTTGGCCCCCAGCGACTATTATCGGGTCCCGAATCACAAGTGGTAGTGTGGTGGTTTCGGGTGGTTAATATTGTTGTGTTCGTTGTGGTGTCATCACGGACACAGGTTCACAGCCACTCGCACTCGAAGTATTGGCACGGAATCAAGTCTCTTCACTTTTCAGTAGCTATCGGCCTTATTAAGCGCCAGGGAAAGAAAATAAAACTTGTCTTTCTTTTATATTTTATTTACAAACACTATCTTAAAGCATAAAAACATTGAATTCAATTCGATAACTAGTCTATGAACATAAAAATATGTGTGATGTATTTAAAATGTAAGGACACTGAATTCATTTGATAAACGGTCTATGAACATAAAAATATTTGTTACGTATTTAAAACGTAAGGACACTGAACACAAGCTGACTCACATGCGGGGCTAATGGTGGTGAAACTTAACCCGACTCCGGTGATGTTTAATTTCCGACTGAACCTAAAATTTAGCTTAAAGTACCGACTCACTATCACGGACCCTGATCTTCCATTCTCTTTCATCGTCCAACGAAACACCGTATCTGTAAAATAAATAAAAAGTATAAATGTTCCGCGTCCCCATCGAAAGATACACTTGCTACTTAGGCAAGCCATTTAACATGCTGGTGTTTACATCATCACACCCTTGCCATTGAGAACTCTGGTTCCATCGGTAGCCAGTCGCTAAACATGATACTCATTGGGGTTTCATGACCGGCCAACATGCATGCAGATTAGTGAAAATCAAACACAGGGAATGAGCAACACAAATGCTGTGCACTCGTTGTATCACGGGGGACGTCGGATGTTTATGCTATCGGCTAATGCGTAATGCGTACAGCATTCCCGACGAACGTATAACCATTCGTTGGTGTTGCCCCTTGTTTGTATTAATTGTGCCGGCTGGCGTGTTTTTTCAAGTCGGCTGTCGTTCGGTTAAGCAACCGAGATGTTTGGGATGACCAGGAACAGAATAAGTATCTTCTACAGGTGTGCGGCGAAATTGGACAGGAGCTAAACGCGCCCAAATACATTTCAAATTGTATCGGTTGCTTAGTGATGCGACCGTATTTCTTACCTAAGAAGATGATGCGCTTGGTGTATTTATGCCTTTGGGTAATATCGATGGCGTCATACGATAAACGCCGTAAATATATGAATGAGATTTCTCTTTCAGGGAGTTTTCGAAAATGCATTGAATGCATCTTGTGGGGAAAACTCGTAAGGGCAGAAATGTCTGCATGGAATTGCAGTGAGTTGAAGAATTGGTATGCCTACTTTCCAGGTAAGTAATAGCGCTCAGATTGGGACTGCCACAATACTTGTTGTACGCGGTGCTTTGCCAGCTTGGTGTACGTTTTTGGATCATAGATGAGGAGGTAAGCAGTGGCACTAGAAGGAGCCGCCACAGTGGCTCTAGGGAAAGAGAATCAGATCGAATGGGAAAGTCATCGCGGAATCCAAGCCGTGTTTCGAAGATTTGAGCGTTTCGTACTACAGAAAGTGCGTCTAAATGTTCGAAAGTCGCTATACCAATATCGCCCTCGAAAGCAATTATGTTGAGGAATAAATATAACTTTGCCCCAAAAATATTTGTTTTCATTAAAAATCCCGGGACTTTTCGGCCCATGTGGTTCTATAAAATTAAGCAAAAAACAAGGTTTGATTTTATCTCAAATATTTTGTAATTTATTTAATTTTAAACATATATCGCCCTTATTGCGAATCCATATAGCCAGAAACCACCTGCACCATTCCAGTAGAAGCCAATATAGATAACTCTCCGCCCTTTTAGATATCTCAAGGGTGACTCTAACATTGTGCGTTTCTGGCGGGCACAGGGGAGCCAGAAGACGGGTAATGATGAAAACGTTCGGGTCCTTTTATCTCTTCCTATCAACACTTTTTTATAGCATAGACTTTTGGTATCACTTCTAGGTTCCGCAACAAACAATTTTTCTTAAAAGCTTTTCTTTATTTTAGAATTTGTTAAATGAATTTATAATACAAATACGAGTACTTGTATTATTAAGTATCATTTATAATTTGGAAGATTATTGTATTTTTCTGGCGCAAGGCTAACCTTGCCCGGAAAAACAAATCATTATGGAAAATTTAACAAATTGTACTTGCTAAAGAAGGCCAAGGCCGAATCCCGGTTGTAGTGCCGATGATGATTATGATGGTTGTATTTTTCAATACAACAAGCCTTAGAGGCAAGGCATTTTGAAATTTATTGATTTTCAGGCCATTTTCTTTAGACCAGGTACCGCTGTCTTTTATTCCGCAGAATGCCGTCCTTTTAAGAGGTTCCTGGACATCGAGAGATGCCGTCTGCCTGCTATGTAAATGCTCTATTCAAAATTATGTTGACGTCTTTCTTTACATATTAAAGAGTTAGTTATGTTTAAGTAAACTCAACAATATAACAGTATATTTTATCATTCTATTGTGAGGGTGGAGGAAATCCCGAGGGCGACGAATGGTTGTGGGCAATGACGCTGGTAATGGCAAGCTCGTTTGTACTTTGTGTTCTTTTAGTCCTTTTATTTCTTATATACCCTTTCACACTTATAACACATATGCTTTCGTATAGCGGGTCTTGTCACTACCCTTACATATGTCCTCCGTTACCCGACCGCCGAATAGAACTATTCCAGTACAGCAAATAAAACACCAGAGCACCGTTTGTAGTTAATTGTCGTTTATTGTTTAGCAATAAGGCTGTAGCTAACACGTAATTTACATGGAGAGTGCTAGTTCGCCTTGTTCGGTGGCCGTCACTTTTACCCTATTTCGCTATTTTACAATGGATCATATTATTGGTCACTGCTGTCGTGCCAAGCGATTGGTTTACTCGTAGCTGTTAGGTTTACAATAAAGTATTTACTGGACAACACTGAGATCGCGACCACCGATTAATTTACTCGTAGCTGTTAGATTTACAATAAAGTATTTTATGGACAACACTGCAATCGCGACCGCTGGTTAATTTGCTCGTAGCTATTAGATTTACAATAAAGTATTTAACGGACAGCGCGGCGATCGCGGCTACTGATTAATTTACTCGTAGCCGGTAGATTTACAATAAAGTATTTAATGGACAACAATACGATCGCGACCACTGGTTGATGTACTCTACACCCGCAACCCACCGTGACTGAATCTCGACTGACTAAATGGAGGCAAGACTTCATTAAGGGTGTTGTGGCAGTGGAGTCGTCGCTAAGTAAACTCCCTGCCGCTTACTAGGAATGTGAAGAAGGGTTGCTATGCGTACATAGAGAATTTGTTTTGGGGAATTTCTGCCATACAGGCTGAATTAGATTCCACTGTTATTGTGTATATGGAGAAATCGGTTTCGGAGGCATAACCAAGTATGGGCATGGGTTGTCGGTTAGACAAAGGAACATGGGTCTTGATCGTTTCGATGGTTGTTTCGTGGAAATGCAACGCATCGTGCTGGTGACTTGCCCAGTAAGGAGAATTGGTATTATTTCAAATGGTTTAAGTAGGATGGGAGCCGAAATGGTTTTCGGGGAAACTAAATGATGCTTGGTTACAAGCGAGAAAAATGGTTTAAGTAGAATGGGAACTGAAATGGTTTGAAATGCTGCTTGCTTGCAAGCGAGAAAACTAGTTTAAGTAGGAAGTGAGCCGGAATGGTTTTCGGGGAAAACTAAATGCGGTTTGGTGTAGATGATTTGAAATGTATTCCGTGGCAGGATTTGGGGTGTATTCTGTTGTAGGTTTTAAAAATGCATTGTTTTACAGATTGGGAATGTATGCTATTGCGGATTAGGAATGGATGCTGTTGCAGATTGGGAAGTGTATTCTTTGCAAGTTTTGCATGGTGGAGTTGGGTTAAGGTGACGCGCTGTTAGCGGTCAAAATTGGTTGGAATTGTGGGTCGGTTCTCCATGTAGTATAGAGAACCCCCACACTATATAACAGGACATTTTGTCTCCCTGCTTTTTTTTATTTTCTTTATTTTCAGATGTGTATTTTACAAAGCGTAAATATCCTAAACCGTGCGCATTTTTCACTCGCAAACTCAAAGCGTGTTTATCGCTAGCAATTTGTGTTAGTCTGGGGTTGACGGGCGAAATGAACAGGGACGAAATTGTGGGGAGGAAGTATTGTGCATAACACGGACACTCCGTTCAACTTCCTTCTCCATCATAAATTGTTCGCCGCGTAAAACACCGAACTAAAAGAACGATTAAGTAAACACATCTAGGAACGCCGAAGGCACTGCAACACAGAAAATTAAAAACACGAATTGAAAGCTGATCACCGACTTTTTATTGCTTTACTTTGAACTTAATATTAAATTGACTTGATTTTTTTATAATTGTAAACAAGGTGGAAACACTACTTCTTAACACGACTTCGAGTATTTTCGCGTCCTCGGCGCGACGAGGAACGGGGGCGGCAACGACCGTAGCGGTCGGCGGATGGAAATGGACTCAGCGATAACCATCTCGCGCAGAGCTGATTCGCTTAGCAAGGGAAATTTTTGGGTGCAATTCCCCTTCACCTGGGAAAGGGATTTCCTACCACAAAAGAAAAGTAAAGTTTCTCTTGGGAGAACAGACAACCAGATCTCGTAATGGGGATCATGGTGGTATGTGTGAGATTGTTCAGATCTGATTTTGTTTACATGTGCTCGAAGGCAATGGAACAACAAAACAGGCAGGCGGCAAACACAAAGGAGGAAACGACCAAATGCATCGTTCGGTAATGCGGGTCATTGTTTACGCGATGCGTCGTCGCTATTATCGACGTTGGCAAAACGGTGCTAATGGGATTGGTGGCCGAAACGAATCCCTTGCCTGCATTTGTATATGCAGGGTAATTAGTTTGTGGCGACGTACGAAATGGATGACTGTTTGTCTATTGAACAACGAATCGCTGGTCGGCTTGTTGCAGCTGTAAAAACAAGCCGTCCGACATTGCATTTCAAATATATAACAATGGGTGCCGAATGGTTTGTATTTATGGTGCATATGCACATTAAGGAACTATTTTAAGAATTTTAGATAATGCGTTGTATGCATTAAATCTCCTTGAAAGAGGAAAATGTTTGTTTTGTTTGTTTGCAGACGCATTTATTCACAAAGTCTTTTTTATGTTTTACAATTTTAGTCTAAATGCTAAACCTATCTTGATAATTTTTTACTACATAATGTAATTTACTGGCTCTTCACAAACACTCTAAATTATACAATATTATATACTTAATTTATCCCTTTCAGCTTACATTTTCTTTTATTTATTCTTAATATAATACACATACTTTATAAAAAAAATAGACTATTATCTTAGAGGTCTACCTCTTCTTCTTTTAGAAGCATTATGACAAAAAAAATAGTTTTTTTTTTTTTTTTTGAGGATGCAAAAATTTTAAAAACAATATGATAAGTGCTTAATGAAAATAAAAAAGATAAAATAACAGAAGTTAACGGGAAGGAGGGCAAAGGAAAGGAGGGGAGGAAGCTGCGCCAAAGCTGAATATTATATCTGAGGACGTGAAGTTCTTTCTTCGTTTTGGAGCCACCACCAGTTGGGGTTGGCTCGGTTTTTTATTGATTTATCTCTTTCACTGATCACCGTACTGAATCGAAGTCGGTCTGGCCTATTAGAGATATCGCTATTGTGGACAATTCGTTTATCCCTAGCACCACGGAAAGCGTATTATATAATAGGTATTCCACCCTCATCTTGGATAAGACCTTTTCCGTCCAAGAAGAGGAACGTCTCTGGGGGAATGAACCCGTTCTGGAGGGTACTCTCCAGATACATATCGTTCGGATAATATGCTCCCGCGATAAGATTATTTACACTGCACATTGCCCTTGCAATGTGGCCACGAATAATTTTTATAATGAAGTTGTCTATCCTAGTTAGTTCTGATTTATCATACAGGGTTTTATTAGGGTAAAATTTCTGGTATCGTGACTCTGGTGTTCTATTAAGTCCGAGGCAGGAACGCAAACACTGTCTCTCGAACACGCGAATCTTTTCCATGTGGAATGGGGATATGTAATGTAATCCTTTGAACACCACCTACACTTGAAACACCTTTAAAATAAAACAATCTTTGTTTTTTAAATTTAAAACGAATTTGTAATGTATTTAGGTTACACCTTTTATTTAACACACCCACTTTAAATAAAACACTTTACAATCTCCTTTAATACTTTTATTTTAAGTATTTCAACAGTTACTTAGGATGCACACAACAAGCTCACAAAAAACATTATTACATTAATCATAAATTAAATTAGGGTCAGCTCACAAAATACACACTCAACGCGTTTCACGATTAAACTCAATTCAACATCTGCGTTTTTAAAACTCCCACCGGCTCGGTCATTAACTATAACTCTGCTCGCGTCAGACCGTCTCGGTCAGCAATTCAATATCAACCACACCAAAACCCTTGTGTCCGTCTTGGACAACTCTCAAAACCCAACTCCTGGTTATCTCACCGTCTCGGTCGAGATTCAAAATTCAACCGGCCAACGAAGACCTGTTTTTTCTTCATCCTGAAGGTCGAAGGATATGGCATTTCTTTCTTTATCTTTCCCGGCTTGGGATCAAACGCGGAAACACAAAGGGAAAAATCAACAGAGGATCGTGCGAATGCACATTTATAATCCTCTATGTTGATATGCGCTAAACGAATGTGTAATTCGTTTTATGATGCCTGTTGTTTGTTCTAGCCGACTCGGCAAGGACCCCTTTTGTAAGGATACGTTAGGGAATACAAATAGAGAATTGTGCTAATGAGCATTTCTGATTCTCTATGTTGTTTATTGTAGTCGAATGGGCCAGGATCTTTTCCGTGGGGAATCGATACAAAGGCGAATATTTTCCTTTTGTTTGTTTTAACTTAATTTTGTTAAAACGAAAACTGGCGTTGGTTGTTTTAATTGATTTAGATAACCATTTTTCCAATTGCTGGCGCGCAATTTTTTATGATACTCAATGGTTTTGTTTGAAGGACGGCATCTGGCCTGCACATTTGGCTCTTAGGGGTTGTTGTGGTGAACCCTTGGTTCAATGATTATGTTTCCCAGTTTTTTATGTGAGCAAATTGAACGTTTAGTTCAATTTGCTTGGAGTTTAATTGATTAGCGCAAATCGAACGTTTAGTTCGATTTGTTTGCTATCAATTTATGCGGGACAAGGTGTATGGGGTAATGCTTTGATTTAGCATTACGCCACATCCTTTAAGTGGATGTTTTTGGCGTGTATCGCCGTTAGTGGTGGAGACTAGCTCCAAAAGGGTAATTTTTATGGGATGGGTGGTTGTGGTCGTAACAGATATATTGTACCATATTGGACAGCCATAGACCAACACTGGTCGGATGAATGCCGAATATGAAATTATTTTAACTTTTGGATTGAGAATGCTGCTTCGGAATAGACTTTTTGTGGCAGCAAATGCGTTTCTTGCTGCAGAGAGAGTGACTGCTATATGCTTGTCAAAGTATAAATACTGATCAAGCCAAATACCGAGATATCTGACTACAGTTTATTATTATTATTCCCTACGATAGAGAAGTTTTTCCAATTGTGCTTTGTGTCCTGAGAGGCCCTGGAGAGCGGTGTTCTAAAAAGGATAGCCTCGGTTTTGTGGAAATTAATTTTTAGTTTCCAGTCATTACAAAAACATTTTATTTTATTGAAGTCGTCCTGGAGAAGTCTATTGATGACATCTATTTTCTCTCCTGTTCTATATACCACAATGTCGTCTGCGTATGCAATGGCATTGTTAACCGTACCCACTAGATTACTGGTGTAAATATTAAACAGAATGGGAGAATTCACCGCCCCTTGTTGTAAACCGTTTGTAATTTTGAAGGTCTTGCTTGAGAATATATCTCCGCATTTTACCACAAACTGCTTGTCCGTTATCATTTCGTAAATGTTGTACAATAGATAATGAGGCATTCTCAGGTTTTCTAACTTATGAAGAAGTCCTTCTAACCACACGGTGTCGAAAGCCTTTTCAAAGTCAACTAAGCAGGCACCTGTGCATTGGCGCTTTGTCTTGTTCCATTGTATGTCGGAAACAAGCTTTGACGCGGCATGCACCGTACTATGTCCCGCTTTAAAGCCAAACTGGTTGTTGGGGATGATTTCATTTTCATCCCACCAGTTCATCAGTGCTTTGTTTATGATCTTCTCGAAAACCTTGCTGATATTTGGCAGCAAACTAATCACGCGAAGATTGGTTGGATTGGTCCTGTCTTTGCCCTTTTTAGGGATGGGGTGGACTATTGCAGTTTTCCAGTGGGTTGGATAGTATGCCTTATTTAAGGCGTTGTTGAATAGCGTAGTGTAGATTTTTACTGCTTCAGGAGGCAAATGTTTTAAAACTACATTTGCGATGCTATCTATCCCACAGGACTTTTTGCTTTTTATTGACTTTAGGATGTTCGTAAGTTCATCCTTACTCACAAACATATTCATATTCTGATTACTCCTGGGGGAGTCCGCTCTGTTATTTTCACTGAATGTGGTAAAACTACGGTTTTGGTTCCGCCAGGTACAAATTTGGTTTCTCAGTGCGCTGTAGGTCTGGAATGCGTTGTTTTCGAGGATCGTATTGGAGTGAGTGGATTCGTTCACTCTGTATACTGCCTCGAAACATGCACCAATTGAGTTCACTTTGTCTTGCGGGTCTTCGACTAATATTACTTCTTCGTTGGAGTTGATATGCTCCAGATTGAGTCCTGAGTTCAGCATTGCTTGACAATTCTCAGGAGTCCGTGGGATTCGCAAATATGGAATGTCATTGTGATCTTTCTTTCGAAAAGTTTTATTGATTTGTGAGAACATATTCGATCCGCTAGCTTGAATGGCTTGAATTTTGTGCTTCCACTCTTCATTTATACTTGAACGGTAATTATCACGGATCAATTGTTGGAGATTTTTGATTAGGGACTTAAGTGTTCTTATTTCCTGACTATTTGGGTCGCTGAACTGTCTATAAAGTCTTTTCAGCTTTGAGAGCATAATGCTCTTTTGCTTATACAAAGCGTCAATTGCTGATGTCCTGTACTTATTAGTATAACCGTCGGTATGGGGAACTTTAGGTATAGAACGATTCATTGCATTGGTAATAATATCGTCCAATGTTCTTAAGTAATGATCGATTTCGTCGTTATGGAGGTTTCTAATAGTCGGTGGGTCTAGGGCACTGTTACGAAGTTCTTTTTTTATTAATCGATCAAAGCGTGACCAGTGAGCTTTTCGAAAATTGAAAGAGTGGATCTGGTCGAACTGCTCTAGTGAATATTGTTCATTTGGGACTTCAATTATGGCTCCAAATCCGTAGTGATCGCTATCGTAATCGATTGTGCGAAGACAGTTTCGCGTAGTTATATCTGTGCCTGGCAAGTTTATTCGATCGTCTATCATAAGTAAATCCAGAAATGAATTTCCTTTAGGATAAGACGGTGTACTTGTGACGTACAATTCTAATCTGCGGTCGATAGCATTAATTTGCCACCAATCATATAAAGCATTGCCCCTTGTGTTCGTGGTTAAGTTACCCCAAGCACTATGCTTGGCGTTGAAATCACCCGCTATTAGGAAATAGTTGTTTTCCGAATCTAATTTCAGGTGTCGAAATAGCATATGAGTTTCATTGATAAATTGCTTACACTGGGTAGCTTGAGGGGCATAAATGGAGACCACATACAGGTGCTTTTGACTTCTCAACGGAATATCTATTATGCAGGCTTCCAGCACCTGAAATTTGTGTACTTCTGTACTATAAATTACCTTATGATAAAGACCTTTTTTAATTAAAACTGCAACCCCACCCCCTTGAGTAGAATGTGGCCTGTCACGTCTGATTATCTTATCGTTTTTATAGACAATTTTATGCCTTTGGTTTAGCTTAGTTTTACTAGCCAAAAGTACATCAGGGGATTCGGCTTCAAGCATGTTGCCTAGATTATCTCTTCTGTCTATGTGTATTAGTGAATTTACGTTCACCGAAATAATTTTTAGTTTTAGTTCAGTTAGAGGGTTGAAGATTTTGATGGAAGGAGTTATTTGAAAACACAGCCGAACAGAGCATATCTATTCGGGCCATTTGTTCCGTCAGTATTTTTTGAAAATTAGCAAATTGTGTTTGCATGGCCGATATCATATTTAATATCTCAGGTTGCGCATCTACTGCCGGTATTCGCCCATTGGTATGTGAAGATTCCATGGGGGCTCGTTGCATAGAATTGCTCGTGATTTGTGCATATAATGCACGCGGGGCAACGAAATTATTATAAGAACGAGTTTTAATTTTTTTCTCTTCTGCCAGTTGCTTTTGTTTTGATTCCCACTTTAACTTCATATGTTGAAATTTGGGATAGCCTCTAAAATTTGCCGTGTGTCCTGTATTTTTACATAGGACACATGACAGTGTTTCCCTATCCGGAAGCTGTTCCTTTCCCAGCGGACATTCTCCCATGGTCAGCGAGGCATTTTACGCATCTGAATTTCATATTGCAGTTTGATGCAACGTGTCCAAGTCGTTGACAGCGCATACATTGCAGTACGCGCTCAGATTTTCTCATTTTTTCCCAGCTTATAATTTGGTGGCTTAGACATTTTATATGTCTAAGCGCATCAACTTTACTATTAGGACTTAGAGATACAATGTAGAAAGGCAATTTGCGGTTGCACTTTCTAGAATTCGCAGTTGAAAACGGTTTTACACCTGTAAATTTTAAACTAGCTGTTTCAACCGTTTTTAATTCCTCGAGTATCTCCTCTGGGGAGAACGAAGGATCAACTCCTTTTAAGAGCATGGAAATTGATTTTTCTGATTTTGGGGTGTACGTGTAGTACTCGGTTTTTACCCTTCCCAAAGCAGACTTTACTTTATTGTAACCTTCTTGGTCTTCGCACAAAATTCTAGTTTTTTCAGCACTAATTCTTTTTGTTTTAAAATCTTTACAAGTCAACTCACCCAACTTCATTAAATCTTTCGCTTCTATGTAACGGATGACAATTGGAGGTATTTTTTCCTTTTTTGGTTGCTGTTGTTGCTCGTCCTTGGCTGTCTTTGTCTGCTGCAGTTGTTTGTGATGCTGGTGTTGAGCGTCCATTGTTTCGCTTATTTGTAGCGAATGTTGATGCTGCCGCTGGTGATTTGTTTTTTGCTCTCTTTTTGCTTCGGTTTCATTCCGTCTTTTGTTTCGGTCTTCCAGGGCTGCTCGTACTTGTTTGGAAAGTTCTTCGCGTTTTTTGATGAGATCAGCAATTAAGCTGTTTAGGTCATCGTCTCCTTCGGGAATGTTTGACTCCAGTATCTCCAATTCCTTAAATTTGTTCCCTGCCCCTGAGTAACAAGTATCCTTGGCAGGTATATTTTCTTCTGTGACGGTTTTTTTCGTCACATTTGATTTTTGTCGTTCTATTGACAGGTTTGAGCGGACTTTATTTGCCACTGGGCTGTCATCTATAATTGATACTTCGTTCTTCCTTTTGGTAATTTTTTTGATTGTTTTTGAATTAGCGACTACACATGAGCGTGCCATTTTTAATTCGACGCTCTTCGTCTTGCCCATTTTGGGTTCGAAACACACACACACTCGTTTTTTTTTTCTTTTTTTTTTCTTTCTTTTTTCGCCGTGCAACGCCGGCCGAACTGCGATAAACACAGTTTATTCACGAATTCACGCACACACGCACTCGATATTCTTTGTTTTAGAACTGCTCACCGTCTTACGATGTTTGTCGCTTGACGAACGACGAGCGAATGAAAGAGGAAAATGTCTTCAGGTGCCAATGCAAATGCATTAGCGGGAAACCAGTTGGGTTGTAATAATGGGGGTTCTGCCTGATAAGTGAAGAAAGAAATCTTACGGAGAATTGTACGCGAAGAGATGCACGAAAGGTAAGTTTTCTTTTCCAGGGGCTTTTTAGATTACAGATTGGATCTCTTTAATGCGTAAAGCATTTAAGATGCTAATGCGATTGCAATAGTGAAATTAGGAGATTGGATGGAAGTTATGGGGGTTTTTCAGGTAAGTGAACCGTGGGGTTTGGCGGAACCGCCACAAAACCATTGTGTATGATGTGAATATTATATCGCAAAAAAAAAAAAAGACATGCGTTTTAGCTTATATTCATCTATAACGAAAAGTGCTCGGGCTATATTTTTCAAACAGATGGGTAGTACTTACGTTAAATACTCTTCGTCCACAACATCGTCGTGATAAAATGTCGACATTTATGAATTACAAAACCAATAACAAAAATAATAATGACAATAAAATAAATAGGTAAATCAACTGGAATATATATTATACATGTTTTACCTTGAATGATTTACGTATATTTAACTGCGCGACTATTGATAAAAGATAGTCTGGGAGCGTTTTCCGTGTAATCCTACAATATTTACAAAAACAAGCTAACAAAAATTAAGAGTCGAATAAAACCTGTTTTAATTTTTTTATAAAGAATTTTAAGTGTGTTCCTTGTCTAAAGAATAGAATAACCTTCTTGAGCATTCGAAGAATAATTTTTACTAAACTGTTGGATTTTACTTAATTGAATTGAGTGTAGTGTTGACTTAACGATATATAAAATCCTCCGAAATAAAATCGATTAGAAACAAACATGAAAAATATAAACAAATATAATAAAACAAATTATAGGACGCATGTGACATTTTTTGTGTTCATATATTTACATACATTTACAAAATAAGCACTTTTAAAAATACGGCAAACTCTATAAATTTATTAAATAATAGTCATTTATTATATTTTATATCAATTTAACTAACTGCTTAGAGTTAAGGATGCTAGAGACATCACTACAGCTACGGTAGTCCACTTCCTTTGTATGCTACTGGCTTTATCTAGAAATGTAAAAACCATTTTATGTAGTTAACATATTGTAAACAAGGTTTAATAAAAACTTGTAACGCTTCTGTAAATATATATAGTGCGCCTTGTTATAAAACTTCAAGTGTTTTCATTGGTCAAAATGTCATGGCGTCTCTCACTCCAGGACAATACAAAGTGTTTTTTGTCACCGTTTCGTTCATGTAATTTAAATTCGTTGATTGTCAGGTTTTGTTAGATATAGTCAAATTCACGTTCTGTAATTTCGCCCGTTTCCAGCAATTTGTTTGCGTTTTGTGTAAGTGTGCTTATTGAGTTGTGTTACTGGTCAAACCGTTAAGCAAATTATTTTGTGTGTGACACATTAAAGTCAATCAGTCGTGCAATTTTGTATAAGCACCATGTACTAATCGCCTTATATTAATTCTTTCAATAAAGTGTTTTTTTTTTGTTGCGTTTTCCCAAATCTGAGTTATTCACTTTCAAATTATAATAGGTTACAGGCTCAGATGTACGACAGCCCAAATACTTAAAATGCGGTGTCGGTGATAAAAATACAGGGCCCATGGTACAATTATATATTTATAAACGTATACTCCCCAACATAATCTACCGATGAAGAAACGAAGGACATGTTTTACGAGACCCTAGAGGAAGTATTTGATAGGATTTCATCATTCGATGTTAAAATTGTCCTCGGGGACCTGCGAAAATTGAAAAGGAAGGTATCTTCCAACCAGCTATAGGTAAAGAAAGCCTACACGACGTTTCAAATGTTAATGGAATTCGAATTATTACGTTCGCACCGTCAAAAGATCTGGTAGTGAAAAGCATCTTGTTCAAGCACAAGCAAATACATAAAGCCACATGGATATCACCCGACGGCGTAACGAGTAACCAAATAGACCACTTCCTCATAGACAAAAACATCACTCGAATATCCTTGACGTAAGATCATACAGATGAGCAGATTGCGACTCCCATCATCTTCTAGTAATGGTCAAAATCAGGAGTCAGCTCGCAGCAAACCCACATGGGTAGTCACGGGAGACGAACAAAAAATTTGACATTGATAAACTAAAAGACCTACGCTGGGCTGAATATCGAGAGGAACTAACAAATAGATATAGCACCCTAGAGAATGGGCGCAGTGAGGAAGAGGAAACCAATAATGTGGGCACTGAATGGGCATCGATCAGAGACACAATCAAACAAACAGCCCAAAAGGTACTAGGATTTAAAAAAACAATTAAGTCCAAACCTTGGTTTGACGATGAGTGCAGGGCGAAGATCGAAGAACTTAAACGCCTCAGAGTGATCCATTTAGAAAGATATGATGAAGTCCACGCAGTAAGATACGCGACAATTTGGAAAGAAACAATGGAACTTTTCAAACGCAAAAAACGCGAAAGGGAGAAGACTAGGATCGAAAAGATCCTAGAAAATGCTAGAGCAAAAAACATCAGAGGTATGTATGCCGGCATAAGTTCAATTAGAAATAGCTACCTAAGGAGAACCAAAATAATTCAAGAGACAAACGGTTCTCTGGTGACAGAAACAAACAATATTGTGACAAGATGGAAGCAGTACTTTGAAAACCTGCTCAATGTGCGCACCCATCAACCACAAATAAACGTACCAGACGTACATACAGCCGAGGCTCAGATCCCAGAGCCCTCTTTCGACGAAGTTGTAGACGCAATAAATCGATTCAAAAACAACAAAGCTCCCGTCGCCGACTCCATACCGACAGAGCTTCTGAAGCATGGAGGAGAGGCAACCGCTCGAAAGATCCACCAGCTCATCAAAACAATATGTAATAAGAAAGTAACTCTGGAAGAATGGAAAACCTCAATAGTCGTCCCCATTTTCAAACAAAGCGACAGATCTGACTGCGGAAACTACAGAGGAATATCATTGCTCACAATCACATACAATATATTAACAAATGTCATACTGGCGAGAATCACACCGTACGCAGAAGAAATACTGGGAGACTACCAATGCGGATTCCGTAGGAACCGGTCAACGAGCGGCCAAATGTTCACGGTAAGGCAACTGCTGGAAAAGAAATGGGAATACGGAGAGTCGGTTCACCAACTGTTCGTTGACTAGAAAAGAAGCCTACGACTCAATCGCACGGCAAAGACTCTACCATATTGTAGTAGAGCTGGGAATCCCGAAAAAATATGCCGCCCTCATTCAAATTTGCATGAACGAAAACAAAGGGCGAATTGGAGGAGAAAACCACCTCTCAGAACCCTTTGAAATCCGGGACGGACTAAAACAGGGAGATGGGCTATCACCGTGTCTTTCTAATCTTGTCCTCGAGTGTGTCATCAGAGGGGTACAAGACGACAACATGGCGATAATCTAGAAACTGTAGGTATAACTGTGAAATCATCATGCAAGCGGCAGAAAAGGTGGGCCTAGAAATAAATAAAGATAAAACAAAATATATGATTACGTCGAGAGCAGGCGGACCTCAGGGAACATTTGGCGAATGTTGGTGTCTATGTGGAAGTTGAGGCAGTGTTCGGCCGAACACCGTGCGCAAAAAATTTTAAAACACAAAACGAAACCGGGACGAATGATGCACTGAACACATGAAACACAAGGATATTTGTCCTTAACCTGTGGATTAATTTTTATTGCTTAAAAAGTTTATACGGACAAATCACTAGGCATAATTTCGCACGCCCGATCACACACTTGACGTTCCTTTCTTTATATCCATTCAATACGCGGACCGGCCTCCTCGTTGGGTTCTCGGTGTCCTCCTCGTCGCGTTGACGATCGAAATCTCACCCTATATCTCGTATCTTTGACGATTCAAATCTGACTGACTATCTCAACCCCAAAAATATCCCGCTACAGATCGTATCTATATCTGCACAGAGAAATTTCCTATTCGGTCTGCTAACAGAATTTCCGAATTTCTGTTAGCAGCATGTTATCACATCCCCGGGGATATTTCGTAGTTTCCTGAAAAGGGGAAAGTCATCTTGCATACATCATTATTTTCGGTGGTAGAATTTCATTTCCACGGCCTTCTGTTTGCACAGAACATCTGGCGCGCAGGACGGAGATGATTGTTCGGGCATACAGCCCGTGGTTGTTTGCCTTTTGCAAACACAACCGAAATCCATTAGATCCTTCGAATGGGTGTGAAATTCTACAAAGGAATCGTGGGTCCGGAGTATTTCCTTTGTTGGCTTTACTTTCGTAAATATTCCGAATTATGTTGTTGAGATAATTACGGTTGTTTACAATTTGGCAGCGGATAGGCGATATGTTTTATTGCCTTTAGCTACCAGCGTATGCATCCGTTGTTCGGTCTATCTACCGAAAATGGTAATTCCTTGAAAACATCGTGCAGATGTTTAAGATGGGAGATCTGTATGCGATGCTTGCTGCGTTTGACGCATTGCTTAGAAGCCATGCTTTAGCTGCCCTTTTGAATTGGGCAGAATACCATGTATGGATGCGTTGAACTCGATCTTGGAAGCTTTTGAACGTTAAGTTCCTTGGTTTTTGCTATCGGGTTCAACGTTGTTGCGCTTTCGTGTAGCCTTTATTACAGGTATTGTAATGACTATTGGCCGCGTGTCTGTGGGCACGTGTGCTGCGTTATCAGGTGAGTAAGTTCTTTGAAGGTAGGAACCTTACCTGCGCGGAATTGTGCGTTCGTAAAACGCTACAAACACATTTAAACGCCAGAGGCAAGATATTCGAAAAAATTAAAGAATTTTAATACCGGGGAACGATACTGACGGCCAGTAACGAAATGTCGAACGAAAGTAACAAAAGAGTAAACTCCGGCAACGCTAGTTGGCACGCAGTCAGTAAACTGCTGAAATCCAAACTGCTATCACGTAAATTAAAGATCCTTGTCCTAGAACCATAATCATACCGATTGCTCTATACGGATGCGAAACATGGGCTCTCACAAAACGGAAAAAAAAACAATTTCCGCGTATTCGAGAATAAAGTTTCAAGGGGTATCTTTGTTGGTAAATATGACGAGGGGGCAGGATAATGGAGGAAACTCTACAACCAAGAATTGGAAGAGCTATACCGCAAACCTACAATAGTGAGAGTAATCAAGTCGCGAAGATTAAGATTGGCCAGACTAGTGGCGCGAATGGGCAACCATGGGACCGTGCGTAGAATTCTTAACGGTAGACCAACGGGAAAGAAGCCGGTAGGACAGCCGCGACGGAGATGGGAGGACAATGATAGGTTTGACCTTGGGGAGATCGGATCAGATGGTCAAGCGTGGAAAGAGAGAGCACACGACAGGGAACGATGGCGCATTCGAGTCGGTGATCTCATGGACTTCCGGGTTCCTACAGGACAATAAATAATAATAGTAAATAGTAGCCACATCGAAGGGTGCAACTCACTTCGTCAGATTAGATCCAACAACAAGCCAGCCGAGAAACTGTAAGTACATACTCTTTCTTAATTTAAATCGCACACAAATCCGCTGGTCCAGATGGCATTCCCCCAATCCTCTTGAAGAGATGTTCCTCTTCACTCTCTAAACCACTGCCGGAACTCTTCCATTTTTCTTATTCTTCTGGCCGTTTCCCAAATAGATGGAAGTCAGCGAACATTCTGCCGGTTCCCCAAAAGGGTGACAAATCATCCCTTTCTTCTTATCGACCCATAGCACTTACTTCTATTCTCTTGAAGGTAATCGAATCACTTATCAACCGTCGACTTTCGAATTATTTGGAATCAAATGACCTCCTCAATGACCGCCAATATGGCTTTCGTAGCAACAGGGTCACAGGAGATCTGACGGCGTACCTTACCGAAATGTAGAGCCATTCTATCCACTACTTCGGTGAAAGCAACGTAGTCGCATGGGTTATTTCAAAAGCTTTCGACAGAGTTTAGGATCCAGCACTTTTGTCAAAATTGCATTCAGATGGAGTGGACAATTCCCTGATCCAATCGATGAGAGACTATCTTTCTGGACATCCAATCCAAGTGGTTCTTGATGGTGTCAAATCTGTCTCCCATCAAATGAATGCAGCTGTTCCCCAGGGTTCGCTACTCTCACCCACTCTCTTCCTCATCTTTATAAATAATCTCTTGTCAATTACTCACAACCCAATTCACTCGTTTGCTGATGATAGCACGTTGAGTTTCTCATACTCATTCGAACACTCCCGTCCAAACGGCCAAATGTTAAGAGATGCAAAAGATACTTCGCTCCATCCAACCTGGCCACTATTTACAATGCGTATATTCGTCGTAAACTGCACTACACGAGCTCGACAGGATGCAAAAACGAACAGTGAAACTTATTGGGGACTTAGCCGTAAGTCGATCAATTCCGTCGTCAGAACACAGGCGCAACGTATCATGCCTATCTCTTTTCTATAGGTATTACCACGGTCGTAGCTCAACTGAACTTGCTGTATGTGTTCCGCCCCTTCAGACATTTTCCTGCGATACCCGTCAATCTGTGAATGCATATCAGTTCACGTTGAAACCGGACTTTAGGCGCACAAATAAACATAGAGAGTCATTCTTTCGCCGAACCACACGAATGTGGAATGTTCAACCTGATCATGTGTTTCCTGGCCGTTGTGATGTCCAGACATTCAAAACCAATATACATCGACACCCCCTTTCCTTATTCACTTCCCCTCCATCCGCTCGCACCGTGCTCTGACATTTAAGGGTACTTCAAAATCCCCCTTTGTGCGCGCGTTAGAGTAAATACATATATATATATATATATATATATATATATATATATATATATATATATATATATATATATATATATATATATATATATAATATGTTATTGTGTAAAAACAATTGTTACACGGTTCCTTAACAGATGCAGAGATACTTCACTTCATCCACCCTGGCCACTAAAAACAAGGCGTGTATTCGTCCAAAATTGGAGTTCAACTCCTATATTTGTTTAGGGGCATCCAAAACTGCACTACAGGTGCTCGTTAGAACGCAAAAACGAGCAGTGAAATTTATTGGGGACCCAGCCGTAAGTCGCCTAATTTCGTCGTTAGAGCATGGCACTGTGCTCCGCCTTTCCAGACATTTTTCACGATATCCATCAATCTGAGAATCCGCATCAGGTTACGCTGAAAGTGAACTTCAGACGCACTAATAAAAATAGAGTCATTCTTTAGCAGAACCACACGAATGTGGGATGCTCTCCCTAATCATGTGGGTCCTCGTCTTTTTAATGTCCAGGCATACAGGCGCACCCAAAATTGCGTTACACATGCTCACTAGTATACCGAGCAGTGAAATTTATTGGAGTCCCTACCGTTAGTCGATCAATTCCCTCGTTAGAACATAGGCGCAATGTATCATGTCTGTCTCTTTTCTTTAGGTATTACCACGGCCGTTGCTCAACTGAACGTGCTCAATGTGTTCCGCCTGCTCAGACATTTTCCCATGATACGGTCACGTCGAAAGTCAACTTCAGGCACACAAACAGGCATAGAAAGTCATTCTTTAGCCGTACCACACGAATGTGGAATGCTTTACCTGATCATGTGCTTCTTCGTCGTTGTTATGTCCAGGTTTATTTAAGACCAATATACATCGATAACTTCTTTTTTTATTTACTTCCTTTCCGTCCGGTCCCACTGTGCTTATTTTAGGGTACTCCAATATAAGGGAGTGTGCCAGTGTAAACAAAAAGTTTCTCCTGTTTTAAAGCCCGTCACCTATATTTTACAGGGTACTTTAAAATTCCTTTTCGTGCGCACATTTGTGAAAAAAAGAATGTATCATCCTTCACAATTTTTGTTTATGTTAGATTAGGGTAAGTCAAGTTAATATAGTTCCTAAGTGTGGTAAAAATTGCTTTGTAAGATCTTGGGTTATTCAATCCAAATTAGAGATCCCAAGATTTTTTTAATCAGCCCGTATTATATAAAAAAACCCACTTTAGTGAAGTTAAACCTCAATTAAATCTATCGTCAATTTGGCCCGTTCTTAAGTTCACTGCCTCCAGTTATGCTCGCTAGATAAAATAAGTTCATCCTCCTATTGTAAACGCTGCCCTATATGTTTAGTTGATAAGTCCAGGAGACAGGTCAAAGGGGAATTACATTGGAGAAGTAAGGCAGGGAAAGCCAGTAGAGAAGTCATTATTGTATATTGTAGAAGTTGCAACGATAGTGTTTATGTTCCACATCCTGAACCCATGTAGTCTACCCATTAAAACAGAAACGCAATTTCCCATAATATACACCGGATTAACAATCTAAATCCATCATCTTGAAACAAAATACCGGGTGTCACACGCCAAAGCACTGACACCATGAGAAGTCAGACAAAAAGTATAACATGACAATACTCAATTTCCCAGGTGTTCCGATAGATGTGTGTCATGTATGACACACGATAACACGGTGGATGATATTCACAAAAGGTATTATATAACAATACTCGTTGCCCAGGTGTTCATATAGGTGGGTGTCGGTACTCAGCTATTAACGTGTCATCTGAGAAGTGACTCATTGTGGATTTGGTATGCAATGCGCAATGAGTGTTTGAAATTAGGAACAGTGTTTGGACGGCCTACATGTGATGGCATGTGACCTACTTAGTATCGATATGCATCGGACATGTTGGTGCGAGAAAACGTATTTAATAACCGATTTTTGAAAGAATAAAACAGATACAAGCTGACTAAAATCAAACTTGCATCTCATTATTTTTTTTTCTTTTTGGCAGAAATTTATGGCATCCGTGTCCTGCCCTGCGAATATACTTCGACTTTCTGGCAGAAACATATGGCATTCATGCCCTGCCATATAATCAAGCGGAGATCTCTCCTTTAGGACCTTCTTCCCATGGTAGCACTGTTCGAACCAATTGGACCCGACAACATTACGTTGACTTCTGCAAATTTGAAAATACATTTTACGTCAGATTTTTGCATTATCCAGCTTGTTGACGCATGAATCCTTACAAGGCGGCTCTCCCAGCACACTACATTTTTTCACTAGTGATGAAATTACAATTTCCTAATTATTTTAGGATCTTCTTGAAATAAAATCCTGCCTTTTTACCTTATCCAAAATGTTTTAAATCCAACCTTTACTAGTTTTATCCAACCGTACAGCTTTTGACGGAAAACGGTGATGTATTTATCAAATTCGAACGGTGAAATGAACCGTCCAACCATCAACACAGATCTCAAAGAGCAAAAACAGTTTCTGAAGGTGTTAAATAACACGTTTAATTATCATTTGAATTGAACCATCCCACTAAAAAACTGATCTCCGCTTGATCAACTTGCTTCCCAACATCAGCAAGGTATTCTAAGAAATTATAAGCAAAGCACTGATAGGTTGGTGTGATGAAAACAATATCATCCCCAACAAGCAGTTTGGCTTTCGAGCGAGTTAAGGCCCCATTTATTCATATCTTTGTGGGACTATAGAATATATAGAATCATATAAAAATATGTATCACCCAAGCGGTGATCATTTAATGACACCCAAAAGATGAATCGTCTAATTCCATACAACTTAACGAAAGTACATCACCATCCAAACTACTAGATGTCGCCTCGGATAGCCTTAACGAATCGACAGTCAGATAATGGTGGTAGAGCGATTCTACTTCCTTTTTCTTCTGGGATACTGATCGAGTGAGCATGGTTTTTTAAGTAGCTCACTCTTCTTGGAGACACCGATCGGCATAGCCGCAACATAAGAATTTAAAATAAGTAGTCCTAAGAATAAAAAAATAATAAAGATATATTTTTAATTGAATATAAAGTTGTTATCGGAATGCTTAATTAGCGCGACATGATACAGTGCCTGTAGCGACGAAACTTGTTTCCGATATACAGCGGAACAAGGCAAAGCGACAATGTACAGGCGCATGCTGGGTTGACTTTGAAAAGGCTTTCGACACCGTATGGTTACAAGGACTTGTCTATAAGTTAACAAACCTGGGTATGCCGCAATATCTGCTATACATCATTTATGATATGATAAAGGACAAACATTTTGTGGTGAAATGCGGGGACATACTCTCCAACAAGACCTGTGGTGATGAGAAGTATGTACCAGCATGGGTACTTGGTTCACTCCTTCCACGATCATAAAATACTAATTGGCCCGTCGTCACAACAAGAGAAAACACAAAAGTTCCGAGGAAAATGCTCAAGAGCTGCAACACAACGTCCACAGAAACAGGAAAGAAAAAAAGGAAACACTGGTTACTGTTATTAGTGAATGGTTTTTTATTTTTAATTTGGTTGTTAATTAAGGATCACAGATAGTTATTTGGCACATAATAATTTTCAATAAATTGGGACGAAAACACTCTTAAGGGTTTATTAAGATATATAATGTTATTATCGGTCGGCAGTCCAAAGTAAATGACGCCACCATTATGAAATGTACACAGCTCGTACTCGTGGGGACAATAACTCAAATAATAACGACAGAACTTATAAACACACACTCGAATACGCTTCCCCGTGCTCGGAACGGAAGCGGAAGTCGCACGACCAGTGACGGTCGCGGATGAAATTAGCGTTCCTTTATTTGCATTTAGTGCATTGCTAAGGCGTTAGTCTCAAAGTGAATGGTGTTAATTACATGCATCTGCGTTGGACTATTTATCGCTGGCTAAAGGGGTCGCCAGCCGATGTGTGTGTAATCTATGCCGATGTAAATGCCTTCCTAGGCAGTTGAAGCAAAGGCCCTGTTTGGTGACGTGCGACCTTCGCTCTTCCAGGCTGAGGGCCCGGAATCCCTCACACGATCCGATGTAGTGGTCTGATCTGCAGACCGAGCAGGGGGCAGGGGGCTTCTGGGCAGGTGGTGAGGCCGTGTGCACTGAGAGGCGCGCTTTGGTGGTGTGCCCCATCTGGCCGGGTCTGTTACGCTGGGGTTGGTCGATGGCGGTCCGGGACAGCTCGACGAACTCCAAAGCCTCGATCCTTGTTTTCAGGAAGTCATCGAGCTGGTGGTACGTGGGTGGCTGGCTGGTGTTGCCTTGTGCCGTTTGCCAGTCACGAGCGATGCGGGGGTGCATGCGCTGTGTTGTTAAGTAGACAAGTATGTCATCCCAGGCGGCCGAGCGCATCCGGGGTTTCGAGATGGCGCAAGCCGGCAGCAGATTCCTTTCCGACGACCTGTACCTGGAAGAGGCTACTCAAGGCAGAGTGAACCAGTGCACGAGTATTATCGAAGTATTCCACCAGCTTGTTCCAGGCTCGCTGGTAATTCTCCTCCGTGACCGGAATGTTTTTGATGGCCCAGGCGGCGTCGTCGCGGAGGCTCGACTTCAAATAATAGAGTCGTTCGACGTCAGTCAAATCAGGGTGATCTGCCAATACCGCCTGGAACAGGTCCTTAAATGGCCGCCATTCCGAGTATTTTCCGGAAAATGTCGGCAATTGCACTGGAGGCAGCTTGCGGGGATTGGCGCGGGGTGTCACCACTGCGGCCGCGGCCTTGGATGTTGTCGGTGGTTCCATGTTGACGCCACGAAGCTCTTCGGCGAACTTCGTCATTTCCTCCAAGTAGACCTCCTCTGCTGACTCGAGGAAGTCCTCCGTGAGGTAGCGGTGGGCCTTTGTCTCCGACGTCGCCAGCTCCAGGATGTCGTCGTGCCGGTCACGGATTTCTTTCCACTTGCCCTGGAAATTGTCTCTACGGGTTTGTACGGCACTCACCGTTGATGGCCCTCGCTTCTTCAAGTTGGCGAATGCGCGCGACATTTGGCCCTGTGCCGCATACTGCGCGGTGATTTGTTTTTCCATTGCTGTTGTCGCGTTGTTCTTCAGGTGTTGTGCCGCGAGCTGGGCGGCGATGGATTTGATCCACAGGTTGCTGGATCCAATGTATTTTGCCACGAACTGAGCGGCGATGGATTTGATCCACAGGTTGCTGAATCCGATGTGTTTTGCCACGAACTGGGCGGCGATGGATTAGATCCACAGGTTGCTGGATCCGATGTGTTTTGCCACGAACTGAGCGGCGATGGATTTGATCCACAGGTCGCTGAATCCGATGTATTTTGCCACGAACTGGGCGGCGATGGATTAGATCCACAGGTTGCTGGATCCGGTGTTGATTCCTTTAGAGGACTTCACGCCGATGGACGGTCACAACGAGCAATGGCTATTTGTATCAATTCGTTTCGAAATAGTGGTGACAATTGTCGATTTAGTTTCTGTATCTACATCTGAAGGAGAACTATGTTATCTGTAGCGTATTGTTGAATGTCAGTTAATTCTTCTGTCTTCACAACATTTAGAGCGTTCTTCTCGTCTTTCAGCACTGGACGCACGTGGTGTTCTTTGGTGGTGTGTACCTGTCACAGGTATGTTGTGCCACGAACTGGGCGGCGATGTTGTAGATCCAAATCGACACTGGATCCGTTTCGAAGGACCAGAAAATGTTGTAATCGAGGCGGACGAGAGTGAGGTCGCGTCCAGGAGAAATCGTTCCGAGGATGAAGTCAAACGATGGAATCAGCGTCCAAAAGGATGAAGTCGAACGGTAGAATTAGCACCCAAGAAAATGAAAGTACACGATAGAATCAGCATATAAGAAGATGAAGTCAAACGATGGAATCAAGGCCCAAGAGGATGAAGTGAAACGATGGAATCACTGCCCGAAAAGATGAAGTCTTTTCTCCTTGAGATTACCTTTTATTATTTAATGTATGTTGATCGGACGAGAACCGATGGTTTACACTTGATGAAGGTTGAATGCAGACTGACTCATTGGGCATAACTGCCAATTCAAAAAGGGACGCTATGACGTCATCGATGGTGACAATCGGCCAGCTGGTGCCAGCTGCTGCGTAACTGGTATACACAGCGAATGTACTAGATTTCTCCAGTACATTACAACACATTTAATTGCCAATCCGCAACAGTATATATATATATATATATAAGAAAAAAAAAAGATGTACGCCGAAAGGCATAAATAAAAATCAAATTGTAATGTGTAATTTAGAGACCTCGCATAGAGCCAGTAAGTTAATTTAAGGACTATGATTGTAAAAGAGGGTTTAACATTTACCCCTGATATTATACATGTAAAAAGAATTAGGAAAATAAATGTGGTTTAAAAACTAAAAAAAAAATAACTAAAAAACTGATAGTATATTGGGTTCAACGGATCCACAGATGTGAGCATTCTCCTGGTTGACATTTGAATTATTTTTTATTCTACAACTAATGTTACCGGCTGTAGTTCAATCCGAAATAAATACACGGTCACTTTTTTTAAAAACTTCCGCTTAGTGGAAAATCGTTTATATTGGAAGCGTTTTGTCTTAGAACAAACTTAATTTTGATTTCCCTGCGTAATAATTCACGCTCCAAGAACAGGAATTAAAAGTCCCATCGTTTTCGCGCGAAATTAAGCTGACGGTAGCAATTAGAGTTATATGAGTAGTATAAATATAAAAAGTCTGTTGGCAAGTGTATTTACTAATCAACACTAATCTTCCCGGAAGCGACCTGTTACTCAACGTACTATTCTCCAAAAACAAAGCAACCGTGTACAACGCCACAAATATTAATCGATTGTTTCCGCCTCTTGCCTAAAAGGAAAATTTCGTCTACAAGGCGGAAGTGTTTCCCATAATTTAGCGGAATATAAACTAAACAATAAACAATGTCCTTGCATTGTCCTTCTAAATGTTCTTTTATTAAAAAGAAGAAGATGAAAAAAATATTCCCCAACTTTCAAAATGCGAAGAGTCTGCGAAATGTGGTCCCAAATTGTCCGTAATCCTTCGAAGGACAACGGAGCGACGAATAAAACATGAATAAGCAAATTCGTTGCTGTAAGACCGTAAGGATGTCAAATGTAAAAAGGCGGATACTGTATTAGCTTCGCCTTTCGCCTTTCCTGCTTATTTACATAATAAATCAGTTTATACCCAACAATAAGTTGTCTCTCTTTCGATGCCAGGGATTTCGGGTCTACTTTCGAGGATGATGACTGCTTATCGAGTTTCCTATAAAATGGCAAATGAAAACAAATATATGCATCTAGTGGGCGTCGTAAGGGGTCAAACGGCGTTAAAGTTCCTATAATGAGATGTTTAGTATTCCACTAGGGCGCATTACTTGCCGCCTTATTCGACAGAATTATCGCATCTATTTAAAGTTGCTCTTCTCTTCGCCAATACCGATGCCCGAACACACACGAATCTTCTTTAAAAATTCATGAATTTAAACTAAACTTGGCATTGGGTACATTTAAGGTGAAGGAACCAGCAACCGGAAACACAAGCTTCCTTCTTTGTTTGGAGGAGAGGCTCTGTGAAATTGAGTATTATCGTAGATAGATATATCAACAAGTGGCTGGGGATCATTATAATTTTTAAGTACTACTCAAAACCTACTGGTGTCATAGCTAAGTCACTTCGTAATTGATTGCAATTACAATAAATAATTGATAAGGAATAACAATGAGGGAACCCAGAAAGTAGTTATTGTGATGAGTTGGGGAAAGAGTACGGCGCGTTTTTCAGTTAAAGTGTTAGGATAGTTATTAAGTCAGTTACTACCGACTTATCGGATACATCTACTAGTGCCCCAGCTATACCCATATTAACTATACGTGTTCAATAAAGGCAACTTGGCCGATGTAGGCCAATATGCCTCTAGCACCATCTTGTGATATGCATAAGAATGGAAAGACTAGCTGTAAATACACCAAATTTGACAACGATAACACGAAAAGGCCAACACAAAGTGAGGGGTATAATTTCGACTCTAAAATTTAGTAGGGTCTGCGTTACGCGAGCAACTGTATGTAATGTATCTTTGGTGGGTTAACATCTACCAACACTTAAGGAGTACGTCATTTAGCAGTGATGAGTAAAAGAATGTGTTTTTGATGGTATAAATCATTTTTAAGGGTCAGAGAATCGTGTGAATTGAATGGAGGCCCCTGGAAATCTGTCACGCTCTTACCGATTGTATATCTTTCACGGTAGATGAAGAGGATGTCAGCATGAATTCCTCGGTCTTCAGGTGTGCTAAGGTTAATTAGGTAGAGACGGCTTGTGTATGGAGGGAGAATCAGAGGATTTTCCCAGTTCAATCCCCGGAGGGCAAACCGCAAGAAACGACGTTAAACGCTTTTGATTCTACGGATGTGGGACGAATAATAAGGGGACCATACCTGACTAGCATATTCTAGAATAGGACGGACAAAGGTTATGTAGAACGATCGGGTAACGTGGGTTTTAGAGAATTCTTTCGACCAGCGTTTAACGAAACTAAGGGCAGAATTGGCCGCGAGGATTATGTCGTCAATATGTAGAATGAACTTAAGCTCCCTATCACATAAGATGCCATGGTCACCAATCGATTGTACAGGTGCTATTGGTTGGTTAAGTAAGAAATGGGAACGCCACGTGGAAGGGAAGCGCTTCCGTGAAAAGTTGATTGAGTGACATTTGACAATACTTTGTTCGAGGGGGTTGTTTTGGCACCAAGTTGAAAAGCTATCGAGATTCGTTTGGAGAAGTGAGGAGCCGAGGGAGAGCGGATCGAGTTGAAGAGTTGACTGTCGTCCGCGTAGAGAGAAATGGAGGAGTGCTTGATACTGGAGCCTATATCGTTAATGGTAAGAATAGATAGGAGGGGACCAAGATGACTCCCCTGTGGAAGCCCTGTCGTCGGAAGAAACGGATTGGAAAGGGTGGATCTAAATCTGGCACGGTAGGTTTGGCCGCGAAGATACAAAGAAATCCACTTAATCTGAAGGGGTTCGAAATCAAGGGAGGATAGCTTAAAGAGGTTGAGACTGTGAACGATTTTGTCGATGCCCTGGCTAAAATCGGTGTGGTTACATCGACTTTTCTGCCATTCTCTAAGGCACCGAGTGTATGGGATGAGAACTCAAGTAGATTAGTGGTGGTCGACCTACCCGTAGGGAAACCACACTGGTTGGGTGAGATGATGGATTTGCAACGGAAACATAACGCTTTGTAAAGAATGTCTCCGAACAGTTTTGGAATATGTGAAAGTTTGGCGATGGAACGGCAGTTACTAATATCGTGCTTAGGTCCCTTTTTATGTATGCGGGTGACAAAAGAGGATTTCCAAATACTTGCGAATTCACATTGTGTAAGGGATACATGAAAACAGTTCAGAGCGGAAGAGAAGGAGAAGAGGAACATTTTAATAAAAGAAGACTGGGGAGCCTATAGTGTTTTGGATGATAGCGAAGAACGTGTGATTCGAACTGACGCTATGACAGTTAGAATCAGCAAAAATTGAACCAAAGCACAACCCATCAAGCCACCACCGTGTGTACGAATTTGATTTCTAAACTCAAGTACATTCGACTGATGTGGATTTTGTCATGTTATCGCTATGGCATACGGCTCTGATGCATTTTCATATTCGATTTTCTTTCGGCGTTCTTCACTATTTGCTTGTGTATTGTGTGTGTATCTGTTAGAATCGCCACAAGCCCATTAGGGCTGGGGCTCAACTCAACCTCAAGTAGATTTAATTATTCTCCAACTGGGTGTTGTTTACGTTGTAACTTAACATTGGTCAAACTATCAGGGTAATGGAGCACGTATTTGAGGCAGTGCAAACCTTTAACTACCTTGGGTCAATAGTATCAGCCGATAACAATATGGAAGAAGAAATACACCAACGGCTGATCAAATCCAACAAAGCCACCATGGTCTATCAAGGCTTTTTTTTATTATATATTATTATTTATGGGCCAGTAGGAACCCCGAAGTTCATGATCTCATCGACTCGACTCCGCCATCGTTCCCCGTCCTGTGCACTCTCCTTCCATGCTTGACAATCTGATCCGAACTCCTCAAAGTCAAACCTAACATTGTCCTCCCATCTTCGTCGCGGCCGTCCTATCGGTCTCTTTCCCGTCGGTCTACCGTCAAGAATTCGACACACGGTCCTCTCGTTGCCCATTCATGCTACATGCCCGGCCCATCTTAATCTTCAGGACTCGATTACTCTCACTATTGTAGGTTTGCGGTATAGCTCTTCCAATTCGTGGTGGTGGAGTTTCCTCCATTGTCCTGCCTCCTCGTCATATTTACTTCCAAAGATACCCCTTAAAACTTTATTCTCGAGTACGTGGAATTCGTTTTCTTCCCCCTTTGTGAGAGCCCATGTTTCATATCCGTATAGAACAATCGGCATGATTATTGTTCTATAGACACGGCTCTTTAAATCCCGAAATTTATCCAGAACATCCAAGCTACTACTGTACAAGACCATGGTCTTACCCATACTCATATATGGTTCCGAGACCTGGGTGTGCAATCAAAGGCACTCTGAATTCTTAGCCGCGTTCAAGAAGAAAGTCTTAAGGAGAATTGTTGGCTCCATATGTGATGGGGGACAATTCTGGAGACGCTACAGACATGAGTTGTACGCAATCTACCTTGAAGCTAATGCTGTAAGAAAAATCAAGTTCGGTACACTCAGGTTGGCGGGACACCTAGCTCGAATGAGCGAAGAGGAGCTTGACCGGAAAGTCCTTTGTGGCAGGGTGTATGGAAGGAGACAGCGCGGCAGACCTTGTCTGGCATGGAGGGATGGCGTAGACCAGGACGCTCAGAGCCTGGGAGTGCCAAACTGGATGACATCGGCTCGAAATCAGGACCGGTAGAGAGATTTGATAAATAAAGCCAAGACCGGATCCCGGTTGTAGTGCCGATGATGATGAAGAGGTGTTGTTTCATATGTTGAGTGCAGAAGGGACCAAGGGAGAATTCGGCCAGGTCTCTGAAATAAGACGGATTAGCTCAAAAGAGTTGTCCATGAAGGAGTCTTCCCAAAATAATGACAACTCGAGACACAAAATCCTATTCCAAGCTAAATTCTAATCCAACTCTCTCCCAAATTCTAACCGCTTCAGCACCCGTCATTCTAGACCCCCCCCCCCCCCCCCCCCCACCCACCCACGGCCAATCACCAGTCCGTAATAAATTCCCTCTTATTCACAAGATAACTCCTCGGCCTACATCACAGTCTGACGCCTATCCCAACTCCCTTTCTATGACACGATTACTTCAACCGACACATCTTTTCGCTTCTTTCTTTAAAAAATACTTCATAGACAACTCTTTCGAGCCTAACCGCTCTTACTTCAAAGACCTGCTCGAATTCTCCCTCGGCCGCTTCATCTCTCAAATTCAGCATCACCTAGTTGAAGAAAAATTAAACTTGCTTAAAGACGAGTTCAGCCCTGGACCTGATGGACTTCCGGCTATCCTTTTAAAAAAATGTTCCTCATATCTTTCCCTTCCGCTATCAAAGATATTCAATCTATCCCTTACACAAGGTGTCTTTCCAAATATTTGGAAATCCTCTTTTGTCACCCGCATACATAAAAAGGGACCTAAGCTACCGTCACCGCCAAACTGTCACGTATTCCAAAACTGTTCGAAGGCATTGTTTACAACGCGTTTTGCTTCCGCTGCAAATCCATCATAACACCCGACCAGCATGTTTTCCTTACGGGTAGGTCGACCACCACCAATCTAGTTAATTCTCATCCCAGGCTCTCTGTGCCTTAGAGAACGGCAACGAAGTCGATGTAATCACAAAGCCTTCGACAAAATTTCCCACAATCTCATCCTCTTTAAGCTCTCTTGGTTTTGAACCCCTACTGATTAAGTGAATTTTTTCGTATCATAACGACCGAAGCCACCGTGTCAGATTTAGATCCACCTTCTCCAATCAATTTCTTCCCACGCCAGGGATTCCCCAGGGCAGTCATCTTATACCCCTCCTATTCATTCTTATTATTAATGATATAGACTCCAGTATCAATCACTCCTCCATCTCTCTATACGCGGACGACACTAAACACCTCACTTCTCCAAATGAATCTCGACATATTTTCAACTTGGTGCCAAAACAACTGCCTCGAACTAAATATTGCCAAATGTCACTCAATCACCTTCTCCCGTAAACGATCCCCCTCCCCGCTACGTTCCTATGTATTACTAAATTAACAGATAACACCGGTACAAATGATTCGTCACTTTGGCATCTTATATGATAGAGAGCTTTACTTCATCCCACTTATTGATGACATTATTCTCAAGGCCAATTCTGTCCTTGGTTTTGTGAAACGCTGGTCGAAACAATTCTCGAATCCCTACGTTTCCAGTTCGCTCTATATAGCCTTTGTCCGCCCCCTTCTTGAATATGCTAGTCAGACGTCTTACGGTTCTAATTAACCCATTTCGCGAATGCAGGGGTGGGCAAACTCTCACCCCACCGTCTTTGGTGTCAAACTCACCTCTCCCGCTCTCAAACGTCATTTCCCCTCTTACCCCTCCTGACCCCTTCGCACACTCTCCCGGGCTCATATTCACACCCCAGCTAGTTTAGTTCCCCGTTCCAGTTTTTAAGTGACTTTAAACTTAGACCGCCACCCCCAACCGGCATGCCATAGTTTTTACGTTAGTTCGTAAGTCTATTTATAAGTTTATATGTTTATACCGCTTGTACTAAACGAAATAAACTGAGGGTTCTGCACTCACTTCATTCATTCTTCCCCAGGGGTAAAAATTACCTAACAAACCATAGATTCGTCAGATGATCGCTACACACTCTCTATACTGAGAACTAAAAACGCTTACGAAAATGTCCATATTTTCCGGCTTACCTCATGATAAATCTGATTCAACTTGCTTCAATGATAAGACAAAAACCATTTGCCATTCACCAAGAAGAACCATTGATGTCCCCAGCTTTCTTAAACTCTTTACGAAATTCCAGGAACAGTTTAACATGCCTCCTCAAAAAGTATTGAATGCCCTCAAGGCCTTCAGACAATACGTCCACTCGAAGAGGACTTTTCATACTCAACGTAATAGATCGAATTATAAGGAACTTTTTCGACCCCAATTTGCAACCTGATCTATCTGTCACCTTAAGAGTTCATAATCTCCCACTCACGTTCTATTACCAGAATGTCAGAGGCTTTCGCTTCAAGACTCAAACAATATTGCAGAAAACCCATTCCCTTCCTTTCGATATTTACGCCCTTACTGAAACAAACCTAATTCCTAGCATTCATAATCAGGAATTATTCCCTTCTAACTTCGTTGTTTACCGCGTTGATGTTGACGATTCCTCATGTCGCGGTGTTCTCCTAGCCACCCAATACGACTTGAACTCTACGTTTATCGCCTCATCTTCTACACCCAATGCTGATTTTTTATCTGTCAAAATAAAGCTACCCCAAAAACCATTATACGTCGTCTGGTACTATATCCCGCCTTCCCAGGCAACTAAATGGTACAAACTAGCAACTATGGTAATGCTTTCGACTACATAGAGGACACCTGCGATACTCAGGACGATATCATCGTTCTTGGCGAATTTAACCTCCGACATCTTCAATGGACCTTACCAGAAGATCAATCTTACTGTATCACCTCCCCCACTATTGCCAATGAATGTTTCTTCATCAACCATTTAACAGACTCAAGCCTCTGTCAAGCAATCACCATCTCAAACCAGATGGTCGGGCAGCTAGACCTAATCTTCACATCAGACCGTTCTCAGTCCTCCGTCTCATCCACTCCTCTAACCCTTTCAACCAGTGGCGGCTACCACCCACCCCTTATACTGTCCTTTTTTCATAAATCGCCTTTGCAGGACAGATCATTATTCATATGATTTCCACAAGCTTTCGCCTTATGACTACCATAGAAGAATCACATTCGGTTTTCATAAACACCTTTTTTTTACACTAACGCGCGCACAAAAGGGGATTTTGGAGTACTCTTAACTGTCAGAGCACAGTGCGAGCGGAAGGAGAGGAGGTGGATAATTAAAGGGGGTGTCAATGAGCATTGATCTTAAATGCCAGGACATTACAACGAGGAGGAAACACATGATTATGTAGAGTATACCACATTCGTGTGGTTCGGCTAAAGAATGACTCTCTATGTTTATTTGTGCCCCTGAAGTTGACTTTCAATGTGAATTGATGGGCATTCTCAGATTGATGGGTATCGCTGGAAAATGTCTGAAGACGCAAGACACATTCATTCAAATATGTGGTCATTCCAATTAAGAGTCGAATTAATTCGTGTATCGAAGATTGATAATTTCTTGTCTTTGTCGACGAAAGTGCCGTTCATCGTCAGTATATTTACCTCGGGGTTCGCCTTTGACGAAAGAGGCAATTGTGGGCAATAGACAAGAGATAATTTATAAAGAGGAGGAATAGGACGGGTGAGAGTACAGAAGCCTACGGAACACCTGTATTAATTCGCTGAGAGACAGATTTGACACGATCAAGAATCACTTGAATTGAACGGCCAGAAAGATAGTCTCTTATCCATACGAGGGATACGTGAGGCTGCTCGTTGTAGGACCGACAAGGGGCCGATGCCTAGGACGAAATGACCGTACCGGTCGCGTGGCGCATTAACCCCGACCTCCCCAGCTCAGAAGGAGGGGCACCAACTTCCCCAGCCGAGCATATTCAGAAACGGGGGCCGACTCCAACCGCCTCAGCCAATAGGATCCAACAGGCCTCTAGTCAACGACAGGACGGACCTCCCAACCACTTAAGGTAAGGCCAAAAATGCATGGGTAACTTGTGTCTACTTGAGGTACCCTAAACGGATTGCATACTTGATCCGATGGTACGGATGACGAAGCAGAAGCGGACGTGCTGACTCGTCGGCGGTTAGACAATTTGACGTAACTGCAGAAGAAGCTATGTCTAGTCTCTCTTTAAATCAATTTCTATCTATATTCCCTATTCTAGACATAAAACTTCAACATCCCCACCTTATTGATATAACCGAAAGCTTCGCTCATTACAAAATTAGTTATGGGATACTTTCCTTCGTAATCGCTGTATCTGCCAGTACTCCACTGACGTTCTCAGTCTCCACGAACTATTCATAAAATTTCACATAATTTTCAATGTATCCCCTCATAAAGTGTCGAATGACCTTAACCCTTTGAGTGCGAAACGTCGAGAAATCTACTGTCTGTCGTCGATTTATCGACGGTTCGCACTCAAAGGGTTAAAGCTTTCGGCCACTTCGTTCACTTCAGAACATCATCACATCTTCAATATAGTAAGACCAACCTCAACATGTTTCTTCGTTCCTCGTTCCTACCTCCCCCACCCCGTCCCAAAATCGACAGTATAACTCCCTTTACCCTCTATTATCAGAATGTGAGAGGTCTTCCCTCAAAGGCCCAATCCATTCTGAAAAACTCTCATGCACAACCTGTTGACATTTTTGCTTTAAGCGAAACGAACTTACTCCCCAGGATTCATGGCCTGGAACTCTTTCCTCCCACATTCACCATCTTCAGTGATGATCTCCCCAGTCTGGCCACTGGCCTTTTTCCTGCCGAGTAGTCCTCATCGTTGTCCATGACACCATCGATTCGTCACTTATCGCTTTCCCTACCTCCTTCAAGCTTTCTGGCACTCAAAATCCCTTTTCCTCGATAATCAATCTTTGTCATCTGCGTCTACATCTTGCCATCCCAGCCTATTGAAGCTTACGAGCTAGCTCTTAATGCTATCGACCACATAATCGAGCTGAGTAATTGCGCGGACGACATCATCATCTTCGGAGATTTTAATCCTCCACAATTCAATTGGGCTTTATGTGAGGATCAACCCCCCCCCCCCCCCCCCCCACACACACTACTTCGGCCAAGGTATGTCTCTTCATTGATCGACTAGATGATACTTGTCTTGGTCAAGTCAACAACGTTCGAAACCTCTCGGGTAGGCAGCTAGACCTCATATTTACAACAGACCCCATCAATACATGTCTTACCCAGCCCATTCGTCCTTACATCTATAGACCACCACCACCCGCATCTTCTCGTGACCTTCTGACAAGTCCCCTCACCAGCGTCTACCCCCCCCCCCCCCCCCCCCACACCACCCCTCTAATCACTACGCCTACGATTACCATAAAGCTAACTTTCACCTCATCAACGACTACCTAGGCCGCCTTTCGTTCAATTACGAACACCTACCCGTGAAGAAGATGCCATCACTCACTTAAATACCGAAATCCTTTACTCTATTTCCCCGTCCGCCCCCTACTCTAGACAAATAACATCAACCTATTCCCCTCAATGATACAATCACAAACTCCGTTAGAATAAGTCATGGGTCACCTTCTGTCGGAATCGAACTATTCCCGGCTACTCCAACTTTCTCGGGTGTTACCACCAATTTATGAAACTTTACAAAACTCTTTATCGCAACTATCTTACCAAAACTCAGACCAATCTCAAAAAAGGCCCCTCAACCTTCTTCCACTTCGGCAATCACAAACGTAGATCCGATGGTCCACATATTGCTTACCTTAAACTCCCATACATCATCTGTTCCTGTTACTATTGCTAATCTCTTCGTCACTCAATTCAATCAGTCATTAACTAATTATTCCTTTGTCCCTGACCCGTCATACTTCAACTACCTACCTAACTTTTCACTCGGCCCCCTTCTCCACAACTCCTTTGATCCGACCATAATTGAATCCAAGCTACTGCAACTTAAAGACGAGTTTACACCTGGCACTGATGGTATCCCTGCAATCCTTCTCAAGAAATGCTCATCCATTCTCTCTGCTCCCCTCTCACTGACTTTTAATCCATCTCTCTCAAGGCGTATTCCCCATATTTGGAAAGTTTCCTTCATCACCCCCAACCACAAGAAGGGTCCCAAAAATGATGTCGCGACCTACCGCCCCATCGCCAAACTGTCCCACCAACCCAAGATGCTCGAAACCATTCTGTACGAATCTCTTAGTTTTCGATACAAATCTTTTATTTCACCAACATGATTTTTTCGATGGCTGATCAACTACAAACAACTTTGTTGAGTTCGCTTCCTTTACACTGTCAGCACTAGAGCACGGCAACACCAAGGCAACATGGTTTTATGAATAGCCGATCAACTACAAACAACTTCGTTGAGTTACCCCCTTCACACTGTCAGCACTAGAGCACGGCAACACCAAGGCAACATGGTTTTCTCAATGGCCGATCAACTACAAACAACTTTGTTAAGTTCACTTCCTTTACACTGTCAGCACTAGAGCACGGCAAAACCAAGGCAACATGGTTTTCTCAATGGCCGATCAACTACAACCAACTTTGTTGAGTTCACTCCTCCCCGCCGAAATGGTCTCAACCGATCTCAGTAAAGCATTCGAGAAAAATCTCCCAAAATCTAATCCTCTTCAAATTATCTGCCCCCGGGTTCAAACCCGGATTTCTGAAATGAATTTCTTCCTATCTAAAGGATAGACTTTATTCCGCTCTGGATGGTCCATGATATCCAACCTCTTTCTTGCCGCCTCTGGGGTCCCTCAAGGAAGCCACCTAGGCCCTCTCCAACTTGCCACTAATGAAATTGATAAGGTCATTAAGAATTCCGGCATGTACGCTGATGGTACCAAGATATACAAGATCATCGAGTCACAATTTGATTCTGCACTGCTGCAATCAGACCTTGACAACTTCTCGACTTGGTGTGACAAAAATTGCTTTGTATTTAAAATCGCCAAAAGACAATCTATAACCTTCTCCCGTAAGGATATTCACTCATCTTCGCGTCCCTATTCCCCTCATAACCAACTCTTAACCAATATCCAATCTATTGTATACCTTGGGATCCTTTGTGACTTAACTTCATCTCTCACATTGACGAGACGATCCGGAAAGCCAACTGTTGCACGATGCAACCAGATGAGGATGCTCTGTGTGACGTGTTTTAAGTAACTCTCCATCCTCTACACTTGAGGTGTTAGCTTGTGTCACAACCAATTAGCTCAGTTTCGATTACGGTGAGCTGTGACATAAGGAATAATGAGGCGAATTCAAGAGAACTGTACAACAGTACTGCTCTTGATCGAAAACACCACAAAAGCCCAGAAGAGAAGAGGAGCGAGAACAAACGAGGTTACCGGCGACCGAAGACAACAACACGTATCAAAACAACAGATCGAAAACAGGAACAAGAAAAGTGGCGTTGACGGTTGAGACTAAAATGAAAAACCGATCTCGAATTCGCAGGCGAAATTGTAGACATTCGGTAGTTAGCTGAAAGATTGTTAATCATTAATTCCATTTAACATAAAACTGGACACTGGAAGTTTTATCAAAAAGTGATTATCGATCAGTGTCATTCTACTTCCAAACAACACGGAACAAAGGAGTTGTAGATTGATTGCAGACAGAACAAAGAACTACCCAAGGAACATAGAGAAGTTATAAATTCTCAGGTTAATTGAATAAAATATTTTAAACTTCAAATTCGGCCTTTCTTATTTACTTTCTGGAATTTTGATCAGTCCTTCATTGGCAAAGAAATTCTATTGAGATACCACAGCAAGTGAACTGATTTGACTGGTACACGAACATCGTCTGTGAAGAAGAGTTGAAGTCGTGTTCCAAAAACCACAGAAAATCTACAGATGGTTTCTAATACTTCGCCGGTCGTTAGGAGTTTCTACAAAAGTGTAAAATAAAAGAACGACAACGACCACGTAACGCTGCCAATCCGATTGAATACCATTTCCCCACACGACCAGCTAAGAATCCCACTACATTCAAAATTGAATGAAATAAAAATACAGTACACTCACACCACCCCACATCACAGGAAATTAACCAACTCTGCCCTCGGGTTCGTGAAACGATGGCTTAAGGAGTTCTTCGACCTCTACGTAACTCGGTCCATTTATTCATTTATTAGGGTTAATCCAAACTTAAGTTAATATAAAGATAATACCTTACTGCCTAACTTAAAAACTAAAGTAGTAATAAAAAAAAGATGTATATATATATATAATTAAAAAAAAATATCATCATCATCATCATCGGCACTACAACCGGGATCCGGTCTTGTCCTTATTTAGCGAGTGTCTCCACCGGTAGCCGGTCCTTATCCGAGACTTGTTAAATTGTCCATAATAATTTGTTTTTCCGGGCAGAGTTATCAGCCTTGCGCCAAAAATATAATTAAAAAAAAAAGAAGAAAAAACAAGGATGGGGAAGAGGACTTGGGGGTAGGGGAGGTAGGAGGCTGGAGAAGAGCGAGTGTGTGTGCGGGTGGCAAATGCGGCATTTGTGAGACAGCGACAGTGAACGGCATATGTGTTGGAATGTGTACGGGTTGTAAGGGTAGGGGAGGTGGGCGGTGGGCGCTGGACGTGGCAAGGTCAGCAGGGGAAAGAGAGGAGACGGAGTTTGAATGCAGTAAATGTAAGGTAGAAATCGAAGGAGGTGGGGTAAGAGTTTGCCCACCTCAGCATTCGCAAAATGGGTTCATTAGAGCCGCAAGAAGTGTGGTGGGTGAGCAAATAGAAGAGACGAGGGTTTCGCAGGTTACGGGGGTTAGTGTGGATGGTGGAGAGCAAGCTTGGGCAGTTGATTGCGCCTAAGAGGAGACAGCGGATGAAAAGGATATCGGCATGAATTCTGCGCTTCTCAAGTGTGTTGAGGTTAATCAGATGAAGCCGGCTTGTGTAATGGGGGGAGAGTCCGAGGAATCTCCTTTTACCTTACCTTCGTCCGCCCGCTGCTGGAATATGCTAGCCAGATATGGTCCACTTGTCACAAGACCCATATCCGTAGAATAGAGTGTATTAAACGTCGCTTCCCTCGGTTCGATCTCCGAGGGAAAACCCTTTCATCCTGCTTAGAGGAATTCGGAATTTCTCAAACCACCTTGTGGTGAATCTTACACATAGATCTGGCCATATATCAAATTAACTCAAAAGCCGAAGCCTCTTGATCATTTGAAGCCCTGAAACTTCTCCAGTTGTTATGTCCGGCAACTTTATTATGATGTGCCTACTCAAAAACCATGATCAAACAAGGAGGGAAAGCGTTACATCACGCAATTCATGAAATCGTGGTGCACGTATGAGAGCAAGAGGAGATGCCGGAAGATTAGCGTCGTGGTATAATTTGCCCCATACATAAGGAGGGAGATATCACACTGTGCAGCAACTATAGGGGTAAAACATTGCTGAATACCATCTATAAGGTACTCTCCTCTATACTACAAGATCGGATAACCCCATACGCTAAAGCCATTGTAGCGGTTCTACGAACCATACAACTCACTAGAGGTTGAGGTATCCTTTCCACCAAGGAACTTTACTCACCTTGTTCAGCACACGTGCCCATAGACACGTGTCCCAATAGTCAGTAACCATACCTGAAACAAAAGCTCATAGGACATGCAACGGCGTTGAACCCGATATCAGAAAGCAAGGAACTAAACGTTCAAAAGCTCCTAATATCGAGTTCAACGCATCCATACATTGTATTCAACCGAATTCCAAAAGGCAGGGAAGCACCGCATCTAAGCCAATGCGCCATGCAGGAAAGCGTCGCATGTAAATCACTCACCCATCCTAAGCATCAACGCGATGTTTCCCATGAAATATCATTGTCGGTAAATAAACCGAACAACGGATGCCTACTCTGGTAGCTAATAGCATTTAGCACCCAAATCCCTTGCATGACCTTAACGCAAAAGGCACACTTGTGCAAACAAGGCATATCGTTTCGCTGCCGACCAATAGTCATGCAATCATAAACACCTTAACGTAGATCGCTCGCTAGATGTTTATGGTTCGACAATCCTAACAAAGGAAGTATACCAATCCCACGGTTCCTTTTATTACCCATCTGAAACGCACAAGAACATTGTTAGCTTAAGCCAGATGGGTAACCTAAACAAATCCCACAAAGAGATCGGAGAATAAGCGGCGGCATCCGACCTTAAAACAAAAGGAACAAGATTCCGATAACCAACAGCCAATGGTGTTGATGATTATGAGGAAAGATTTCTCCTTTTCGGATACTATGGGAAATTCTCCTTTTGAGATGCAATGGGAAATTTATGCTGTTAACAGATACTATGGAAAAGTCTGTTAGCAGATATGATGGGAAGTTCTGTGCAGAGATGCGCTGGGAAGATTTCCCTGGCCGATGGGAAATTGGAATTTAGTCGAGAAAAGATAGTCGAACGGAGAGGATCCCTAATCAAGGAGGTCGACAATGAGAAACCGATCGAGAAGGTCGCGCCATGCGTGTGTTAAAACTTTAGCCCAGTAATTTGTCTGCTTTCGTTATTTCTTAACTGCAATTACAACAATCATAAACAACAAAACTTTAGCTCAGTAACTTGTGTTTCTTTCGTTGGCTCTTAACTGCACTTTAAAAATCATACACAATAAAACCTTAGCTCAGTAACTTGCATTGTGAAACAGCAAAACAATTTGTGTTGATAAAGAAAAATAAAGATTCGAAGAACTAATATCTCTGTGTTTGATTGGTGACAGCGTTCGCTCTGGTTTCGTTTGAGTTTGTTTTGCTGCGGAGGGTGTTTGGCGGAACGTGGTATCAACGTACAACTAAAAGTTAAAAACCGCCAAACCATCATTGGTCAATATCGGTGTGGCTTCATCCCAGGCAAATCAGCGATTGATCAGATATTCACCCTTAAGAAAAATCGAAAAATGTCTGGAATTTAAGATCCCATTATATCATCTATTTATAGACATTAAGGCCGCCTACGACAGCATAGCCAGGTAGAACTGTGGCGATTCTAACAGATACACACATAATATGCAAGCAAATCGTGAAGAACGCCGAAAGGAAATTCAAATGAGCAAAGCATCAGAGCCGTATACCATAGCAATAATATAACAATTCCACATCAGTTGAGTGTACTTGAGTTTAGAAATTGAATTCGTACACGCGGCTGTGGCCTGATGTGTTGTAGTAAAACAGAACTTCATGACACGATCACGACTTCTGCATAAAGCACCGGCACAGTCGCCTGCTCCGACGTTCTCTCATTCGCTCGTTCCGTCGTTCGCACACGAAGTTGATCGTACCAAAGTTACTGAGGAGGGAGTCGTGTAGTGTTTCTAACAGATACACGCACAATATGCAAACAAATAGTGAAGAACACCGAAAGGAAATTCGAATGAGCAAAGCATCAGAGCCGTATACCATAGCCGTAACATAACAATTCCACATCAGTTGAGTGTACTTGAGTTTAGAAATCGAATTCGTACACGCGGCAGTGGCCTTTGTGTTGAGCATTGGTTACATTTTTCGTGATTTTAAGAGTTATAGCGTCAGTTCGAATCACACGTTCTTCACTATTGTGGCAATACGCGATAGAACTATATAATGCCATGAGAGAGTTCGGCATTCCCAACAAATTGATACGACTTGGTAGGTTGACCATGACCAACGTAACTAGTCAAGTAAAAATAGCGGGATTGCTGTCCAAACCAATAAACATCTTTAATGGACTCCGGCAAGGGGACGGTCTGGCCTGCCTCCTCTTTAACCTGGCGTTGGAGAAAGCAATACGTGACTTTGGCGTTACAACTAGAGGGACTATTCTCACCAAGTCCAGCCAGATACTTGCCTACGCAGATGACATCGATATTATCGGTAGATCCGATTCGGCTTTACAGGACTCCTTCACCCAGATCGAGCATGCGGCACAAAAACTGGGACTGCATATTAATGAGGGGAAAACTAAGTATATGGTGGCAACTTCTGCGAAGAGAAGACATAACGTCGGTCAAACAATCAGGGTAGTGGAGTACGAATTTGAAGTAGTGCAATCCATTAACTACCTTGGGTCAGTAGTATCAGCGAGTAACAATATGGAAGAAGAAATCCGCGAACGGCTGATCAAATCCAACAAAGCCTACTATGGTCTATCAAGGCTCTTTAAATCTCGAAATTTATCCAGAACATTCAAGCTGGTACTGTACTAGACCATGGTATTACCAGTACTCATGTATAGATCCGAGACTTGGTTGTCAATAAAAGGCACTCTGAATTCTTAGCCGCGTTCGAGAGGAAAGACTTAAGGAGAATTGTTGGCCCCATATGTGAGGGAGGACGATTCCGGAGACGCTACAACCATGAGTTGTACGCAATCTATCTTGAAGCTAATATTGTATGAAAAATCAAGCTCGAATTCGACATACGGTCCTCTCGTTGCCCATTCGTGCTACATGCCCGGCCCATCTTAATCTTCAGGACTCGATTACTCTCACTATTGTAGGTTTGCGGTATAGCTCTTCCAATTCGTGGTTGTGGAGTTTCCTCCATTGTCCTGCCTCCTCGTCATATTTACTTCCAAAGATACCCCTTAAAACTTTAGTCTCGAGTACGTGGAATTCGTTTTTTTCCCCTTTTGTGAGAGCCCATATTTCGTATCCGTATAGAGCAATCGGCATGATTACGGTTCTATAGACACGGCTCTTTAAATCCCGAAATTTATCCAGAACATCCAAGCTACTACTGTACAAGACCATGGTCTTACCCATACTCATATATGGATCCGAGACCTGGGTGTGCAATCAAAGGCACTCTGAATTCTTAGCCGCGTTCAAGAGGAAAGTCTTAAGGAGAATTGTTGGCTCCATATGTGATGGGGGATAACTCTGGAGACGCTACAGACATGAGTTGTACGCAATCTACCTTGAAGCTAATGCTGTAAGAAAAATCAAGTTCGGTACACTCCGGGAAGCGGGACACCTAGCTCGAATGAGCGAAGAGGAGCCTGCGCGGAAAGTCCTTTGTGGTAGGATGTATGGAAGGAGACAGCGCGGCAGACCTTGTCTGCGATGGAGGGGGCGTAGACCAAGGTGTCCAGAGCCTGGAAGTGCCAAACTGGATGACATCGGCCCGAAATCGGGACCGGTGGAGTGATTTGTTAAATAAGGCCAAGACCAGATCCCGATTGTAGTGCCGATGATGATGATGACTCAAAAACTCAATAGCTTAAGACCTATGAAATAATGTGTGCACGTTGTTTTCTGGCTTGTTGTCTACGAAAATGTTTACAAAAAGAGCTTGATTTTTAAAAATTGTATTGAGGATAGCTATCCAAACCATAATCCATTTAGTAAAATATAAGTTATAAAATTGTATTCTATTTAAAAGTTTTAATTGAAAAAAAAAACAACAAAATATCGACCTGGAACATAAAACCCACCCTGTATATTATTTATTTAGAAGGAGATTACATTGAGAAAGAATTACAATTTAAAACAAACGATTTTTTTCTCGTCATAAGTGGCTTGGTTATCAAAGAATCTGGTATATAATTGAAATCTTTTATACATAGCATATAGAGAAACAATACAATGTAACAAAACTACATAACCACACACGTATGTATGGGTTTAATATGTTTTGTAAATATGAAATGAATTGTCACCAATATCTCAGTCGTAATATATCTTTGTCATTAAGAATATAATCAGTTAGTCTTTTATTCTTTCTTTTTCTCAACACAAACCTTTTACTATATATGGTATATATGGTATACGAGGGCAGCTCGATAAGTCAGTGACTTTTTGATTTTCCCGCGCAGTAACTTTAAATACAACACTGCCGTCAAAGTAATTAAGTTAAATTAAGTTAAATACGTCAACTGTCATCTATAAATAGACTACTGTCAAAACTCGAGCAAGCTGCGTCATTTAGTTTGTGATTGGCAGCCAATGAAAGCAGACAACCTCGTGAATTTTAACGAACATGGAAAAAAGTTCGTGTCGAGATTACGCAAAATCTATAAATTGGGCTACGAACTGCTACCTTATCCAGCATATTCTCCAGATTTAGCCCCCTGCGACTATTTCCTGTTCCCACACCTGAAGAAATGGCCGGGTGGTAAGCGATTTGGTTCGAGTCAAGGGTTCACCACAGAAACGAACGCCTATTGATTGATTGAAGGCGGAACCCCCATTTTTATTTAGCTTACCGCAAGCTTAAAATTAACTTAACATAAAACCTTACAGACTACCTTAAAATCTAGAGAAGTGGTTAAGACCTTATTCATTTATTCAATTGAAAAAAAGGAGAAGAAAACCAGGAAGTTGAAGATTACTTGGCGATAGGGGAGGTAGGAGGCCAGGGAAGAGCGAGTGTATGTGGGGGTGGTAAACGCGGCCTTTGTGCGACAGTGGAGGGCATGTGTACGAACTGATACCGGGGCGAGGGTCTGGGAGCAGGGGTTGGTGGTAGGGGGGGGGGGGGGGGTGGGAGGGGTTAGGGGAGAACTAGGTGATGGGGGGAGAGGAGGGTATTGCAGGGCAGAGGGGTTATTGAGGGGCGGGGGGGGGATTTAGGACGGGTTTATTCTGAGACGTCGTTTAAGAGCAGGAGTGGAGATGTTGAAATCGAAGGAGGTGGGAAAAGAGTTAGCCTGTCGTAGCATACGCGAGATGGGTTCATTAACGCCGTAAGAAGTGTGATGAGCGGGCACGTAAAACAGTCGAGGGTTACGTCCGTTACAGGGGTTTGTATGCAATGTTAAAGTGGAGAGCAAGCTTGGGCAATTGATTGAGCCAGACAGAAGGCGATGGACAAAGATGATGTCGGCATGGATTCTGCGCTCTTCAAGTGTGTTTAGATTGATTAGAGGGAGCCGGCTTGTGTATGATGGTAGAATCAGCGGATTTTCCCGGTTTAGTCCGCGGAGGGCAAAGCGCAAGAAACGACGTTGAACACCCTCAATCCTGCGAATGTGAGTCTATAGCGTTTGAAATAATAGTGAAGAAGATCGTGTGATTCGAACTGACGCTATGACAGCTCGAATCACGAAAAAAATTTTACCTAAGCGTTACACACCAGGCTACTGACCGAGTTTAGAATTTGATTTCCAAACTCGACTATATTCCACTGGTATGAATTATTTTTATTTTATCGCTTGGTATATGGTTCTGATGTATTTTTCTTATTCGATTTTTTTTTTTTTCGTTCGGTGTTCTTCACTATTTTTGCTCGTGTATTGTGTGTATCTGTTAGAATCGCTACACACTCCCGCCGCAGTAACTTCGTTACGATCAGATTCGTATGCGGACGACGGACGAACGAGAGAGAAACGAGAAAACGTCGGAGGCTGGGCTCTATGCGGAAGTCGTGACCGTGTGTGAAGTTCTGCTTTACTATGGGAAGTGGATGCTGCGTGTTCAGATCACGTCGGGGTCACCAATTATATAGCGTTAAGCAAGGATAGTGAAGAAGGTGAATTGAACACACGATGAAACGATTGAAAAGCGAAGCAGTGAAGCATCAGACTACTGACCGTGTTTAGAATTTGATTTCCAAACTCGACTATATTCCACTGGTATGAATTATTTTTATTTTATCGCTTGGTATACGGTTCTGATGTATTTTTCTTATTCGATTTTTTTTTTTTTTTCGTTCGGTGTTCTTCACTATTTTTGCTCGTGTATTGTGTGTATCTGTTAGAATCGCTACAAGTCACTTAATACGGGGACCAGACCTGGCTAGCGTATTCGAGTAGTGGCCGGACAAAAGTTGTGTAGAGTGAGCGGGTGACATAGGGGTTAAGGAATTCCTTCGACCAGCGTTTGACAAACCCAAGGGCGGCGTTGGCCTTGAGGATTATGTGATCAATATGTGCGGTAAATTTGAGCTCCTTGTCGCGTAGGACGCCCAGATATTTTGAGGGATTTGAGGAAACCTGTTATTTGGAAGGAATAAAAAAAAATGGGAAAAAACACTGCACTAAATGTATCGAGCTATGTTTCGAACAAAATGCTTATTTGCCGAAAAAAAGATCTCGTTTTCAAAAAGTCACTGAGTTATCGAACTGCCCTCGTGTTTAGAAAATGCATTTGTATATAAAACAAGTACATTTAATGGATATAGTGAAATTATGAGCACTATGAAATTTTTTTGAATTTATCTAACGTTGTGCGAACACTTGAACTTTAGATAGATTCTTACCTGTACTTACCATAAAAAATAGTTTCTCTCCTTTTGGTGTAGTTCGTGCCGAGCAAGAAGAAAGCACAGGTGATTGGAGTTGGCGATTCCAGTTTATTCCTTGGAATTTTCGATTTAACCGTCATACTGTACAGGCCACTGGGGTCCTGTTCCAATTGTGTCAATACCGACTCTAGTCTCCTTGTATTAAAACTGAATTGAAATACAAAAGACGAGTACATAATTTGTTTGTTGTTGAATTATTTAACTAGCTTTTCAAAAATGTAATGCTTTACATACAGTACGGATAGCACCGGCTGTGGGAATACATTTTGCACTGTGCAAATTACATCGACATTACTTTCCTCTACATCTATCTTTGTTTCTAAGCCAAATTCGGATTCAGGAACTATATCAGGGAAATGGTAACAAAAATGTTTAAATCAATTAAATTTAATGTTTTACTTTTATTTTAGAATCGATTGCATACCAATTATTTGCAAGCGAGCGCTACGCTTATCAGTTGACTCAAAAGTTTGGACCGAACATGTATATTCACCAGTCATATTCCAATCTGGCTTAGTAATGGATATAACACCTGGATTACCATCAAGCGAAAAGATCTTTGTATCAATCTTCGATTTCATGAATCCCTGCACATCGGAAAATATACACGCTCATAAGTATGTATGTATATCAATAATTCTGATATAGATACATAATCAATTATATAGTAATCCATTTTACCATTGCAAATCCTTTGACTGATGGTATGTATTGATATATCGAGTTGTTATTGAATAACCATTTTAGTACGAATCCCTTCTCCCTTGGACCCAGCTCGTATTCGCAATCCAAAATTAAAGGATCCGACTCTCCGTTGCGTTCCAAAGTATACATTTGTGGCACTTTTAAGTTTGTTATTCTCACTGAGTTCGATACTACGAATTAAAGAAAGGATTTCAAGTATGTTTATACATATTTTTAAGAATCCCTAATCGTATACAGCTACATGCAAAGATAGATAGATATAAATATGTGTATGTATACATATAATATATATAATTTAAAACGTATGCACTTGGCATTCACAAAAACCAAATGAAAAAAAAATCATAAGAGAGGAAAAAATCTCACTTAAGAAGGTGCACTTAAGTGAATTAATGATATGAGTCCTTTTCTAAGGCATAACTCGACGTTCACACTTCGCAATCAAATTGTTTTTTTACGAATATCACTAAGGAAACGACAGAAGAAATAAATTTTACTACCACAAAAGTAATTATATGATTAGTACTCACCAGAAAAAAGTGTTAACCAAGCTAGTATAAAAATAAATAACGCATTTATATTTAAAACAATATTCATATTTAAAATGAATAATAACTTTTCGCTAGAGTCGTCGTTATACGTTTTATATCTATACCTAGGTATAGATTTATATAGATTCCTTTAACTAATTTCCCTTTTCTTTTCTCGTTTTTTAATTAATTACACTCGCAAGTATTCGATGTGTTAGCGTACTTGAAAATATTGAAAGTTTTTCGGACTATACTTTGCATACATAATTGACAATGCCTCGTAAAAATCATTTATTTAATCTTGGGTATCCTTGCGGGGGTAAAATCGGTTTTCTTTATGCTAGATTGTGCTTGTGGGTATACATATCACATTTATTTTCACGACAAAAAAAAAGAGAACAAAATATTTTATCTATATAGTGATTAAATTTTCTATGTATTTTATCGTTGCATTATAATTAATTACGTGTGGGTGGTGAAATGTTTTAAACACTAATTACAAATTTCACAGGACATTGTCTTGTTTTTCACGGAACCGTTCACTTTGGCTGCGAGGATATATGAAAACCTTTTTGTGTGTTGTTTTTTTATTGTAGAGAGAATGATTTTTCTTGTGTAGGGCGCATGTACAGCTTTATGAAACTTTATCGTCGAAAGAAGGATGTTTTTGTTGGCTTACAGTCTGAAGGAATTTCTTGTAACGTAAGCTTTCGTTGTGTTATACTTCGGTTGTGTTACTGTTATATGTGTTGGTTTTTTAAATTTTAATTTTCGTCCAGTCGTTGCAAAGTACACTTAGATTTTAAATGCTCTTCAAAATGAATGTACGTGTGCATCTTTAATTAATAGTGTCCAAACAAATGTGTAAAGGGGAAGGAAATCTTTTGGATGGCGGCAAGTCTTTTACACTAATTGGAAAGTCGTTGACTATCGTCTATGATTTCATATTCTCTTTCTGAAGATCCAACTGCTAATTATCAAGTGATTACAAGGAAGGTAGGACAATGTGCTGGCTTTCTATCTTTTAATTTAACTTTCTTTACATTTGATCGGACATCTTATTATTAACACACATTTTATGATTTTTACGATGATTTGGTTTTAAATATACATTCGCAAAAACTAATACTTACAAAAACATAGAATTAATGTGTTTAAGAAAAAAAAAAAAGAAATTGTAGTAAGGTCAAATTTAGAGACTGCGACAGCTATGTCCTTCATCATGTCTTTACCTTCTGGCAATAAAGAATCAACAATATCCGTGAGAATGTTAGGCTCCACCTTAACACGCCACAAAAGTTTAGTGGGACTATCATTCCATTTATTGGCTTAATTGAACCAACATAATTAAAAGGTGTTGTGTCTAGTCTTTTTTATAGAAGTGTACTGTTTCATTTTCACATACACTCCCAATCACTAGGATGAGGCCACAAATTTTGCAATAGATTTTCGCTCTTTATCATCATCATCGGCACTACAACCGGCAATCGGTCTTGGCCATATTTAGCAAGTCCAGAGGCTTGTTAAATTTTCCATGATAATTTGGTTTTCCGGGCAAGGTCATTAGTCTTTCGCTCTTTATACCTGTTGAAAATTTTGTACCGGGTGTTGAGGTACCATCGGTAAAATTGTAGAAAGGAATGGCTTACCTACTTGGGTGGACGTTTCTGGGTAGTGGGGCCGTTTACCGCTTGAGTGGGCGGCGCAGGAAATGTGTCCTCGTAGCTTCCTCCGGTGGGCGTGGGAGCTTCCGGTCGGGACACTCTGCTGTTGCGTGTTCCTTGACAGCGAGGGGGGTCCTTGACAGTCCCCTCTGGTCCTCTTGTCTCTTATATGTTATTTACCATTTATACTGCGTCAAGTAGAAGTTTACCGCCACACAAATCAAATGAAAAATGTCTCTCTTTGCTTCTTTAATTTTGGTTTTATTTGTTATGTTTGAATCAAAAGGTTGGGTATAAATTGTTGGACTTGGACTTCTAAGTTTAATTTATAGTTTGGAACCTGGTTGGTCGTTCGACCAGCGCTTTGCCCTTCGGAACTTGACTGATTTCGAAATAAAAAATAAAAAAAAAAATGGGTGGCGAGAAGGCCGACTTTAGCGAGACAAGGACAGATGTGTCCTACATCTTGTCTCTGAGTTCTGGTCATCTTGCGATAACCAGAATCACCCACATCCGTGAGGATGTTCGGCTCGGTCTCGCGATATCTGAAAAGAAAAGAAAAAAGAGGGGGTATCCAAGGAGAGTGTGGACAGGGTTAGTCCAGGTGTTCTCTAACTACTTGTATAGAGGGATGGTGGGACGGAAATCGTACAAGACCGGTAGGTCTTGGTTGCGGTAGTAAACACAGACCACGTCTTTGGCGTCTGATGATCTGCGCTTTGGTCGGTGTGTATGTTTGTGTTTGTGCCGTCTTGTACTGTGCGTTCGTGTGTGTGGTTTGTTAATAGTAGACCCTATGGGATGGGTCCAGGAATCCTCTATTATAGAGGGGAATGTTGTTGGGAAGGGTGCTTTCTTCCGTTTTGTACTGAAGAAGAAATTGTGGGGGTTTGATCCGAAGAGATCGAGAGAGAGAAGGGTCAAGAACGCAAGAGTCCCGCACAAGTAGGTCCTCGCTGTTCTGAATGTTTTCGAGATACTTATATGCTAATTGAAGCAGGTACTCGTTGATAGGGGTAATGGAGCCTTCGTATAGGTGAGAGTTGGGGTAATGACGACCGTCAGGCCTTCTAGAATGATTGGTGCATCTTCTGAGGAGTTTCCTTTCGAAAACTCGAAGTCTTTCCATTTGAGCCGAAGATATGCAGGACCATATGGGAAAGGCATACGATATTCCAGATCGGATTAGCTGCTTATAGCAGAGAAGCTTAACTTTGGTGTCAACTTTGTTCCTCCACTTCAAGATGTTGTGCAGTTGCTTAGACCGACCAAGGCCCCTTTGGAGAATGTGGATCACATGTTTGATGAAATTCATTTTTGGGGTATAAGTGACCCCAAGATATTTCATCCTGTCCTGTGGTCTAATCGTAGTATCTCCGATTTGTATTCGAATATTCTGTGAATATCGAGAAGCAGGTTGGGAGTGCTTACTACTCAGAATTATAGCTACTGCTTTGGATGGATTAAGTCGAATTTTCCATCGATTATAGTACTGATACAGTTCGTCCAAGTCACGGTTGAGTCGATTTGTTGCGAGTTTAGGGCCCTTGGATGACGTGTACACTAAGATGTCATCCGCATAGCATATCTGGTTTACTCTCCCGTCCACAGGGCGGGGAATATCGGAGGTGTAAATATTGAATAAGATGGGGCCTAGAATGGAGCCCTGTGGTGCGCCTGCAACGGCGTGAAAAGTTCGGGAAAGCTTTCCATTCACTCTAGCTTGGAAGGTTCTGTTTCGAACGAACTGGTAGATGATACTACATAGCGTTCTACTGAGGCCAGTATTCAGTAATTTAAAAGCGTGACCTTCGATACAAGTTGTGTCAAATGCTTTTTCAATGTCCAGGCTCACCGCAACGGTAGGTTCCTTATTAAAGAGCCGCACGCAGACGTGGTTTTGAAATAAATTGAGAGCCATGGTGATGCTGTGCGCTCTTCGAAATCCAAATTGGAAATCAGGTATTAGGTGCCTGGTACTGACAAAATTGTTTAGTTTCTCGTATATGAATTTTTCATATATTTTGCTGATGCAAGTGAGAAGCGAGATAGGGCGAAAGCTTGAGGGGTGATACGTTGGTTTCCCAACTTTTGCTATTGGACAAATAATAGCGTGCCTCCAAGCTTGGGGAAAGTACCCCATGTTGTAGGCATGGTTGAACAGAATGGAGAGCTTTATAAAGAATAAGGCAGAAAGCCTTCGCAACGAGTGGTATGACATGTTGTCGATACCGGGTGACTTCTTAGGGTGTCGAGATTTAACCAGTCTCTGTAGGGTATTTGGTGTGATGAAACCGTGACCATTATCACGTGTGTCATCGAAGTATGCACTGTTAGTTGGGTCAAAGACAACAATTGGCTCGTTGAAGTCGTCCAACTTACTGTGGACCTCTGAACTAACGATTGCATTAGTATCCGGATCGCCATCTTGGAGAGTAAGTTTGTGATTGTTTTCGAAGGTCTCTCCGATGATATTTGCTTTATTGGTGTCGTTATTGACAACGACAATGTTTGGGCACGATTTGCCCAGTGATACGAGAAGAGCCACATATCTTTTTAACATTTTTATAAACGTTCTGGTCCATCTGAATACCCTTCAGTTTGTCTTCCAATTGTCGGGTACGATTGTTTTGGATTCTCTGTTTTATCAGTGTACCAATATTGTGAATAATGGATCGCAATAATGGTTCCCTTTGCGTAAAGCGGTGACGATATCTCATTCTGCAGAGCTTTTTGCGCCCCCGGATGAGATGAAGAGTGACGTCGTCCTGGGGAATCTGATGGGTCTTTTCAAGTTTGTACTTCGGGACATGAGTCTCTGAGGTTTCAACTAGAATCTCGTGAAGTCGTTTTGCAGCGTTGTTTATCTCAACCGTCGTTAGGTTCCTGTCAGTGGGAAGAGAGAATTGGTGGAGTTTATCGTTCAATGTAATATTGAAGTTGTCCCAGTTTGTCCGCCCATAATCGGCTATGTATCTGATATGAGCCCGGGATGCTCGATAGCCACGAATGAATTTGGTCACAGCGTTATGGTCAGATACACCCGCTGAAACTTGAGGAGGAGTGATTTGTGGAAGTAAGTCTTTGGACACAAGAAATATGTCCAGGATTGAGTCACCTCGAGTACCAACCGTAGGTGCGACTATTTCGAAGTTGAGGGCATACGTGCTTGCAGTGTACCATTGATACAGTTTTGTGCCATTTGAGCAAGAGACAGAGTTGTTCTAGTGGGGATGTCTGGAGTTAAAATCGCCGCCTATGATGAAGGGTGTATGCCCCGAGGTCCTTATTAGTTTGCCGATATCTTCGGGATCAATGGGGCCATTATTGGTTTTATGCGAGTGGTATACAGAGTATATATTCTCTCTATCATTACTAGCCAGATGCAGTTCAACTCCAGACACCTCTATGGAACCAAGGTGTGGGGGGTCAATAGCTTCACGGCGAAGTCCGCTATTAACCGGTATACAAGTGCCACCTCCGTTGATGGTGGGACCGCCAGTGAGGGTTCGATTTCTTCGAATCATGGAGAAGTTCGGGAATACGGGACGGTGACATGGATGCAACCTAGTTTCGGTTACAAGTACCACGTCCGCCCGGTTTTCCTTTATGAAGTCAGAGACTATCGTACGCTTGGAATGCGAAACAAGGGAGTTGACATTTATGAGGATAACTTTAATTTTGGAATCCATTGTGGAGGGTATGTCTTGCGTATGCAGTGAAAAGGAGTGCCACCCTCTCAGCCTCGGTTGATAGTTTCTCATATCGGGGTCGAATATCTTCAATCAAGCGGGAGAAACTAAGTAGTTTCTCGAGCATTGAAGCTTGCCCCCTCGGAGGCTTTTGCACCGCCGCTTGAGTTTGAGGCGTCGTGCTGGCCGTTACCGGCGCTCGCTTAGGGCCTTGAATATGTTTTCGTGGGCGGGGGGGTTTATGTTCTTTGCCTGCTGTCTCCTAAGCATGTCGGCAAATGTAAATCCATTTTGGTTATGTGTGGCGTGTCTTCCAAAGTCTGACTTGGCTGTTTGCTTAGCTCGAGTCTCCTTGGATCTTTGTATGATTTCTTTATATTTAGGACAGTTCCTGTAGCTAGCCGGATATCCTTTGTTGCCGCAGTTGCAGCAGGTTGGCAGTGTTATTTCATCCTGCACGTTTGTTGCGGGATCGTATTTTGCTAGCGGGAGTTCGCACTTGCCAATATCGTGAGACTTTCCGCAACGAACGCAACGGCGACTCATGTTGCAGTTTCGGGAGACATGCCCAAAACGATGGCAACGTCTGCATTGAGGCATTTCTCAGTTGTGAAATACCTCGAAGACAACTTGCTCATGCAAGATTGGAAGCGACTTTGTCCGTATTATGGAATCTATGTCGGTTCCTGGGGCAAGATGAAGCTACCATATGTTCAGCTTGCTGTATTTTCCTGGTCTGATGTTCACAAGTCGTTGTGGAAGGAAGAATTTTTTTATTGTCAATGAATTTGACGTTGGAAAATGTTGTCTGAAGAGCAGTTACGATGTCGTCCTTTTCCCAAGAGGCAGCGACTCGTTTTAAAAGGATTGTCCTCGACTTTTCGTCGGCCGGCGTGAAGGTGTAATAGTTTACCTCCTTGGCCTTGAGGTTGTCGTTAACCTTGTGGTAGGTTTGTAGCGGTTCCGCAAAACCCTACGGTCTACTTACCTGAAAAACTCCCATAACTACTACCCAACTCCCTTTAGTTTGCTAATGTAATAGTATTAGTACCTAAAAATGCTGCACGGACTTAAGAGATCAAATCCATGATCTTTAAGTCCCTGTAAAGAAAACTTACCTTCATGCATTCTCTTCGCATACCATTGCTCCTTAAGATTTCTTTATCAACTTACCAGGAATTTCCAATCAATTTCGGCATCTACGTCGCCAGTCAAATTCCCTTAGATGAAATCCTGTAAACAAAATAATTCGGATTGCATTCAATGTAACCGTCATGACAGGGACCATAAACATTGCGCCGTCTATTTTCCCAGCCGCGTCATATACCTTTTCATACACATTGCCTGGCAACCTTTTTGTTTGTCTTATCAACAAATAACCCAAGCAGCTGCATATAATTAGCGCAATAGACGCTGAAACGAAATTCTCCAGCATTTCCTAATGCAAATATGAACCCGGTTTCTACTGCAGCCAGAGATGCCATAAAAATCCAATTCGCTTTAGCATATTTTTCTCCTAACGTCGAAAATGGTGACGAGGCATCGTGTAACGGCGCATTTGGTCATTTTTCCCTATTGTCTTTGCCGCCTGCCTGTTTCGTCGTTCCACTGCACGTGTGAATCGCATCTATCTGAACGATCCCACACATACCACCATGACCTTTATTACGAGATCTGGTTTTCTTGTTCCCATAAGAGAGACGACTCTACATTACACTTGTGGGAGATAAAACATATCCTTGGCAAGGATATATTCACACCCTTAAGAGAAGAGTTTTTCTCTCTCTTCCTTTTTTTCCTTAGCGAAATTATCTCTGCATGAGATGACGATCGCTGAGTCAAATTCCATCCTTCGACCTGACAAGGTCGTGTCTCCATCGCTAACCTGGTGCGCACAGGGGAGCGATAATCGCATGAGTCGGGAGTCGTAATTCAATCTCCGTGGCGGTCGGGTCGCCTGCCATTCACCGTACCGTGCCGGTACTCTGTTAAACGTGTCTCAAATTGCTAGTAATAACGCCGTGACAAATCGTAAACACACAAATGTGACAAATAATGTACAATAAATACTAGGTATCTATTAAAGCCATAAATCAGATAATCAGTGCGTTTCTTTCATGCGTTGCAGTTTTCACCAGCATATTTGTATCGTACTTTTCTCTTCTTGCGTTGGTGGACGGTGTTTTGGTGTTTCCTTTTGTGTCGGCGGAAGAACGGATTTCCTTCGGTGGAACATTTAGTGACGGTGGAGACGAGGTAGAACTCTCGCCCATGCTGGCGTAGCGATCTCGTCCACCACAGGTTTCCCTATCGTAGGTCACGATTTTGTTTAGGGATAGACTTAAGGTCTTTGCCTTGAAGTTGGAGATCCCTAGTCGGTTCATGTCACCGACGAAATTTTTTAAATTGAGGTCCCGTGCAAAGACCCCGGGTTGCTGCTTCTTCTTAGAGACAGGTGGGCGGAGCACGCCCTCTGGCTGAACAGTGTTGGCAACACAAGCGGCCTTTGGTTTTGGATTAACCACAGTAGTTGGCCTCGGGGGGCAAGACTCCTGTGGAGGCACGATTTTCGGGTAGTTTTGAGTTATCGCGGGGTTCGACAACTTTTTGAGGACAGATGATGATGATGGTGGGAGTGGTGTTGGCGGGCAGCCGGTAGCGACGCGCTTATTTGAGGGTCCTCCCTCGCAGCTTATTGTTGGGAGCGGCGTTTTTCGCTTTGGTGCCCTAGACGAGTTTGGGGTAGGGGTACGCGAGTCATCGCCGTCCATTGACTCGTCAGAATTGTCAGTGACAATCTCTAACTCCGGCTCGAGCTCTGATTCTGAATCAGAAGCTTCCGAACCGGCACCGAACGGGGACGTGGATGGAGCAGCTTCCAGTCGCGATAATTTATTTTTTAGAACCGCGTTCTCAGCCCTGAGAGCCTCGAGGTCCTCCTTCAATCTCTTTATGAGAGCCGTCATGCCCTGATCCGGCTGATGGCCCACACCACGAGAAGAGCAGGTGTCCATGTCGTATCAGTCACATAACATGTGAACAGACAAGCGACGAAGACAAGAAGCGCGCGGAAACGAGGAAAGAAAAGGAGAAACAAACAGAAAGAAACAGAAATAACCAACAAGGAAAAGCCACCAAACGAAGTAGAAACAAAAATCAACAAGCGAAATGGCAACAAAAAACCCACAACGAAAAAGAAACAAAAACCAACAAACGAAAAACAAAGGAAGAGAAACCAGGTAAACCTAGCCGCGGGTTTTTTTTTTTTTTTTTTATATTATTGTATTAATTTAAATTTGGGATTTCCTTTATTTCATCAAGTTATCTAATAGTTAGTGATGTCAAGTTAATAATAATTAATGATGTCTTGATGATGTTGAGTGCGATGCTGCGATAACCAGTATGTCTTGATCCCTTGGTATCAATTCAATCACAATACAGTATGCGATGTATGGGTAATGGTATATGAGTATCTTGAATGATTTAGTATGAGCTCGATCAGTGAGTATGTCTTGAGTGTCTTGGGTATGGGTATGTCTTGCTGATTCCGAAATTGAAAATTACCGCCCTTTTATTCTTTTTCTCGTTGAGATTTGTCAACGTTTTTAATGTAACAATTCCAAGAATCACACACAAGATTTTGTGTGCTTCAATTGGAATTGTGTTCTGGAAATTGACTAAAGGTTTAGTTGGATAGGTTCCTGGAAGGGAAATCATGAAATGCGTTTTGAATTAAGCATTTCATGATGTCAGGATTTGGGGAGTTGAATCAATGTGCGACGAATTAACTTTTGGTTTAATTCGTTGCTCATATGATTCAATATGGAATTTGGATTTGGATTATAGGGGGTATTGGGGATTTGGATGGGAGTAGTGATTTAGGACCGCTACACGGGAAACATATACTATCTATGAATAGGTACGTACTTTCACAAAAAATAATTCTAAAATTAAACGATAATTAAGAAATGATTGTTGGAATTTCCCAAGGTCACAAACGGTAATAAATACTAGAAGGGCATTGTCTTATGGTTTTAATACAAACGATAATAAATACTAGGAAGGTAGTATTCGGCAAAGACTTTGCAATCGCGTGGTTTGTTAGACATACTTTACTATAACTTCGGTTAACTATGAATTGTGGCGATTTTAAAATAATAAGTTCAAGCACTCTTCCGTCGACGGTAGCTGTTTTCTGACTGATTCGCCGTCCAACAAAAACCAGTATCCGCAAGATAAAATAAAAGGATAAACATTTCGCATGCATCCCCTGTCCTAAGCGACCTATATGAAAAAAAATTCTTCGACGACCGGTCTCATTTACGATGTGCACTCACAATATGATTACCCCGGCTGCCCATGCTGAGCATCCCTCAGCATGCGAACCGTGGACACACCGATACACTTTGCCTGAGGCGCGAAGTACGCTTGCTGCTTGGGCGAGCCATTGAACACGAGGGTGTTTACATTATCGTACCCGTGTACAGTGCTTACGCTGATCATGCTTATGACCAGAGCCGACCGAAGGGTCGAACTCTCGTATATATGTTTATGGCATTAAGAATTCCGTTTCCCTCGGCGACCACTCGCGAAGCATGATACTCGTTGGGGTCTCATGACCGGCCAACCTGCACGCAGACTGGTATAGATCGAACACAAGGAATAATAATTAAAAGGGTTGCAGCTGTTCACCGTTGTATAGAGGGACGTCGGATGTTTATACGATCGGCTACTGCATACAGCATTTCCGTCGATCGTACATCCCTTGTTGGCAATTGATGCAGCGTTTTCGCTGGTGTTATGTTGGTTTGGTTCTCTGGGGGCGGCTAGGCATGGTTCATACATTGCCTGTGGATTAGTTTCGCAACCGAGATGCTCGCTGTAAAACAGAAAAGAGAGAACATCTCCTGCATGTGTGCGGCGGGATTGGACAGGAGATGTGCGCGCCCAAATATATTTCAAGTTGTATCGCTTGCTTAGTGATGCGACAGTATTGCCTTTTATGAACATGGGTGTTTCACGTAATTATGCCCTTGTGGAAAATACTTGTTTGGTGCTGATGGATTTTGCATCAGCGAAAATTATAGATTTAAGGCATTTCAGGTTATAGTTTGCGCAAACGATGGGAAGTTCAGTGAATGCTTTCCAGGTTTTTGGTGCTCTAGGGAGCAGTTTTTTGAATAATTGGTGGGAAGGTAAGTAGTGGCGTTCAAAGGAACCGCCACAGTACAAGGCGGTGAACTTTTTGAAAATTGTGGCCTCGAATTGCGGACCTCGGTCTGATGTTACAGTTGCAGGTAGGCCAAAACGTGTAACCCATGTCGAGTAAAACGCCCTGGCGACACTCTCGGCGGTGACCACTCGTAGTGGCGTTGCCTCCGGCCACCGAGTAAAGCGGTCTATTATGGTTAGGATGTATGAGAAACCTCTTGAGGGAGTTAGGGGGCCCACAATGTCTATATGGACGTGTGTAAATCGGGCCTCAGGAAGTTTGAACTGCGCTGGCTCCAGCACGTTGTGTCGACTTATTTTACAACGCTGGCATTTCAGGCAATTTCGCGCCCAACTCGTGAGATCCTTGCTCATGTGTGGCCATACGAACTTCCGTCGTACAGCCGCGACGGTTGCACGCCCGCTGCGGTGGGCCGGACCGTGAAAGGTCTCGAATACTCTTCTTAGCAGCATTACCTGAAATTACCTGTAAAGAATTCTCCTACCATTCATGTATCCAATGTATTTTCTAAATTTCCTGAAAAGAATTCTTTACATCATACAGGCATCATAAATTCAAAAATCTTATCGGCACCGCCTGTTTGCAAAGCAATTCCGCTGCACATGTGCACACTACATGTCCCTGGCAATTCCACGGCCTCGGCAGCCTTTGTCCAAGTGACAAAAGCAAATACACGCATCTAACGTCTAGCGGTCATAAATCGAATTCTTTCCTTTATGTTCAACAAGATACGGTACACGAGCACCCATTGTATACCTAAATTGCTTTAGCATCATTTGCCGAATTTCAATGCGGCTATTTACCCAGCTGCATTGTATCCGACCAACGATCCTTTCATCCAACCGATAAGCCATTGTCACTTCTCGCGCTTTGCCGCCGAAAATTGAATTCTTCTATATACACAACATGCAAACAAAAGAATTCGAGTCTCCCAGCCGGCAGAAATACTATACACAATTTACAATATTGTGTAAAGCACCCAATGCTGCTCTAATGAGAAGCAGAGTATTTACTCAGCTGAACCCTCATTATCAATCATGCCCTTGGTACATTTCCTCTTTGTTCTTTTTCTCTTGTTCGATTTCGTTAGTCCTTGGCCGAAATGCATCGGCAAACAATGTGATCTACACGGTCACGCACACACACCACCAGAATCTAGCCAGCAAGATCCTCTTCCTGGTTTGTCACCATAGAGAGAAATTTCCTCTCCCTTCGACTAAACTTCCCTCGAACTGAGGGTTGAATCGAAAGTCGGAATTCAACCCCCACGGAGTCTTTTTACAACCACCAGAGGAGTCGGTTGGGTCGTATTCCCTCCGCCGTACCGTGCATACGGTACGGTGCGTTTACGCATGCGATTTTCTACGTGCGAGTCAGTCGAGTATTTGTGTAAAATAAATACGGATGTTGCGATTTTAACTAATTGCTATCTTTATCTTTGTACGTGTCTCGTAAATATTATTCAAAATTGTTTATATCCGATGTGAAAATAATAAACTAAATGAATACTTAACATTACTCTGCATTTACTTTTGAAATATGACAAATACATTGCCGCGGCAGAGTAAGCAACATTTGGCGGCATATTGTTTTGTGTAATAAAGTTCCGTCCATACACTACAAGTTATGTGCCTGGTTATATTAATGTGTAGATTCATCTTTACATCATATCCATTTGATATCAAAAATTGCTTGTGCTTACATGAAATAGAACACCTTAAATAAAAGTTATCAATAAATTATGCGACTTTACTTTGCCACGTTAAGTGATCATTAAATAAAAAAAAACCTTTAAACAGAAACAATCAACAGTGTGTTTTATTTTCTTCCTCCCCTGGATGCTCGGTTGAACTTGGATTTATTTAAACAGTGACGTGTAGTGGGTTGGTAGTAGAACCAGCGCCCATGCCGGCGCACCGACATCCTACCCCACAAATTATTATTTTATTTTTATTTTTCTAATATTCGCGAACATTCATATCTTAAGTTTTAATCGGGACTACCTCGCAAATCCGCCTCCAGTCTCCTTTTAACTTTATTCCTTTTTACTTTCATGTTGTCCTTATCGTATGGGAACAGACCAGAAGATCGTTGTCGTCTGCCGACAGCATATGTGCTGAGGACTGTGGGAACTTTTAGATAAGGATGTTTGTTGTGAGCATGCAGATGGTGCATGCTACTACTGTAGTGTTGGGTGCAGCTGGGGATGAGTTATATTTTAATATATGGCATTGGTTGTAAACTATAAATGTTTGTAGTCTGCTAATAGCATGTGTGCTGAGAGCTGTGGGAACTTGTAGATAAAGATGTTTGCAGATAGTGTTGGATCCCTTACCTCTCGCCACTAATCCCCTTTGTTCTCGACCCATGTTGTAGTCACTCCTCCTATTTCCAGGGCTTTTGGTGCTGTTTCCGATCGTTACGGACCTACCCCGCGTCCAGGTCCCACCTAACATCCACTAATCCCCTTTCGTAAGTTCCCCCCTCTACCTATAAAAGGAAAATAAGTCACCAAGTAGCTAATTTGCATAAACTACTTTGTGCAAATTCTACTCGGTAGAAAAATAATAAAAAACGGCGTTGGCGCCGGATAAAATAATTAAATGTCAACGGCAATGACAATAATTGACGGATTCATCCTAAAACAATGAAAGGGTCAATACCGATATTGGATAGCTGTGTAACAATTAATTTTAATTAGTGAACGTTCGAAAAGTGGACTCGATATATCGAAGTGAAGCCGAACAGGGGAGGAAAAGTTCAACGCCCCCAGCAACCTTACACCAAACAGCATCAACAGCAACACTAAGTGACCGCTCCACGGTCGCCCAAGTAAGTCCTTACTATCTACCAATATAAAAGAATTAACTATATTTCCATATAAACCGGTTATTAAATATATTACGTTGCCTTTAAATATATTCAAATTAAATACATATATAAATTATATGTTCAAATTGTTAAATAATCATAACAATTTTGGCGCAGCCGGTTGCCACCAGCTGAGATTGTATCGAATCCGTCGGGGATACAAATCCAGTGGTGGGAAGAGCCCCGAGGCTCTAACGTCCCTACGCCGACTAGCGGAACTAGCGGCTAGGATAAAAATAAAAAATAAAAAGCCGTATAATAAAATAAACCAAAAAATAGAAAAAAAAATTGTTTCTCCTTTTCCCCTTTTCTTTTCCAATTACAGGGGAGAGGGCGAAATCAGCAGTGGGTGGAAAATTTATAAATAAGTTTACCCAAATATTTTCCGTTATTTCTGGTGTTCTGTTTGCAGGTTTTTGTTTCTTCTTTCTTTCTTTTCTTTTTCCACAGGTATATAGATTGGTTCTTATCCACCATCGTTGGGTTGCTAATTCTGTAATCGTCTTTTGTTTGCTACCGGTTAATAGCGAACAACGGTTAGAATAATCCGGGTAGCCACTCCTTACGGAAACAATTAAACGCGCGTACGTTATTACCCTTGATGCAAACGAGAAGCTACTCAAGGGGGTTATCCGCGGAAAATATAATAGAGGAACCCATTGCCGCTATGCTGGGTACAGAAAAAATGTTGGACCTAGTCCAAAACAATGTGGCAGTCTTTAGTGGCCAGAAAGGCCCTAACGCAGCGAGGGAATTGCATAATTTCCTCGAATGCTGTGACAGGACGCTAGACTGTTTGTCAGAAGAGGAGGAAAAAATTATCCTGCGGTGGCTGCCCATGCGATCGCCACTGTCAGGCTCCAAGCACCCCAACCCCATATTGATAGCTGACAAATCAGAGAAAGCTAACGAAGAAGAAGCAGTGGTGGAACACTCACAGCCAAACGTTTCGGAGGTAGCAATTTTTCTGAACAAACCGAGTCTCGCCGCCATTATTAATCTATCCAGATTTTACCAAACCCTTTAATCTGTCCATGGATGCAAGTAATGAAGCACTGGGTGCCGTACTGTCGCAAGGCGAAATCGGTAAGGACCAGCCAGTCACATATGCCAGTCGAACCTTGAATAAGGCGGAAAAGAACTACTCTACAATAGAGAAAGAGTTATTAGCCATTGTTTGGGCGACTAAGAATTTCCGTTGTTATTTACAAGGGAGAAAATTCAATATATACACGGATCACAAACCGTTACAGGGAGTATTTAACATGAAAGACCCCACGTCACGTTTACTAAGGTTCCATCAAAAACTACTGGAGTTCGACTACCAATTCGAGTATAAACCCGGTAAATACAACACGAATGCGGATACCTTGAGTCGTATTCCGCAAATTTGTGATGAGACTCCAACACTACCAAGGTGCAATGTACTAACACGCGCCCAAGCTAAAAAGCTAAGGGTAAGCGAAGGAACTCAGGATAGTCCAAATGCCGATAAGTCCTCTCTTAACGAGAATCCCATTCCTGCCTGCACGGAAAAAGGAATGGAGATAACCAATCCTGAAAAAATCCAGTTCCTACTCCGGGAATACCATGATCCTCGTTTGGGTGGACACCAAGGAGTGAGTAAAACGTGTCATAAAATATGTAGACATATTTGGTGGAAGAACATGATGCGCGACATCGAAGTACATCGAAGTATATAAAACATGTCAAACCATGAAATCTTCACCGAACATACGTATGCCCATGGTAATAACCGACATTGCAAAGAGACCTGTGGGTATTTTTATTAGCGCGTCAGCACGGACGCAGATTCAACAAAAACACCACCGCGGCTTCACTAGGAGAATTCAACCGGAGACACAGAAAAGTTAATCCAACAAAGAAAAACACAGGAATGATTAGATTGGTAAGTTGTTCTTTTATTTTATTCAGCTCCTCGATGGTTTCCAGGTTTAATCGACAATTTATGCTCACTTTATTTTCGAACAGACTTTACTTAGATGTTAATATAGTCTTAATGTAGCCACAAGCACTTATTTTAAACAATACATTACTTTAATAACTTTGCATTCGTAGAAAGGCGAATTATTGTCTCTGCGTTAGTGTAACATGTATTTCAACAGACTTTACTTTAACGATTTACTTAAGAAGAAAGCGAATCACTGTCTCTGCATTAGTGTAACCACTGTATTTCAACGAACTTTATTTTAACGATTTACTTTAGAAGAAAGCGAATCAGGCGCTCACCCTTTTACTGCGTTAATCAGGACTTCGACCGTGGTGGGTTCGTGTGCACTCTTACGATGTGTAAATCTGACTAGTTATTCGCTGCCGACGGAAAAAAAAAACATCGAAAAGAAAACCGCAAAAAGAGGAGGAGCTGCACGATCGACTCGAGGCAGTCAATCCTGATTGGACCGGGAAATACGGCATACATTTCGTATGTATGTGTATGCATCGCATACAATCGTCCGGTGGTCGAGGGTGGTTGCGAGCGTCGCAACTGCATCTCCTACGAATACAAACAATGCATGGCCTGCGGCTGTGTACACAATTGATTGTGCAATACTTGCCGGCAACAGAACCATCTGGGGTAAAAAAAAACAACACGAGCCGGAGATCTGGTCACCCGAGGAGAGGCCATAAATCTACATTTGGGTTGATGGCTGTGAAATTTTCCCAGGTCCGCCGACGGTTGGCGGCCGTTAATAGGGAATTGTATATACCATAAACAATCTGTGGTGCAAATGCTATGTTTAGGTATTGCAACGAATATAGGGTGCAGCCATTGCCAGATGTTAAAAGTAAACACTTGATGGCTGCATCCAATTCGTTGCTTGTTTGCGGTCCCTGATCGGTGGAGACCGATAATAGGAAACCAGCTATTGCTGGTAATTAGGGAAATGTTTGCTTTGCATCAGCCGAAACCTTGTCGGCGGTGGCAAACTGATGGGACCTGATAGCCGCATGCTAGGGGTGCCATGGACAAACAAAAACAACGAGTAATCAATGAACTCCGTGTTGATTTTGTTTCCATGGCATAAGGCTATGGAAACGAGATGCACTGGGTGCAATGCATGCCCGAGGATGAAATTTTCGATGCCACGGCTAGGTGATAATCTTTGCCGTGGACTTAATGTTTTCAGGTATGGTAATGCATGCCCGAGGATGAAATTTTCGATGCCACGGCTAGGTGATAATCTTTGCCGTGGACTTAATGTTTTCAGGTATGGTGGTGGAGAAAAAGGGGTTTGGAGAAAAACCCCCAAAGAAAGGTAAGCTGCCTAAAAGATATTCATGTCAGTTATCCTATTGGGTAACTGAATTAATTCCAGCAATTTGGCTGGCGGTAAATGCCGTAGCAAGGTTACGCAACCTTGCTGAAGGTTCGACTTTGAGGTAAGTCGCTTCGCCTGGAATAGTGGGGATCGAGTGATGTATGGCTCTTCGGGCCCTGAAAAGCCCCACAGACCTTTCGACAAAGTATACTTAGATACAGTAGGCCCTCTTGGTCGCACTCCAACTGGCAATCAATATATACTTACATTCCAAGACAACTTGTCTAAGTATATAGATTCCTATGCTTCCCCAGATGCGGAGGCAGAAACGGTGGCCACAGTCTTTTTCTTCCAAATAATTGCTCGGTATGGTGTTCTGAAGCAATTGGTCACCGATCAGGGAAGCAATTTCCTAAGCAGTTTGTTTAAAACCGTGTGCAAACTGCCCCGTTTTAAAAAACTACAGACCTCAGCGTACCACACACAATCGAATGGAGCCTTAGAGCGAGCCCATCGTTCACTCGTAGATTACCTGCGAAGTATTGTGGATGGAAATTCCCAATCATGGGACCAGTACCTGAGGACGGCAACATTCGTATACAACACCAATGTACACAAAGGTACTAGACTTACGCCAATGGTTTCACCCTGGAGGTACCGACGAGCATAAAGCAACCTCCGGAACCGGTATATAACCATGACAGTTACCATAAGCTATTGAAGTACAAACTTCAACATACGTGCGAAATAGCACGGTGTAACCTGTTAATTTCCAAGAGGAAGTCGAAAGAGTACTACGACCTTAACCATGCACGTTCCATGTGGACGACAAAGTTTTAATACGAAACGCGCACTAGCAACGAAAATTAGCTCCCATATGGAGGGGTCCCTATAAGGTAGTACAAATAAAGAGTCCGGTGAATAGCGTCGTGAAGGTAGAAAGAAGAAATGTGGTGGTGCACAACAATAGCCTGAAACCCTACTACGAATAGAGGAGGTCAAAAGCAGACAAACCACGACAAACAAGGAATAATAATACACCACAGCCGGTGTAGGGTTCAACGCTGCAGTTATATACTTTAGTAGCTAAGCTTCATTCCTCTTCTCAGAATGAAGCTATTATTATTTAAGGGGGAAGGTATTGTTACGGACCTAGCTCGCGTCCAGGTCACCCCTAACATCCACTAATCCCCTTTCGTAAGTTCCCCTCTCTACCTATAAAAGGAAAATAAGTCACCAAGTAGCTAATTTGCATAAACTACTTTGTGCAAATTCTACTTCGTAGAAGAATAATAAAAAAACTGCGTTGGCGTCAGATAGAATAATTAAACGTCAACGGCAATGACAATAATTGACGGATTCATCGTAAAACAACGAAAGGGTCAATACCGATATTGGATAGCTGTGTAACAATTAATTTTAATTAGTGAACCTTCGAAAAGTGGACTCGATATATCGAAGTGAAGCCGAACAGGGGACCAAAAGCTCAACGCCCCCTGCAACCTGACACCAAACAGCATCAACAGCAACACTAAGTGACCGCTCCACGGTCACCCAAGTAAATCCTTACAATCTACCAGTATAAAATAATTAACTATATTTCTATATAAGCCGATATTTAAATATATTACGTTACGTTTAAATATATTCAAATTAAATACATATATAAATTATATATTTAAATTGTTAACTGTTCACTTGAATTCGCTCCTGTGTTTCTTGTGTCACAGCTCAGTGTAATCGAAACTGAGCTCAGCGGTTGTGACACAAGCTAACACCTCTATTGTAGAGGATGAGACGTTATTTTTAAACACGGTATTAAACGAAGCACCCTCATCATCACTAGTTGGAACGTGCAACGTGTTACGTAATAGCCTCCCCCATCACCATTACCCCACCCAGAGGGAGTAAAGAGTATGAATTCTATTTTTGTTTAATGCTCCTCATTGATTTGATTGATGGAGTAAAGAATATAAATTCTGTTTCATTCAATACTCCACTTTAATTTAATACTCTATATTGATCATTGATCATATTCTTGAATCCTTTTATATGGCCTACAATTAAATACGAGCTGAGGCACGAATCGGCATCGTGTTATTGCGGAAGGTCGGTCAGGTAGGGTTTCTTTTCGGAGTATTGGCCAGACGGCGGGCGATGGAGAGGGAGAGAGTAGTCTTTTTTAAGTGTGATTCTGTTCTTTGACCTGTTCTGAAGTGGTCGTAAGTCAAGATCCCACTTATAAGTTATTAAGTAGGCGCCGGATAAGCCCACTTATAAGTTATTAAGTAGTTTCTTGCTGCAGCGGAGGCGAGGTAACTGGTTCGGTTTTTTTTTTTTTTTAGTTTTTAAACCACATTTATTTTCCTAATTCTTTTTACATGTATAATATTAGGGGTAAATGATAAACCCTTTTCTACAATCACAGTCCTTAAATTAACTTACTGGCTCTATGCGAGCTCTTTAAATTACACAGTACAACTTGATTTTTATATGCCTTTCGGCGTACATCTTTTTTGTTTGTTTCTTATATATATATATATATATATATATATATATATATATATATATATATATATATATATATATATATATATATATATATATATATATATGAAATAAGTCATAAATTAGAGGGACTCCTCGTTTACATCCATATGTATACATTATTATTACAATTTTTTTTTTTTTTATTATAACAAACAAAAACTTCAAAACGAAACGAATAAAACATAAAATAAGAAATAAAAAATTAAATGAAAATAAAAGCAATGGAGCGTTGCTCTTGAGAGGCATTCTATATCTGAGGAAGTGAAGTCCTCTCCTCGTTGAGAAGCCACCACCATTTGGGAGATGTTCGATCTTTGGCTGATTTATCTCTTTCACTGATCGCCGTGCTAAAACGCATGCGGTCTGGGGCATTGGAGATATCACTATCATGGAGAATTCGTTTGTCCCTGGCACCACGGAGAGCGTGGTAAATAATCGGGACTCCATGCACGTCTTGGATAAGGCCTTTTTGATCCAAGAAAGGGAACGCTTCTAAGGGAATAAACCCATTCTGGAGGGTATTCTCCAGATACATCTCATTGGGATAGAATGCTCCCGCGATAAGATTATTGTCACTGCACATTGCCCTTGCTATGTGACCACGAATAATTTTAATTATGAAATTGTCTATCCTATTTAACCCTGATTTGTTATACAGGATTTTGTTGGGATAGAATTCTTTGTATTACGACTCTGGTCCGAGGCAGGAACGCAAACACTGCCGTTCGAACACACGAAACTTCTCCATATAAAGTGGAGATATATTATACCATACTGGACAGCCATAAATCAAAACTGGTCGGATGAATGCCGAGTACGAAATTGTTTTGACTCTGGGGTCAAGAAGACTACTCCGGAATAGACTTCTTGTCATAGAATATGCGCTTTTAGCTGCGGAGAGGGACGCTGCTACGTGCTTGTCAAAATATAAATACTGGTCTAGCCAGATACCAAGGTATCTAACTACAGTTTTCACTTGCGGGGGAAGGTTATTGTTACCTACAATAGAGAAGTGCTTCCAGTTGTATTTTGTATCGCTCGAGGGCCTGGATAGGGGCGTTCTGAAAAGAATAGTCTCGGTTTTCTGGAAATTAATCTTTAATTTCCAGTCGTCGCAAAATTGTTTTATTTTGTTGAAGTCATCTTGAAGGTGCCTATTGATGTCGTCTATTTTTCCTCCTGTTCTGTACACCACTATGTCATCGGCGTACGCAATGGCGTTTTCGAGAGAACTCACTAGATCACTAGTGTAAATATTGAATAGAATGGGAGAATTCACAGCTCCCTGCTGTAAGCCATTTTTAATTTGGAAGGTCTTGTTGGAGAGTATGTCCCCGCATTTCACCACAAAATGTTTGTCCATTATCATATCATAAATAATATATAGCAGATATTGTGGCATACCCAGGTTTGTTAACTTATAGACAAGTCCTTCTAACCATACGGTGTCGAAAGCCTTTTCAAAGTCAACCAAGCAGGCGCCTGTACATTGTCGTTTTGCCTTGTTCCACTGTATATCGGAAACAAGTTTCGTCGCTGCATGAACTGTATCATGTCGCGCTCGAAAGCCAAACTGGTTGTTGGGGATGATATCGTTTTCATCACACCAACTTATCAATGCTTTGTTTATAATTTTTTCGAATACCTTGCTGATGTTGGGAAGCAGGCTGATCGAGCGCAGATTAGCTGGATTGCTCTTACCCTTACCCTTTTTGGGGATAGGGTGGACTACTGCAGTCTTCCAATGGGTTGGATAGTGTGCATTGTTTAGAGCGTTGTTAAACAAAGTAGTGTATATGTTCACTGCTTCGCGAGGCAAGTGCCTTAGAACCACATTTGGAATGCTATCTATTCCAGATGATTTCTTATTTTTTATTGAGCTAGTATGTTTCTAAGTTCATCCTTGCGCACAAACATATTTGTATTTTCATTTCTGACGGGAGAATCCGCCCTATTATTTTCGCCGAATGTGATGAAACTATGGTTTTCGGATCGCCAGTTGTGAAGTTGATTGCGCAGCGAGCAATGTCTTTGACGGGCATTGCTTTCAATTTCAGTGTTAGCATAAACTGATTCGTTAACTCTGTACACTGCTTCGAAACAGGCTCCAATTGAATTCGCTTTCTTTTGCGGATCTTCGACTATTATTACTTCATCATTGGAGTTGATGCGCTCTAAGGTGAGTCCTGCGTTCAGCATTATCTGACAATTCTCGGGAGTCCGGGGAATTCGGAGACAGGGAATGTCATTGTGATCTTTTCTTCGACATATTTTCTTGATTTGTGAAAACATGTTCGGTCCGTTTGCTTGGACAGCTCGAACTCTGTTGCTCCACTCCTCATTTATTACTGCTCGGTAATTATCCCGGATCAGTTTTTGAAGATTTTTAATCAAGGACTTGATTGTTTTGATTTCATTGCTATTTGGGTCCCTGAACTGTCTATAGCACAATTTCAGCTTTGGGAGCAGGGTGCTCTTTTGCCTATTCAAAGCATCGATAGTTGCATTTCTGTATCGGTGGGTATAGCCATCCATATGAGCTACTTTGGGGATGGAACGATTCATTGTGTTAGTAACAATATCGTTCATAGTTAGGAGGTAATGATCGATTTCATCATTACGGAGGTTTCTATTAGTCGGTGGGTCTATGCCAATGTTGCGTATTTCTCATTTTACTATGCGATCGAAACGCGACCAATGTGCTTTTCGGAAATCGAAAGAGTGTACCTGGTCGTACTGCTCAAGTAGATGGTACTCGTTTGGCACGTGTATTACGGCTCCAAGTCCGTAATGATCGCTATCGTACTCAATTGTGCGAAGACAATTTCGAGTAGTTACCTCGGTATCTGGTAACTGAATTCGATCATCTGTCATAAGTAAATCCAGGAAGGAGTTAGCTCTTGGATAAGACGGTGTACTTGTAGCGTACAATTCTAGTTTATGCTCGATCGCATTTGTTTGCCACCAATCAAACAAGGCATTGCCTCTGGTGTTCGAGGTCAGATTGCCCCAGGCACTGTGCGTGGCGTTAAAATCACCTGCCATTAAAAAGTAATTGTTTTCCGAATCTAGCTTGAGACTTCGGAAAAGCGTATCGATTTCACTGATAAATTGGGTACCTTGAACAGATTCAGGAGCGTAAGCAGCGACTATATATAGATGCCTTTGACTTTTTAGAGGAATGTCTATAATGCATGCCTCTAGCACCTGGAATTTGTGTACTTCCGTGCTGTAAACGACCTTATGGTGAAGACCTTTCTTAACTAAGATAGCGACCCCACCCCCTCGAGTAGAGTGTGGTCGATCTCGTCTAATTATGTTATAATTTTTGTAGCCCATTTTGTGCCTGTGGTTTAGCTTAGTTTCGCTAGCCAAGAGCACATCTGGGCATTCGGCTTGGAGCAGATTGCCTAAATTATCCCTTCTTTCGATGTGGATTAGTGAATTTACATTCACAGCTATAATTTTTAGGTTAAGTTCAGACGGAGGGTTGAAGATTTTGATGTGGAGAGTTATTTGAGAACAGGGTTGAATAGAGAGTATCTATTCGTGCTCTTTGTTCAGTCAATGTTCTTTGAAATAGGGCAAATTGTCCTTGCATGGTTAATAACATTGTTATTATTTCTGAATGTGCCTCTGGTGCAGGCATTTTCCCATTATTATATGTATGTTCCATGGATGCTGGTTGCTTAGGAGCACCGGCCATTTGTGCGTATGACACACAAGGAGCCACGAAATTGTTGTAAGAACGAGTTTTCATTTTTTTCTCTTCTTCAACTTGTTTCTTTTTGGATTCCAATTTTAATTTCATTTGTTGAAATTTAGGACATCCTCTAAAATTAGCAGTGTGACCTGTATTTTTACAGAGGACAGTGTTTTCCTATCTGGAAGCTGTTCCTTGCCCAAGGGGCATTCACCAATGATATGGTCCGAGAGGCACTTTACGCACCTGAATTGCATGTGGCAGTTTGATGGCGCGTGCCCGAAGCGTTGACAACGCATACACTGCAATACGCGATCGATTTTTCTAATTTTTTCCCAACTTATTGTTTGGTGGTTGAGGTGTTTGATGTATCGGAGAGCATCAACTTTACTGTTGGGACTAAGTGATACAATAAAGAAAGGCAATTTGCAATTGCGTTTTCTGGAGTTGGCGGTAGAGAAGGGTTTCACACCTGCAAATTTTAAATTTTCGGTTTCGACATTTTTTAATTCCTCTAATACCTCCTCAGGGGAAAAACATGGATCAACGCCTTTTAGGAGCATGGAGATTATTTTCTCCGATTTCGGGGTGTACGTGTAGTACTCGCTTTTTGTCCTACCCAAAGCAGTCATTACTTTGCGATAACCTTCAATATCATCGCACATTAATTTTATTTTAGAATTATTAATTTGTTTTGTTTTGAAATTTTTGCAAGTTAACTCACCTAATTTTATAACGTCCTTTGTTTCCATGGACATAAGTATTATAGGCGGCGCCGTTTCCTTTTTGTTGGTTACGATGTGCTGGTTTGTTTGCTGCTTCTGCATCTCCTTTGTTTGCTGCCTTTTGTTTGCTTCCTGATGTTGTTCTTGATTTTTCCGTTGTGCTGTTGTATTTTCTTGGCTTTGTTGTTGCTGCACCAGGTCTTTTAATTTGAGGATTGCTTCTCTTTGTTTATTGAGTTCCTCTTCTTTTGTGTCAATATCCGCAAGGACTTTTTCTAATTCCGCCGGATCTGTTGCAGTACCTGTGATATTGTTTTGTTCCTCAGCAGGTAATTCGAATTCACTTCGTTGAATTGGTTACCTGTGCCTGTGTATTCGTTTTTCTTTCCTCTTGCATTTTTTTCGCCGTCTGAATTTGGCTTGTGCCGCTTTGTTATAATACTAGTGTCATCGCTTTCAGGTCTGCCTGGCCCCTTTTCATGAAAGTCGACGAGCTCTTTAGCACTTTGTTTGTTTCCATAATTTTTTATTTTTTTATTCTTTTTTTTTTATTTTTTAAACAACCGCTCTCAGTGGCGGCCACACTGTGTAATCCACACTTTTTCCCTTACACTCGCGCGACGAATTTATTTATTTATTTATTTTTTTGTTTTCTTTTCTTTTGCTTTCTCCTGTTGTCAGGTATACGTCTTATCTCTTTGACGTGTTGGTAACGACTGGTAACTGGCCCAGCACAGTTGTTCCCCGTATCACTTACCGCTGCTGCGGTACAATACGACACGGCATCAGGAACAAGGGAATCAACTACCCGAGAAGAAATCTATAACAACGGTAACAACTGGCGCTCCAAACAGCAAAGCATAGATTGTATGTAACAACTTGGCGAATGCAAATATATAATTTATAACAACTTGGCGAAGGCAAATAATAATAATCTATAACAACTTGAAGTTCAGCAACGCATACCATAATAAGTCAGTGAACTTTCTACATATTTGCATACCATCGGCGGACATGATTATGAATTAATTCTGATTCAATACGGACTAGTGTATTTTTATAACCTTGGCTTTTCCTAAAAGGGCGTGCGAGATATATTTACCAAAATAAAAAATATTATAACCGAGAGTGCACCAGCTCATATTAAACTTTAACTTAGGAATACCTTTGAATGCAGATTTACGATTAAAAATTCTGAGTATCGTTTTCCAGCCGTATTACACAACAACGACCAGTGATCTACCTAATCAAGTATTCTCTTCATTATATTTAACACAGATACGTCGATACCTCCTTTAACTACCCCTAACAAATTTTATTGGAGAACGCATGATAATTATTTTATTCGGCATTGTAGGGTTTCGAATATCGACTTCAAATACTCGGAAATTAACAAGTCACTGTTTCCATATATTATACTATATAACTTTTTATTTTATATCACATTACACAATGAACAAGTAAAAAATATACATACACTATTTAATTAAAAACATAAAATAATAATCCAGATTTCACCGTATTTACAATGAATATCAAAGCGCTATTGATCGCATTAACACATTTCTAATTTAGTTACTGTGCTTAAGAATCATCTTAAAAGAAACGAAGTTGACAAAAACAAGCAGGATAACTATCAGTACAAACATTGTCTTGCAAGGACACATCAATAAATATCTTGACCAGAAACCTTAATAGAAATCTATTAAAATGCACGGTTATCTATTTTATTATAGTTGAAGTTATACCTGTCAGAAATAACACTTGAAGGAGATTAAATTGAAAGCATGTCACTTTTAGAAACACATTTTTTTTATTTTGAAAGTTACAGCGTAACGTAAGATATTTATCCGAAAAATAATCCACCTATTTTCAATTGATAGTTAACAAAAAATACCGGAAAAATATTATGTAAATTTTAGTATGTTTCCTTAAATATCGTTCTATGTTTTTTTGAAATCCACAATAATGATGACCAAATATAATATGATATATAAATTTAAATATAATTATTTAAAAAAATATTAAATCCTATGAATACCACACATATTAGAAAATCATAAAAAAACTAATTTCAAAAACAATTAATGGCTAAAAAATTCTGTTTATTTGTTTCTTTGATAAGCGGTTGTTACAAAAATATTATAAAAATAAAATTGTTGTAAACACAAATGTTTAAAACGTGAATGACCGCAATATGATTGTAAACAAAATCAGATGTTATAGTTTTCTATTAATTATAATATTCATCAAATACACAGTTTGTTCGAAACTTATTTGTTTATAAGGAAATGTGTTGTCTCTACTATTGTTAATTTACTTCCTTGCTTTTAAATTTTGCCTGAAATGCAAGTACTTATGTATAAATAATTGCATTCTTTTCACTAATGTAAAGCAATTGTTTCTTTGGGAAATCTCTTCACACACAAATCACTTTTTCGATGTTGGCTCGACTCACAAGTTTATATAACATATTTACTAATTTCATAAATGTATTTTCTGTAAATGTAAATTCTTCGGACAACAGAGCTCTACTTCTTATGAGGGAGTTGGAAGAAGACACTATTAAGACAATTGTCGCACATTTTGTATTAACTAACTGTGAATTATAAAACATATTGCGGGAATAAAATACGAAAGTAGTATTATATACGAAAGCGTTCGAAGGTGATGCTGTATGTAGGAACTAAATAATTAATACCACCCCATTAAGCTATAGGCTTCGCGAAATGGTTGGGAGAAATCCTTAACCATCTTTCGGAGCTTGGCTGATGGACCCGGTCGAGAAAAAATAGTATCCCAGGGCGGCGACTCAGCGCTATAGGTTAAATAAAAAATTAACCAATTATTAATTAACAGGGGGTTTGTTTAAAAAGGCTAAAATCATTAATTAAAAGTGAAATAGGAACGAGATCTTCGAAGAAGACATTAGACCACAACCGGCGAATGTAATTTCTACACTCCGCCCAGAGGTTCCAAAAATTGTCCTCGGGCGACAAAATATCTTTTCTATTCCGCTTATTTTCGGAAATCATTTCGCACTCGCCATTAAAATTTGATACATTTGTAAATAAAATAAAATAAATAAAAATAAAAATAAAAGAAAAAGGGTAGCGGGAGACCGTTTTAAACGAGACCAGTACAAATGTGTCCTTCATCTTATCTTGTTTCTGGCTTCTGGTTATTTTGCGGCAGCCAGAATCACCCACATCCGTGAGGATGTTGGGCCCGGTCTTAAGATATGTGTAAAAGAACGGGTGGAGGGGGGGGGGGGGGGGGGGGGTATCCAAGGTTAGTGTGGACAGAGTTAGTTCAAATTTTCTCTAAATACTTGAATGATAGGATCGGAAAGAAATCATACAAGACCGCTATGTCTTGAGTGCGGTAGTAAACACAGATTCCGTCTTTGGAGTCTGATAATCTGCGCTTTGGTCGGTGTGTGTGTTTTACCTATCTTGGACTGTGCGTGCGTGTGTGTAGTGTGTTAGCATTATACCCCCTGGGATGAGTCCAGAAATCCCCTATTATAGAGGGGAATGTTGCTGGGAAGGGTGCTTTCGTCAGTTTTGTACTGAAGAATTAATTATGGCGATCGGATTAAAAGAGATCGAAAGAGAGAAGGGTCAAGAACTTTCGTAGTCAGGAAGACTTCCGTACAAGTAGGTTCTCGCTGTTCTGAGTCCTTTCGAGGTACTTGTATGTTAATTCTTGCAAATACTCGTCGATAGAAGCGTCGATGGAGGCACCTTCATATAGGTGCGAATTAGGGTAATGTCGACCGTCGGGTCTTCTAGGGTCGTTGATGCATCTTCTGAGGAGTTTCCTTTCGAAAGCTCTAAGTCTTTCCATTTGGACCGAAGATATACGGCATCATATGGGAATGGCGTACGATATTTCGATGGTGCAAGGCTAATACTCGTAACCTTGCCCGTAAAAATAAATTATTATGGAAAATATAACAAGCCTCGAGACTTGCTAAATAAGGCCAAGACCGGATCTCGGTTGTGGTGCCGATGATGATGATGTACGATATTCCAGATCGGATAAGCTGCCTATAACAGCGAAGTCTATCTTTTGTCTCAAATTTATTGCTCCACTTCAAGATGTTGTGCAGTTGCTTAGACCGACCGATGGCCCTTTGAAGAATTTGGGTCACATGTTTGATGAAGTTCATTTTTGGGGTATAGATGACGCCAAGATATTTCATTCGGTGCTGTGGTCTAATCATAGGACCTCCTATTTGTATTCGGGTATTCTGTGAATACCGAGAAGTAGTTTGGCAGTGTTACTACTCAGAATTATGGCTACTGCTTTTCCATCGACTGTAATACTGATACATTTCGTCCAGGTGGCGGTCGAATTTTTTGCGAGTTTAGAGCTTTTGAATGAAGTTTACATAGGGCGTCATTCGGATGCGTTCTGGCTTACTACCCCATCTACAGTGCGAGGAATATCTTAGGTGTAGATATTAAATAAGATGGGGCCTAGAATAGAGAGCTGTAGTACGTCTGTGGTGGCGTTGAAAGACCGCGATATCTTTCCATTCACCCGAACTTAAAAGGTTCTGTTTCGAACGACGTGGTAGATGATACTACACATCGTTCTTCTAAGACCAGTCTTCAACAATTTAAAGATGAGATCTTCGATCCAAGTCGTGTCAAAAACCTTTTCAATGTCCAGGCTCATCGCAATGTTGGGTTCCTTATTAAAGATGCGCACGCAGACGTGGCTTTGCAATATATTGAGAGCCATAGTGGTGCTGTGCGCTTTTCTAAATCCAAATTGGAAATCAGATATTAGGTTCCTGGCACTGATAAAGTTCTTTGCCTTATCGTTTATGAACTTTTCATATATTTTGCTGATGTAAGTGGAGAGCGCAATGGGGCGAAAGCTGTGATACGTTGGTTTCCCAACTTTAGCCTGGTTGAACAGAATGGAGAACTTTATAAAGGATAAGGCAGAAACGCTTCGCAACGAGTGGTACGACATATTGTCATAACCGGGTAACTTCTTAGGGTTTCGAGATTTAATGAGGTTCTGTAGAGTATTTGGTGTGACGAAATCGTGACCATTAACACGTGTGTCGTCGAAGTACGAGGGTTGCCTCTTATGTTTCGGGATTTGGCAACCCTAGTGTTGCAATCCGGCAATTGACAGCTCTGTAGTAAAGTTGGACATTTTTGAGGTTATACGCACTCAGAACGTTTTGACATACGAGCGCTATTTGTGTTGTTTACAGTAACTTAAAAGATTCATCTCGGCCCAAAAATGGAATTAAATCGTCAACATGTTCGTGCGATTATTTTTTACAACTTTCGGCGTGGATTAACTCAGCAACAGTGCATGGATGAACTTAATTCAATTTTTGGCGATGAAGCTCCATCAAGAACCAGTGTTTATCGATGGTATGGTGAATTCAATCGTGGTCGTAGTTCACTCCAAGATGAATTTCGTGAAGGTCGTCCAAAATCAGTTGTTGTTCCGAAAACCATTGATGCTGTGCGCGAACTGATATTGGAAGATCGTCATGTGACCTATCGTGAGATTGAGACAACCTTAGGCGTTAGTGGGACCAGCATACATTCAATATTGCATAAACATTTGACTGTCAAAAAAATTTGTTCGCGTTGGATCCCACACAATTTGTCAATCGCCCAAAAAAAGGCTCGTGTCAATTGGTCGAAAGAAATGCTCAAAAAATACGGTCGCGGTGCTTCGAAACACGTCTATGACATCGTGACAGGTGATGAATCGTGGATTTACGCGTATGAGCCCGAAAGTAAACAGGAGTCGACTGTCTGGGTGTTTCAAGATGAGCCAAATCCAACAAAAGTTGTTCGCGCACGAAGCACTTCCAAGCAAATGGTCGCCTGTTTTTTCGGAAAAACTGGACATGTCGCAACCGTACCACTAGAACAACGCAGAACAGTCAATTCTGAGTGGTACACAACCATTTGTTTGCCAGTTGTCTTCCAAGAAATCAGGAAAACCAACCGCCGAAGACGGATCACTCTTCACCACGACAATGCGAGCTCTCACACATCGGCTGCGACAACTGCATTTTTGAGCACCCAAAACATCGATTTGATGGGTCATCCGCCGTATAGTCCTGACTTGGCACCGAATGACTTCTTTTTATTCCCGTACGTAAAAAACAAACTGAGAGGTCAACGTTTTTCGACACCTGAAGAAGCGGTTGCTGCATTCAGAATGCATGTTTTGGAGATACCTCAATCAGAGTGGTAAAAGTGCTTCGACAATTGGTTCAAACGCATGCAAAAGTGTATAGATCTTCATGGGGAATATTTTTAAAAACCATAAAATGATTTTCGATGATCAATATTTGTTTTTGTTCTCTAATCCCGAAATATAAAAGGCAACCCTCGTATGCAGTGTTAGTTGACTTGAAGACAACAATTGGCTCGTTAAAGTTGTCTACTTTATAATGAACCTCTGAAGTAATGACTGCATTCGAATCCGGTTCGCCATCCTCGAAAGTGAGCCTGTGATTATTTTCAAAGGTCTCTCCGATAATGTTTGCTTTATTGGTGTCATTATTCACAACAACACGGTTGTGGATTATTGTGCCAGTGATACGAGAAGTGCTACTTATCTTCAACATTTTTATAAAGTTTTTGGTCTATCTGAATACCCTTCGATTTGTCTTCCAATTGTCGGGTACGACTGTTTTGGATTCTCTTTTTATCAGTGTACCAATATTGTGAATGATCGATCGCAATAAGGCTCCCACTTTTTATTTTACTTTTCTCCGGAAAGACGAACCTAAAGCGTTGAGTCAGTGCCTGAGATGCTTTTATTTTCGATCGGCTCCATCAGCCAAGCTCCAAAAGATGCTCAAGGATTTCTCAAAACCATTTCACGAAACCTATAGCTTAATGGGGTGGTATTTCACCGGGAGACAAGAGCTTTGGGCCCCCACCTACCACTCAGTAACTGTGCCGAACTGCACAATAGCAAGAATCGTCAGTTGAAGCTAGGTTTGCACAATCAAACGGAAGACACAACCCCCTTACCAACTCAGCCATTGAGGCAGCATCTTTGCGTGAAGCGGTGACGATATCTCATTCTCCAAAGCTTTTTACGCTCCCGGCTGAGACGAAGAGTAAAGTCGTCATGGGGAATTTGATAAGTCTCTTCAAGTTTGTACTTCGGGACATGAGTTTCCAAAGTTTCAACTAGAATCTCGTGAAGTCGAGTTCCACCGTTATTTGACTCAACTGTCGTTAGGCTCCTGGCAGCGGAAGGAGAGAGTTGTTGAGTTTTTCGTTCAATGTGACATTGAAAGTGTCCCAATTTCTGCGTCCATAATGGAGTATGTCTTTTTACACTAACGCGCACAGAAAAGGGGATTTTGAAGCACCCTTAAATGTCAAAGCAAAATGCGAGCGGATAAAGAGAAAGTGGAGAAGGAAAGGAGGTATCGATGTATATTGGTCTTGAATGCCTGGACATTACAACGACGAGGAGACAGATGATCAGGTAGAGCATTCCACATTCGTGTGGTTCGGCTAAAGAATGAGTCTATGTTTATTTGTGCCGCTGAAGTTGACTTTCAACGTGACATAATGCGCATTCTCAGATTGACGGGTATCGTGGGAAAATATCTGAAGGGGCGGAACACATTCAGCAAGTTCAGTTGAGCAACGATCGTGGTAATACCTATAGAAAAGAGATAGGCATGATACGTTGCGCTTATGTTCTAACGACCGAATTAAACGACTTACGGCTGGGTAGCCAATAAGTTTCACTGTTCGTTTTTGCATCCTATCGAACACGTCTAGTGCAGTTTTGGATGAATATGTATCTGATATGAGCCCGGAATGCTCGATAGCTGCGAATAGACGTTCACAGCGTTGTGGTCAGATACACCCGCCGATACTTGGGGAGGAGTGATTTGGGAAAGTAAGTCTTTGGACACAAAAAAGCCGTCCAGGATGAATTGCCTCGCGTACCAACCGTGGGTGCGACTATTTCGAAGTTGAGGGCATGAGAGTTTTCGCGTGTATCATTGGTACACTTTTGTGCCATTTGGCCAAGATACAGAGTTGTTCCCGTGGGGATGCCTGGAGTTTAAATCACCGCCTATGATGAAGGATGTATGCACCGAAGACCTTATTAATTTGCTGATATATTCCGGATTAATGGGTCCATTGTTGATATTATGCCCGTGCTATACGGACTATATTTTTACTCAGCCATTATTAGCAGAGATGCAGTTCAATCCCGGAGACCTCTATGGACTCAAAATATGGCAGGTCAATAGCTTCATGGCGAAATCCGCTTTTATCCTAGTGCACAGGTGCCACCTCCGTTGATGGTGCGACCGCCAGTGAGGGTTCAATCTCTTCGAATCATGGAGAAGTTTGGGAATACAAGACGGTGACATGGATGCAACCTAGTTTCAGTTACTAGAACCACGTCCGCCCGGTTATCCTTTATGAAGTCGGAGACTATCATACGCTTTGATAGCAAAACAATGGAGAAATGTGAATATAATCAAGAATGTGGATCTGTATATAACACATTTTGTACCAAATAATAGTGAATTGTTAACCATGGATAAAATGCAGGTTAAAAAAAGCTACAACTATCTATCGAGGAGCTTTGTATCCAGTTTTCAAACACTGGTGTCCGTCTTGGAAAGAATTATCCCTACGGTTACACACACACTTTGTGTTTTGAGATTGCTGAGGAGAGTGAAGCTACTAAATATATAAGCGACTTTGTTAGGTCTTTTTTTAGATGTTAACACAGAGATTAGAATCTGAAAGGCAACAGTCGTATTAAACGCAAACTAGCTGGGCAATTACGAAACAAAATTATTTATGTAATAGAAGGATGTATATGAAGGGTGCCCGGGAGCAGATTTATATTTCAAAAATTAATAATATAATTTTTCAATAATCATCATCATCATCGGCACTACAACCGGGATACGGTCTTGGCCTTATTTAACAAGTATGAGACTTGTTAAATTTTCCATAATAATTTGTTTTTCCGGGCAAGGGTATTAGCCTTGCGCCAAGATCGGGTCACGTAGGGGTCGATAAAAATTCCCTAGACCATGGTTTCACGAACCCGAGAGTAAAGTTGGCTTTCCGGGTCGTCCCGCCAAGTCAACTCCCTCTCGCAAAGGATCCCAAGATCTCGAATAGATTGGACAATGGTCATGGGTTGATTATGAAGGGAATACGGACGTGAAGCTGAGTGAATATGCTTACGGGAAAAGGTTATAGACTGGCATTTGGTGATGTTAAGTACAAAACAATTTTTGTCTCACCACGTCGAAAATTTGTGAAGGTCTGATGGCAGCAGAGCAGAATCAAGTGGTGACTCGATGATCTTGTACATCTTGGTGTCATAAGCATATAGGAAGGGACAAGCAGGAATTCTTAATAAACTTATCAGTGTCATTAGTGGCAAGTATAAATACGAGAGGGTTCAGGTGGTTTCTCTGAAGGACCTACGAAAGGGAGTGCATGAGACTTTTGTAGAATGGGTCGAGATTTTGCGCGAAACTATGAAAGAAGAAGGTAAGAGGAGTATTGCGCAGGGGTTTGAAGGGGCGGGGGGGGGGGGTGGGTGGGGCTTTGGGAATGAAAAAAACGTTTTGTAGTTAACTTTCCTCCGTTGGATATTTGAAGTTCTTTTGGAGTGAACGTAGTGGCCAAAAGGGGCAAGATGACTTGACACTTCTTGAAAAGACATATTGAAAGTTTCGTCGAGTTTTATGAACAGATTTTGGAGTATTGGAATGTTGGTGGGTAAACCCTCTTGTTGAATAAAGACCATGAGTAGTGGCTAGTTCTAGATTTACTTTTAATGCAGACAGATTCCGATTTGTGATAAAGATACGCCAGAGAAATACGAATATTGTAATATATCTTTTTATCTTTCTATGTTTGGAAGTACATAACGGCATTCAGTCGGCCCTGAGTTGGCTAAGTGATCTTTTAGAGGGAAGTATAAAGGGTCGAAAATGGGTCGAGAGGAGCGAGAAATTCCGGAGGGAAGATGTGAGAGCAATGTCAGTAAATATGATGGCGTTCTAGAACTGTTGTTGTAGGCGTCCAACGACTAGGCGGAACCTCGAATAGATCAGAAGCTCTGGACTGAATGTTGAGGAGGAAGTTGGTGAAGCGCACCACATAATCAACCAAGGACAATGTAATGGCTTTTAATGGGGGAGTCGTGGATTACTGGAAACCAGTATCTGCAAATTGGTTTACTTACATCTCCATTTAAATTGAAATGGGCCTCACCATTCCGACAAATGAAATTGCAGTTGATATACACTTCATTTCACAAAATTGTTTGTACAGAATAAAGTCATTTTCCCAGATTTCTCGAACGATTTGAATCTTAGAAGAAGTTGTTTTTAAAAAACCCTTTCGGCTGCTCTTGGAAGTCGCAATGTGATTGCCGTTTTCCGAGTTGAAACTCGAGTATTTTCCCTTAAGCTGTTTCCGCGACTTCGATATTTGCAGGAGTCCTTGAAGATCGACTAAGCTCCAGCCCAGTCGTGTTCATAACTGAAGCACCTGCGCGGAATCTCTGCGCCCATGTGGGAATTAAATTAATGGTTCGTCCATCACTTAATCGCAACAACGTAAGAATCGCCGGTTTTAAAATACTGTTTAATAGGGAACGTGGGATATTCTCCCGGCAATTAAGGTTTTGCAAATAACAGTATTTAAAAGCACAAACTACTGCCAATAGAAGAACAATGTGTGTATAGGGAGTATCTCATACTGGTGTAAGATAATTAGAATCAAGATAATAAAGTTTCTGATTTATCAAAATTATTTGGAAAAAGTTTGAATCTAATATATTAAACCTACAACATTTCTCCAATACTTCAAGGTAGACTTAATGGCTCCATATAGACAAATATATGTATGGACATCAATATTATCTGAATACATTTTATGCCAAAATGAATGTCTCTTAAAAAAGCGATCATGAATTTATATAGCTTAGGTTTTGATAAAAATGAGATGGATACACGAGGCTTTTGAGTAGCTCGTAATAGAAACGCTAACATGGAGAAAGAAGAAAAGAAGAAGATAAGTACCATTTTCACGATTTTCGGTTGTTTCAAAATCAGCTATTTATTTTTTTTACCAGATTGCAACCCTTTATGGTTTACCCATTGAGTTTCGTCTCAGCCATCATCATCATCAGCACTACAGCCGGGAACCGGTCTTGGTATTTTTCATGATAATTTGTTTTTCCGGGCAAGGTCATTAGTCTTGCGCCAATGGCTCCCCGACGGGGAATCAAACCCCGGTCTCCCGCGTGACAGGCGGGGATACTAACCACTATACTATCGAGGAGCCCGTCTCAATAGGTTTGTTAATAAGAAAGTGTTTTTTTATGCACTACGCCTTTATTATCGCTTAGTGGTATATATAGCATTAATCACAAGCTGGTTCCCTTTGCTTCAATTGCTTAGATCTTATAGACACGTGACTGTTTAAGCTGCCCTTATTGCTCTTCGCGCTAAAAGCTTACAAATATAAGAAAACCATTAATGTAGCCAAATTTACTTACAAGTAATAGTTTATAAATCTATTTTTTTTTTAATAATAATGTTTCATTTTGAATCCATAAACAAAAAATAGTTTTACAAACGAAACTTTCCGGATCAATGATTCGAGCCAACTTTTCCTTACTTTACCTATCATCTGTGAACGGACGGATTTTGAAATACGCCTATTGTTATAAAAGATCAGGTATTGCCATTAGTTTAAATCGAACTGAAAATTCTTATTCACAACTATAAGGTTTATTACATACTAGTATTGCATTAAAATGATTATTTTAAAATATAATTTTCATCTAATTCAAAATAATCGTATCGTACGAGTTGTTGTATGAAATAAAGAAGTTATTTTCTGAAATTAATATATTAACCAAAAATGAATGCAAACCAAGATTACCTTTGTGGTTATCTGGGAGACGTAGTTCCCTATTTGAGCAACACAGTATTTCGGGTGATTTACCTATAATATATTTATAGTGACTTCAGATACTCTGGATGGTGATGATGTTGAGTTTGCTGGTGACGTTCAAACAACGTTAAGATTACTTAGTTAGTGAAATTTCTTGAAGGTATTCGACGAATACCCTAGATGTTTACGATCAATGCAAAACAATCGCCATATATTACTCAAAAGTTCTAAGCTCCATTAGCTTACGACCAAAGCATAGAATTAGAGCACAAAGCCTGTGCTATATAACTTACCTAAGGAAAAGGCTTAGGTATTGGGGGACTTTTGAAGAGATTGTGACAGTGAAAAGGTTGTGACCCGAATCAATGCTATGAGGGTAAAAGTTAAAATCAGAGCCCCAATTCATCAGACGTCTACCGCGTGTAAGAGATGATCTCTTTATTCTCGACTACTATTTACTACTGTGGGATTACTATGTATTTAACAATGCTTGAATATTCGCGACGTCCACCTATTGTTGAATTGATCAGTTCACTAGGACATATGGAAGAGCCTTCTCACCAGTGTAGGGAGTGTAAAGGAACACCTCTCTAAAAAAAGAAGGGAAATACTTTCAGGGCAAGAGATTTGTTAAATTTCATGTTAAGGCGAGAAAGTGTTCGAAAGTGAATCTCGCCCATAATGTGCTACTTGTGCTCAAGTTGATGAGAAGCTGATGTGGAACAGGCTACTTTAAGGTCAATGCGAAATGTAAACCAAGTAGATTTGTGGCGGCTCACTGGAGCGCCACCAATTAAACTTCCCATTACCTCATTTCGAGCTCCCACGTAGGGCATATCAAACCTCAAAATAGGTACTTACCTGTTCAAGTGTAACATAAAATTTCATTTAGTCGTACCTATAACATCAGTAAAACCCGCGAAACATTAATCCTCGCTGAAACAAAATTCCAGCAGCAACAAATGCTATATCCCTGGAAGCAGTTTGGTCGCATAATCACGTAAACAACACGAACCCAACCAGATTCATTGTACATGTCTTGGGTCGCATCCTCCACACGTAAGCGCAATTTGGTTGTACCTTCTAGCAACCAATATTGCCCGTTCAATATCTATACGATATTCTTTTGCGCGCCAGTCGCACACCTGCAGGAAATGTGTATCTTTCCTTAGCATAGCATGCCCACATCGATCGGTCACCCGACCGACCAATACGTGAGGGCATCCGGCCGACCGCCCAAGCAGTCGAGTTCGCAAAATGGAAATTTACCATCAGAATTCGACTACGAGGATATGCCAGCAAAATGTACACGATCAGCTATAATGCTTTACGCAGTCGTTGATCGTGTAAACATTTCAACCCCTTTTTGATGAGATGCTTGCAGCAGCTGCAATCATGTAGATTGAATCGATCCTATGTCTGCATACTTGTGGATTGAACTGCAGAAGCAATCATCGTGTGTGTGTTTCACCCCTTTTTCTTGTTTGCTGGATCAAAAAGCTAAATCTTACCTTATATGGTCACAGAAGCGATTAAAAGAATTTTTGGTATTCTGTCGCTTCGGATAGAATAATCAATCGCGATATGGATTCCGTGAGGGCAGGTTGTGCCCTCACGTTAATAAATACATACACCTCTCGTGGGGCGTCTCAAGAGATAGCAGGAGTCTTCGGTGGATCGTCTTGACGTACACAGTCTATTCAGTAAGCCGCAAAGGAACAACCGTTTAGTATCCTTTTTGAACATTTATTGTGTAACGTTTAAATAAAGTATAATTTAGCGACAGTGTCACTTACACAGTGTATTCAGTAAGCCGCAAAGGAACAACCGTTTAGTATCCTTTTGCATATTTATGTTGTAATGTCTAAGATTAAGTTCCAAAAAAAAAAAAAAGATAATTAATTAACATTATTAGTGTAAACACCTTTTTAACGTCCAAGAATAATAAGGACACCTTATGTGAATTCTTTTTTTATTGTAATATATTTTGTTTATAATATATTAAATTGGCTACTGGAGCAAAGTGTGTTTTGTATCATTTATTTGGACCGAACTTTGGGGTGAGTTCAGTAAATTCCTGTACGCTGGCCGTGGTGTGAGTGCTTAAGAATTGAGCGTGGAGCATATAGATGAGAAGACATATCCACAGATTGACTTTCTCTAAATTGTGGATAACTGGTCTATCATCGGCAACGAAATGGATAAGGAGTTCGAATTTTTAATGTTCTTCTACTTGCCGAAGAGTATACTGCTTTTTTCTCACTTTCTGGTCACGCCTTGTGAGTAGGGGGTTAGAATACAGCCAGTTAGCCCAGCTTGTCGTAAGAAGCGACTAAAAGCCGAGTGGTAGGTAGGATCCCAATGCCCCGTCGCCCGGTTAAATACAACCCCATCAAGCTATAAGCTCGATGAAATGGTCAGGAGAAATCCTTGGCCATCTTGCGGAGCTTGGCTGATAGACCGGTGTGAGAGAAGTTTAGTTTAGGTGGTAAGTCGGTTCCAATGTGAGATACCACCCCGTCACTATGTACATTCCGCGATATCGTTAGGAGAAATTTTCAACTACGTTTCGGATGTGTGTCTGATGGCCCAGACTGACGCGGTGGTACCTTCTGAAAAAAAGAATTCCGGAGATAAACTAGTTTCCCATTCGGATCTGCGGGGGATACTATGTCAGGGGTAACATCATTCTGATAAATAACCGAACTTTAGGAAATTCGTCATCGCGTATCGGGTTCGTTCTCGATGCCCTGTCGACACTCGACTGATAACGGAATTTTCTATAATAATATCAGGGGCACCGGATTCACCAATAGATTGTAAACGCCGTTCACCACTATCTGCAAACAGCGAGACTTGATAGGATATCCATTGCGCTGGAGTCTAAATAAACTTCGCCATGACTTTGTCGAGCCTTGCACTGATGAGTTTATGGTGGTCTGAATTTACACCGGACATCGGTGTCACAAATACGAATGTAAACGCCGTCCACCAATATTTGCAAATATCGAAATCTGATATCCTTGCCCTAACCGAGACCCAGGTCGATTCGTTTTTTTTTCCACTTTTTTTAGTTCCAACGATAAAGGCATTTCTATAAATTAATAATCTTATTTTTTCAGATTGCTAGGAGGGTTGAATCGTGGGTATGGTCGCGTGCCAACTTTTTGAGATCCTCCTCTTCATCAGCTGCTAACTTTTTGAATTTTGAATTTTTTACTTTCAATTTTTTTTTACTGTATTCTTGAAATATTAATAAACATCCTACAAAAAAATGAATACTAAAAATATTGATTGCTTTTTTTTACAGCACTTTACAAATTGCGGTAAATTCGTGCGTCTAGACCAGAATACCCCCTTAACAAAATTTATCTGATAAAATATGGTTTGATAAAAAATGCAAGCGGTTTACACCCGCAAAAAATAAAGTCTTTAGGCAATGGCACTACAATCCCACCGAGGTTAACAGAGCGAAATTTGTTAGATCAGAAACGCGTACAACTACGCGATTGATACCGCGAAGAAGGCTTACAAGGACAGAGTGATCAATAAACTTCTTGGGTGCCCAACTGGTTCGTGTCGCTTCTGGTCAATGGCAAGGGCTGTCAGCAATAACTTCGCTCCATTTTCCCCAGTTACTGATGGACAATGGGGCACTAGTCACAAATTCAAAGGATAAAGCTAATGTGTTCGCGAATTTATTTTCCGCCAATTCAAACCGAACCGAACGAATTTTGTTAGAATCGTGTGCAACCAGCCAATTGATACTGCGAAGTAGGCTTACAACCACAGAGTGACTAATAAACTCCATGAGTGCCCCACTAGTTCGCGTCCCTTCTGGTCAGTGGAAAGGGCTGTCAGCAGTAACTTCGCTTCCTCCACTTTACCTCCGTTAGTGACGAGCAGCGGGACGTTAGTCACAAATTTAAAGAATAAAGCTAATGTCTTCCCGAATTTATTTTCCGTGAAATCAAGCCTCAATGCCGGTCTTTTGGAGCCACCTGTGATCGCGCAGGTACGGTCTTCGATGTGGGCTGCGAGGTTCTGCCCGCGTACTATTTAACGCATTTAATCCGGACTGAACTGTAAGAAGCCAACCGGCTCGGACGGAATACCAGCAGCAGTCCTTAAGAACTGTGCTCCAGAACTATCGCCGGTTCTTGGCAGGCTCTTCCGCTTATCTTACGCACGGAGGAGATTTCCTACCTACTGGAAGGTGTCACGAGTTCAGCGAATCCCAAGGAAGGGGAAAAAGTGTCTCCCACAAAATTATCGACCGATAGCATTATTGTCTATGGTATGTTACCTAATGTGATTGAAAAGGTCATCAAGGCCAACTTAATTAAGTATTTGGAGTGCAACGGACTTCTGGATAATCGCCGATACGGATTTGACTCTTTTGACTCTTATAACCGACATCTGGACATCTACGATTGAGGGCTATAGTGAGTCTAGAGCGGTGGCATTGGATATCTCCACGACTTTTGGTCGTGTCTGGCACAGGGCATTGCTGAGCAAACTTCGTTCATATGGACTCTCCCAACAACTTTTCGACTGGACGAGGCGCTTCCCCGAGGATCGATCGATCCGGGTTGTTATAGCCGGCGAGTTTTCGGGTCTGTATCCTGTTGATTACGGGGTGCCTCAAGGTTCTATTTTGGCTCGAACTCTGTTTTTGCGTTACATAAATGATTTGTTGGAGACAACGGATAACAAAGTGTTCAGTTTGGTGATTGATAGGAAGTTTGTTTTCCCTTTTTCAAGCAACCAGGCGATTAGTGCATCAACGTCGCACCAGCTGAGATGTGGCCAGGTCGTTTCTCGGAATCGGGATCTGGATACGGTCCTGCAGTGGGGAAGGCTGATCCCGTCGACTTCAATCCAGAGAAGAGGCAATATACAACATTCACAAAGAAAAGTGGATCATCGCCTTCACAGCTGATGATGATCGACCAGGCCGTCGAACCTGGGGAAAGCTTGAAATTCCTCGGCATCACGGTCTGTGGAAATGTATCGTGGCATAAACACGTGGCGAATGTCACCGGGTCCGGCTCTGGAAAACTGAGTTAACTTTTTAGAGCCAAGAAATATTTTACTCTGGCCTAACTTTTTCTCCTTTATAAATCCCAAATTAAACACGCCATCGAATATTGCTCTAATGATTGGGGCTTTGCTCCTAAGCAAACGCTCAACTTACTTGAGAGCATACAGAGACGAGCGTGCATACTGATCGGTGACACGGCGTTGACGTGGGGCTACAGTCGCTATCCATCGAAGGCGCGTAGCTGATCTCTGTCTGTTTTACAGATATTATCACGTGTACTCTTCTTCAGTGATTCGTGGTATTGTTCCGCGTTATTTGGTTTATATGCGGTCCACCAGATAATCCGACGTATCGTACCAATTTGCGGTTCGAACATCTCTGCATCAAAACCCATTCCGTTACAGAGCGGGAAAAGTGTGGTACTCCCGCCCAACGCGAGTGTTTCCGGAGCGTTACAACCTGCAACTGTTTAAAAATAACTGCAACAGTTGTTTGATGGCATCTCGGGGCGCCGACTCGGCGCTATATCTCCACCTCTCCCGAGAGAAGTGTAATAAAAGAAACCCAGAAACGTTGCGGGTTGTATATGCGCATTGGAGTCACTTCCGGTTCTTCTTGAATCTTCTCTAGTTTTTCTCAGTAAAATTTAATTTAAACAACCGGAAACTTAATTCTTGAGCACCTCCCTGTGCCCGGAATCGTACCGGGTCGATTCATGTTCGATTCGATATCCTTAGCTCGGTGGCTATTAAACGTTCATATATCAATCAGTCATACCTGTGTTGCATCAGTTATAGCCTTAACACTGTTATGGGGAAATAATTACGATCGATTCGTATTTCCAAAAAGTCTCAGTTAGCCTTCTCGTGGAGCCATGTTATACTTGTGGCATTTTTTCATTTTTTAAATTTGACTGAGATAAGTCAGTTATCTGTAGTGCCTAAAGATGACGAACCTTTGAACGTATATTTATTACGGTAGGAGATAAATTGCTGGGACGGTGCATGGCAGTATGACCGTCTATGTCTAGTACCCACGTTGACTCATTCATGAGAATTGAATGATTTAAAATGAGCTGGAGATAATAACAAGTCGGGAATTGTATATCCAAAGTGGCAAAATTATTGAGGATTATGGGTGTTTGAAATCATCCCGCAAAAAATATTTCACTATGCGAGTGTAGGATTAAAATTCTGTCAATAGAGTTGGATAGAACAACGAAATTTTTTTTTTTTTTATTAGACTTCTCTCGGGAGAGGCAAACCTATAGCGTCGTTGGCGCCCCGAGATGCCACCAAATAACTATTGCAGTTCTTTTTGAACAGTTGCAGGTTGTAACACTCCGGGAACACTCGCGTGGGAAGGGAGTTCCACAGCTTCCCCACTCTGTAACGGAACGAGTTATGATGTAGGATTGTTCGCCCCGTCGGGAGATGAACCACAAGTGGGTGCGATCCGTCGGATTGTTTTGTGGAGCGCATATAAGCCGAATTGTGTGGAACAATACCACGAATCTCCGAAGAACAGTATTTGTTAAATGGTGGATTGCTATCCAGCAAGCAATAATGACTTATGTTTACGAACGTGTAGTGTTACCCACAATATGGCTAGCACTGCATTGGAGCAAGGAACATGTTGTGAAAAAGCTTATAAGCAATATCACATCGTACACCAAATCCAAACCATACAATATCAATATCAGTGCTTACCTGAGTTTCGGTTGGATCAAGAATAAGAAGTACGCTGGAAATTATATGGGTTGCTGCTACGGACAAATTATATCTTAAACAACGTATGTTGCACTGGTCGGCGAGAAACTCTTGTGTCATTGCAACGCCCCGGCCAAAAAGATCAATACTGCTTAGGAATAGGTTGCAAGCTACGATCGGCAATTGGTGGCCAGAAGGTTGGCAATTACACACTTAAGATATTTCGTTCGCACCGGCTTAAAAGATTTCTTTCGATTTTAATCCGGGAGGGATATAGAAAGGTCTTGTCTCGGATGCCACTCAACTTTGTGTGCGTAACTTGGGGCTGAAGTTCATGCCGCTGAAGTTGTACGCCTAATTATTGCAATTAATTGATAATTTACTTATGGGTGATAGTTTTCCTTTATGAACTTATACAAAAGGTAATAAGAAAGTGCATTCCACGAACGACGAAACAAACAAAATGCAATAAAATATTCCAAATGATGACAGGCTCTCTGAGGATCTTCATAGAACCACCTAATAGGGCCGAATTCATAACTAAACATTTACAGACCATTTGCGTATTCGGTGCCGATGACAAGACTACAACCTTCGAACTCCCCATCGGAACTTCGATTGATAATTTTATTTTTAACTGATAAGGTGAGCTCCTCCCGAGCCACAAAAAACAATTGGACGTACTTGTTGTGGATCCGCCCTAAGCTGTGTGCTCTATGCGATTGTAGCGCCGGACCGGGCTTTACGAGTAAAATGCAAATTAATTCACACCTTAATGCGCTCACACTTATGGGCCCAGGAGCAGAACCTCGTCTGGACAATAGAAATCGGAATAAAAAAAGACGAGAAGACAACGTGGAAAACCACGCGGAAATATAACCTCACTGCAAACAAAATGGACGGTCAAGCTATGAACGTAATGCGCATACAAATGCTAACCAGAAAAAATTACGATACCTGGAGACTAAGAATGCGGGCACTCATGACGAAAAACAAAACGTGGACTCACGCAAGCGGTGAAAGGCCGAAACCGGAAGCAGCGGAAAATTTGCAAGGGTGGAAAGACGAGGACGAAGAGGCGAAAGCCGATTTGTATCTCGACGATGGCGACGCCGAAGTCAGGCAAATTAGATACTGCGAAACAGCCCGAGATATTTGGTTGCAACTGGAAGCAATTTTCGAATCGAAAGGACCGGCGAAAAAGGCATCATTGTGGAAACGGCTAATGAATCATCGACTCAACGAAGGCGGAGATGTACAACGACACGTCGACGAATTCTCCGATACGGTCGACAAAATGTCCGAATTATCCGTACAAGTCAGCATTGAATTACAATCGCTCGTGCTTTTACACAGTCTGCCGGGGAGCTACGAGAATTTTAGATGCACCATCGAGTCGAGAGACGAGTTACCTTCGCCGGAACATCTGAAAATTAAAATCTTCGACGAAGGCGCGACGAGAAGACCACGCAGTCAAGCCGAAGACCAAGCAATGTTTGCGAGAAAAGGAACGCCGAATTGGAAAAGGACTACGAACAAAACGTCGAACAAGCCCGTCGATAAATCGGATGATCGACATACCGGCGGACCATTCAAATACAAATGCCATAGATGTCGCCAAATCGGTCACAAGGCCATAAAATGTCCGGAGAGGGCCGAACGAAACGCGAAACATCCCGAAAACAAAGGAAAAGCCGCCATCGGCGAAGACATTTCCTCCCTAACCTCCCACACAGACGCAGATTCTTGCTTTGTAGGGAACGTTCAGAAAAACGACACGTGGTGCCTCGACAGTGGATGCACATCACACCTATGCCACGACAAGGACGCATTCGAACAAATCGCAAGTGCTGGAAATTTAAAGATTAATCTGGCGAACCATGGCTCCACCGACGTAAAAGCGAAAGGAACCGTAAAAATCGCGGCATCTGACGGAGACACGACTCGGCCCATACGTCTGGAAAACGCACTGCACGTACCCGACCTGGGCAACAATCTCGTCTCGGTCGCGAAGATCACGGACGCCGGAAACAGCGTGACGTTCACGCGCGAAGGAGCCACAATCAAAAGCAACCACGGCTCTACGATCGCAGTAGCAGATCGGAAAGGAGATCTCTATTTTCTCAGCGAATCCGGAAAAGAATCGATCTGCGCCCTGTCGACGGGAACGCGCAAGCTTTCAATAACCGTTTGGCACGAGAGATTCGACCACCTTAACTGGCGCGATCTCTTGGAGATGAGTAAAAGGGGGATAGTGTCCGGACTTGACCTAGAAGCCGACGGCACCACAAATACGTGCAAGATTTGTTGGGAAGCGAAGATTACCGCGCTGCCCTTCGGAAAGAAATCGCACCGAAGCGGAAAATTTTTTGGACATCGTCCACGTCAGCGTATGCGGACCGCTGAGAGACGAATCAAGGGGCAAAGCTAGATACTTCCTCGCGCTAACCGACGACTACTCTCGATGGACAGAAGTAGGGTTTTTGAAAAAGAAAGGCGACTTCTTGAAGTTTTTTAAGGAATTCAAGGCTCCTGTCGAAAATAAATCAGGACGAAGAATTAAATGTATGCAATCCGACAACGGACGAGAGTTCTGTAACGAAGAATTCGACATATTCTCGAAAGGAGAGAAAATTGCGCGAAAACTCATACACTCCCCAGTTAATTGGAGTAGCCGCAAGGTCGAGAGAAGAAAAGCACGACTCGTGGCAAGGGGGTTCGCGCATATCTACGCTCCGGTCGCTCGCTTGGGATCCATGCGTATGCTACTTGCAATGGCGGTCAAGCACGACCTTAAGGTGCATCAGATGGACATCACGACCGCCTACCTAAACGGTACGATCGAAGAGGAAACATACATGGAATTACCCGATTTACTCGCAGGATGTTTGAAAAAAATCGTCGCGATACAAGGCAAATCCGACATCGAGAGCCGCGCCAAGGAAATGATGAAATAGCTTCAGGGTGGCGAGAAGGTTTGTCGTTTGAAAAGGGCTTTGTACGGCCTTAAGCAGGCCGGTCGGCAATGGCGAAAGAGACTGAATGGGAAACTCGAAGAATTAAACATGACACCGACGAGTGCGTTTATCGCCTCAAACGAGGGGGAGAACCGTTGATAATACTGGTCTACGTTGACGACATTCTGATATTCTATCGAGACCAGAAGGATCTTGACTTCGTCCGAAAAGGTTTGTCGGAATTCGAGGCGATAGTTCTGGGAACAGCTCGCTATTGTTTGGGGATCGAAATCGCCAGGAGCAGAAATCAGATTACCATTTCTCAACCAAATTACGTTCGGGAACTACTCTCTCGATTTCGGATGGAGGACTGTAACATCGTCAGTACTCTCGTTGAATCGGGTTCGAGGCTCGAGAAAGACGTTGAAGAAGAAGGATCACCAGGAGGAAATCGGCCCTATCGCGAGCTTGTCGGAGCTCCGAATTACTTGGTGATTGCCACAAAGCCGGACATTTCACATGTTGTCAGTTGTCTCAGTCAATTCAACACTTGTCACGGTGAGGCATACTGGGAGGCGGCGAAACGCGTCCTGAGATATCTGCAGGGGACCGCCGACTTCGGAATCACGTACACGAAGAGCATGAAAACCTTGGAAGGCTTTGTTGACGCCGATTGGGCTGGGTGCCTAGTAGATCGAAGATCATATACCGGATACGTCTTTAACCTGAGCGGTGCCGCCATCAGCTGGGAGTCAAGGAAACGCTTTCGTCCACTGAGGCGGAGGACATGGCATTAACTGAAGCCGCGAAAGAGGCCCTATACATACAGAGATTCTTGTCGGAGCTGAAGCTGTCCGAGTGTGAAATAATTCTGATAATGAACGACAACCGAGGGGCACAACTACTGACCCAGAATCACACGTTTCACGTGAGATCGAAACACATCAACATCGGCCACAATTTCGTCAGAGATGTCTTGCGCGAAGGTCGACTGGACATCAAGCACCTTCCTTCGGATAAGATGCCCGCGGATTTTCTCACGAAGGGATTGACAAAAGAAAAACATCGGAAGTGTCTGGATTGGATCGGCGTCGGGGGTTCTTCGGGGGATCGACCTAGCACTACAATCGGGGGGAGTGTTGTGGACCCGCACTAAGCTGCATGCTCTGTGCGATTTTAGCGCCGGGCCGGGCGTTACGAGTAAAAGGCAAATGAATTCACACCTTAATGCGCTCACTCTACATCTGACAGTTACACCAGACCGAGTGCGCTTCTTTTTGCTACAACAAGTCTTAATAAGAATGTAATTTTGTATTCCTTGAATAAACACATAGTAAGCGTGTAATTTTGTATTCGTTAAATAAACAATATATTTCGTGTGAGGAGTCGCCCGTTCATTTCTTTTCCTGCTACAACAGTACTCCTTCTGAGTCAAAATATTTAAATTAACAAATATACTGCGATTTCCGAGCCCCCAGCACCCTTACTTTTTTTGGATTGCTACTCTATTCGCATATCCCCAACCACTTGCATATCTTTTTGCTTTATGTAGCAGTTCGATTCGTCGTGCTCCACTAGATCTATTTTTCGCGTACATGGACGAGCTGTATGATTGTTTGCAAATGCTGACAAACCCTAGTTTTATTAACGAGACACCGCCGCTATATTCACTTTCTAAGCAGCGGGAAAATGTCCAGTTCAGCAGAGCCCTATTCAAATCAATGGGAATTTATTCAATTCAGTGAGACCTGTTCCAATTCAGCGGGAATTTATTCAATTCAACAAGGACTTTTCCAATTCAGCGGGAATTTATTCAATTCAGCGGGAATTTATTCAATTCAGCAAGGACTTTTCAAATACAGCGCGAATTCAAATCAGTGAGAATTTATTCAATTCAGCGAGAACTTTTCCAGTTTAGTGGGAATTCAAATCAGTGGGAAGTTATTCAATTCAGCGAGAACTTTTCCAGTTTAGTGGGAATTCAAATCAGTGGGAAGTTAATCAATTCAGCGAGAACCTTTCCAATTCAGCGGGAATTTATTCAATTCAGCAAGGACTTTTCCAATACAGCGCGAATTCAATTCAGCGGGAATTTATTCAATTCAGCGAGAACTTTTCCAATTCAGTGGAAATTTATTCGATTCAGCTCGAACTTTTCACATCAGCAGGCATTTGTTTAGCTCCGTGTGAAACTATTACGCTTACACAAATTGTTTTTGAGATGTGAGCACAGATTTCAAAATGGCGGCTTTTCACAAAAGATATTTTACAATAACTCTGTCCTGCTAGTTTTATGTTTATATCTGTACTCGTATCTCTTCGATTTTCAATTTATACTTAAGATAAAATCATTCTACGTGATGAAAATTTAATAAATACAATATCATGAATAGGCAATACCTGCACCTTAATCCGCATGTCATGTATTTATCTACTCGAATCGTACATTCGCAAGACAACTAAATCAAACATCCAGTGCGTTATATTAAATAGCTATATACAAACAAATCGCATGATTTCTAATGCTCTTAATTTTACCAAAAATATTGCAATCATTTTACATAACTCTAGCTTAGACACGACATCCTTAAACTTCAACTACAGTAAAACTATGATTCAGTGAATTCGGTTGCCCCTCCGATTAGTGTCTCTATGCTGAAGTCCTTGGCGTGACTGTGTTTTGTTTTGCTGTTTTCCAAGTCTAGGGAAAGTAACGTTGGCTTGTAGTTGTTTCTATGCGCTGGATCGAAGGAACTTAAGATTTTACTGGAGAAATGATCCTCTGGTGTCGTCGGTGCAATTAGGGAGTTATCCGACATGTCAGAGTTATCAAAAAGCAGAACGTACGGATTTAATTCACTCGAAATTTTACTTCGGTCGTTATTTATAAACTGAAATGCCTTTTTTCCCTTTTTATCCAATCTATTGTCAGAGTGTATATCATTGGCACGCAGTCGTTCAATTGGTGTACAAATAATATCCGATGAATCGGATTTGTGTGATTCTTCCTGTTCACTTTCGACATCGATCCTTTCGCAGGACGTCTCCTCAATAGCTGTGAAATTACTTTCCCCAACATGTTGCTCGCCATTGGCACGGTATCCCATGAGTGAGGTATTGTGCTGGGAGTAGTCAACAATAGTTGGCACCTTTCGGTAGGTGCTACTGAAATCTGATTGATTAAGAATATCGTTTGGATTTGTTGCATCCAAATTATCGATGGACGGGTTAGACCGACGAAAACGTACTACATTCTGACGGAGCATTTCAATTTTTTCTATATTGTGGTAAAATGGATTTTCCAAGTTGGCAAAGATATCGAATTTGTTTGTTGACGAGGTGGTAATGTCAATTGCTTCGGACTGTTGATTTACTGTTTCGAATGGATCATGTACATTGTTTCCGAAATTTGATACGTTGAAATGAACTGGCAAGACGGGAACAGGTTTTCGAATCCAAAATGGTGAAAAAGGTCCGAAAACTGATGGGAAAGCAAAACGGTGTGCTACCGGTGCTCGTTTGTAACGTTTTCTTCGTCGTAAAAAGCTTCCATTGTCAAACATATCCTCTGCTAAAGGATCCAGAGTCCAAAAGTTCCCTTTACCTGGATTGCCAGGCTCCCGGGGGACTTTAATGAAGCAGTCATTTAAACTGAGATTGTGCCGGATGGAGTTCTGCCAAGCTGGGAACTTTTCCTTATAGTATGCAAACCTGGAAAGAAAGAAATAGCTAAAATTAAATAAACGTTGTAAAGACTTGTTTCGGGTTTTATAGGAAGATTTGGTGCCTTTTAATCAAAATTTAGAAATTTATCAGTAATGATGTGGTGCCTTTTTTCTACTACAGTATATAAACTACCATATGAAAGAAAGATATGAACTGGCTAACACCAAGAAAATATTCATTCACAAAAAGATTGTAGCGATTCTAACAGATACACACAATTCACAAGCAAAAATAGTGAAGAACACCGAACGAAAAAAATCGAATAAGAAAAATACATCAGAACCGTATACCAAGCGATAAATAAAAAAATAATTCACAATACTCGAGTTTGGAAATCAAATTCTAAACACGGTCAGTAGTCCGATGCTTCACTGCTTCGCTTTTCAATCGTTTCATCGTGTGTTCAATTCACCTTCTTCACTATCCTTGCTTAACGCTACATAATTGGTGACCCCGACGTGATCTGTACACACAGCATAGCATACACTTCCCATAGTAAAGCAGAACTTCACACACGGTCACGACTTCCGCATAGAGCCCAGCCTCCGACGTTTTCTCGTTTCTCTCTCGTTCGTCCGTCGTCCGCATACGAATCTGATCGTACCGAAGTTACTGCGGCGGGAGTGGTGTAGCGATTCTAACAGATACACACACAATTCAGTAGCAAAATAGTGAAGAAGCACCGAACGAAAAAATCGAATAAGAAAATACATCAGAACCGTATACCAAGCGATAAATAAAAAATAATTCACACCAGTGGAATATACTCGAGTTTGGAAATCAAATTCTAAAACACGGTCAGTAGTCTGATGCTTCACTGCTTCGCTTTTCAATCGTTTCATCGTGTGTTCAATTCACCTTCTTCACTATCCTTGCTTAACGCTATAATTGGTGACTACGACGTGATCTTGTATACACAGCATACACTTCCCATAGTAAAGCAGAACTTCACACACGGTCACGACTTCCGCATAGAGCCCAGCCTCCGACGTTTTCTCGTTTCTCTCTCGTTCGTCCGTCGTCCGCATACGAATCTGATCGTAACGAAGTTACTGCGGCGGGAGTGTGTAGCGATTCTAACAGATACACACAATTCACAAGCAAAAATAGTGAAGAACACCGAACGAAAAAAATCGAATAAGAAAAATACATCAGAACCGTATACCAAGCGATAAATAAAAAAAATAATTCACAATACTCGAGTTTGGAAATCAAATTCTAAACACGGTCAGTAGTCCGATGCTTCACTGCTTCGCTTTTCAATCGGTTCATCGTGTGTTCAATTCACCTTCTTCACTATCCTTGCTTAACGCTAGATCACTATAACAATATGACCAAATAGCTAATTATTCGTTCATAATCGTTTGCTACCATAATATGTTGGTTCAGTACGTCAAAAATGCCTTTATCCATGTGTGCATTATATGTAATACACGGCCGCGAGTATTTCAAAACCTATACTAGAGTCGAAAATCGGAATGTCCCTTGGTTTTCTCATTGTCTTCCTGCTGTTACACGCAGAATTCCAATACCAATATATTTACAGCCATATAACATCCAATACTCTAACATCCCAATACTCTCATACTCTAAAATTCGCGTACACATGACATGTATACGCGTGTATGCTGTACGCAAAATTCCAATAATCTTTATATCAATAATCAATAATATTTACATACATGTAACATATATCCCATCCGCATAATAGCATTGTTCAAACATATAGCATTCCATGGAAATTGCTGCACGCAAAATTCCCGCAATGTAACCTGAAACACATCCGAAATATTGTTGCAACGCATCTAATGTTGCAGGCTATTTGCCATAGCCAAATCAAATCCCCATCACCTTGAGATGCATGCATTTCCCATTCTCATACCTAAAATTGCAATTCTGCAATTCCCACGTCACAACCATGCCCATGCCCATGTTCTAACATGCAAATTGCAGCTACGCAACTCCTAAAATTCGAATAACCGTGATGATCACCTAACACCCAATCACCTTCAAGGTAATTCCAGCCAGGCACATGCATGCTATTTGCTATGGGCAAATCAGAATCGCATCACCGTGAATCAAAATTTTCCCATGGCCTTGTGGTAGACCTACAACCAGAGTAGGCGTAAGGTTGCCGCCTTCCGATGACTGGCGGCAAAATTACGACGTTGCAGTTCCGATCGTCGTTGGCCTGGCCTTCGACTGGGGCTAGCATCGGGTGGCTGTATGGAAGTAAGCGATGAACCGTGGGAAGTTATGAAAATTTGGATTTTGGGTATAAATGGGGAGTTCGGTTGGAGGCAAAATTCAATTAGAATCCGACGGCACAGGGGGTGCATCATCAATTAGAATTAGACTCCAAAAGTGGAATCAAGCAAACGTCGAGGAACCTCAAGAAAACATTATAACCGTTGTTAGTCTTCATCATCATCATCATTATCATCGGCACTACAACCAGGAACCGGTCTTGGCCTTATTTAGCAAGTCCTGAGGCTTGTTAAATTTTCCATAATGATTTGTTTTTTCCGGGCAAGGTCATTAGTCTTGCGCCAGGTTGTTGGTCTTAGTTTAATATAAATAAAATAAGTTACCGCTTCCGCGGTTCAAGAAAAAAACAAGGGTGTTTGAATTTAATGTTAGCTCTCAACCTGGACCAGTAGGACTCTCTGTTCGGACTCCCAGAAGAGTTCATTCACGGGCTAGAGTAGCCAGAAGCCGCCCCAAAGGAGGTAATATAAAAATAATAGCACAACACCTCAGTAGTCCACAGCCAACGCTAGAAAAGGAATCAACCATAAAGTAATATATAGTAGAGAAGTACGCAGGTTCCGGGTGCTGGAAGCCTGTATCGTACGCATACCCCTTCAGCAAGGAAGGAGTTTGTATGCGATTGTGGTCTATGCACATGAGGACCACCAACACAACCTATTTATAGCAGAGCTCGAGACACTCTTTCGATGCTTACAATTGCACCTGGACAAAAACTACTTTATCCTAGGGGGAGATATGAACACCAAGCATAGAAATTGGGGAAATTAAGTAACTAATGCCAGAGGAAATCAGTTGGCTGGCTGGTTAGATCAGTATCATATTGAATATAGAACTGACCTGCTACCTACAGAATACCCATCGTTCCCTAGAGGTAGATCGTTCTTAGATATCTTGCTAATCGACTCAAGACACAGACTACTTAACACCAACAGACGAAACAGAAACTGTTTACGGACAATTGAATACGACAGTGACCACTGTGTATTCGGGGCAGTAATAGAGCTTGTGGCGGTTCTTGCGAACGCCACTACTTACCTGCTCACCTACCACCAGGTAACCCCTTTTCATAAACGTCCTGTTTCAATAAAGCGTGTACCAACCTGCATTAGTTATTCCCATAACCACGAAAAACCTGTAAGCACAATGTCTGCTGATACGAAAATTATATCAGCAATGACAGACATTCCCGACATGGGCATATAGAAACCTGAAAAGCATGACTTACCTGCCCATATCGACCAACCACCGCTGCAATGCTTAACTGCGCTGAAGTAAAACACCATCAGCAACACAAGCGTTAGTATAGGAAGGGCAAATTGGTCGCACGTCTAGCAACCAACATAACATTAGTTCCCACCAACGAAATGTCTCCTAAGAAGTCGGCTACAATGCCACAAGAGATATTTCTTCCTTTTGGTTCTTTCATGCAATGCCCACATCGGTCGCTAAATCAAGCCACACGAAATGGAAACTCGGATCTGGCAACAAAAAGGCATCGAGAACTCGCCAGTGTAAATACACACACGACGGTTCGACCTTTGTTGATGCCAACAACAACATGCGCACGATCAGCAATCATGCTACACGTAGTCGCTGATCATGTAAACATTTTAACCATTTTCAGGATGACTTGCCCCAGCTCCGAAGATTGTTTATTTTCATTTTAACTTCATGTTCATGGTTCGCATGCTGGGCGACACACGCGATGAGCAACCAAAGGGGATCATCGTGTGTGTGCGTTTCAACCTTTCTTTGGTGGTACACCAATGCGAAAAGGAAAATTACCAAATATGGTCATCGAGGCGATGGATGGAATTTTGGTATTCTGTCGCTTCGGTGGCGATACTTAATCGCGTCTTGGATTCCGTGAGGGCAAGTCGTGCCCTCACGTTAATTAATGTGGTATGCTAGTCACGGTCGAAGAGCGCAGACACCGATCACCGAAAAACACTTTGTTCCGCTGCTGATCTGTTAATACATTTGACACCGCGCAGTTTTGATCAGTTAATACATTTGACACAGTGTGGTATTGATCGTTGAATACCGTTGACACCGCGCAGTTTTGATCTGTTAATACATTTGACACAGTGTAGTATTGAGCGTTAAATACAGTTAATACAGTGGTTTTGATCTGGAAATACATTTAATGCAGTGCGCCATTGATCGTTAAATACAGTTAACACCGCGCAGTTTTGATCTGTTAATACATTTGGCACAGTATAGTATTGAGCGTTAAATACAGTTAATACAGCAGTTTTGATCGGTAAACACATTTAATATAAAACATTAAATACTGCAAATTATCAAATACTGTATATATTAGAGATAAAACATTGAATACTGTAAGTGATTAAATATAATACATTTAATATTAAAACATTGAATACTGTAAGTTATCGAATGCAATACATTTAATGCAAAACATTAAATACTGTATATATTAAATATAAAACATTGAATACTGTAAGTTATTATATATAATACACTAAATACATTACATTAAATACTCTATCTATTAAAGATAAAACATTAAATACTATAAGTGATTAAATATAATACATTTAATATAAAACATTGAATACTGTAAATTATTGAACACAATACAGTTAGTATAAAACATTAAATACTGTATATATTAAAGATAAAACATTAAATACTGTAAGTGATTAAATATAATACATGTAATATTAACACCTTGAATACTGTACTCGTATGTCATTAAAATAATACATGTAATATTAAAACCTTGCATACTGTATGTCATTAAAATAATACGTTTAATATAATACACTAAATATAATACATCATATACTGTTGACTATTAAAATTGATACTTGGAAGTACGCTTTCAAGGACTATCATTGCTACGGATTTAAGTGTAGTAAAAAAAAAAAAAAAAAAAAAAAGGTATCGAACCCGAGACGATTGTTTTCCGAACCAGTAAGACAGTGGTAAACCAGCTTAGCCTGACAATAGCGAGATTGGGACTTCTTGGTGAACCTGTGTCGGACCGGCACCCTACCAAGACCGCCACCAAAAAATACCATAAGCTTCCGAACGATCTCGTTGATCTGGAGTAATTCGTGATCCCTCAACCCTACAACTACGGGGCAATGCGATGGCCACGGTTCACCAGATCATTAACAAGAGAACTTTGTTCAAATGATTTTAATCTGCCAATAAACAGAAACCTGACAAATGACGAAATCGACAAATACATTCAACAAATGGACAAAACCGTAAAACGAACAATGGACAAAACAATTCCCAAAATAACTGTTACAGATCACATAAACATCTACAAGGACACAACAATAAACGCAGTCCACAAGAAAAAGAGCAGACTACAATCGAAACTAAAACAATTACACAGACAGTTTACAGACAGACAAGACCAGGAGATAATATCACCGAAATCCCGATTAAAAACCCTCCAACAATTACTTAAAGCTAACTATAGATTAGCAACACATTTGTATTGGAACAACAGAATTCGAGCTAAAAAAACTAATAACCCGAATATGTTCCCACAAATAAATAAAATATTCAGGAGAAATAATCAAAACGAGATTCAGTGTCTCCAAATTCCACGTACTGATGTAAACAAGCAGCTGCTAACCAACATTGGCATAGATACATTTCCTTTGGAAAAGGTGAACACTGTGGGAACTGTCTTTCAGGAAATGTACAAGGTAAGTGAAAGCATTCGCCGAAATCACGACCTGAAGGACAGAGTTCTACTGAATCACCTGCACCTCCGGAATGAAATTTCACATTGGCAATCGGAGAATCCGGGTTTTACCGAATTCAGTGACGATAATCCGTCAATTGACATTAATGCCAATGGTGAGGCTAATAGCCTTTTAATCACAAGGGAAGGAATCCAGAGTATCTTCGACTCATTAAGAAGCAAAAAGTCAGTGGGAATATATGGAGTACCTAACATCGTACTCAAGAACCTGCCCCCAAAGGCAATAGATATATACACGGTCCTGTTTAACGACGCGTTGAATAATGCATATTAACCCGCGCGTTGGAAAACGGCTATCATTCAGCCCATCGCAAAAAAGGGCAAAGACTGTACAAATACAATGAACATGCGTTCGATAAGTTTACTCTCAAGCATCAGTAAAGTATTTGAAAAGACTATTAACAAAGCTCTGCTTAAATGGGTAGACGAGAACAACATTATTCCAACTAACCGGTTTGGCTTTAGGGCGGGTCATGAAACCACACATGCCGCAGCTAAACTGGTCTCCGTCATACAATTGAATAAATGTTGGAACCAATGCACAGGGGCCTGTCTGATCGACTTGGAAAAGGCCTTTGATACCGTCTGGATCGAAGGGTTATATTACAAACTGGTCAGACATGGCATACATAAGCCTTTACTATATGTATTTTACGATATGTTAAAGGGCAGGAGGTTCGTGGTCAAAAATGGTAATGTGATCTCTAATAAATATACTATCAAGAATGGCTTGCAACAGGAAGCGGTACTTTCTCCGATTCTTTTTAACATTTGCATTAGCGACTCATTAGATGCACTTCCGCGGGTTAGTGCGTGACGTTCTCATAATTTACAGAACAGCTCAGAAAGTTGAGAACATAAATAGTTTACTAGCATCAAAGGAAGTGTCTCAGAACTTGTGTCAGATTATATCGAACACCGGAATCGCAATACAAAAAGTACTACTCAAATGAGACTTTATATATTGAAGCGTACATAAATAGGGTGGATAATTTTATGATCAAGTTAATCAGAGGACATATTGCAAGAGCAATATTTTTTTGTTATTATCATTTATTGGCCTGTAGAAACCCGGAAGTTCAAGACCTCACCGACTCGACTCAGCCATCGTTCCCTGTCCTGGGCACTCTCCTTCCACGCTTGACCATTCCATCCGATCTCCTCAAGGTCAAACCTAACCTTGTCCTCCCATCTCCGTCGCGGCCGTCTTACCGGTCTCTTCCCCGTTGGCTTAGCGTCAAGAATTCTATGCACGGTCCTATCGTTGCCCATTCGCGCCACGTGTCCGGCCCACCTTAATCTTCGCGACTTGATTATTCTCACTATTGTAGGTTTGCGATATAGCTCTTCCAATTCGTGGTAATGGAGTTTCCTCCATTCTCCTGCCTCCTCGCCATATTTACCTCCAAAGATACTATATTTACTCCAAAGAATTTGTTTTCTTCCCATTTTGTGAGAGCCCATGTTTCGCATCCATATAGAACAATCGGCATACAAGAGCAATAAAGTCGTCCAATGACCTAATTTTCGGCGCTTATTATCCAAATACCCTGTACTATGAGAACGTGCGTCGCAACGGTTTTGTTCCACCAGAGGCGTTCCTTGACTTGGACATGAAAGCCCTTGTACCAGATAGATCCGGAATTCCGCTCATCTATCATGTAAGTCCCCCGCTTGGTAGGAACCTTGACGTGGTGTGGGGGTGGGGCTTAAACTACAATGAATCACTCAGGCTATGCTGACGGAAGCATACGCTTCCAGTAGGCCCATCCATGTCAGACAATTCAGGGTGTTAAGCGTCACCGTGCCCATTGGATGGTTTGTAGCCAGGGGTATGCCGGCTGTATTAAAACGGCGCCTCTCTGATACCGGGTCGGATCAGAACAGTAAGCAGACCTTACCATATCAGAGCGGGGCTCTGATGTGGCGGTCTATTTGAAACGCCAAGACTCATGGGAACAGAAATGAATAATCAATACACAAAAAACAATCTTACGAAAAACCCGGTAGGCGTAGGTGTGATGAGCCGACACTACCACAAGGGAACAAATCATCAAGAAATCACCGATTCGGCAGAAAGAAGACGTAGGGAAAAACGAAAAAAGCGGGGTATACGCGTCGGCACGTGGAAGGTTCGAACGTTATATAAACCAGGCGCGATACAGACGGTCGTAGAAAACGCGAAACAATATAAAATGGACATCGTCGGCCTTCAGGAAGCCCGACTCCCACATCAAGTAATCGAAACCAATGGGTTTACACTGGTGTGTGGAGGTACCGATACACAAAAGCTCGGAACTGACTTCATCATAAGCAAGAAGATTACGTCCCATCTAAAAGATGTGAAATTTATTCGTGACCGAATGTCTGTGCTAAAAACACAGGGCCCATGGTACAATTATGTATTTACAAACGTACACGCCCCAACAGAATCTATGGACGAAGAAACGAAGGACACATTCTACGAGACCCTAGAGGAAGTATTCGATGGGATCTCATCATTCGATGTTAAAATCCTCCTCGGGGACCTTCCTTTCAATGCGATAATTAGAAAGGAAGAGATCTTCCAACCAACTATAGGTAAAGAGAGCCTACACGACGTTTCAAATGATAATGGAATTCGAATTATAACGTTCGCAGCGTCCAAAGATCTGGTAGTGAAAAGCACGATGTTCAACCACACGCAAATACATAAAGCCACATGGATATCACCCGACGGCGCCACGCGGACCACTTCCTCATAGACAAAAGACATCACTCGAATATCCTTGACGTAAGATCATATAGAGGAGCAGATTGCAACTCCGATCACCTACTAGTGATGGGCAAAATCAGGAGTCGGCTCGCAGCAAACCCACATGGACAGTCACGGGAGACGAGCAAATAGTTTGACATTGATAAACTAAAAGACCTACGCAAAAGGGCTGAATATCAAGAGGAACTAACGAATAGATTTAGCTTCCATAGACAATGGGAGCAGCGGGGAAGAGGAAGCCAATAGTGTGGACACTAAATGGACATCGATCAGAAAGACAATCAAATAAACAGCCCAAAAGGTATTAGGATTTAAGAAAACAATTAAGTCCAAACCTTGGTTTGACGATGAGTGCAGGGCGAAGATCGAAGAACGTAAACGCCTCAGACTGATCCACTTAGAAAGATATGATGAAGTCAACGCAGAAAAATACGCGACGATTCGGAAAGAGACAATGAGACTCTTCAAACGCAAAAAACGCGAATGGGAGAGACTTGGGTCGAAAAAACCCAGAGGTATGTATGCCGCCATAAATTCAATTAGAAATGGCGGAGAACCAAAATAAAAATAACAGAAACACACAAGATGAGAGCAGTACTTTGAAAACCTGCTCAATGTACGCATCCATCAACCACAAATAAACGCACCAGACGTACATACAGCCGAGCCTCAGATCCCGGTGCCATCTTTCAACGAAGTTGTAGACGCAATAAATCGATTGAAAAACAACAATGCTCCCGGCGTCGACTCCATACCGGCAGAGCTTGTGAAGCATGGAGGAGAGGCAACCGCTCGAAAGATCCACCAACTCATCAAAAAAATATGGGATAAGGAAGTCACTCCATTATATATACATATAGTATATATACAATTAGGGCTCCTCGATAGTATAGTGGTTAGTATACCCGCCTGTCACCCGGGAGACCAGGGTTCGATTCCCCGTCGGGGAGCCTCTGGCGCAAGACTAATGACCTTGCCCAGAAAAAATAAATCATTATGGAAAATTTAACAAGCCTCAGGACTTGCTAAATAAGGCCAAGACCGGTTCCCGGTTGTAGTGCCGATGATGATGATGATATATACAATTAATGGGCATTGAAAAACAAAAAATCGTCAATTTACGAAATAGTGGAATGACGCAAAGACAAATTGCTTATGAAAAAAATTACTCTCAAGGTGTAGTGAGACATTTTTCTACAAGCCGGTATTGAAAATTACGGGAGAAATAAGCGATCTGGAAGACCAAACCAATTCTTGACGGTGGTTAAACGAGCCGAGTCGGTGTTTTCTTGATGATTTGATCCCGTATGATAATGTCGGCTCATCACACGTACGCCTACCGAGTTTTTCTTGAGATTGCAAGTCTCTCCGGAAGAATGGAAAACCTCAATGGTCGTCTCCATTTTCAAAAAAGGCGACATATCTGACTGCGAAAACTACAGAGGAATATCATTGCTCCCAATCACGTACAAAATATTAACAAATGTCATACTGGCGAGAATCACACCGTACGCAGAAGAAATACTGGGAGACTACCAATGCGGATTCCGTAGGAACCGGTCAACAAGCGACCAAATGTTCACAATAAGGCAACTGCTGGAAAAGAAGTGGGAATACGAAGAGACGGTTCAACAACTGTTCATTGACTTCAAAAAAGCCGACGACTCAGTCGCAAGGCAAAGACTCGACCACATTGTAGTTGAGCTGGGGATCCCGAAAAAATATGCCGCCCTCATACAAATTTGCATGAACGAAAACAAAGGGCGAGTTAGAATAGAAATTCACCTCTCAGAACCATTTGAAATCCGGGACGGACTGAAACAGGGCAATGGCCTCTCACCATGCCTCTTTAGCCTTGTCCTCGAGTATGTCATCAGAAAGGTAGAAGACGACAACATGGCCGGATCATCCCTGAACGGGGTAACACAAGTGCTCGCATATGCGGATGACATCGCCGTTTTGGGCGATAATCTAGAAACTGTAAGTAAAAACTGTGAAATCATCATGCAAGCGGCAGAAGAGGTGGACCTAGAAATAAATGAAGACAAAACAAAATACATGATTACGGCGAGAGCAAGTGGACCTCAGGTAACACATATAAACATCAGGGACAAGATATTTGAAAATGTCAAAGAATTTAAATACCTGGAAACAATACCGACGGCCAGTAACGAAATGTCGAAGGAAATTAACAAAAGACTACACTCACTAAAACTGCTATCACGTAATATAAATCTCCGTGTCTATAGAACCATAATCATGCCGATTGTTCTATACGGATGCGAAACATGGGCTCTCACAAAACGGGAAGAGAACAAATTCCGCGTATTCGAGAATAAAGTTTTAAGGGGTATCATCATCATCATCGGCACTACAACCTGGAACCGGTCTTGGCCTTATTTAGCAAGCCCTGAGGCTTGTTAAATTTTCCATTATGATTTGTTTTTTCTGGGCAAGGTCATTAGTCTTGCGCCAGAGGCTCCCCGACGGGGAATCGAACCCCGGTCGCCCGCGTGACAGGCGGGTATACTAACCAGTATACTATTGAGGAGCTAAGGGGTATATTTGGCGCTAAATATGACGAGGATTCAGGACAATGGAGGAAACTCCACAAGCACAAATTGGAAGAGCTATACCACAAACCTACAATAGTGAGAGTAATCAAGTCGCGAAGATTAAGATGGGCCGGACACGTAGCGCGAATGGGCAACGATAGGACCGTGCATCGAATTCTTGACTGTAAGCCAACGGGAAAGAGACCGACAGGGCGGCCGCGACGGAGATGGGAGGACAATGTTAGGTTGGAGCTCGAGGAGATCGGATCGGATGGTCGAACGTGGAAGGAGAGCGCATGGGACAGGGAACAATGGCGGAGACGAGTCGGTTGGGTCATGAACTTTCGGGTTCCTACAGGCCAATAAATAGATAGATAGATAGTATTTTGTCGTGCACATTGTTGCAGTTTTTTTCTGGTGCTGTTGTTTCACCATTAGCTGCTCCTTTTCAATCACTTACTTCTTTTTGCGACGCTTCTCAGCTAATTGTGTCCTTACTCGGGATGGCTCTGCTTCAAGGTCGCCGATTTCCTCCTCCTCATGCTTAGTCTCGGTACATGGAATTTTAAGAGTACCTTTTCTTTTCTGTGTTGTCGCGTTTTTATCTTCGTCTGTGATCATACTGGTTCTTTCTAGTTTTTCATTATAAAAAACTCAGGCGGCCCACTATACGAACCACGACGCAACTCGATTCCTCTGTGAGCTGGCTCGAACTCGCCTATCGTCTGCTAAGAGTCAGTAACTTTGCAACTTAACGAGCAATATATTGTTTGTTTTGTTTTTCACGCTTGCGACCGAGGTGGTATATTTTAATTGATTGTTAATTTGTTTGTCGCACCTCACTGAAGGGATTTAATGCACTGTGTTGAATGTTGGATTTTCACCTTTATTCTTCGTTTTGTTTGTTTGTTTTTTTTATTTATTTTCGATTATTTTTGATTATTTTCATTATTTTCGTTCTAATAATTTGTTTTGACTGTTTTTATTACTGTGAAGCAGCGCACTTTAATATGTCACTAAAGATAAATTACAACAGTTTGATAAACTTTTGTTTCGCGAAACTATCTAATAGATCGGTTTAATAAGAGAACACATAACTCCTCTTGACGTGTCGCTGCGAGGTATAGATTTTTCGCGTATTCGAGTTTATCTATACTATAATCTTACATTTAACAATATGTTGAAATACCCGACACTATATATACACATGCACACTCGAGAGGCAAGATCGCACTTCTATCTCGCTGACGACTGATTTGTGAGAAGGGAGATATCACACTGATAATTTTTAACCATCTTTTTTCTATATACTTCCCTCTGGAGAGGCGAACCCACAGTGCCGCGTAAGCGACCCGAGATGCCATTAAATAACTGTTGGAGTTCTTTTTGAACAGTTGCAGGTTGTAACACTCCGGAAACTCTTGGGTGGCGAGGAAGTTCCGTAGTTTTCCCGTTCTGTAACTGAGCGATTTCTGGCACAGAGTTGAACGTGCCGTCGGAAGATGAATCGCAAATTGATGGGTTCCGTCGAATGGTCTTGTGGAAATAAACCGAATTTCGTGGAATACGAGAATATCTGTAACAAAGACGAGGGTTTGCTACGCGCCGTCGATGTGATATCAACTGTAGTCGCGACATCATCGGGTCGACCGTATCAGGTAGGACGAGGGTAACCACAATCCATTTTTTCTTGTGAACATCGTGTATTGCATCTTCGTTACATTAAATTCGAGATTACCCTATCTCCAATGTAGGATTCTATCCAGGTCCCGGTTAAACAGTTGATCTGGCCACATCTCAGCTGGCGCGACGTTGATACACTTGTGGGGGTTGGAGAACTAACCCACAATGCCAACCAATCTTGACCGCTAACAGCGCATCACCTCAATCCAACTCCCCGTGCAAAATCTGCATTTGCATACATCCCATACTTACCAGGAACTCATTTCCCAAGCTGAAATAAATGCATATTCCAATTTACAACGGAATATTAATCCTTTCCCTCAATTACATCACCCCACATACGTTTTCCCAAAATTGCTTCGGTCAACTCCCTACTTAAGTTATATTTTCTCTTTGTGACCAAGCAATCTTGATTTCCCCGAAATTCATATGCCATAACAAACGCATATCCAAATCCTCAACGGAACATTACCAACCAACTAAACCGCGCACATTTCCCCGAAATTATTTCGGTTAACATTTCTATCTAAACGATATCCCTTGCTTGCACCCAAGCCATTCCAATTTCCTCCGAAAATGCATGCCCATACTCGCTCGCGTCCCCAAACCAATTTCCCGGTACACCCAACCAACGAAGTCAACCCAGCCTGTACGGCCAGAATTCGCTGGAACCGAGTTCTTATGCGAGCGTAGCAACTCCTCCAAAATTCTTCGTAATTGGCAGCGAGCCTAATTTCGGTATGACGCACCGCCACGACGCATTGAATGAATTATTTTCATTCATAAGTCAGTCGTCCTCCAACTACCACAACGCGCGTATCGGCAGTCCCCCGTAACCGCCGCGGCTGCACGGGGGCACGCCGCCCCAGCGTGCCAAATAAAGTCCGCCCTAATGTTCTCCTTCCAATTGCCGCGGGTACAGCGTCAAAAATGAATAGAAGAAAAAACATTCGGGCGCAGTTCGCGGATAAAAACTAGACAACTTATGACAAATCCTAAGATGAAATAAAAAGACTCTTGCGGCCGACTCCCAGTGTTTCATTTCTTTCCTTGCGCTTGCGGACACTTTCGCTGGTAAACAACTCTGTAGTGGGGCGACGGTTAACTGGTGCCATACGTTGGTACATCCACCATCCCACCCCCACACACTAATCAGCCGATCACTCGAAAAAAAGGAAATAAGCGTACTATAATCCGCAAAACTGAATATTTTGTTATCCGTTAATTCCAATGTCTCATTTACGTGAAGCGAAAATAAGGTTGGAGCCCAAATAGAACCCGGAAGCAGCCCGGAATTATTATAATAGAATACAGATCCAAAGACACGTCGTCTACAACAACCCAGATCGATTCTCCAGGAAGCTGTTCATCCAGTCGCCAAGTTGTTGGAAAAGCCCCTATGAACGAAGCTTGGTTAGCAACGCTCCGTGCTAGACCTGGTAAAAAGTTTTGAAAATACGAGGATAGGTCAATAAGTCCTTAGAAACCCCTACGATGGAGCACGTAGCATTACTAATGGTATATTTTTAGTCAGCGTCATTCCTCACTAGGTATCTGTCAATTTTGAATTTGTTTCATGTTTCGATTTTGGATGATAAATTGGGTACGAAAAAAATGTCTGCGAGATGTGTGCCGCATTTCCCCCACGGGGCTGGTTAGCTCTTTAGGCTGGTATCCTATTGCTTTATGCGACTTCTTGCCTTTTTCTCACGAGTTCGCGCAGCTTTTTCTGTACTAGTGTTACTAAGAGTACAGATTTCGGCTCAACAAGCCTCTGATTGCATCGTAAAGTCTAGAGGGTACCTAGGCTTCGGCGGGTTGTTTCCCCATACAGCGAAATGGCTGCATACAAAAATAGCATGCTCACCATCCTCCTATCGTCTACACGTTATGGACAAAGGGGTGAGCTATCCGGTTCAAAACAGTTTATGCATTTTCAATGCCCACCGCGCCCCAACAAGAACAGCGTATGGCGGCAGTTTCAGTTTCCGTCTGAGCGCTTCATCCACCGATGGGATGAGTTTCAATGTTTATCTTTCGCTTAAGCTCGTGTTTCTTCTGGCCTGCAATAAAGCAATAGAAACTTCTCTTTCTTCCAGCTTAATGATCCACCAGACACTTCATCCCCTGTGGCTCTCCATGTATACATCCGAAGTATCTCTTCAGCTGGGATGTCTATGGGGGGTAGTCCGACTATCACAAATGCAGCTCGTCCAACTGGGATTTGAGAGATCACCCTGAACCCACATATAGTCCTTAATAGTGTTGTCTTGAGTGTCGCTCTAAGCATTATTTTCAGCTGTTTTGTTTGTAGAGCTTTTGCCACACTTCACTTGGTTTCACGTTTCAATTTTGGATGATAAATTGAGTATGATAAAAATATCTGCGAGATGGGTGCCACATTTGCCGTCAGCTGAGAACTTTTGGAACGCATGCGTCGCAGCCCACATGACTTTCTGCCCAGATTAGTAACTCTAGATGAAACATGTATACACCACAACACTCCCGAGATGAAAGAACGGTCATAATAGTAGGTTGTTAAAGGCGAACGGGGTCCAAAGAAGGTAAGGACGGTGAAATCTGCTGGGAAGGTTATGGGTACTGTATTTCGGGGTCCACGTGGTATTATCTTCACTGACTATTTGGAAAAGGAACAGACGATAACTAGACAGTAATATGCGTCATTACTAGGTCAGCTAAATGAGAAAATAAAAGAAATTCAGCCTTATTTTCTAAAGACTTATTGACCTGCTCTCGTATATAATGCGACCGCCCTTGACTTATTAGGTGCGCAATTAAGCTCCCGATTTGTAAATAAGTGTTGGTCAATTTCGAGATATCCAAAAAGTCATGAACCAAGCTTAGACATATGGTAAGCAAACCGCTTTGACACAGTAGTGATTTTGTTTTGGCGTCATATACTTTTGGACGTATGACAATGTTTGATTTTGTGCTAAATAATGTTCATTTGCGGGAAGTGTTGATTTTCTTCTTTTATACGAAGAAAATGGCGGCTGAAGCGCATCGAGAGCTCCACAAAGTTTACGGAGATGCTGCTCTAAGTGAAAAAACGAGCGATGATTGGTTCCGTTGCTTCAAAGATGGTGATTTCGATGTTGATGACCGTTCGCGTGAAGGAAGACCAAAAACCTTCGAAGACGAATTGGAGGCATTGCTCGATGAAGATCCATACCACACGCAACAAGAGCTTTCATCAGCATTAAGAGTTACCCGCCAAGCCATTTCCAAGCGATTGGATGCGTTGGGAGTGATTCAAAAGCAAGGAACTTGGGCACCTTATGATTTGAAGCCAAGGGACGTTGAACGTCGTTTTTTCGCATGTGAACAACCGCTCCAGCGGGAAAAAAGAAAGGGTTTTCTACATCACATCGTGATGATGATGAAAAATGTATTCATTAAAAAATCCCAAAAAATAGAAAGTCATGGGGATTGCCCGGTCATGCTTCTACGCCGTCGACTCGGCGGAATATTCGCGCTGGGAAGATTATGTTGTGTATTTAGTGGGGCCAGGTCGGAGTTATTTATTATGAGCTGTTGATAACGAACGAAACCATCACTGGGGGACGGTATCAACTTCAATTGATGCGATTGAGTCGAGCACTGCGCGAAAAACGGCCACAATACGAGCAGAGGCACGAAAAAGTGAATCTACGGCATGACAACGCTCGGCCTCACGTTGCCAGATATTGCGCCGTCCGATTATTACTTGTTCCGTTCAATGGCACATGGTCTGGCTGATCAGCAGTTCCGCTCATATGAAAACAACAAAAAACGGCTTGATTCGTGGATAGTTTCGAAAGATTAACACTTTTACCCTCACGATATTCCAGCTCTGCCAGTAAGATGGGAAAAAGTTGTAGCTAGCGATGGGAAATAATTCGAATGATTTATTTGTAAGAATTTTTTCACAAAAAAGTTGCAATTTCATAAAAGAACAGCGAGAACTTAGTTGTGCACCTAATACTATTTTTTTCAGTTGCGGTTATCAAGATGTCAGTTACAAAGGTTATAAAATCTCTCCTGTACCACCTCATACGGAATCCGTATTGATGAGCATTTAGAAGTCCATTGCGTTCAAAATAATTAATCAACTCAGCATTGATGACCTTTTCCATTACCTTGGATGGTATAGGCAGTACTGCCGGTAATTTTATGAGGGACACTTCTCGCCTTCTTCAGGATTGATTGAATTCGAGGGCTTTTCCAGCAGGTAGGAAAGGTCCTCTGCGCATCAGATAAGCAAAAGAGTTTGCGAAGAACCCGTGACTGTTCTGGAGCACAGTTGTTAAGAACTATTGCTGGATTTCCATCCGCGCCTGTTGCATTCTCGCAATCCAGTCCACGGAGAATGCGGTTGAAAGCATGTAAGCGGAACTTTACGTCTGGCATTGAAGATTGTACCGACACGATCACAGGCAAATCCAAATACTGGCATCGAGGGTTGAATTCACAGGGAATAAATTGGCGAACACGTCTTTTAAATTCGTGACTAGTGTCTTTACGGTATCACGTGCTTCTAATTCTGACAAAATTCAGTTTGTTGACCTCCGTGGGGTTTGAGCGCCATTGTTTGGAAGCTCTATTTTTTGGCGTTGTAATCTGTTCTCACTTTCCACCAACCCAAGGTTTATTGAATGAATTCCGTTTGATGAAGTGGGGAATATGAAGCTTCATTGGGAAAAGAATTATTTGCCTAATTAACTCCGCCTAGGCGTTAACATCGGAGTTTCCAAAGCAGACATCTCACCACGAAAAGGATGGGAAAAAATCTTACAAATTGTTCCAGTTAGTGGCCCGGTATCTCCATACTTGGCAAGGCCGCTTAGGTTAGTTACTCGCTTCAGATATAAATAATTGGACACCTGGTATCAAACAGTGACCTGAGATTCCCAATGGCGCAGTCTTTTCTACGACAAAAAAAACCTTGCCTTGGATGACAGAAATAGATTTAGGATGTTGGCAGAGTCACTTCCATCATCCGGCCTTGGCATAGGTCCTGCACGAGTTGAGTCAAATTGTGGCTAACAGTGAAGGTTTCGTTCCTCCTAGCCTCGCCTGTTCTGTTGGAATTTACTAACCATTTGGAGTTGTGTACGTTAAAAGCTGGGTTGTTAATTTGTATCCAATCGATGGTACGTGAAAGATGATTGAAAAGTATCGTTGGTCGATCATCATTACGAAAGCGGTAAAGACAACAAAGAAATTTTACAGAATTCTTCAGCACGAATCTCATCCGAATAATGTCCAATTTACGGGATTGTAATGTTACTTCCCTTTGGTGGGCTAAATCGGATCGGGTGAAGACGCTGACTCCAGCCTTAAAACGAAATTTCGAATGTAAGCCGAATCCTAGCCAATGAAGATATGCCGAGTTTGTTGAGGAGTCGACTTGGGTCTAAGTTTGAATTGAATTGAATTGATTGAAGGCGGAACCTCCATTTTTATTTAGCTTACTGAAAGCTTAAAATTAACTTAACATAAAACCTTACAGACTACCTTAAAATCTAGAGAAGTGGTTAAGACCTTATTCAATTATTCAATTGAAGAAAAAGGAGAAGAAAACCAGAACGTTGAAGATTACTCGGCGATAGGGGAGGTAGGAGGCCAGGGAAGAGCGAGTGTGTGTGCGGGTGGTAAACGCGGCCTTTTTGTGACAGTGGAGGGCATGGGTACGAACTGATACGGGGGCGGGGGTTAGGAGGGACCAAGATATCAAGTTTCCCTGATTGCAAATATTGGTATGCCGTCACTAGTTGAATATTGACAGTCGGGCGGACCCAATTACGCGGAGACGAGTTATGTAGAGTTCGCTTTTTTATCAAAACACTTGCATGTGGTTCCCCCTGGATAGTCTCACCCAGAAATCCGAATGAGCAACTAATTTACCAGAAGATACCATCATATCTTATCTCGACTTCATCTATCATATCATCATATTTTATCTCAACCGCGAAAAGTGCAGCCAAATGTATGGCGTTCCTTAAGAGATGCAAAAGATACTTCACTCCATTCAACCTGGCCACTATTTACAAGGCGTATATTCGTCCGAAAATGGACTTCAACTCCCATATTTGGTCAGGCGCATCCAAAACTGCACTACGCGTGCTCGACGGGATGCAAAAACGAGCAGTGAAACTTATTGGGGACTCAGCCGTAAGTCGATAAATTCCGTCGTTAGGACTCAGGCGCAACGTATCATGCTTATCTCTTTTCTATAGGTATAATCACGGTCGTTGCTCAATTGAACTTGAAGAATGGATTCCGCCCCTCAAGACATTTTTTCGCGATACCCGTAAATCTGTGAATGCCCATCAGTTCACGTTGAAAGTGGACTTCAAGCGCGCAAATAAATATAGAGGGTCAATCTTTAGCCGAACCACACGAATGTGGAACGTTCTGCCTGATCATGTGTTTCCTGGTTGTTGTGATGTCCAGACATTCAAGACCAATATACATCGACACCTCTTTTCCTTATCCACTTTCTCTCCATCCGCTTGCACTGTGCTCTGACATTTAAGGGTACTTCAAAATTCCCTTTTGTGCGCGCGTTAGTGTTAAAAAATAAAAAAACGTCATCCATCATATCTTCCTATCTTATCTCAATTTCAGTTAGGGCTATAGCGTTTGAAATGATAGTGAAGAACGTGTGATTCGAACTGGCGCTATGACAGTTAGAATCACCAAAAATTGAACCCAAGGGTAACACATGAGGCTACTGGCCGTGTTTAGAATTCGATTTTTAAACTCAAGGATATACCACTGATGTGAATTGTTTTGTTATCGCTATGGTATACGGCTCTGATGTATTTTCTTATTCGATTTTCATTCGGAGTTCTTCTTCACTATTGTATGGTGTGTGTATCTGTTACAGACGCCACAGGGCCATCAGCCATCAATCGTATGGCGTGATGGAGTTGTATCTCGGCTTGGGACTGACTCTCCACCTAAACCAACTTTTTAGGTGAACCTGTTCTTCAACCAGGATGATTACTCCCGAACATTTTACGGAGCCTACAATGTGATGGTGTGGTATTTCATTGGGCAGCAGGACTTTGGGACTAGTTGGTTTTAGTCGCCTGTTACAACAAGCCGGTCTAGCTGCTGTTGTATTCTAAGGCGTACTCACAGAGTTACAGAAAGCAGGAGACAAACAAAGGCTCGGCGTTTGTATATATATATATATATATGCAAATACGAAAAAAAAACATGAAGTTCAAATTTCTGTCTGTAAAACTTAGGGCAAACGGAAAAACATCGATCCATTTCTTAAATGCCGACTGGGGACGAGAAATGGATCACGTTCGACGATATTGTGTGACAACCGTAGTCAACACGCAGTTCAAAGGATGACCAATCCAGAACTGCGAGCAGAAAGGCTTTGCTGTGCATTTGGTGCTATTGTAAACTTGTGGAGGTTCTTAAAGCTCACCTGAAGAGCCCCCCATATTCGCAACCCATATTTGCATCCCAATCACCAGCGTACCCGAAACATTTCCTTTCTCAAAGACATTTAATGCATCCAACGCATTATCTGAAAATCCCTAAAGAGAATTCTCACAGCATTCACGCATTTAATGCGTTATTCAAATTTCCTGTAAAGAATTCTGATACTGCAATCTGAGAGGCCATAAACATTGAAACCCATTATCACTTTTTCCTAATGGCGATGCATCTATTAACGCATCTGCACCACTCATCCACGACTGTAATGGTGCCCTTATTTGTTTTCAGCACCATTTCTCCGATGAATTGCCGTCTATGATAGTCACAATGCACAGCGTAAACAATGATCTATTCGATCCCTTTGTTCCTTTTTCCTCGTTTCAGGTTTCGTGTAACCTTTGCTACATGCCTCGATAAACACGGTGATGGGTACGATCACACACGCACACCACTGCGTGCCCGAGATCGCCTTCCATTGGTCACTGGTCAAAGGAAATTTCATTTCCTTTTCACCACACCACCAAACTCAACCCAAATGAGGGTTGAATCACTAAGTCGTATTCCAACCACCGATCCGGTCGGCGTCCGGGGACGCGTACAACTCGGAGTCGTGTTTTCGTTTGAATTATAATCTTGTAATGTCACCTTCGTAATAGTTAGTGCGGAGAGTTTACTTAGTTTGTGTATTGTGTACGTCTATCGTTCGAACGAGGATACTTACATTAAGATATTTGTAAGTGACTTCTAATTCATGTTCGGTTAATTAATTACAAAAATAACTATCGGTGAATAAAATAAAGAGAACATTTGCCGACTGAAAATAACCAGTGTTTTGACTCTCGTGGTTTCCTTGGATATCTCTGGTGATTCGCGTCAGCGGAACTTTGTGTTAAATCGGCGAGGACGAAGTAGAACCCTGCACCCACGCCGGCGCTCAGACTTCGTTCCCCACAAACTAATTATGTATCATGAGCTACTTCCATATGGCCAAACAAAAAATTTTTTTTTTTTTTAAATATACTTCTCTCGGGAGAGGCGAACCTACAGCGCCGGCACGGCGCCCGATATGCCCCCAAATAACTGTTGCAGTTGTTTTTGAGTTGCAGGTTTTGATGCAGGGATGTTCGCGCCGACGGGAGATGAACCGCAAATTGGCCGATCCATTGAATTGTCTTGTAGAGCGCATATAAGGCAAATTGCGCGGAACAGTACCACGAATCTCCGAAGGACAGTACACGTAATAATATCTGTAAAATAGACAAATGTTGGCTATGCGCCTTCGATGTTATAGCGACTGCTCCAAACATGAAAGCAATATTCGAGCTCGGGTCTAATTTGGGATTTATACACAAAGTGAAGTTGGGCCGGATTAAAATCGCTCGTGGCTCTAAAAAGATAACTCAGTTTCCTGAGGCGGACTGAGGCGAGCTGTGAAGCCGATGATCCACTTTTCTTTGTGAATGTTGTATATTGAGTCTTGGTTGCATTGAAGTCGACGATATTGGCCCTTCCCCACTAATTATTTTTTTTTTTTATTTATTGGCCTGTAGGAACCCGGAAGTTCATGGCCTCACCCCCTCGGCTCCGCCATTGTTCCCTGTCCCGTGCGCTCTCCTTCCACATTCGACCATCGATCTGGCCTCATCTCAGACGGTTCTAACGTTGATCACTAATCGGTCGATTACTCGAAAAAGGAGAAACAAGCGTACTATCGTCCGCACAACTGAACGCCCTGTTATCCGGCGATCCCAATAAATCATTTAGTTGAAGCAAAAACATGGTTGGAGCCAAAATATAACCTTGAGGCACCCCCAAACTAATAGGATACAGATCCGAAGACTCGCCGTCTACAACAACCTGGATCGATCGATTTTCGAGGAAGCTCTTCGTCCAGTAGCAAAGTTGTTGGGAAAGTCTGTATGAACGAAGTTTGCTCAGCAATGCCCCGTGTCAGACGCGGTCAAAAGCCTTGGAGATATCCAATGCGACCGCCATTGACTCGTCATACCGCTCAATCGCAGATGTTCGCGCATCGATTATCCTTATAATAAGGTCTCCCGTGGACCGTCTGCCACGGAATCCGTATTGACGATAATTCAGAAGTCCGTTGCACTCTTAATACTTAATTAACTCAGCATTAATGACCTTTTCCATCACCTTAGATAACATAGACAATAATGCTATCGGCCTGTAAATTTAGAGGAGGCACTTTTTCCCCTTCTTTGGGATTGGCTGAGCTCGAGCCACCTTCCAACAGGTAGGTGTCCTCCGTCCATAAGATAAGCGGAAGAGTCTGCCAAGAACCGGCGACAGTTCTTAAGCACTACTACTGGTATTCCGTTCGGGCTTGTTGCGTTCCTACAGTCTTGTCCCCGTAGAATACATTGAATGGTACATGGGCGGAACCTCACACCCTGCATGGAAGATCGTACCGGCATGATCACAGGTTGCTCCCAAAAGACCGGCATCGAGTTTGAATTTGCGGAAAATAAATTCGCGAACACATTAGTTTTATCTTTTGAATTTGTGACTAGTGTCCCGCTGCCCGTTACCAACGGGGGGAATGGGGGGGATGCGAAGTTATTGCTGACAGCCCTCGCCATTGACCACAAGGAACGCGAACCAGTTGGACACTCAAGAAGTTTATTGGTATTCTGTCGCTGTAAGCCTTCGTCATGGTATCAATCGCCCGGTTGCACGTGTTTCTAATTGTAACAAAATTCGTTCTGTTTGGATTGGAGCGCCATTGTTTAAAAGCTCTATTTTTTGCCTCTGTAACCTGCTCTCATTTTTATAAAACCTTACGCCGGCGTGTTGTGTGGGGATTAGAAGTATTGTACCAAACACGGACACTCGGTTCACTCCTATCTCCATCCGACTGTCACTAAGGTTCCAAAAACTGTTCCGCCAAACACTGAAAGGAAACTGTTCATCAAACGCGAAAGGACAACGATAACATCCCGGAAACTGCAGCACAGGAGAGTAAAACACAAGCGAAACTTCACAACGCAACGTCCACAACAGGAAAAGGAAACACTCTGATTTAGTTTATTGTTACGGGTTTTATTATAGGTAAACAGAAGTCGCGGTGAGTTCCTCAATTACATACGGTTTAAAATTTTAGATACTGGTCACAGGTAAGCCACAGCAACTATTCCTTCATCATGCAGTGTATTCAACTGCTTACACCTAAGCGAGTTTACAAAACCGTATCGTTGCGGGCGTAAAAGATTGCACTTATTAGAGTGATCAAGGAAACTGTTTAACAACATTCTAACTCCACGCACTGTTCCTAATTTTAATTTTATGGTAATTGCGGAAGGCTTAAAACTTGATTCGCGACTCGGTGGATGGAAAACGACTCAACGATATTGTTTGGGGTGAGTTTTTGGTGGTGTGGTGAAAAGGAAATGAAATTTCCTTTGACCAGTGACCAATGGAAGGTGATCTCTGGGACGCGGTGGTGTATATGTGTGTTCGTAGGCATCACCGTGTTTATCGATGCGTTTAGCCAAGGATAAACGGATCCCACGACGAGGGAAAAAGAACAAGGGGAAACGACCTAAGGGATCTTTCGGTAATGAGGGTCAGCTGTCTAAATAGCAGCCACTCATTAGATGCTAAAAGGGATTGCGATAATTTATACAATCGTATCGTCTCTCTGCCGACTGGAAGAATCGGATTCTTTTGTTTGCATATGTTTATGCTATTGAATCCAATCCGACGGCAAAGCGTGACGTCGGTGATTGTTTGAAGATTCAAACAAAGATCTATTTCCGCGAGATTTGCTTGCAACTGAATCAATAGTTGCAAGTCTTCGGAAAGCAATTTAGATGGATACACAATGACGGTTGTGTATACCATCTGTGTCAATTATGCATGGCATCTATGGCGACGGCAGGATCGAACTATAGTGTGAATATCTACACTAATTGGGAATTCGGTTTTTGGGTCGCTAATACAGAGATGCATTGATAATGTATGAATTCCCATGTAGGAAAAATTCTTTGCAGCATTTCCAGGTAATGGATTGAAAACATTAACAATCCTTGGGAAAGGAATGTTTTCAGGTGCTAATGCGATTGCATTGGCGGGAAACAATAGACGTTATGGGGTTTTTTTTAGGTAAGTGAACCGCGGGGTTTGGCGGAACCGCCACAGTTGGTACCGACCGGCAAGTAGATTAATCCTCGGTCACCTCTTTGGATTCTCTCTTTAGTAGTGGTAATTTATGAGGGAGTTTGTTTGTTCAATCCAAACTACTGTTTTGAAGAAATGTTGGTAGAGGATGTAATGATCATCCCACCGCTAACACCAGTTTTTGTTGTAGCAAGCTTAGGAAGCAGGTCTCCTTGTCCTTAAAAGGACGAGGGTCTCTTTGTTTAGATCTCTTGCTAGTTGTTCGGTAAAGTGGCCACCGTGTTACCTCCTTTGGATGGAAGAGTGACAACGGTTAGTTATTATTGAGTGGAAGACCAGTGTTTATCATTACCGGCCGATATTTTATGGGAGACACTTTTTTCCCCTCTTTGGGATTGACTGAACTCGAGCGATTTTCCAGCAGCCAGGAAAAATCCTTCGTTCATCAGATAAGCGAAAGAATCTGCCAAGAACCGGCGATAGTTCTGGAGCACAGTTCTTAAGAACTACTGCTGGTATTCCACCCGGGCTTGTTGCCGTTTTACAATCCAATCCACGTAGAATACGTTTAATAGTTCGGGGGCGGAACCTCGCATCCCTCATCGAAGGCCGTACCGGCGCGATCAAGGGTGGCTCCAAAAGACCAGCATCGAGATTGGAAATCGCGGAAATCAAATTCACGAACACATTAGCTTTATTCTTTGAATTTGTGGCTAGAGTAACACTGCCTGTCACTAACAGAGGAAAAGAGGAAGAAGCGAAGTTACTGCTGACAGCCCTTGGCACTGACCAGAAGGGACGCGAAACAGTCGAGCACTCAAGGAGCTTATTAGTTACTCTGTCGTTGTAAGCCTTCTTCGCGGTATCAATCGTCTGGTTGCACACGTTTCTGATTCTAACAAAATTCGTTCTGTTCACCTCGATGGGATTAGAGTGCCATTGTTTAAAAGCTCTATTTTTTGCCGCTGTAATCCGCTCACATTTTTTGTCTTACAAAGTCTTATCAGATGAACTTCGTTTAATGGCATGCGGAATGTAGATCTCCATCCCGAGAAGAATAATCTCTGTAATCGATTCCGTGTATGCGTTAATATCGGAGTCACCAAAACACACCTCCGACCACGGAAAGGATGCGAAGAAATCTCGCAGGTCGTCCCAGTTGACAGCCCCATACCTCCATACATGGCGAAGCTGCTTAAGTCGGTTATTCACTTGAAATGCAAGTGGTTGCGCGACAGATACCAAGCAGTAATCTGAGTTTCCCAGAGGCGCAGCAATCTCCACGGTATAAATGCTCGGCTCGGATGTCAAAAACGGAACCAAGGTGTTCGCATAAGCACCTCGGGTATGTGGCACTCGCATAGGTTCCTCCACGAGTTGAGTTAAATTGCGGCTAACAGCGAACATTTCCGCCAGCCTTTCAAGCCTCGTCGGTTCTGTTAGAATATATTCGGACTTCTCCAGTCAACAACTGAGCCTTTAGAAGGTAACGTTTCGTGAGCGGCCAGTATTGGCCAACAGGAGAGGTGTTGTGTTTTATCAGGGCGACAGGCCACATACGTATATAATGACTGGCCAGATATTCCTAGGACTAGGAAGAATTGATGCACCCACGTTATAGTCCGGACCTAGCACCAACTGGATACTATCTTTTTTGAATAATTGTAGATCTCACTTGACATATAATTTGTATGAAGAAAAGATTGTGAAAACTACTTAGTCTAGGTTTTTACTAATAATAGATTGGATTTTTATGAGAAAGAAGTTATGAAGTTACCTTTCAAATGGTAACAAATTATAGAACAAATCAAGTAATCCGAACCACATTAAATACAATCCTAGATGTCAAGTCAAATGTCTTTAGTGTGAACGCTCACGTTAGGGAATCCGTTGAATCAGATTTTCCTACAATTTTTCACATAACTGAGGCGATATTCCGTCAGTTTTATGTGCAAGGTTAATCCTTAGACCATTCAATATTGCTTAATTAACTGATATTGTATAAGTTAACAATTCAAAGTAAGAGTATTATATAAGCTCTGCATAGGTACAATCATCACTGCTTATGAAAGCATGCGGAGCCATTTGTGCGGTGCCGCCGTTCTGTTCATTCGTTGCATTTCAATGCCACGTCCCCGCCATGAGTATGTTTATGAGAGCATACTGAGCCATTTGCCGCCGTTTCCAGTTCTTTGAATGCCACATCCCAGCCATTGTTATGTGTGTGAGAACCATTTGTCCAATTGCCGCCGTATTTTCATTCCATGCATTTGAATCCCACATCCCAACCACAATTTATGACTGAGCAATAGCAGCAGATTTCAGCATCATGCCGCCATCACCTCCAGACTCAACCCAACAGGATCTTTACATTTGTCCGCAACCAGCAAATTCCAATTGACAACAGCAAACATTCTCAACAGCAGAAGGTGATAATTGAATTGCCGCCAACTCAAAAGGGACCACCATAAACATAATATTTCTGTTTTCTTTGTACAGGAACGTGCGTTCCTTTTGTCTTTTGTTTCTGTGCACACCAATAATTTTTGTGTATCTTGAAAATGCCGATTGTCCTTCGGCTTGGTCTTATTAATGCTATGTTGTAAACAGGAAGCCTGTAGTCGAGTTTATGTATGTGTGTAAACAGGAATCCTGTAATCCTGTATTCAAGTTTGTAGATGTAAGAATAATATATATCATCATCATCGGCACTACAACCGGGAATCGGTCTTGGCCTTATTTAGCAAGTCCTGAAGCTTGTTAAATTTTCCATAATGATTTGTTTTTTCCAGGCAAGGTCATTAGTCTTGCGCCAGAGGCTCCCCGACGGGGAATCGAATCCCGGTCTCCCGCGTGACAGGCGGGTATACTAACCACTGGACTATCGAAGAGCCCAAGAATAATATATATAATAGTGTAAATATTTTGTATAAATAGAATTTCAAGAGAAAAATAAAATCAGAATGCAACCGACCACCCCGGCGTATTCTCACTTAATATTTTGCTTTTTTTTAGCTATTTTGATTCTCTTTTGAAATAATCAGTGGCGTTGCGCCCGAATTTTCAAAGATAGACCTTTTTAGATGTTTAGCGGCGTTGCGCCAGAACATCACCCCAAAAATATCACACTAAAGGTGTTGCTCGATTCCCCGTCGGGGAGCCTCTGGCGCAAGACTAATGACCTTGCCCAGAAAAAACAAATCATTATGGAAAATTTACCAAGCCTCAGGACTTGCTAAATAAGGCCAAGACCGGTTCCAGGTTGTAGTGCCGATGATGATGATGATGAAGGGTGTTGCACCTTAGTGTACAGTAGGGCTGTAGAATATAGGTCCAACAAAACTTCAGATCACAAGAGGCCTGAATCAAACATTGGACTTAGGTTCTCCAGCAACAAAAACATCAGGTCAAAAGAAGCCTGATACAAACAATCACTAAGAAATCCTTATTGGAAAATGTATCTGACCATAGACCCTGTGAATTGTATAAATCGGCGAAGAGCTTGACACTCTGTCTTTTTATAACAGTGAAGCCTTTAAGAGAAAGGTTGGCGCAAGGCTAATAACCTTGCCCGGAAAAACACACTATTATGGACAATTTAACAAGTCTCGGATATGGACCGGATACCGGTGGAGAGACTTGCTAAATAAGGCCAAGACTGGATCCCGATAGTAGTGCTGATGATGATGATGATGAAACCTTTAAGAAAAACGTTATTTTCATCAAAGCGACCTTTATGACAAATTTATATCGATGAACGTCATAGATGACAGAATATGCAATCCATATTTTCTATACATCACAAAAATAAACTGGCAACCAATATAAGGAACACCCACAATATGTTGGCTCCCATGCTAATGGGATACAGTATCCGTATCGTCTACATAGCTACGACATTAGGCTTTATCTGAAGCAGAATCTTTCGCATTGTCAGTCAGTTTATAACAGAGCAAACTTATCAATGACAAACGAAGAATTTAATTTTGACCTTTCAATCTTTATAGCGCACTCCTCTATAAGCCCAGAAATTTTAGTCCTAATGATTAAATATACCAATAACCACAGGGTAACATGTCGTATTGGCGCAAGGCTAATAACCTTACCCGGAAAAATAAATTATTATGGAAAATTTAACAAGCCTCCAGACTTGCTAAATAAGGCCAAGACCGGATCCCGGTTGTAGTGCCAATGATGATGATGATGAACAAGTCGTATATTTCCCGAAACTTTTTCAAAGAAAATATGTACACACATTATATTTTTAAATTACAAAACTTTTAAGTGACAATTACTGGAAGTTGTCAATCTTCTTAAAATCAAACCGCCAAGGCCTATTTTGCCATCACCTACAAAATACTCTTTGCTGATATATTAATCAATTTTTAAATTTAATTTAATCTTCAACTATAACAAGTTTTCATGGATGAATATGTAAATCTCATCTTCAAAAACCCATTTGCAAAAACAGATACAAAACCCCGTCGCTAGGATAAGCCTTCGGCAACACAGCTGGAAGTCTATACAACCAAACGGGTTGATTTGAATACCGCACGAATAAAAGCAATTTTTACAAAGTTCATATTGTTTTTTTATCACTTCACCGCCCGAGCTTAAGGGCTTAATTTACCAAGTACCCTCAAAAAGGTGGTTTTATGTGTATGTTATTATGAACATGGTACAGTTGTGTATTTTCTGGAAATTTCGAATCTATTTTGCTCACCTTGTCATTATAAAATCACATATTCCGCTAAGGGTTAATTTTTTGTGGGGCGACTGTAGTATCGCCATGGTAATAAGGGCGATATAAGAGTAGGGCGGTTTAACTAAAGGTGCATGAGGTTTCTCATCATTGGTGTTTGTATTGGTTGGTGGTTGGTTATTTAGGGCGGGCCGTAAATCCAGTGGAGGCGGAGACAAAGACGCTGATGAGTGCATTTCAAAGTATTCCAAGGCAAGCGAGAAGCGTTTCCTTTTTTTTGTTTTTTTTTTCTTTACTTATTATTTTAGCTTTTCTTCTGATTTCTAACTGGATTTCACAATAATTCCATTAAACTTTACACTATTCAATAAAATTTAAAATAAGAGATTCTTCTTATATAAACTTTAATAGGAACTTGCAAAAATTGAGTAGTTTTTTTTTTAAACTCTTAGGTCGGGTTTTTTGTTTGTTTTTTCTTTTTCGGTTTTGATTTTGTGGTTGCTATTATTATTAATATTAACACAGAAACTATTTTGTTTTTAATTGGTGTTTACATCACTTTTCACTATAAACATAAAATTTAAATAATGTCCTGTTGTTTTTTATTTGTTTACAAAATCACAGTTAATTAATCCGAGAAGGCCGTTATAAATGTTCTCTATATTTTTAGTCCTTTTGAATTTAAATTAGAAAAACTAAATAATTCCCGAATTTAAGAGGTGAGAACTTATCTAACGGTGCGCTAGTCTAAGTATTATAACACTGGTCAAAATAGATACGTCTGATTTAAACAAAATCTTTTTACGAAATGTTCACTGAAATGAAACGAAAACCTCTCGCCCAAAATTTTATTTCTACACAACTCAAACATTTATTTATCGAAACCGCTTGTCTGGTAGATAAGGAGAGTAGTATCCTTCTAGTAACTGGTGTGAATGAGTACAGAGTTGGGTTATTTGAAGGGATGACGTAAACAAAATATTTTAGAGGATGCCATAAAATGGTGTTCTATGAATATAAGATTTGTTTTTCTATTGTACATCAAAAGGGGATGAAATTTTGCTAATGGGTAGGACATGCTGTGCTACGTTATATACTATCGCACCTTCTCTCATTCCTATATAATTTATTTTTCGTCCTGCAACGGCATCTATGTTTTCTCTATGTATAGGTGGGTAGTAGGTATGATTGTCCTACACATACCACCTTTATTCAGGATCCTTTGCTTCTTTCGCTTACATACACTTTGCACCATCACAACACAATATACAATATTCTACGGCGACAGAAGGAAGGTATTTGTTTTTATTTGTGATTCCGTGACAAGTCCATGTTGCAATTGATGAGCTTATGTGTGTTCCCTTCCCTGTGTCCTAATGGTTGCACGTATAGATATAAATACTATTCTGTGGGAGTATGGCGCGATGGTTAACTAAAAGATATTTACTACTTTGGCGTTGTGTAGTATTTCTCTTTTATGATGTTTTTATTGGAACCATTCTTGATTTGTTCGGCGAGAATGCGCCGGTGTGTGTGTGTGTGTGCTTTACTTTCCAGGATCCTTTTAATATGACGACGATACTGTAAAAGGATGTGTGTTATGATTTGATTATAGAAACACGACACCGTTATCATGGGAATTATTAGGTTTGTAAAAAGCGAAAATGAAACGAATAAATTCAATTATGTTATGGGTCTTTTGTTATTTTAAAAAATTTCCCGGGGTATTATGCCTGAACGGGTAATGTGATGTTTGTTCCTTATAGCATTTTAACACTTTTACTCAAAACAGGGATTTAAGTTGCTGAACAGTACTTTATTGTACCTTAAAAGTTAATGTGCTTGGAATGTGACATGACAGTGATAAAGAGTCTAAGAAAGGAGCACGACCATTTTTTTTTTTAAATTTCAAATACGCATTTATTTTACCTTTTACCAAAACATTTACAGTTTTTACTTAAAACTAAATGCTAAGTCCCATTCTTTATTCTTTATTATTTTTATTATATTTTTTAACTTACTGGCTCTTCACAATCACTCTAAATATTTCAATCTCATTTTGTTTTGTTTTACCTTTCGGGGTATAATAATTTCTTGATTAACATAAAATATGTTATCTATCTATCTATTTATATACAATACACCTAGATCTCGTGTGAATTCCCCGTTCCCCAAATGCGGCAATTTTTCTTGTTAATGGCGCCAGAGAGTGTGAAATGGGCGCCGTCGGTCATCAAAATTTGCTTCTAAAAATCAGGTTCAGTGTCAACCATTCAAGCGATTGCTTGGACTTTTTTTGATTCAATTTGAAGTCCGCATTTATTTTAATTCTGAATTAAATTGTACATGCTTCTTCATGTCTGCCCTCTCAATGGCTGAGTTGGTAATGAGGTTGTGTCTTGCGTTTGATTGTGCAACCCTAGGTTCAACTTCCTACTGTGTGCAGTTCGGCACAATTACTGAGTGGTAGGTAGGATCCCAAATCCCGTCCGCCCGATGGAATACCACCCCATTCAAACTATCATCATCATCAGCACTACAACCGGTATCCAGTATTGGCCCTATTTAGCAAGTCTCTCCACCGGTATCCAGTCCATATAGAGACTTGTTAAATTGTCCATAATAATTTGTTTTTTCGGGCAAGGTTATTATCCTTGCGCCACCATTCAAGCTATAGTATTCGTGAAATGGTTGCGAGAAACCCTTGAACATCTTTCGGAGGTCGGCTGATGGAACCGGTCGAAAAAAAGCATCACTGGGCGCTGATTAAGCGCTATAGGTGCGCCTTTTCTGGGAGAAGTAAAATAAAATAAAAAATAAAAAGAAAGTAGGGCTAAATGCATGTCCTATTCTACAAATATTGTTCTTATGTTAACTTTGTGTTTTTTTTTTTTTTTTTTTTTTTTTTTTTTTTAATAATATCCTTTATGGGATATGAATAGTACAATCTTAACAAATTAATTTAATATTGTGTTTGAATTGTACTTAATTTAGTTTTATTAAGTAAAACGTGTAAGGCTTACTGGACCAGAGTTCAGCTCCCAAGTGGATTTTAGTATGTTAGATTTTAACATGTTAATTCATGAGGTTTCGTCCGTTTTAGCCGACTCTGGCTCTTTGCAAGCCCTCTAAATTGTACAATATATAGATGTTTGTTTATGCGTTTAGGTGTACACTCTTTAGCCGTATTCCAAGCGACGCAGGTGGCCTGTCGGCAATGTCCTTTGAGTCAGTTGCCCTTTATACGGAGGCAATGCAAATCATCCTTAAAAATGCGACACAAGGTGGTTCCACTGATACCAAAATGCTGAGCGTAATGAAAATACACCACATGTGGGTTCTCGGCAACATCAGTAAGAGTGCTTCAATTCATTGGAACGTTTTGGGCGTTGATGAATGGCATATCGATGATCTCCCATTGTCGCGTACTCAAAAAAGTTAAACAATATACGACGAATGGTGTTGTCAGGCGCAGCTTATTGGCTTGCTCTTGAGTTAACACAACTGAACGGTTATTTTCAACGTACAGCGTCACTGTTTCAACACATTGTTTTGGTGTGACACGGTTCATGGTTAAAAATGTACTGAAGTGACGTTTCAAAAATATGTCACCCCAAACAATCGGTTAATAAATGTCAAAGTTATTCAATATTTACATACGACCATAAAGGATGGCGGCCCCTATATATCAGTAATTAATATATATATATATATATATATATATATATATATATATATATATATATATATATATTCGGCGATTCCGCCGAAGCAAAGGAAACACCAACACGGGAAGTAGTCCGAGAGAAATAAAACACTGGTATTGGCTGGTGATCACCACTTTAAATTAATTTTAATGTTCGTTTTTTATTAAAATACACCATACAGGAAACGGTATGTTTGAGGGTACACTAAATCGAATTAATTAGCAAGCGTTAAATTAAAAGGTAAACTATTAAGACACGACTGGGGTTATTACACGTGCGCAGCGGTGAGCGGGAGATCGCCTGTGACCAGGCTGGTCAACGGACGGAAGACGACTCCGCGATAATTACTTGGAGAACTTGGCAATGACTGTGTATGTGTGAGTGAAGATCACATTGGTGTATTTTTCATACACAAGGCCATAGGAATAAACCTGAAACTCAAGGACGGGGCATAATGGGCATCCAAGAGATGTGTGTTTGTTGAAACAAACGAATCGCGTCTCGTCGGATGCTAATGGCTTTGTATTTGTTTATGCATCCAGTTCGCAAGGGACAAGATTCGGCGAATCAAAGGACTAGGGAAATATGACCTAATGCATAGTTCGGTAATGAGTGTCGGCTAGATAAATAGCAGCCGCTTATTAAATAGAAAATGTGATTCGGATACCTAAACGATATGAATTGTCTTTGGTATGCATTGCAGCTGTTACGATAGCCGCAATGCCGATGCACATGGTGCTAATAGGTTTAAGACGCGAGATGCGTATTTGCTTTGGTTTGCACATTGTGCGAGTCAGGGAATTTTATTGCTGGGAGAAAAGGACGCCAGCCAATGTATACATAAAGAAATTTATTGTACACATGAATAAAACTGGGAATAGGCGACGCAATGATAATTATTCCTGGCTGGAATGGTTACATGATATGTGAACCGGGGTTTTTCTTTTCAGGATAACTTATGATAAGGAAAGTAAGAACTCTTACAGGGGATTTGTAGGCGAAGGAATGCTTGAAAAGGTAAGAATTCTTTTGCAGGTACTTTTGGGTTATAATAATTGGATCTATTTGATGCGTGAAGCATTTAAGATGCTAATGCGAATTGCATTAGCGAAAGCTTATGCAGACTGGGTTGTGTATATGGGGGTTTTTTCGGGGAGGCGAGCCGTGGGATCTGGCGGAACCGCCACAATATCCACAAAGCCACCTGGGTATCACCTGATGGAGCAACCACATTGACCACGTGTTGATAGATCGCCGCCACTCCTCGATCCTGATGGCGGTACAAACGTACCGAGGTGCCAACATAGACTCGGATCACTATCTTGTTGGTACAGTTTTCCGAGCGCGGATTGCCTTACGGAGACGTACTGCATCCGCGGATCAGGTTCGAATCAACACGGCTGCCTGACGCAATAAGAACACCAGTAACACCTTTGGTCATGCGCTAGGACTTGCCCTCGAAGAGCTCGACGGAGGGATAGTAAGTCCTGGGGCCAGAATGCCGGGCGTAGAAGAGAAATGGACACGCCTTAAGAATCTTGTCATTAGTACTGCCAACTTCATCTTAGGCAGTAGTTGTAGAGATCGGAACGACTGGTTTGATGATGAGTGCAAACTAGCGACTGAACGTAAGAATGCTGCATACCGGGCAATGCAGCAGTCTCATGGGACGCGGGTACGCGAGGAGAAATAAAAAGAGCTCAGAAGATCTGAAAAAAGTCTCCACAGACAAAAGAAAAGTGCCTGGGAAAAAAACCTTGTCTGTGAAATAGAGAAAAGTAGAGAGCGAGGTCCGCACCAGGCGCGGAAGTTCGACCAAATAATCCGCAGTATGACGCGGTACACACCACGCTGCACTTACTGCAAGGATAAAGAGGGTAATCTGATCACCGATCCTGAAGGCATTCTGGAGCGATGGAAAGTGCACTTCAATGAATAGCTAAATGGTCAGCTCACAGAAGAATTGGAGGCTCCACCAATGCAAGATCAAGACCAAATGCTGCCGCCACCAAGCATTGAGGAAACATTAAAAGCCATTAGACAGCTCAAATCAAATAAAGCCCCTGGAGTTGATGGCATACCAGCTGAGCTGATCAAACAAGGAGGGACAGCGTTACATCACGCAATTCATGAGATCGTGGTGCACGTAAGGGAGAAAGAGGAGATGCCGGAAGATTGGCGTCGCGGTATAATCTGCCCCATACATAAGAAAGAAGATATCACACTGTGCAGCAACTATACCGGTATAACATTGATAAGTACCGCCTATAAGATAATCTCCACTATCCCACAAGATCGGATAGCCCCATACGCTAAAGCCATCATTGGTCAATATCAGTGTGGCTTCATCCCAGGCAAATCAGCAATTGATCAGATATTCTCCCTTAAGCAGGCGGTGGAAAAATGTCTGGAATTTAAGATTCCATTATATCATCTATTTATAGACTTTAAGGACGCCTACGACAGCATAGCCAGGGTAGAACTATATAATGCCATGAGAGAGTTCGGCATTCCAAACAAATTGATACGACTTTGTACGTTGACCATGACCAACGTAACTAGTCAAGTAAAAATAGCAGGATTGCTGTCCAAACCAATAAACATCTATAATGGACTCCGACAAGGGGACGATCAAGGCCTGCCTCCTCTTCAACCTGGCGTTGGAAAAGCAATCCGTGACTCTGGCGTTCCAACAAGAGGGACTATTGTCACCAAGTCCTGGCAGATACTTGCCTACGCAGATGACATCGACATCATCGATAGAACCCAATCGGCTGTACAGGAATCCTTCACCCAGATGGAGCAGGCGGCACAAAAACTGGGATTGCACATTAATGCGGGAAAAACTAAGTACATGGTGGGAACTTTTGCGAAGAGAAGACCTAACGTTGGTCAGCAACGATTCTGGCCATGTCAGTTTTCCGTTTTTGCATTTGACTACTGTTGTTGTGTAGACTTTTCATGACTATACTGTAGGCCCTGCCCCATGGGATTTTACTCAATTCATCCCTAAGGGAGCAGAATGCGTCGCATTTACTTTTGTGGATCACATTCCTCAGCTCATTCCGTTTGTTGACGAATTCCGCATATAACTGTGGGTAGGCGTTACGGTTTCTTGCTCTTATTGCAAGCGTCGTAACCTATTGCAATCCGATCGCACATGGGCGAATCTGGGTTCCACCAATACACTGCTATGGTTCCTCTTGCTGGTTGTCTTTGCCGTGGAATATATATGTATATATATATATATATATATATATAAATATATATATAGTGTATATATATATATATATATATATATATATATAGTGTATTGTGTATTATGTTAACTATATATATATATCTGTATATATATATAGTTAACCCTTCAAATTATTGCTGTGAATGTAAATTCATTAATCCGTATGGAAGGAAGGGATATTCTGAACAATCTGCTGGAAGCTGACCGCCTAGATGTGCTTTTGGCTAGCGAAACTAAGCCAAATCAAAGGCACAAATTGAGTTACAAAAATTATAAAGTTATAAGACGAGATCAGCCGAACTCCACTCAACGGGCTGGAATCACCGTCCTAATTAGAAAAGGTCTACAGCACAAGGTTATAGCGTTTTTAAATAATAGTGAAGAAGATCGTGTGATTCGAACTGACGCTATGACAGCTCGAATCACGAAAAAAATTTGACCTAAGCGTTACACATCAGGCTACTAACCGTGTTTAGAATTTGATTTCCAAACTCGACTATATTCCACTGGTATGAGTTATTTTTATTTTATCGCTTGGTATACGGTTCTGATGTATTTTTCTTATTCGATTTTTTTTTTCGTTCGGTGTTCTTCACTATTTTTGCTTGTGAATTGTGTGTATCTGTTAGAATCGCTACACACTCCCACCGCAGTAACTTCGTTACGATCAGATTCGTATGCGGACGACGGACGAACGAGAGAGAAGCGAGAAAACGTCGGAGGCTGGGCTCTATGCGGAAGTCGTGACCGTGTGTGAAGTTCTGCTTTACTATGGGAAGTGGATGCTGCGTGTTCAGATCACGTCGGGGTCACCAATTATGTAGCGTTAAGCAAGGATAGTGAAGAAGGTGAATTGAACACACGATGAAACGGTTGAAAAGCGAAGCAGTGAAGCATCAGACTACTGACCGTGTTTAGAATTTGATTTCCAAACTCGACTATATTCCACTGGTATGAGTTATTTTTATTTTATCGCTTGGTATACGGTTCTGATGTATTTTTCTTATTCGATTTTTTTTTTCGTTCGGTGTTCTTCACTATTTTTGCTTGTGAATTGTGTGTATCTGTTAGAATCGCTACAAGGTCATCTACACCACAAATGTACGAGGGTGGGCTGAAAAGTTTCCGACCTAACAATTTGATTTTTATGTTTCTATATAGCCTTCTTGTAGCTCTACACACTTCTCCCAGCCATGCTCCCATCTCTCTAACCCGTCCAAATAGTACTAGGCATTTTTCTCTTTAAATCCTCCACAATTCGGTATGTGAAAGAGATAAATGTAAAATAATAATATATATATCAACTGCTGCACGCCCCCAAATATTGTATGCCTTTTAGGCGCAACGCTCTCCCTTTCTCATCCTTTAGTTTAATCGCGTTAGTTCTAATTTATGTTTTAAATGTTGTTTGTTGGCATTTTTTCGGTTTCAATGGCTGAGTTGGTGAGGAGATTGTGTCTTGCTTTTAATCGTGCAAACATAGGTTCAACTGACGACTCTTGCTATTGTGCAGTTCGGCACAATTATTGAGCGGTAGTTTGAGACCCAAAGCTCTTGCCCCCGGTGAAATACCAGCCCATTAAGCTATCGGTTCCGTGAAATGGGGTGGACAAATTCTTGACCATCTTTCGGAGCTTGGCGAATAGACCCGGTCGACAAAAAATAGAATCTCAAGGCGGCAACTCAGCGCTACAGGTTCGCCTTCCTGAGAGATATAAATTAGGGGGAAAAAACATTTTAATCGTTTCATTTTAAACCTTTGCTTGTAAAAAAAAATTTAATAAAAAGGAATTAGAAAAATTATAAAAAAAATAAATTAAAAATGAAATAAAAGAATTAAAAAAATTAACTGAAATTCAAAGCCTGTATCTGTATTGCGTTAGCAAAATGTTAAAAAGAAAGGCCCTCTTATATAAATAAACAAATACATGAACGGAATTTTAAAAGAATTAATCTTGTGCATGGCTGTTCTTTGGTTTATGAAGTGTATAGGGAACCGGCCTCGCTATCGGTCGCCCTCGACTTTGTAGTCAGTACAGCCTTGAGCGAGCAAGAGGTACATACGTCATACGACATACGTCTGTTGCGCAAGACGTGCGTTTGTTGCGCAACGGATTATTATAAAATTTTTAACAAATGAAGGCGTTAAATCCTTGAAAATTTTTTCTGGATTGAACGCACAGTTTGGTGATAAAACACTGTCTCAGAATCGTCTGTATACGTGGGCCAGAGAATTTAAAAGCGGAGCGTATCGAAAACGAAAGCCATGATCGACGCCCAAGGACAAGCCGTACAGATTACAACATCCGTGCCGTTCGAGAGCTTATTGAAAGTGATGGATTGAACACGTCCATAGCTGATAACCCACTTCTGATGATATTTCGCCAACAGTTAAGCGGCGATCACTTTCAATAAGCTCTCGAACGGCACGGATGTTGTGACCTGTACGACTTGTCCTTCCATGTGCTTACTGACCAGATGCCTTGGACGTTCCTTGCTCCTGTTGTTTTCTTGTGGGGTTAGTACTGATGATGATGAAAACAAACATTCGTAATTTCTCTCATCACCCGCGATCTTCCGCAGGGAGTGCCTTTATTGTTTCTTCTAAAAATATCACTAAAAGACTGTACACGGTTTTGAGGCTTAACTTCTAACTCAACTTAGCTTATGTGGCTAAAAAGGAAAAGCAAATATTAGGTACAGGGTAAAAAGGTGGACTTGGCGCAAGGCTAATAACCTTGCCCGGAAAAACGAATTATTATGGATAATTTACACAAGTCTCGGATATGGACCGGATACCGGTGGGGAGACTTGCTAAATAAGGCCAAGACCAGATCCCGGTTGTAGTGCCGATGATGATGATGAAAATGGCGGACAACGAGCTACCAATGGCTGAAATTGTGAAATGTGACCCGAAAACCAGATGTGGGTAGGCGAATGAACCCCCGAATCGCCTGGAGCATGTTAGTGGTCAGCAAAATGCTGACCTTGCGCATCCGGCGTTGTCGCATGTACATTGCGACGTTCCGTGGTTATCGCTACGTCAGCCAAATCCATGGACTTGGGTCACGTGGCAAGGTGCCACAGTGGAGTATAAAACATATGTTACACTATTGATCATTTACAATTTTAAAGTTTAAAGTTATAAAATATACGTCACATTTTATATTATCATAGCTCATTATCATAATTGTTAGTTTTACGACTCCTTAACTCTATATTACATTACCTTTGTGTGAATCACATGACTCAACTCTTTTAAATTTGGTTCTCGAATAAACTTTGAATCTTTGTTATTCTATAGTTTCTCTTTCGTTATATTTCGCATTCCCTGGAATCCTCTTTCTTCATGGAGTTTACTTTTTTTCTTTAATTCTCACGCCCTGCCCTAATGACCATGTGATAGGGAATGGATGCATCCAGACATAGGCATGAACGTTGCTGCCCGTTTTTTTGTTTTTTTTTTTTTTGTTTCGGTAGGTACCTCCGGATCCATCCAGAGACACGACGGGTTCTTACCGACTAAACCCACACCCCGCCAGGCTCATATTCCCATTTATCTCCGCGGAACTGTCTTTTAGATACTCCATCGCTGGGCGGGACGGCGTTTACCTGTTACTCCTGTGAGTACGTGTTTCACATTTTATATTTTGCCTTCGCAATACAAGCAGTATGGGTGATTCACATGCTTATACTTGTGCAAGTATTCCTGAAAGCATCCATGTCCTGATATTAGCTGAGTCAAGTCACAACTCAGCCCGCCATGTTTTCTTTTCACCCATGTTTCTATATCAGGTATCATGGTGTGGGTCCATCTTCCTTTGGTGGAAGAATCCCACCTTCGTTGCCATTCTCTTAGGCTTGAGAGCTCCAATTGTGATCGCATTCTCCGGCGATTGTCTTGGGAGACCTCATGTAATGCAGCGTTTTCTTTAGTTGCAATGTCAAGTGGTGTCCTCTCGGCCAAAACATGTATGACATCTTCGGAGACGGTTCGGAATGCACAGCATACTCTTAGTGATGTCAGCCTATGTGCTGAGTTCACTCCCCTCATGTACGACTTACACTATGCGGCTCCTGCCCATATGTGAGCTCCATACATTATAATGGAGGTGTTGACACTTGTTATGACTTTCCTTATGTGGGGCCGGGGTCCTCCAACATTGGGTAGCAGTCTCGCCAAATCTTTGCACACTCTTACCGATTTTTCACTCGTTTTCCTCAGGTGTTCCTTGAAGCTCAACCTGCTGTCAGTATAAGATCAAGATATATAATATAGGGACTGGATCTGATTATTTGTGCTTCTATTTCCAAATCAAAGTGTTCAACTTTCTTGTGGCTGCTTATAAAAACGGGCTCCGCCTTATGACCAGCTAGTTTCAGTCCAGCCATATCTAGGCAGTATTTAATGCTCTGGGTTGCTTGGGAGAAAATATTCTCCAGGTCATCTAGATGTTTATCTAAGGCCACTATTGCCAAATCATCTGCCTACCCAATGATTCTTACCCTTTCTGGTACATTGACCCTGAGCACACCATCTTACATGATATTCCATAACAGCAGACCTAATACAGATCCCTGAGGTACACCCGCTGTTATTTTATATTCCTGTGGTCCCTCATCTGTATCATACAGCAGTCTTCTATTCGAGAGATAGTTTGCTAGTATACACTTCAAGTAGGGTGAGACTTGTAGACCGCTCAACGCTTCTAGAATCCGATTCCAGTTCACCGAGTTAAACGCATTTTTAACATCTAACGTCACCACCGCGCAATATTTTTTTGTACCAACTAGCCATCGTGCTCTAGTTATTGCATTGCGAGCGATGTCGCACACCACAGATAGTATCTTACCGGTTGATCTACCTTTCCGGAATCCATACTGTGATTCAGAGAGCCCCGATGTCCCCTCAGTGAATTGTTCCAGGCGAGTGGCAATTACTCGCTTAAGCAGTTTCCCTGTTGTGCCTTATCTTTCTTATCTCAGCTGGAGTTGTTATTCTTGAACGCGATATAGAGTACCTGATTTTCTCGGCATAGTTCTAGCGTGGGTTGTGTATCCCAATGAAAGAACGGTGTTAGTTGGTGTTCTACTTAGATAATTTCGGTATGGAAAACCCAATTTAGAGTTTGGTTACATGTCTTCATACAATAAGTGGGTCGCGCCGTGCTGATGGTGACCATCTACTTAGAGTTACCGAATAGGACTGACTCTCCGTCTTTGACCACGTCCGGAAATTGTTCGCTGTCACTTCCAAAAAAATAGTCCCGCCGTTTCGAAACATCAACAGGTGCATAGCTCCGAATAATAATTGTTCGTTAAGTGGGGCTTCAGAGCTACCATATACACACTACCGGATCTACGAGAAATGCCTAGAAACACGTTCTAACCGAATGTAATCAATTCTACGAAGACTACTTGCAGATTATATTTAGAAGGGAGTTGTTACTGACATAAGCGTGCTAATGTTATCCTCCAACAACACCCCGGAATCTATCAGCTAATGGTTCGACAAGGTCGTACTGAAGTTTCACTGACTACAAGCACAATAAGAGCAACAAAATATGTCGACCTCGGAAGAAGACCCTGGGAGAAAAAAGAAACAAATTATGGATGGGTCTACTTCGTCGTCACTTCAAAAAAAAATTGAGTTTTTTTGTATACACAAACGCGACCACAAACGGGCATATTGAGGTAACCATAAATGACAAGGGACAGTGCGAGCGGGGTATGAAACGAATCGCGCACCCAGGCTAGGTCACAAACCCAAACAGAGGAGGCATCCAAGACCAAAGCACATCACGCTTTTCCTTTGTTTTTTTAAATCTTCACCTTTAATAGCATAAAATATTATCTTTTTAACATTTTGATTATAACGACCAAAATGAATAACTGAGAAAAACAAATATAAAATTAATAAAAACAAGATCGGATTGTTTTTATAACTGTCAATAGATCTTTGTTTCTAATCTGAGGTGTTAGTTCCCATCTACCTTGGCTAAATCTGATACCAATAATGGAAGGGACCGCATCCAAACAATGAACACCCACTTGAAAAAGAAAAAATATTATCAAAACTCTATTCTTTAGCAAGTTAGACAGAAGGTTGCCCCTTACCTAAATCTCTTTTTTAATTCACAAATCTTCTCAATAGACATTATTGTCGGCTTACTAATGTGTCATTACAACGCACCCGTTCTGGGTATCATTTGAATTTTATTACTTTATCGAAAATTAATCAACAAATCTAAAGTGCTCACTAAATGCACATGTACGGTAAGTGAGCCTCCTTTTTGTGTCCTAAGAGCACATACGAATGTGTTACATCCATCCACCTCACCTTCGTCGGCAATCGTCGTTATGAACTCGTTTTCCAATTTTTGCGCAATCATATTCAAGTAAAGAAGTTGCGCAGAACGTCGAGGACATTTGAGATCCACTTATCAAACTTACCCTCACATATAACGCGGTGTGTTATTCTTGAAGTGCTGGTATAAACAAGTGCACTCACTGCAGAGAACAAATTGTCGATGTCGATTTTTGTAAACTTCATTATACGGGCCTTAAGTATCCTTTCACATCATTGGTATTCCTGAACCTTGTCATTGGTATCCTTCTATACAAACAAGTGTTTCAGGGACACTTCAACTTATGCGCCAGTATTGGAATTATTGGGGATATACACCTATGCACACGAACGGCTTATAGGGATGTAAGCTTCAGTTTAGGTATACATTTGAATGTAGATATACCACCGCAAATTCTGGATATTAGAAACAAGGATACACTCCATAAGGACTTGACGGAAACGAAAGCAATCAGGGCTTATCGAAAAATGATTGCAAAAATAAGCAGACGTGGTATCTGGATGAGGTGGGTCTGTAGGGATTGCGGTGGAAGGTTCTTGTGTACAAATAAATAAACGCTTCAAGGATGGATTTTCCAATGCAAAAAGTCCGATGGATTTAGAACTACCGATGAGTGAATTCATAAAAGTTTAATTATAATAGTCGCAACAATTAATTGTCTTTGTCTCGTCAAGCAATTCCTTGTCGAAAATTCTTGTGCGGGTTGTGATATTCGAATCAGCTTCATATACGAATCAAGTTGATCCGCCAAGAAATGTTTACCAGAGATATAGACACTCGATTGCTTTTTTGCACCATCTACCACATATTTTTATAAGAAGTCTTATTTACTCAATATTTGTCTACTTAAGAAAAAAATACATACATTCCTTCTCCTGCTATTTGTATTATCTGAGGGTTCTACAGATCCGTAAAAATTAGTACGATGATGGTTTCATTAATGCAGTGGCCACAATTTCAAAAGTACCTCAAATTTGTTTACACAATTTTTTTAATTGTATTTTTTTTAGGTGTAAGAGGAAAAAGAATTCGGCGTTGATCCTAAAGGGTTGTAACTTTACAAAACCCAGCTAGATCTAGCAACTGGCTATTAATGACAATTGTAATAAGGATGATACATCGTGTTAAAAGTTATTGCTAAGCAAAGATAAATCAATATTTAGGACAGTTTTTTTGAAAAATGTATTGTTAATTTTTGTGATGTTTCTGGTAAAGACACTCTATCGGAATCAACTGCCAAGAAAAGGAAATTTGTATGTAAAAAATGGAGCGAACATACAAGGCAAAGTTAGTGATTGCGTTCAACTCGGCGAAGGCCAGGACGATCCTTGTCCCTGTTCAATCCAAGTTGACATGCAGTCTCCACGTGACACCCCTGGATAGCTACTTTGGCACCCGTCAAGTAGTGAACAAATGCATGCAGCGACATCCTGAGAAAGGTTGGCGCAAGGCTAATAACCATCCCCGTAAAAATGAATTATTATGGCAAATTTAACAAGCCTCGGATATGAACCGGATACACGACGACGACCACGGAAACGAAAATGGCTAAACGATTTAAGAATTTTTTCATGGAACATACTCTCACTATACAGAGCTCGAGCTGCACAGCAGCTAGCCGATGCCCTGACCGAATATAAGGCTGATATAACAACATTACAAGAAATAAGATGGACGGGGAGTGGTGTTATTCAAAGAAACGAGTATGAGATTTATTACAGCTGTCTAGCTAGGCTTTCTAGTCAGCCAAAAACTGAAGCCTGCCATCATCGGCTTCAATGCAATAAAGGAAAGGCTGTACACTCTTCGCGTGCGAGGCAAGTTTAGAACATATGTCTCATAAATGTTCACGGACCTACAGAGGAGACCTCTGACGACGAAAAATAAGAATTCTACAAGAACGTTGAACGGCCCCTCAATGCAAGATACAATGTGAAAATCGTTCTCGGTGATTTGAATGCGAAAATAGGTCGGGAGCCGGTTTTCAGGCCCTACGCTGGTTCCCATAGTTTGCATGAGAACACTAATGACAATGGACTAGGAGTCATCGAACTGGCAGCATCAAAGAACTTGGTCGTTGCTAGTACCAGGTTTCCGCGTAAAAATATCCACAAAGCCACCTGGGTATCACCTGACCACGATCACTCGCAACCAAATTGACCACGTGTTGATAGATCGCCGCCACTCCTCGATCCTGATGACGGTACGAACGTACCGAGGTGCCAACAGTGACTCGGATCACTATCTTGTTGGTACAGTTTTCCGAGCGCGGATTGCCTTACGGAGACGTACTGCATCCGCGGATCAGGTTCGAATCAACACGGCTGCCTGAAACAATGAGAACACCAGTAACACCTTTGGTCATGCGCTAGGACATGCCCTCGAAGAGCTCGACGGAGGGATAGTAAGTCCTGGGGCCAGAATGCCGGGCGTAGAAGAGAAATGGACACGCCTTAAGAATATTGTCATTAGTACTGCCAACTCCATCTTAGGCAGTAGTTGTAGAGATCGGAACGACTGGTTTGATGATGAGTGCAAACTAGCGACTGAACGTAAGAATGCTGCATACCGGAAATGCAGGAGTCTCATAGGACGCGGGTGTGCGAGGAGAAATAAAAAGAGCTCAGAAGATCTGAAAAAAGACTCCACAGACAAAAGAAAAGTGCCTGGGAAAAAAACCTTGTCTGTGAAATAGAGAAAAGTAGAGAGCGAGGTCCGCACCAGCCGCGGAAGTTCTACCAAATAATCCGCAGTATGACGCGCTACACACCACGCTGCACTTACTGCAAGGATAAAGAGGGTAATCTGATCACCGATCCTGAAGGCATTCTGGAGCGATGGAAAGTGCACTTCAATGAATAGCTAAATGGTCAGCTCACAGAAGAATTGGAGGCTCCACCAATGCAAGATCAAGACCAAATGCTGCCGCCACCAAGCATTGAGGAAACATTAAAAGTCATTAGACAGCTCAAATCAAATAAAGCCGTTGGAGCTGATTGCATACCAGCTGAGCTGATCAAACAAGGACGGACAGCGTTACATCTCGCAATTCATGAGATCGTGGTGCATGTATGGGAGCAAGAGGAGATGCCGGAAGATTGGTGTCATGATATAATTTGCCCCATACATAAGAAAGAAGATATCACACTGTACAGCAACTTTAGGGGTATATCATTGTTGAGTACCGCCTATAAGAAACTCTCCACTATCCTACACGATCGGATAGCCCCATACGCTAAAGCCGTTGTGGCGTCTCTAACAGATACACACACAACACACAAGCAAATAGTGAAGAACACCGAACGAAAATCGAGTAAGAAAATACATCAGAGCCGTATACCATAGCGATAACAAAACAATTCACATCAGTGGAATATACTTGAGTTTAAAAATCGAATTCTAAGCACGGCCAGTAGCCTGATGTGTTACGCATTGGTTCAATTTTTTGTGATTTTAACTCTCATAGCGTCAGTTCGAATCACACGTTCTTCACTATTATCCCAAAACGCTATAATTGGTGACTACGACGTGATCTGTACACACAGCATACACTTTCCCATAGTAAACAGAACTTGACACACGATCATGACTTCCGCATAGAGCAGTTTAGTGAGAGCAGAACCCTCGTTTATTACACTTAGTACAAGCGTTTGAGAAAAAAAAAAGAAAAAAAAAAAAAAAAAGTAAAAAAACGTACGAACTAACTTAAGAACTAGGATTATAAAAATTACTTTCGAATAAGTAAGAAGATAAAAAGGTGGGAAGGTGGGTGTGCGCGTGATGGGGTGGCGAAGACCGGGTAGTAGGATAAAGGGGCGGGGTGATAGGAATGTATACGGGTAGTAAAAGTGTAGATAGTGGGTGGGGCAAGGTCACGAGGGGAAAGACAGAAGACGACGTTTGAGAGCAATAGAAGTGAGGTAGAAATCGAAGGAGGTGGGGTAAGAGTTTGCCTGCTTTAGCATACGTGAAATTGGTTCATTACAGCCGTAGGAAGTGTGGTGGGAGGGCAGATAAAAGAGAGGAGGGTTTCGTAGGTTGCGGGGGTTGGTGTTGAGTGCGATGGCGGAAAGCAAGCTTGGGCAGTTGATTGTGCCGGAGAGGAGACGGTGGATGAAGAGGATATCGGCAAGAGTTCTGCGTTCCTCAAGTGTACTGAGGTTGATCAAATGGAGCCGGCTTGTGTATGGGGAAAGAATCCGAGGATTCTCCCAGTTCAGTCCACGGAGGGCAAAACGCAGAAACCGACGTTGCACGCTCTCGATTCTGCGGATATGGGACGAGCAATGTGGAGACCAGACCTGACTGGCGTATTCAAGAAGGGGGCGGACGAAGGCAATGTAGAGGGAACGGGAAACGTAAGGATTAGAGAATTCCTTAGACCAGCGTTTCACAAACCCTAGGGCGGAGTTAGCCTTAAGAATGATATCGTCGATATGTGGGATGAAGCTGAGCTCCCTGTCAAATAACATTCCGAGGTCACGTGTTGGGGATACTTATGAGATCTGCTGGTTAAGCAGGAAGTGGGAGCGAGGAGGTGGGGGTGGGCGTTAGTGGGAGAATATAATGGAGTGACATTTGGCAACATTGAGATAAAGGCAGTTATTACGGCACCAGGTTGAGAAGTTGTCGAGGTCCTGTTGGAGGAGTGAGGAGTCGAGGGGAGAGATGATTGTTTTGTAGAATTTGGCGTCGTCCGCATAGAGGGATATGGATGAGTGTTTAATAACAGAGTCGACATCATTGATGGTTAGGATAAAAAGGAGGGGGCCTAGATGACTTCCTTGCGGAACCCCAGAGGTGGGAGTGTGGGGCTTTTCAGGGCCCGAAGAGCCATGCATCGCTCGATCCCCACTATTCCAGGCGAACGACTTACCTCTCGGTCGAACTTCAGCAAGGTTGCGTAACCTTGCTACGGCATTTACCCCCAGCCAAATCGCTGGAATTAATACGGTTACCCAATCGGATAACTGTTTTGAATATCCGTTAGGCAGCTTACCTATTCTGTGGGGGGTTTTCCTTCCAAACCCCTTTTTCTCCAACACCACCCCTGAAAAACATTAAGTCCACGGCAAAGCTTATCACCTTGCCGTGGCATCGAGAACTCACCCTCGGGCAGGCATTAATTCCTAAAAAAACATTAAGTCCACGGCAAAGCTTATCACCTTGCCGTGGCATCGAAAATTCACCCTCGACCAGGCATTAATTCCTAAAAAAACATTAAGTCCACGGCAAAGCTTATCACCTTGCCGTGGCATCGAAAATTCACCCTCGACCGGGCATTGATTCCTAAGAAAAACATAAGTCCACGGCAAAGATTATCACATTGCCGTGGCATTTGAAATCCTATCCTTAGGCATACATTCTACCCAGGGCATCTTGTTTCCATAGCCTTATGCTATGGAAACAACATCAACAAAGAGTTCCTTGTTGACTCGTTTTATTTGTTTGCCCATGGCACTTCTTGCATGCGGCTATTTGGTCCCATTGGTTTGCCACCGCCGACAAGGTGTCGGCTGAGGCAAACCAAACATTTCCCTAATTACCAGCAATCGCTGGTTTCCTATTATCGGTCTCCACCGATCAGGGACCGCAAACAAGCAACGAATTGGATGCAGCCAACAAGTGTTTACTTTCAACATCTGGCAATGGCTGCACCCTATATTCGTTGCAATACCCTAAACATCGCATTGGCACCACAGAATGATATGCATACAAAAATCCCTAATAACGGCCGCCACCCGTCGGCGGACCAAAGGGAATTCACATCGTCAACCGAGATGTTGATTTATGGCCTCCCATAGGATGACCAGATGTTTTTGTTTGCATTCATGTAAGATGCTGCAGCGATGTTGGCATCCGTCCAGGGTCGCCGGACGATCGTATGCGAGGCGTACACACATACGCATCATGTATGCCTATTTTCCCCCCGGTCCAATCACGATTAACTACCTCGAGTTAATCGTGTAGCTCCTCCTCTTTTTGCAGTTCCTTGAGGTTTCCCTTTTCTTTTCACAAGATTGTCGGGATTTTGGTGTTGTTGATGGTGCCTAATGGTGAATGCTGTGAAACGAGTCGCCTCCTCTTTGGCTGCAGAAAGCGAGATGTTATTTCGGATTAATCACTCTCCTTAAGACAAAACAAACTGATTAGTGTAAATAAATGTTACCTATCAAAAGAAACTGTGCAAATTGATTTATTATTCCGTTCACTATTAGTGTAAATAAATGTTACCTATCAAAAGAAACTGTGCAAATTGATTTATTATTCCGTTCACTATTAGTTTAAATAAATGTTACCTATCAAAAGAAACTGTGCAAATTGATTTATTATTCCGTTCACTATTAATTTAAATAAATGTTACCTATCAAATGAAACAATACGTTCGTGAGTTTTATTTATAACCACTCTTTCGGAGAACGTTGTGCGGTTTTTCTGTTTTTTTTTTTGAGAACTATCGGTGGGTGTTGGCTGAATCCGCACCCGTGCTTGGTGCATAGTAACACGACCCACATTGGTGACCGCGACTCGCGAACACGCGCCTGAGCATACGTTGTACGTGCTACTCAGTGACTTTAAAGTGAACACGCGCCTTAACGCAACCGTGAGCGCCCAACTTCCGGACAATACAGTACCCAATACAAACAATTAAAGGGTACGCCCCAACGCCAGCCCAACAACAGCACCTGGCATAACACCCCACACGAAGGACAACACCATCACCGGATCATCACTAGCAACACAAGAGGAAGAACAACCCATTATTTGTGATCAAGTAGATCTGTAGGATGCTTCCGGATCTTACGTAAATTGTGTGTATGTAAGTTATTTACATTTATGTGAATTATTTTCTTCTGTTTTTATTATTTAAGCTCATTTGTTTTGGATTAATTTAAAGTTTTACAAGTTCTTATGCACACATTGTATAATATAAAGTATACAGGTTTGAACAGTACGAAATATTATAAACTCTTGCGAAAGTATTTAACATATTGTAAGTTTATACGTAACGGTAATAAGTTTTTCATTGTAAAAATACATTAACTTTTTCTCAGCCTCAATATTTGGAAAGTTAACATAAAACAAAATTTTAAAAAATCAGTAAGAAATTTCACTAACTGTTTATAATTGGCTACTACAATATTTTGTTAAAAGAAAAAATCACTTATGGTGTAGTTACTGAGAAAAACAAAGTGTATTAACACACATGAAAAGAACTATATATTAAAGTAACCTAAAAAAAAGAAAAAATAATTTAGCTCTTTTAACATAACCACAATTAGGAATACCCTAGAGCTTCAGATATTCTGTCACATTGTGCTAAAAGTAGTTAAACAAGTTCCAGAAAGTCAATATAATTTAAAAAAAGTAAATATAAACATAAAGCAACATTGTTTAAATTAAAAATAATTCACTAGAGGCAACAAGACAACATATATTTTTATATTTTCCCTTAGTTTTGCTGTTCTCCCCAAATTTCTTTTTTTTTTTCTGTCGCTCAATTTGATATTTTACATATTAAACAGATACATTTATCTTGATGCAACAAAATTTACTTAACCTCAGTTGTTGTCCATTTCGTGCCTTTATAGTTTTTAAGCGTGCTTATATATTGTCAGCCAAAACAAACAATTAAAACAAACTAAAATACGAAACACCGGTATCATAAGTATTCACAGATACACTGTAAACCTTACCGAATATAAAAACGGTTGCTGCAAAATTTTATACATTTTTAAAACAAAATAATAATCATTGTAAGCCCCATCTGGGTACATACCACAGCACAACTGTTTCAATAACATTCGCAACTCTTTTCAACTCTGCACAGTTTCACACGACTCGCTCAACTCCATTTGACGTCTTTTGACTCCGCGCTCACACATTCGACGATTCGACTCCATTTCACTTTTTTTTTCGACTTTGCTCGACCTTTTTTTCCGTCGTCTCTCGACTCCACACGGCTCCGCTTACTACTTCTCCCGACTCCCCAACTACACTCGACTTCTTCTTTTCGAGGTTTTTTCACTTCCTCGCTTATAAGCCAAACTAAAGTTTAATTATTCTTCCGTTTTACCCGCGACCAATCGATTACTCTCAACTTCCTGCGACTCCTTTTCACCCATTGGCCTCCCTTCACCTTTCTTCGCGTCCTCTTACGCTTTTGATCCCAGTTTCGCGTCATACAACCCATAATGGTCAACACGAGAAACACCATGGCCAAAAAAGCTCAGGAACAATCCGAGCCCCTTGAATTCCACGACGCCTCCAGCGTCGATTTCCCTGCTGAGCAAGTCGATGCTGACCTAGACTTGCCCGGACAATCTACTCCCCTGGCACCACCCGTTGCCCCCAGCGTCGTGAACCGACCCCAGCCTACTTCCACAGACACACCCCCGACTGCTCCTAACGCCTCTAGTACCGGCCCTTTGGTAAATTCCGGCATTTTAATGCCCACAACTAGTGCCGGTACTTCCAGACAAGCCCATAGGCAACCAGAGCCCCAAGAATTCCACGATGCTTCCAGCCTCGGGAATGGGACTCGTCCTTCAAATATAGGGCTTCCCCCCTTCGATGAGGAGGACCCAGACCTTTGGTTTGCAGTGGCAGACCGCATCTTCCAGGCCTCAGCCTTGCACGACGAACAACTTCGTGCAGTCGAGCTGTTGAAAGTGCTTGACCGCACTCAGCGACCGCACGTTGCCCACATAATAAGGTCGGCCGGCCGCAACCCGTATAGCAACATGCGTGAAGCTCTGCTCGACGCTTTGGACGAGCCTGGAAGTGTGCGGCAACAACGCTTAGCCGCTGTAACCAACCTTTCTGGGATGCGACCATCTCTTTTCCTGACCCATTTACGCTCTATAGCGGGGACCAGGATTGGGGACGACCTTATACTGCCTCACTTTTTGAGGTGTCTTCCCCAACATGCCCGTTCGGCACTTATAGCCCAACCCAACCAGAGTTTGGGCTATTTATCCAAAATTGCGGACGCAATTATGGAAAGCTCAGATCAGTATTCTGAGCCTCCTGCGTACCAGGTAGCGGCGGTTTCTCAACACGCCGCCCAGCCTACACGGCACCCTCGTCTGCCTTTCACAGCCCCTCAATTGGTCCCAACTCTCCATCCTCCTCAAACTCAATTACCTCATAGAAGGCCCGCCTCAACCAATTTCCCTCAGGGGAATCCAGAGGCAGGCCCCAACGTTAACCAAAGAAGTTCGCCACCACAAGTAACGCTTGCTGACCTTCGGGCGCTCCAAACCTCACTCCTCCGCGAGATAAGTCAATTTCGCGCGGAGGTGAGAAACAATCCTCGGGGCGCCCAGAATCGTGCCATGCCGAGCCGTCCTCTCAATCGGCAGAATTCCTACCAAACTGCCCCTCAGAGGGCCTATATCCCTCAAAATGCCCCACAGAGGGCCATTTCCTCTCAAAATGGCCCTCACCGAACCAATTCCCAGCGAGCTCCGGCTCGACCTCCCCATAACGGCAATACCAATAGGCAGAATATACCTGATAATGCCGTCACTCTGCCTTGGTGCGCCAATCACCAACGATATGGTGATCGCGCATTCAATTTCAAGGCGCCTTGTGGTTGGACGCAACCTTCCACCAACCAGAGGCGCTCTTTAAACTAATTTTGCCGACCGACCCCCTCGCGCAATCGGCCGGCACCCATACGATAAGTCGCCTAACCATCCGGGATTCTAAACTGAATATCGCTTTTACTGTCGATACCGGCGCCGATATTTCAGTCCTCCCGCGATCGTTTGCTCCGCGTAACCGCGTGCCAGCCGCACTTAAATTGTCAGCTGCGAATAATACGCCGATACTTACGTACGGACGTAAAAAGCTGACACTCCAATTGGGTCTTTGTCGTCCGATTACTTGGCGTTTCGTCATTGCGGACGTGAACGAACCCCTGATAGGTTCCGACCTATTAGGTGCACATAATCTGTTGGTCGATTCGACCCATAACAGACTGGTGGCTCCAACCGCACCCCCCTTGCCCATGACGGCATCTCCAGCGGCAACTTCAGGGGCCACAGAGTGCACAGACCCATTTCAGGTCATGGTACAGGAATTTGTTAGTACAACAATTCCTCTACCTAACCAACGCCGACACAAAGCCACGGTGTTTCATCACATAGAAACACGTGGTCCCCCGGTGAGCCAGCGTCCACGTCGACTGGCTCCTGAAAAATCATATGATATGATCGAACTAGGTATCTGCCAACCGTCGGACAGTCCCTGGGCAAGCCCACTCCACTTAGTGAAGAAACGTTCTGGTGAGTGGCGCCCATGTGGCGATTACCGGCTGTTGAACGCAGCAACTGTCCCGGACAGATACCCTATTGCACACCTCTACGATTTTTCGTACAAGTTACGAGGGTGCAACGTCTTCACTACGCTGGACCTCACCAGGGCATACCATCAAATTCCGGTGGCACCAGAAGACATCCCCAAGACCGCAGTCATTACACCTTTCGGACTCTTCGAGTTCAAAGTGATGACTTTCGGCCTCAGGAATGCCGCACAGACATTCCAGCGTTATATCGACACGGCTTTACGTGGTCTTAATTGCTGCCATGCATATCTAGATGACATTCTCATCGCCTCCAAAGACCACGCCGAACATAAACGCCACTTACGTCAGGTCCTAGAGCGCCTCCGTGAATTCGGTCTTGTCATCAACCCAGATAAGTGTCAATACGCCAAGGAGCAAATCACCTATCTGGGTTATGTCGTTGACAACCAGGGCATTCGCCCACTACCAGACCGTGTGGAGGCCCTCATGAAGTATCCCCGGCCTACTAACGTGAGTGAGCTTCGTCGATTTTTGGGCATGCTTAACTTCTACCGTCCGTCCCTGAAGAATGCTGCCCAGATTCAAGCTCCGCTCAATGAATTCTTAAAAGGAGCTAAGCGCAATGATAAGCGCCCCATTAATTGGACAGAAGTCTCAGATCGAGCATTCCAACTGTCCAAAGAACAATTGGCAAATGCCACCTTACTCCGATACCCTCTCGAGGGAGCGGCACTTTCTATCCAATGCGATGCATCGGATACCGCAATCGGAGCCGTCCTTGAACAGGGCACTGAAGGCCGACCGGAACCACTTGGTTTCTTTTCAAGGAAGCTGAGTCCCACTGAGCGACGTTACAGCGCCTACGACCGTGAATTGCTCGCGATCTACAGCGCTGTTAAGTACTTCCGTCATATGATAGAAGGTCGCTCACTCTGCATCTTAACAGACCACAAGCCATTGGTCTATGCGTTCCGGAAGAAGTCGGGAAATGCCTCCCCCCGACAAGAGCGTCAATTAGACCTCATTGGGCAATATTCCACGGAGATAAGGCATATCTCCGGTAAACAGAATGTCACGGCGGACGCCCTTTCTCGAATCGATACGATTCATTTGCGTACCGCCTTGAATAACACTGACCTTGCCCTAGCTCAAGAGGAGGACGAACAGCTCAAGTCCCTCCTAACTGCCGATACGGCACTAGAGCTTAAGAAAATTACCCTTCGCGACCCTTTGGGCGAAATCTGGTGTGATGTCTCCACTGGAACCGCTAGACCTTACATTCCCGAGAAACTTCGTAAGGGCGTGTTCCAAGTTTACCACAACCCAGCCCACCCCAGCGGCCGAGCAACAGCCGCTGCTGTCCGTCGCAAATTCATTTGGCCCCGGATGAACAAAGACCTCACCGGTTGGGCCCGTGCTTGTCTCCAGTGCCAGCGCCGCAAGGTAGCGCGACATAACGTACTGGAGCCAGCGCAGTTCAAGCTTCCCACGGCACGCTTCGCCCATGTCCACATAGACATAGTGGGACCGCTTACTCCATCAAGAGGATTTTCTTATATCCTCACTATGATGGATCGCTGCACGCGATGGCCAGAGGCGACACCTCTCCGGGCAGTTACTGCCGAATCAGTCGCCAAGGCCTTTTACTCAACTTGGGTCACACGCTTCGGTGTACCAACCACCTTAACTTCGGACCGAGGTCCACAATTTGAGGCGACAATTTTTAGGCAGCTAACAAATCTTCTCGGCTGCCAAAGAAGTCGTACCACCGCCTACCACCCGCAATCAAATGGGATGATAGAGCGCTGGCACAGATCTCTAAAAGCCTCACTCATGTGTCATAATGACACACAATGGTTTGACGCCCTACCAACTGTCCTCCTCGGCCTGAGGACAAGCATTAAGGAGGACCTGGGTGCTTCGGCAGCAGAGCTTACCTACGGTACCAACCTCCTTCTTCCAGGAGAACTTTTCCTGAATGGCGAAACACCGCGTGACCAACTTCGTGAATTGGGACATCTCCGTGACCTGCTACGTAAGATTAGGGCAACCCCTGTAACCAGGCACGGCTCCAAAAAACTTTTCGTCCACCCTGAACTGCACAGCTGCACGCACGTCTTTGTCAGGGTGGATAAGGTCAAAAAACCCCTCGACCCACCTTATGATGGCCCATTCAAAGTCTTCCGCCGCATCAGTGACCGCGTCTTCGAGATCGACATTAGAGGCAAGCGATCCACGGTCAGCGTCGAAAGGCTTAAGCCCTGTTTTCTGGAAGCTTCCGCTCCAGAATCATCTCCATCTTCAAATACCACTCCTACACCACCGGCACAACCTCCCCGTACTCGCGCTCAAGCGCGCGCCCATAACCAACTAACCACCCCCTAACCTGCCTTACCTGTTTCGTGACTACGTCTCTGGGGAGGGAGTGAAGTGGGGCTTTTCAGGGCCCGAAGAGCCATGCATCGCTCGATCCCCACTATTCCAGGCGAACGACTTACCTCTCGGTCGAACTTCAGCAAGGTTGCGTAACCTTGCTACGGCATTTACCCCCAGCCAAATCGCTGGAATTAATACGGTTACCCAATCGGATAACTGTTTTGAATATCCGTTAGGCAGCTTACCTATTCTGTGGGGGGTTTTCCTTCCAAACCCCTTTTTCTCCAACACCACCCCTAAAAAACATTAAGTCCACGGCAAAGCTTATCACCTTGCCGTGGCATCGAGAACTCACCCTCGGGCAGGCATTAGCTCCTAAAACAGCATTAAGTCCACGGCAAAGCTTATCACCTTGCCGTGGCATCGAAAATTCACCCTCGACCGGGCATTGATTCCTAAGAAAACATAAGTCCACGGCAAAGATTATCACATTGCCGTGGCATTTGAAATCCTATCCTTAGGCATACATTCTACCCAGGGCATCTTGTTTCCATAGCCTTATGCTATGGAAACAACATCAACAAAGAGTTCCTTGTTGACTCGTTTTATTTGTTTGCCCATGGCACTTCTTGCATGCGGCTATTTGGTCCCATTGGTTTGCCACCGCCGACAAGGTGTCGGCTGAGGCAAACCAAACATTTCCCTAATTACCAGCAATCGCTGGTTTCCTATTATCGGTCTCCACCGATCAGGGACCGCAAACAAGCAACGAATTGGATGCAGCCAGCAAGTGTTTACTTTCAACATCTGGCAATGGCTGCACCCTATATTCGTTGCAATACCCTAAACATCGCATTGGCACCACAGAATGATATGCATACAAAAATCCCTAATAACGGCCGCCACCCGTCGGCGGACCAAAGGGAATTCACATCGTCAACCGAGATGTTGATTTATGGCCTCCCATAGGATGACCAGATGTTTTTGTTTGCATTCATGTAAGATGCTGCAGCGATGTTGGCATCCGTCCAGGGTCGCCGGACGATCGTATGCGAGGCGTACACATATACGCATCATGTATGCCTATTTCCCCCCCGGTCCAATCACGATTAACTACCTCGAGTTAATCGTGTAGCTCCTCCTCTTTTTGCAGTTCCTTGAGGTTTCCCTTTTCTTTGGTGAGCATCAATTAGTCAGTCAGCCTTTTTCCTCGGAGTCAACTTGTGTGTGGCGAGTCTTGATATTTTATTCCCGTCGACAGTTTATTTATTCGTTTTCTATTACTTCTGATCCTGCTTCATCGCTTGAGTTATTTTCAATGGGATCATTCAATTAAAACCGTTTTCAGTGGCCTTTCGTCATTCAGTGCGTTTATTATATTTTGCCTTAATATTAACTAATTCACAAGATCGTCGGGATTTTGGTGTTGTTGATGGTGCCTAATGGTGAATGCTGTGAAACGAGTCGCCTCCTCTTTGGCTGCAGAAAGCGAGATGTTATTTCGGATTAATCACTCTCCTTAAGACAAAACAAACTGATTAGTGTAAATAAATGTTACCTATCAAAAGAAACTGTGCAAATTGATTTATTATTCCGTTCACTATTAGTGTAAATAAATGTTACCTATCAAAAGAAACTGTGCAAATTGATTTATTATTCCGTTCACTATTAATTTAAATAAATGTTACCTATCAAATGAAACAATACGTTCGTGAGTTTTATTTATAACCACTCTTTCGGAGAACGTTGTGCGGTTTTTCTGTTTTTTTTTTTGAGAACTATCGGTGGGTGTTGGCTGAATCCGCACCCGTGCTTGGTGCATAGCCCAACACTACCCACAGGAGCACCCGGCATACTCGCTTGCTCCGACGATATCTCGCTCGCTCGTTCCTCGATCCGTCGTTGGCACACGAAGCTGATCATAACGAAGTTACTGAGGAGGGAGTAGTGTAGCGCCTCTAACAGATACACACACAATACACAAGCAAATAGTGAAGAACACCGAACGAAAATCCAACAATAAAATACATCAGAGTCGTATGCCATAGCGATAACAAACCAATTCACATCAGTGGAATATACTTGAGTTTTAAAATCGCATTCTAAGCACGGCTAGTAGCTTGATGTTTTACGCATTGATTCAATTTTTGGTGATTTAACTGTCATAGTGTCAGTTCGAATCACACGTTCTTCACTATCAATCCCAAATGCTATACCGTCATTGGTCGATATCAGTATGGCTTCATCCCAGGCTGTTATATAATTAAAGTTCAATTAATTATCCCTCCCCCTTTGAATTATTAACATCTCGTGTCTTCACGTATATCCTTCCCTTCCCCCCAAATCATTAATTTCCTTTTACAATAGAATATCCCCAAAAACAATAGTAAATAATTTAAATAAAAGTAAACCCCATTTAAAACCCCACTCACATTACAATAGTCAATTGCCTTCTATTAGCCATAGTCGCCCCCTATTAGCCAAGTCCGCCGCTTAATAACTATCGTGAAAGCGGAACGAAAAAGAATATGTGGCGAGATTGTTTCCTCCCTTGTCAATCGAGCAGTGAACGAGTGTGGTTGTCGCTGAAAGCAATATTTAAATTAGCTCGGTCGCTTGAAATTCAAACGTGGCGCGAGGCGGTTCGTTCGCAAATTTGTTGCAAATGGCTTTGTGAAAACTATTTAAAATAAAATAAATCGGAATTAATTGTGAAGTTGTGTTTAAATGACTTAAAACTATTTAAAATAAAATAAATCTTAATTAATTGTGAAATTGTCTTTAAATTGAATTACAACAATTTATAATAAAATACCTCTAAACATTTGCACGGATCCCCATGTAGTGATCCTAAATCACTACTCTCACCCGCTTACCTATAATTCCAATCCAATTGAATCATATGCACGACAAAATTAAACGAAAGTTCATTTGTCGTGCATTGATTCAATTCCCTATAATTTGAAATTATGAAATGCGTAATACTAAATGCATTTCATGATTTCTCCTTCCGGGAATTTGTTCAAGTAAAATTCGTATACACTTCCGGGAATCCTATTCCAATTGAAGCACACAAAATTTTGTTTGGGCTTCTTGGAATTTTTAAATAATATTTTTAACAAATCTCTGTTGCCACAGAATATAAAAGGGGAGTGCGTTTTGGATTCGACATCAGTTTGGATCCGGAGGCCAGAACGGCCACAACAAATAAAATAATCAAATAAAATAATAATAGATAAAAGCATCAAATCGCCTTTTAATTTGGCAGGCTTTGGGTCTGAAGTAGAAAAACAATATATAAAAATATAATCCTACACCCATATAGCCGCCCAGGAGACCAATCCGGGGTAAGTTTTGTGGAACAAAATCATCCAATTTCAATTGTTATATTAATAACGTAACGAAATCGTTACGTTGTTAAAAGGATATTTAACAAGGCAAATCAGCGATTGATCAGATATTCACCCTTGGGCAGGCGATGAAAAAATGTCGGGAATTTAAGATTCCATTATATCATCTATTTATAGACTTTAAGGCCGCCTACGACAGTATAGCCAGGGTAGAACTATATAATGCCATGAGAGAATTCGGCATTCCAAACAAATTGATACGAATTTGTAGGTTCGCCATGACCAACGTAACTAGCCAAGTAAAAATAGCGGGATTGATGTCCAAACCAATAAACATCTTTAATGGACTTCGACAAGGGGACGGTCGGCCCTGTCTCCTTTTCAACCTGGCGTTGGAGAAAGCAATCCATGACTCTGGAATTACATATAAGGGGACTATTGTGACCAAGTCCAGCTAGATACGTGCCTACGCAGATGCCATTGACATCATCGGTAGATCCGATTCGGCTGTACAGGACTCCTTCACCCAGATCTAGCAGGTGGAACAAACACTGGGACTGCGCATTAATGAGGGAAAAACTAACTACATGGTGGCAACTTCTGCGAAGGGAAGACCTAACATTGGCCAAACTATCAGGGTAGTGGAGCACGAATTTGAAGTAGTGCAATCCTTTAACTACCTTGGGTCAATAGTATCAGCCGATAACAATATGGAAGAAGAAATACGAAAACGGCTGATCAAATCCAACAAAGCCTAATATGTTCTATCAAGGCTCTTTAAATCCCGAAATTTATCCAGAACATCCAAGCTACTACTGTACAAGACCATGGTCTTACCAGTACTCATGTACCTAGGTGCTCAATAAAAGGCACTCTGAACTCTTAGCCGCGTTCGAGAGGAAGTTCTCCGGAGACGCTACAACCATGAGTTCTATCTACCTTGAAGCTAATGTTGTAAGAATAATCAATAGATTATGGTGGGGGGGACACCTAGCTCGAATAAGCGAAGAGGAACCTGCCCGGAAAGTCCTTTGTGGCGGGATGGAAGGAGACAGCGCGGCAGACCTAGTCTGCGATGGAGGGATGGCGTAGACCAGGACGCCCTGAGCCTGGGAGTGCCAAACTGGATGACATCGGCTCGAAATCGGGACCGGTGGAGAGATTTGTTAAATAAGGCCAAGACCGGATCCCGGTTGTAGTGCCGATGATGATGATGCCACTCATTCTAGTCTGTCTATCACTGAAAAAGCCGATGAAATTGTGGATGAGATTCAACATAGTTAGTATAACAGCAGTCAAGACATCGCTAAAGAAGTGCATAGTTTCATCATGAACGGGAGTATAGGAGTAACCACACCATAATATTCCATAAGGGCCGATTGAATTTCTGCACAATTTCTCGACTCCGTCAGACAACCGAACTGCCTACCCGAACTGTCTCCACATCAGACCGTTCTTCACCTCTGGCAGGTTGGTTAATAACTCTAGTGAGATTGTATACCACAATACAGAGCTGTCACCTCACCAATTTAAATATAGTAATATTCAACCCTTCTCCAATATTTTGCGTTTCAACGAACAAACGGAAAGTAGTTCCCTAACACACATCCCTGACTGACAATATCCTCACTAACCCATAACCTACCTATTGATCACTATGCTTCCCCCTTCCACACCACACTTACTTATTTCAATAATGATTAGGTAACTAGACTAAGTTAAGATAAGTTGAGTTAAGTTAAGTAAATTAGCATAGGTTAAGTAAATAACTATATCCTGGTTTTCTGACCTTTTCCAGGAAGCTCTACCCACTAAAATCTTAATCCATAACCAATATATAACTTTTATCATATTGTTTGAAAAATGTACTAGTAAGTATATGTAAACAATTATAGCTAAAGTATCATAAGTTATCTGTATTGCTTATTGTAAAAATTATTGATGGTCAATAAATACAGAAATGTAAAAAAAAAAAAAAAAATCTGCACAATTTCACTGGAGGAACTACTAAAAGGCCATAACGCCTGTACCACTTCATCCATTCCAGATCTCGGTATACATGAAAATCCGACAAACTTTTGGTCTTTATGGTATACCGTATCATTACAACAATACGAGAGTTTCGCGTCGCCTATTGCAACATACCAACATTAAGTCCACTGGCTTCAGAGCATTGTAGTATAATTGTAGTAACAACATGTAACCAAAAACCAACTAAGGGAAGCCGGTGATGAAACATATAGAAAAAGATAGACAGGATTTTTATTATTATCTTTATTATAAGGACGGAATTGAAAGACTCATAACTGAATTTCCAATGAGTTCCACTATTCATTCTTGCCTTTAATCGAGGATGTTTAGCACAGATTTTGGTACGTCTGACCAAATAACGGAAGTCCCAGCTTAGAGCAAAAATAGAAAGAAAAATATGCGCCTGTTCTAAATTTTCTCTATTTGATAAATTATTAATGAATATTGCAATAAATATAAAAGAAACAAAGCCGAAAGGAACCATATATCGGGTTTCTCAATAGGGACTTGACAACTTTTTTTCGGTAGTAAATTTTTATAATTTGCAGACGTTGTTCGTTCGTGTACTTAACCATGGTGAAAATGTTGAGTTTACTGAAGAAATTGACAGTGGCAGTTCGATGATTACTGAAAGGGTGCGTTCACAAATTAAATTCAATGTTGTCAGGTCCCTATTGGAAAACCCTATAGATGGCAATAGTAACACCAAATTTAGCTTAGAGTGTCCGCAGGGGACCACTAAGTTCGAATATAATTTAAATAACCTAGAATCTAAGATTTTTTGGTCTAGCAAGTAAGATAAATGTAAGAAAAAGATAAAAATAAAACAAATGTTCGAAAAATGTAAAAAAAGGGGCCTTACAAATATTGGCCAGGTTGGATAAGTCAAGATAATCTTGCATCTGTTAAGAAGACCCTCGCGTTGGCTGCAGTGTTCACAGCCTCAATTATGTGGTCGTTCCAACTAAGAGTCTAATTAACTTGGATACCAAGAAATGATAGTTCTTTGGCTTCGACGATGCAAGTGTCCTTCTTCGGTGTCAAGGAGCAGCTTTAGATGGGTGTTATTATTGATTAACGAATACTTCGTGTCAAAAACCACTCAACACAAAGCGAAAGGAAATGGTCCTTGTGACGAAATCACACCCGGACTGTTTATTTAAATCATTTGTAATGGTCCAAGATGTAATTATTTCTTCGCTGATATAATTAGGTTGAAATAGCACAACTTTTCCCGAAGGAGCGATAGCAAGTTGACAGATGATTAAGTGGTAACGTTTTGAAGTAGGGTACGAGTTTTTATACCTCCACAGCTTTAAAACGAAGAGTGTCCTCTTCAATCGCCACTCTTTACTTAGTAACACTATGTAAAGCTTTGTGGAAGAGGTTCCGGTTTCGGTTCCCAGGCGCTCTGACTTTGGATTCCTCAAGGTGATGTTGCTCTGCACATTGTGTATGCTTAGATGATATGCGGCCGCCAAGTGTCCTGAGGCTTGGCATCTTTTGTAATAAAGGACGCCTTGTTTATGTGGTTCCTCAATCGCAATTTTATGTGTAAATACATATTTTATTTGTTTGAGCCGGTTGACATCAGCTGGAGGAATTCGTATAATTCGTAGATGCAGAGTCTTGTTAGTCCGCATGTATGGTGTTTGGAAGTAGTCCAGCCTGTTTATTTTCAGTTCCGGACCGATATTGAATATTTCTGCTACAAGCTCCTTATTGGCCCACGCAGGATCAATATGTCTTATAATGAAAGTCGCTGGCTTCAACTGTGCATGTTGAAAAATGAAGAATTCAAGTTTATGTTGCGAAAGTTTTTCTACCCCTTTGTTGTTATTCATTAAAGTGGTTGTTGTGATGGAGGTTGAAGCTCGTCTTGTGTTTGTGGTGAACTTGCGGTGGCGCAAGGTACTTTCGAGCATCCTTATTAACTCCTTCATGTCCGTTATATTTTTAATGTAGTGGGGTGGTGGTCTTATATTTTTGGTGTGTGTGATATTCTTGGGGCTTCAGTGAGTTTCTATGCATTTTTCCAGATTTAGAACTTTATGTAAAGCCAACCTCGTTCAGCTTCTATTGCGCTGTCTGCTGTGTAGCCTCGTACCTTGGACTTGAACACGCGACGTGTTTTGCTCTGGTTCGCGTTATACGTATTAAGTGACATATGTGATTTTTGACTGCAACTCATAGGGAGGCAAGACACGTTAGATATGTTAGATGTCTCACATTAGTTGTCGCCGAAAGGCACAATAGTCCTGTAAAGCTCAGCTTAGAGCCCCTGCGGAGGACCCATAAGTTATAATATAATATAATTAAGCTAGAATTTAAGCATTTGTTGTCTATCCTATAATTTAGAATACGAGGGTTGCCTCTTATGTTTCGGGATTTGGCAACCCTAGTGTTGCAATCCGGCAATTGACAGCTCTGTCGTAAAGTTGGACATTTTTGAGGTTATACGCACTCAGAACGTTTTGACATACGAGCGCTATTTGTGTTGTTTACAGTAACTTAAAAGATTCATCTCGGCCCAAAAATGGAATTAAATCGTCAACATTTTCGTGCGATTATTTTTTACAACTTTCGGCGTGGATTAACTCAGCAACAGTGCATGGATGGACTTAATTCAATTTTTGGCGATGAAGCTCCATCAAGGACCAGTGTTTATCGATGGTATGGTGAATTCAATCGTGGTCGTAGTTCACTCCAATATGAATTTTGTGAAGGTCGTCCAAAATCAGTTGTTGTTCCGAAAACCATTGATGCTGTACGCCAACTGATGTTGGAAGATCGTCATGTGACCTATCGTGAGATTGAGACAACCTTAGGCGTTAGTGGGACCAGCATACATTCAATATTGCATAAACATTTGACTGTCAAAAAAATTTGTTCGCGTTGGATCCCACACAATTAGTCAATCGCCCAAGAAAAGGCTCGTGTCAATTGGTCGAAAGAAATGCTCAAAAAATACGGTCGCGGTGCTTCGAAACACGTCTATGACATCGTGACAGGTGACGAATCGTGGATTTACGCGTATGAGCCCGAAAGTAAACAGCAGTCGACTGTCTGTCTTCGCGCAAGAAGCACTTCCAAGCAAATGGTCGCCTGTTTTTTCGGAAAAACTGGACATATCGCAACCGTACCACTAGAACAACGCAGAACAGTCAATTCTGAGTGGTACACAACCATTTGTTTGCCAGTTGTCTTCCAAGAAATCAGGAAAACCAACCGCCGAAGACGGATCACTCTTCACCACGACAATGCGAGCTACATCGGCTGCGACAACTACATTTTTGAGCACCCAAAACATCGATTTGATGGGTCATCCGCCGTATAGTCCTGACTTGGCACCGAATGACTTCTGTATATTCCCGTACGTAAAAAACAAACTGAGAGGTCAACGTTTTTCGACACCTGAAGAAGCGGTTGCTGCATTCAGAATGCATGTGTTGGAGATACCTCAATCAGAGTGGCAAAAGTGCTTCGATAATTGGTTCAAACGCATGCAAAAGTGTATAGATCTTCATGGGGAATATTTTAAAAAACAATAAAGTGATTTTCGATGATCAATATTTGTTTTTGTTCTCTAATCCCGAAATATAAAAGGCTACCCTCGTATAAGAAAAAAAGGCAATACAAAATGTACATTCGGTAATTTGGAAAAATTAATCAATTTCGAACAGGTTCGAAAAGTAATTTTTACCCCGAGGACAAAGTTGCTTTTGAGAAGCAACAGTTTTCACCTAACTTAACTTGTTATCTGTCATCCCATATTTTTTAACTATTGTACTTTACTTGAATTAATTCGCTGGGGATTTTTTTAATATAAAAAATGCTGCTCGTCCACGATTCCTTGCCTCCTATTTTTTACTCTATTGTGACAGGGTTAGTAATAATTCACTTCTTATTTTTACACCAAACAGGCTCTAATAATCCATTAGATTTCAAATGTAGTTTAGTCAAAAATCAAACCAGTTAAAATATCCAATCTGTATGTAAGCAAAGCAGATTAATAAAACCTTTAAGTAATAAAATATACACAGCGCACTTCCTCAACGATTAGGAAAAAATGAAACACTATTAACCCTATATGAAATAAACCAATAAAATTATCCGACTAGAATTATCGTATCAACTGTCGACTATTGAGATTTTTATCGCAACGATTTTACGCGTCGCCCTCAAGGTAAGATAAACAAATGGATTATACTTTTGATGTGCGTGTGTAAACAAAGGACACTACTTTTGTCTCCTCAGCAAATAAAGGATATGTTTTTAACTGCCTGCCTCCCTTGAAATGGAACGACATAAGTAAAGAGGGTTGAATGGATTAACACAAATTAAATATTTAAAGACGACAAATAAGAGTCGTTGCGAAAAGAACAATTATTTGTGTACGTTGTCAGTGAAATTGCAATTTTGTGTTTTCAAGTTGGAAACATTTGTATCCTTCACAAACAAGATATCAAATGAAGACCTTACATTGGAATTAAAGCGAAAGGTGTATTTGGTTTTCGGATTTTCTTTAAGAGATTAACTGCTTACAAAATACTTGTCTTTTCATGATGATGTACCTCAAAAAGAGAAAACAGGATAAGGGCTGTTAAGGGTGACAATTTGGAATAAAGTGGACATTGATTGCATCGCTTTATTGTTGGTATTTGAACTATTGTGAGAAGGAAATTGGTGTGGTTGCCTACATTAGAATGAACTGATGGGTGTGGAAAATTCACGGCTTCGTCAATGTTTACGTCAAATATTTATGTAAGTATTACCGCTTTTTAGTATTTCTGCAAGTTCTCAATTATATTAGCCCTAAATGTTGTACAAGGTACACAAGGTGAAATTAAGGATATCACATACAAAAAAAATGTTAACGTGAATGGCATAGCTTCTTATATGAAGTAAAGCAAAGAATGTTTGAGGCGCGCCCTGACATTTCTTCAAGTCGTTATTAATATCGTAATTATTGGTTTATTAATTGTAGGACACTCCAATAACAATTGGCTATAAATATAGTGTGATATATAATTTCACGTCAAAACTTTGGTGTTTATCAGAAGTTAAGACGGTAACCACCATTTTCATATTTCTACATTTCTAACAAAGTTTTATAATTCAGGACTGTGAAACGTATTATCGGGTTTTTCAATAGGGACTTGACAACTTTGAATTTAATTTATGAACGCACCCTTTCACTAATCATCGAACTGTCACTGTCAATTTATTCAGTAAACTCAACATTTTCATTGAAAAAAAAATTGTGGGGAGAAGGCTGAATTTAGCGAGACAGGACATATGTGTCCTTCATCTTGTCTCTGACTTCTGGTCATCTTGCGATAACCAGAATCACCCACATCCGTGAGGATGTTGGGCTCGGTCTCGCGGCATCTGAAAAGAGAAGAAAAAAGGGGGGATATCCAAGAATAGTGTGGACAGTGTTAGTCCAAGTGTTCTCTAACTACTTTTATAGAGGGATGGTGGGAAAGAAATCGTACAAGACCGGTGGGTCTTGGGTGCGGTAGTAAACGCAGATCACGTCTTTGGCGTCTGATAATCTGCTCTTTGGTCGGTGTGTATGTTTGTGTTTGTGCCGTCTTGTACTGTGCGTTCGTGTGTTTGGTTTGTTAATAGTAGACCTTATGGGATGGGTCCAGGAATCCTCTATTATAGAGGGGAATGTTGTTGGGAAGGGTGCTTTCTTCAGTTTTGTACTGAAGAAGAAATTGTGGGGGTTTGATCCGAAGAGATCGAGATAGAGAAGGGTCAAGAACGCAAGAGTCCCGCACAAGTAGGTTCTCGCTGTTCTGAATGTTTTCGAGGTACTTATATGCTAATTGAAGCAAGTACTCGTCGATAAGGGTAATGGAGGCGCCTTCGTATAGGTGAGAGTTGGGGTAATGACGACCGTCAGGCCTTCTAGAATGATTGGTGCATCTTCTGAGGAGTTTCCTTTCGAAAACCCGAAGTCTTTCCATTTGAGCCGAAGATATGCAGGACCATATGGGAAAGGCGTACGATATTCCAGATCGGATTAGCTGCTTATAGCAGAGAAGCTTAACCTTGGTGTCAACTTTGTTCCCCCACTTCAAGATGTTGTGCAGTTGCTTAGACCGACCGAGGCCCCTTTGGAGAATGTGGGTCACATGTTTGATGAAATTCATTTTTGGGGTATAAGTGACCCCGAGATATTTCATCTTGTCCTGTGGTCTAATCGTAGTATCTCCCATTTTTATTCGAATATTCTGTGAATATCGAGAAGTAGATTGGGAGTGTTTACTACTCAGAATTATGGCTACTGCTTTGGATGGATTAAGTCGTATTTCCCACCGACTGTAATACTGATACAGTTCGTCCAAGTGACGGTTGAGTCGATTTGTTGCGAGGTTAGGGCCTTTGGTTGACGTGTACACCAGGACGTCATCCGCATAGCATATTTGGTTTACTCTCCCGTCCACAGGGCTGGGAATATCGGAGGGGTAACATTTTCATTGTGGACAACGCCTGCAAATTATAAAGATTTGCTACCGAAATTTGGAGTCGGGGATCGCAAATTTTTGGCTCCTCGATAGTATAGTGGTTGGTATACCCGCCTGTCACGCGGGAGACCAGGGTTCGATTCCCCGTCGGGGAGCCTCTGGCGCAAGACTAATCACCTTGCCCGGAAAAAACAAATCATTATGGAAAATGTATCAAGCCTCAGGACTTGCTAAATAAGGCCAAGACCGGTTCCCGGTTGTAGTACCGTTGATGACGATGATGATGACCGCAACTTTAAGAGCCTTAACTCCAATTTTCTGTCGTAATTCTCGCCCTAGTAGACAGGCAATAACAAGTTTAGTGCAACAATTTGAGTCTACATATTCGTTGTGTGATGTTGCCGTGCCAGTGAGACAACGGGTTGGTCGAAGTGTCGAAAATATCGCTGCCGTTCAGGCGTCCGTAGCAAACGATCCAAATCAGTCAATTCCACGGCGGTCTCAAGAATTGGGCATCTTTATGGCAAATTTTGCGTATGGATCTTGGTTTACACCCATACAAGATCAAGCTGACTCAAGAATTGAAGCCGATGGACAATTTGAAGCGACGTACGTTCTCCGATTGGGCTCTGGACAAGATGCGCCAAGATGATGAATTTCATCGCAAAATCATCTTCAGTGAAGTTCATTTTTGACTCAATGGGTTCGTCAATGAGCAAAACATGCGTTATTGGTCGGGTGAAAATCCACATGTCCTTCATGAATCACCACTTCATCCACAAAAAATAACTGTTTGGTGCGGTTTGCATGCCGGCGGCGTCATTGGGCCATATTTTTTCGTCGACGATAACGATCGTCACGTTACTGTGAATGGCCATCGTTATCGCGCCATGATTACCGATTATTTTTGGCCCAAATTGGAAGATATGGACTTGGGCGACATGTGGTTTCAACAGGACGGTGCTACAAGCCACACAGCACACGATACAATCGATTTATTGAAGAGTAAGTTTGATGAGCGTGTTATCTCAAGAAATGGGCCAGTCGGTTGGCCGCCTCGTTCGTGCGATTTAACGCCTCTAGACTATTTTCTTTGGGGCTACGTCAAGTCATTGGTCTATGCCAACAAGCCGACGACGTTGGAAGAGCTCAGAGCCAACATTGAACGCGAAATAGCGGCCGTTTCGGCCGCGTCATCGAAAATTGGGTCCAGTTCTATTCATAAATGTTTTGATTGTACTTCAAGCCGATTATAAAGTTTTTGAAATATCTCAAATGGTTTGCGTTTTATTTAAAAGAAAAAGTTGTCAAGTCCCTATTGGAGAATCCGATATTATTGACATTAATTTTTGTAGTTTACCTAAGAATCAAAGCATTCTGGATTTTTACTTGTATACGTCAAATGCCAAAATATATTTTAACAATCATCATCATCATCATAATCGGCACTACAACCGGGATCCGGTCTTGGCCTTATTTAGCAAATCTCTCCACCGCTTTCCGGTCCATATAAGTGACTTGTTAAATTGTCCATAATAATTTGTTTTTCCTGGCAAGTCTATTAGCCTTGCACCAATCTTTCTCAGGATATCGCTGCATGCATTGGGCCCAATTTGGCGAGTGCCAAAGTAGCTATCCAGGGGTGTCACGTGGAGACTGCATGTCAGCTTGGATTGAATAGGGACAAGGATTATCCTGGCCTTGGCCGAGTTGAAAGCAGAGGCTTTGCCCCGTATGTTCGCTCCCACCCTACTATTTTAACAAAAACACTTCTTAATCTAACTTATTGGTTTGCTTGCATTCTTAATTTATTTTATTTCGTTTATTGAGCTCCTTATAGGTTTGTGGGGGTTCTCTACACCACATGGAGAACCTACCCATAATTCAAACCTTATTTCGACCGAAAAGTCGTACGCGTCTTCGAGGGCAATCTAAACCTTCCAATCACTAGCCACCTAATTCTCGTTCCGCCACACATGGAACTACTCCTTCCGTCCTACCTTTACTTCGTCACTACGTCACCTGGGGGGGGTCTCTATACCACATGGGGAACCTAGCCACAATTCAATCCTTATTTCGACCGCTTTCAGGGCGTCATTTCAACCTTATTCCCCCTACAAGCTATTCCACCTGTAAAACATGAGTTCCAAAAGGACGCATAACTAAACTCCTATTATAGTTATTTATCAAAAATTTAATATTTAATGTAGTTATTATATTTATATATATTTAAATATTTTTTTACTATTTAAGTAAAGGTAAGTAAGCGAAAGGACTTACTTGGTTGCTATTGAATTTTCTTATGTTGAAGTTGTTTGGCGTCAGCCGTTCTTGATGCTGCTGTCAAGTTGCAGGGGGTGTAGAGAGTCGTGCTCCCCTGTTCAGCTGTAGTGGCGGCTTTCTCTTCCTGTTCAGTCAATTTTTCTTCATATAATTCTTCCTGTATGACTTATTTTGATAGCGTGTCGTTCTTGACTTTTAAATTACGACTGCTCACATACACGTTGGAGTACTGAAATCGACTGGTGTCTAGCGTAGTTTCACGGCGAATGTGTCAAACTTGTTTTTATTTGCCGTTGACGTTTTATTTTTTATCTGGCGCCAGCGCGCGTTTTATTATCATTTTCTCTACCAAGTAGAATTTGCATAAAGTAGTTTATGGAAATTAGCTACTTGGTGAGTTGTTCTCACCGATTCGGTGTCCTATTCACTATCCCCAGACACTCCATTCGCTGGGGATCAATGATCTCTTTTTGCAGGTGAATAGCTACAAAACATTTTCCTCTCCTTCCCATTTTTATCTTCCCCGGATTCATTGCACTCTGAGATCACCACAGTCACCGCACTATGTTAGTGGGTCATACTCAGAGGCTGCATTGGTACAAGCACACAAGCTAAGTCAACCCCGAAGTTATTGCGCTCTCTCTTTTGTTCTTTTCATCCTTCACATGCCCAGCGACTGTCGAATGAATGTGCAAGTATTTATTCACCTCGCTGAGACATGCAACTGAATGGATTCATGAGAGAGCGCAATGATGATTGACTAATAGCCGTGCAAAGCCCAACTTCCAAATTTCATGCCTAATTGGGATTAGTCGATAATCGTCATCCAAACAGAGTACACGGCTCCTGAGTCGCGTGATGTGTTAAAAAGTTATATTTGGAATTTCAAAGCAGAAGCATGTGCGCAAAGAGTAATAATTAGAATAATAGTTAGAATAACAAATTGAATGAGAGAGTGTGTTAACAATAAATTCTTAAATCGGTCGTGTCGGGGAAGCACGGCGTTGGAGATACAACAGTGTGCAAGTACCAATGCAACTCTGAGGATAGCCCACTGACCTAATTCGTGAATGTGGTGATCTCAGAGTGCATTGAACTGTAGGAAGATAAAAATGGGAAGGAGGGGATAATGGCTGGTGCTATTCACCTGCAAAAAGCGAACACTGATCCCAAGCGGATAGCGTGTCTGGGGGAAGTCGAAGTGACGCTGCATTGGCTAGGATAATATTATCGTGGGAACCAAACTCGAAAAATTTGGAATTACCCCAGCCGTTGCATGATTATGTAACCGTGTCGTTTGTTCAGACATGGTTGTTGCCAACCAAAATGACTGGAATTTCCGGTGGAAATCGCTTGGGTTAATGCAGAAGTGTTGCCGTAAGGCAAGAAAACACTGAATGCAGTTGTGCATTAACTAAATGAATAAATGACTTCCGGCCATGCTTCTTTTACAGGTAAATAGGTTGGTGGGAGGAATTGGAGTTGCTTTGACACGCTGTTAGCGGTCGAAATAAGGCTGAAATAGTGAGTTCGTTCTCCATGTAGAATAGAGACCCCCACAAGTCCAAAGGGCGTTGTAACGGCTGGCTTTTCGATGTCCTACTCAGCGACTGGCACCTGGTAGAAAGCTTAACGGGGGTCAACGGTCCTTCGGATCGGAGCAGATCCCCGATGGGTGGAAGCGGATAGTGATCGTGGTGTTGTATTCCAGAATACTACCCTTATTAAATTTAACACTGAATCTCCTAACACATCCTTAAAAACTTCACTTAACATATATTACATTCTCACTTAATACATACCATTCATAAACATTCACAATATTACCAGTTACAGCACACTTAATAACCTGCACCTTTTTATTTATTGAAAACATAGCAACTTGGATTTTCGTCCGAATTGAATGTGAAAAGTCAGAGAGAAAAAAATAGAATAGAAAAAAAAAGTTCAGTTGATATTTGTCAGCCGTAAAGAAAGGTTGAGAATGATTTGTTATGGAGCAGCTAGCGTCGCAATAACATATTAAGTTTATTAATTATTAACTTTAAATAATTGTTTGTTATTGTTGTTTAAATAATAATTAGCGCTAAAGCAGATTTCGGCTTGATTGACTTTGTAAATAAACAGAATAGTCGCAATTGGGAAATCTTAAAAGCCAGTTGTACGTGAATTATAAGTGAGTTGTTTTTGGAAAATCATAACAATCAATCAAAAAAATAATAAGTCCACGCTCTTCCCTCATACCGAGGAAGCACGGCGTTCGGATCTAAACACTGGTGGCAGCGGTGGGATACAACCAAAGGATCCCAAATAAAAAGAAGAAAATAAGAAGAAAAAAAAAAACAAGAAAAAAATTTTTTTAAACAAAACAAAATTTAAAACAACAAAAAAAAATGTTTATAAGAAGAAGAAAAAAGTAAACATAAAACAACGAAAAACAAAGTAAACAAAAATTTAAAACAACAAAAAAAAATTGTTTATAAGAAGAAAAGTGAACACAAGAGAAATAACCAAATAAGAAGAAGAAAAAAAATTTTTCAAGAAGAAAAGAGAGAAAAAAAAACAGGAGAAATAACCAAACCAAAATAAGAAGAAAAAAAAAAAAAAACCTCGACATAAAACAACGAAATAAAAAGAAAAAAAAAGGAAAGCAGCAAAGACCAGGATGAGCAATCAACTTTAGGACGTGAAGTCTGCCTGGCGTCAAAGAAAAAAAAAAAATCTAAAAAGAAAAAGAACCACACAAAGGAAACAACCAAGGAAAACTGAAGAAAAAAAAAACAAAATAGCAACACTCAAGACTGCTATCAACAGTACAACGACAACATTTAGTAGAGTAAGAATTTTTTTTTAGCGACTTTTCTCTCTATTTTTTTTAGGAATATTTTCTACTTGGAAGCTCTCCTTATCCCAATAGAATATTTTTTGGATAGAAATTTCTATCTAAATTATTTGCAAATTCTCATTTCAGTATTTCGAAGACATTTCCGTTTTTTTTCTTTCTTTCTCGTCGAATTTTCTTTCTTTTCAGTTTTGGGACCAATTTATTTTTCTTTCCTATATATATATATATATTGAATAACCAAAAGAAAGGCCAATTTTTCCATAACCATATTTTTAAGTTAACCATATTTTAAGAATTGAATTTTCGCCATACATTACTTTAAACTTTCACTATTACGAGTCCATATTACACGAGACAGGCGGCTAGGCAGGGGGAAGAACAAATCCACTATCAACAGATACACATTAAACCCCCTGAAATGGCTCTTTCTGTCGGAATTTCTGATGTTTTCAGAATCGTCCCTACCTTTGACGGGAAACCCTGCGACTTAGGTAAATTTATTTCCGGGGGAGACGTTTTATTTAGATCCATAAAGAATGCAGACCCGGATATATACGAGACATTTTTAGATCTAGTCAAAAATAGACTAGAGGGTCATGCTTACGATCTGATTAGGTATAGCCAACTCGCAAAGTGGGAGGATTTAAAAGAAAAATTAGAATCGGAATATAAAGAGCAGCAATCTCGGTCGACGGCACACAATAAGTTGATTTCTCTGAAACAACGCTACAGAGAAACCGTCCGGGAATACGGCGATAGAGTCGCGAATGCTCTAAGGACTCTAAACTCTGCCACGTGTGAAATAACAGCAGACGCGGTGGTTAGGGAATTCTTAATGGAAGAAAACAAAAAATTGGCCGTACAAACATTTGAGGATGGACTAAACAACGAACAGCTAAAGATACTAGCTAAAGCCCATGGGGGAAACAATTTAAAACAGTCGATTGCACATGTAGTGTCACATGCGGCTCGAATGGACAATTCTCCCAGGTCATATCAATACAATGAAAAACCTACATTCAATCGCATAGTCTGCCAAACCTGTGGTAAGTCAGGGCATACACAGGACACATGTTATCGAAACATGCAGTCCACTTTTCCGAATAGACAACCCATAAATAGGGAATATAACATTGTATGTAATTTCTGTGGACGGAATAATCACACAGAGAATGAGTGTAGATACAAGATATCTAGGAATGGATCGGCTTCAACAAATTACCAACAAGGTACAACAACGCGTAACCCATTCCGAAATAATCCTACAAACTCTGAAAATCGTTTTGGTGAAAATTCTAGGAGCACCAATAGACAAAACGATAGACAAAATGTTCACTTTTCTCGGGTGCAAGAGTCGGAAAACGAGGCCTGACGCCAACCAAAATTTATGGAAGACAGACCAAAGTTTTCTATTTACAGCATTAGATCTTTGGAAATAGATAACGACCATTTTAATGAAGCTCCTAGCCAAATTTACCCTGAGCCCACATACTCCTATAAACCAAGCCATATAAACGAAGATAACCCTGTCCCTAATATAAAGACTCCGATTCATACTCCCATTCTGGAAAATAATTCAGCAACACAGACTGAAAATTCGAAATTTTCAGCAGTATTAAAGACTGAAATCGCTAATATCTCAGATATCCCTATTGACAACGCAGACACTTCAGCAACCAAGACTGAAAACTCAGCAGTATTAAAGACTGAAAATTCGGATCCTGCAGAAAATATACAAACAGAAATCCCTTATATTTCGGCTATCCCAATAGACAACCCCGGCACTTCAGCAACAAAGACTGAACATTCAGCAGTGTTAAAGACTGAAAACCCAATAGTTGCAATAAAATTCGAAACCCAAGTCAGTTCAGCAGCTAATACTGATGAACAAATCTTTTCTGCAGCAAAGACTGAAGGATTGAATGTTTCTACAGCAGATATAACTGAAGAAATAGTTCAAACAGCAAATAGTACTGGGAACCAAGATGTTCTAACAGCTAATAAGTCTGAAGAACTATTCGAATCAGTAAATGAGACTGAGACACTAAACGATTCATCAGCAGTGAGTAAGACTGAAAAGGTAGACGTTCCGACAGCGGTTAAAGCTATGGACAATGACAACACTAAGCCGAAAACAATAAATATTTTAAACAACGAAAACAAACACAAACACTTACTCAAACACGAAATAATAAATAATGAAAATAATAATTTAACTAAAATAGGTACGAAAAAGGAAAACCATATAAGTACATTACAAATCTTTTTTTACAACAATAAACATTTATTCAAACACAAAATACAAAAAAATAAAAACTTACACAGTCATTTAGGACATTTGAAATCATTTCTTAAGAAGACTTTTGGTATTATGCATTTCTATACAATCATCATAGTAATAGGCCCAAAAAGGTTTTGGAAAATTTTCCATAAATTTAAGGAAAAGATAAACACATAACAAATGGCCTTTGTTTTATTATTCAATATATATGAAATAATCTAACAATTGTAGGAAATGACGGAAATGAAAAAAAAAAAAAAAAAAAAAAAAAAGTTAATGAGGGGGACGAAAGAAAGAAAATTTTAGATGTAATATATATTGGAAATTTTAGAATTTATATATATTCGAACGGAAAAGGAAAGAAAGGAAATTTTAGAGGTAATATATATATTGGAAATTTTGGAATTAATATATATTCGAACGGAAAAGGAAAGAAAGGAAATTTTAGAGGTAATATATGTATTGGAAATTTTGGAATTAATATATATATTCAAAACGGAAATGAGAATTTTGAAACAATAATATTAATATTATATAATTAATATAATAAGTAATAATAACTTTTGGATAAGAAAACAAAAGGTTCCAAGGAGAAATATTTAAATTTAGTTAGGTAATATGTAATGTAAATAGACTATTTTGACTATTTTTCTAGTGTTAAGAACTTTTTGATTATTGAAAAAATTTAGTTAATATATAATGTAAATAGATTATTTTTCTAGTATTAAGAACTTTTTGATTATTGTAACCTTTGATGAAAGATTAATTTTGAAAACCTTTGTAATGTAATTGAACGAAAATCCAAGTTTTTAATTAATCTTAATTTAATATATAGTTACTAGAAAATTATTCTCTTCAAGGATAATTTTCTTTCTCGAAGAAGGGTGGGATGTTGTATTCCAGAATACTACCCTTATTAAATTTAACACTGAATCTCCTAACACATCCTTAAAAACTTCACTTAACATATATTACATTCTCACTTAATACATACCATTCATAAACATTCACAATATTACCAGTTACAGCACACTTAATAACCTGCACCTTTTTATTTATTGAAAACATAGCAACTTGGATTTTCGTCCGAATTGAATGTGAAAAGTCAGAGAGAAAAAAATAGAATAGAAAAAAAAAGTTCAGTTGATATTTGTCAGCCGTAAAGAAAGGTTGAGAATGATTTGTTATGGAGCAGCTAGCGTCGCAATAACATATTAAGTTTATTAATTATTAACTTTAAATAATTGTTTGTTATTGTTGTTTAAATAATAATTAGCGCTAAAGCAGATTTCGGCTTGATTGACTTTGTAAATAAACAGAATAGTCGCAATTGGGAAATCTTAAAAGCCAGTTGTACGTGAATTATAAGTGAGTTGTTTTTGGAAAATCATAACAATCAATCAAAAAAATAATAAGTCCACGCTCTTCCCTCATACCGAGGAAGCACGGCGTTCGGATCTAAACAGTGGAAGGTGAGACGTCGGTAATTGCCTGTCACCCGCCAGAAGCTGTTTTTTCTGCGAACCAAATGGGCTGAGCTTGTCCACTGGTTGGAGGAATGCCGAACGATGTTCTTTTCAAGGAATTCCGTATAGGTTGCTTTGGCAGTTGCGAAACTTTTAGCACCATCCATAGCATATCCCATCGAACTGACAAAGCCACAGCGAAGGCATTCGCGGGGAAATTCTTCTCTAGTGTACCCAAGGACGACATCCCTTGGGCCCGTCACTGCAAAGTCTGCCAATGATCCAAGGTGGGCCGTCACAACTGGGAGGCCATTAGAAAAGTAATAAAACAAACAACAAATTACCTAAAACTGTGTCTTTTTTAACAAAACTAAACTTGGGGTAGATTTGAGCGACCACATGGCACGACAATATAGTGTCAAGACAGACTGAAGATGGCCACTTCAAACTTTTTCCAATATTCTAGATCTAGCTGAAATAAATGCTTTTTCTAAAGACCAGCCTTTTTGGTTGGCTTCGTTAGAAATACGAATATTTCACTTGCCGGTATAACTAGTGTTTATGGCATACAATTATCGTTTAAACAAAGTCACATTTGTGGTCCTTATATTTATTTTTTGTATATATTTAAAGTCCTACATCTGGAAATGAAACACCTTATATATATATATATATATATATATATATATATATATATATATATATATATAATATATACAGTTCAAAACAAAAACCAAAAAGAATCGACAATGTTTGGCTTGGAAGGTCTAGTGTAGAAATAACAGCGTTGACCATCAACGAAGAACTGCCGAGAATTTCCTCTTTTTTGCCTTTTTACTCCACTTGTTTGTGAGATATATATGTAGGAGCGAGGTCGCGACGCCAGCATGGGCGAGAGTTCTACCTCGTCTCCACCAGTTTGAAAAGTGTCTGCCGCAGACCTAAAGAAAAATACAGTTCACCGCAAGCTGTCCGAAGTGGGGAAGTTGTTCACCGAAGATATCCAGGATAAAAAGGCATAGGTTAGGTCTTGTTTATTAATGACTTTTATTGTTTTACTTTTTTGTTCGGAATTCGGTTGACACATTCACTGCATAAATGATTAATCAGATACAAAAGGTGATGCTGTTTATATGTTATATTTAAGGAACAAACATTTCGGTAAAATTTAAAACTCGGTGCGCACATTCACCGCATAAATAATAGAACAAGTGCACGAGGACCGGGTAAAACTAGCGACACGTATTTGTACACTTCACTGAAACTATCGTACAAGTAATCGACTTTGGGTATATCGCGTGTCTGCAGCGCTACAGACAGCGGGAGTGATGTGACCAGCGTGGCCAAAGGATGGTAAAGGACTCATATATAACCCACCGTACCGGCGCCGGTACGGTAGATGGCAGGCGACCCGACCGCCTTGCTGGTTGAATAACGACCCACCGATATCCTCTCCAATAGGGATATCGTTTTTACCTACCACCAGGGAAACGTAAAGTCTCTCTTGGTGGTATAGGAAACCAGATCTTGTAATAAAGGTCATGGTGGTATGTGTAGGATCGTTCACATCGATGCTATTCACACGTGCAGTGGAACAACGAAACAGGCAGGCGGCAAAGACAATAGGGAAAAATGACCAAATGCGCCGTTGGTAATGCGGGTCATTGTTTACACGATGCCTCGTCGCTATTTTCGACGTTGGGAGAAAAAGGTGCTAAAAGCAAATTGGATGTTTATGGCATCTCTGGCTGCAGCAGAAACCGGGTTCATATTTGCATTACGAAATGCTGGAGAATTTGGTTTCGGCGTCTATTGCGCTAATTAAATGCAGCTGCTTGGGTTGTTTATTGATAAGACAAACAAAAAAGGTTGCCAGGCAATGTGTATGAAAAGGTACATGACGCGGCTGGGAAAATAGACGGCGCAATATTTATGGTCCCTGTCATGACGGTTACAATGAATGCAATCGGAATTATTTTGTTTACAGGAATTTGTCTTGTACCGAATTGGTTTAGAATACCTGATAAGCAAAGAAAGAAATCTTACGGCAATTGTATGCGAAGGGATGCATGAAAAGGTAAGTTTTCTTTATAGGGATTTTAAGATTATAGATGGTGATCTATATAATGCGTGAAGCATTTACAGGTACATACTGTTGCATTAGCAAACTTAAGGGAGTTGGGTAGTAGTTATGGGGGTTTTTTCAGGTAAGTAGACCGGAGGGTTTGGCGGAACCGCTACATATATCGTACGCGGCATATTGTATATTGTATATTGTATATTGTATATTGTATATTGTATATTGTATATAGCGTATCGTGCAACGTATATCGTATCGTAACATACGGTTTTTTGGAGCACCTTTTCTTTTGTGTGTTGTCGCAATTTTTTCTTCGTCCGTGATCTTCTTGGTACTTTCTAGTTTGTTTTCATTTAAAAAAACCAAAGGCGACCTGCTATACGAACCACAACGCAACTCGATTTCTCCGTACCCTGGACTCGAACTCGGCTATCAGCGGCTAAGAGTCAGTCACCTTACACTCGTGCTAAACGATAGTTTAAAAATTCATTGTTTAGCGAGGAAGATATTGTATGTTTTAATTTTCACGCTTCCGACCGAGGTGATATATTTTAATTGATTGTTAATTGGTTTTTTGCACCTCACTGAAGTGATTTTTTATGCACTTTTATTTTATTTTATTTAATACACTGTGTTGAGTTTTCACTTTAATTCTACGTTCTCTATATTTGTTTTTGATGTATTTTGTTTTACTTGTCACAACACATCACGTTACTGTTTTTCCGTTTCGTGGCTTCCTTCTCTTTTATCTGATTATTTTCATATGTAAACGTAAGATGTACAACAAAATATGTTATTGTATCTTTTTTATTCCTTTTTTTTTATTTTCGTTTTTTTCTTTTATTATGTTTTTAGTTTAATTAAGTCTGTTAAGTATGACCACACTGATATGAATTGACAATTTTTGATTTTCCGCTGATCCTGGGGCATTGTTTGTTTCGCACTTCTACACTTTTTCAATAGGGTATAGCACAGACCGATTTTGTTAGTTTGTTTATTTACTGCGGATATGGGTTTAGATAGTTGGAGAATACCCCTACACTAAAAAAACACATCGGTGCAGGGCTTTCGGTTGTAAATCGGCGCGATTTAAATATTGTGGGCAAAAGGGAACGCATCTGTTTTCTTTACTGGTCCAGCGCAGACTGAGCCCAATCTTCACCCAAAAAAGGTTATGGTGACAATTTGGTGGACATCGAAAGGACCAATCCACTTTTCATTTCTTCAACCAGGAGAAACGATAACCGCTATGTTGTGAGGAAATCGACATATTCCATGCCAAATTGGCTGAAAAGCAACCTGCGTTGGTCAATAGGCACGGCCTGATCCTTTTGCATGACAATGCTAGACCTCATTCCTCACAAGTAACGTTGCAAAACTGTTGCAGTTGGGATTTGAAAATCTTCCGCATCCACTGTACTCTCCTGACATTTCCCCAACGGACTACAGTCTTTTCCGCAACTGGATTCCTTTTGGCGGCAGAAGGTATTCGGTCTGTTACCGAGCAGAGGTCATAAAAGCCTTCGAAAATTTCATTGCCTCAAAAAGTCACCACTTCTACGAAAAAGGAATATTTGACCTTTTCATCACGTTGGAAGAATGTCATAGATGCCAACGGTGCCTATTTTGATTGAATAAAAATTTACGGAAAAATCACATTGGACTTTAAATGTTTACTATAAAATCGGAAATTTCATGTGGTACAATCCAATACACAACCCCAACCTGGTGAGTAAATTCCAACAGAACAGATTAGACTAGGACGTTAGCCGGTACGTTCTCTATAGGTTGCGGTTTCTAGGTTCACTCAACTAGTGGGGGAGCCTACACGAGCACCGGATAACCAAAGTGATTCTTTGAACATTCTGGATCTGTTTTTGTATCCAAGTCAATCTTTACACCACATTTACACACCCGGATCACTATTTGACACCGGTTGCACAGCTTCAATCACCGAAATTATTCTTCGCGCTACGGATCTTTACATTGCAGATTGCATCAAACGAAATTTATCGCGATAAGCCTTGGTGTAGTAAAAAGTGTGAATGGATTATAGAAGCAAAAAATATGGCTTTTAAACAGTAGCGCTTTAATCCCACGGGGGTCAGCAGACAGAATTTTGTCCGAATCAGTAACACATGTAACCAAACAATTGAGAACGCAAAAAAGTTTAACATCGATAAAGTAAGCAACAAAGTACTTCAGTGTTCAAATGCTCAATGGCAAAGGCTATTAGCAACAACTTTTGTCCATCCATTTCGTCATTTTATTTTCCATAAGTAACAGAGGACACTATCCTTAATAACAAAGCCAATATTTTCTCCAAATATTCTTCGTGAATACAACCCGGAATGCTGGTGCCTCAGAGCCACCTGTGATCGTACTGGTACCAGCAACAGTCCTCAAAAATCGTGCTCCAGAACTGTCACCAGTTCTCCGCAAACTCGTTCCCATATTTTATGTACCGAAAGCTTTCCTATCTGTTGAAAATCGCTCAACTAATCCCAACCAATTCCAAGAAAGGGAAAGACTGTTCTCGCAAAATTGGCGGGCAATAATCTTACTGTCCAAGTTGTTCAAGCTGATGGATAAAGCCATCAATATACCGAGTTGATTAAATATATGCAAAGCAACAAACTCCTAAGTCATCCTGAGAAAGGATGGCGCAAGGCTAATAACCTTGCCCGGAAAAACAAATTATTATGGACAATTTAAAAAGTCTCGGCTAAGCACCGGATACGGTGGAGAGACTTGCTAAATAAGGCCAAAATCGGATCCCGGTTGTAGTGCCGATGATGATGATGATGAAACTCCTAAGTGATCGTCAATACAAATTCTGCAGAGAGGTATCAACGGGGGACGTTTTCAGCTTTATGACTGATATCTGTAACTGAAAAGCACGGTGAATCAAAAGCAGTCGCGTTGAATATCTCCAAGGTTTTCGACTGCGTTTAGTACAGGGCGTTACTAATCAAGTTGTGTTCATATATACCTAACAATTTTGCGACTTGATAAAAAGTTTCCTTCAAATTCTTTTGCGATGCCGTAGGCGGCGTAGACGGGGTAGACGGCGTATCCTTTGACTTCTGTCCCTTAAATCCCATGGTGACTCATGGTTCCACCCTGCCTCCAAACCTATTTTTACTTTATGGTAATGTTTTGTTAGTGTCAACGAGTAACGGAATACACTGTTTTGCCGACGATTGTACACTGATTTGTTCGTTTCCGAATGGTCAAAGAAAGTGTTACGTGGTTTATGGACGACCCCTAAGTTACGTGGAATCGTAAATGAATAATACAATTTCCACATGAGCTTTGAGTCAGCAACGTTATTGAGGAGAAATAACAACCAGTTTAACCTCACTAATCTTAGTCAATTAGGGTCTCAAGACACAGTCCACATCACACGATCACTTATTATGGAAATGGATATGGCTGGTTGCTCTCCAATAACATATATGTTGCCTATTGGCATAGCCATTAAGCTTAAAGTGAGCTTCATCACTAAATGAACTGTCCTTTTAAAGTTACGAACATCGACTCAGAAGTTCGATAGTAATTGTTAATTGCACCCTGTGAGTAGGGCGTTAGAATATACTCACAGCTAGACCGGCTTGTCGTAAGAGGCGCCTAAAGGCCGAGTGGTAGCCGGGGTCCCAACGCCCTGTACGTCCGTCCGTGAAATGGTCAGGAGAAATCCCTGGCCATCTTTCCGAGCTTGGTCCGTCGACTGGATACAGATCAACCACCTAGCTTCTGAAATTGTTGTCCTTGGTGATTTTAATGTGCACAATTCCGGCTGGTTGTTACATTCTAACTCTAACAGAACCGACGAGGCTGGGAGGTTGGCGTAGATGTTTGCTGTAAGCCACAACTTGACTCAACTCGTGGGGGAGCCAACGCGACTGCCGGATGCCCGAGGTGATTATGCGAACACCCTGGATTTGTTTTTGACATCCGAACCGAGTATTTATACCGTAGAGGTTTCTGCGCCATTGGGAAACACAGATCACTGCTTGGTATCTGTCGCGCAAGCACTTGCATATCAAGCGAATAACCGGCCTAGGCAGCTTCGCCATGTATGGAAGTATGGGGCTGCTAACTGGGACGAGTTGCGAGATTTCTTCGCATCCTTTCTATGGTCGGAGGTGTGCTTCAGAAACTCCGATGTTGACGCTTGCGCGGAGTCGGTATCAGAGATTATTCTTCTGGGGATGGAGATGTATATTCCACATTCTATCAAACGAAGTTCATCTGATAAACCTTGGTTTGATAAAAAATGCGAGCTGATTACAGCGGCAGAAAATAGAGCTTTTAAGCAATGGCGCTCCAATCCCACCTGTGTTAGCAGAACGAATTTTGTTAGAATCAGAAACGCGTGCAACCAGGCAATTGATACCGCGAAGAAAGCTCACAACGACAGGGCGATCAATAAGCTCCTTCCGTGCCCAACTGGTTCGCGCTCCTTCTGGTCAATGCCAAACGCTGTCAGCGGTAACTTCGCATCCTCCTCTTTCATTCATTTGAAGTGTGAAGCATTTAAGGTGCTAATGCGATTGCATTAGCGAAAGCTTATGCAGACTGGGTTGTATGGATGGGGGTTTTTCAGGAAGGTGAACCGTGGGATTTGGCGGAACCGCCACAAACCCATCCAACTAAAACCTCTAACAAATTCGCAGAACACAACTCAAATTGAAACGCACTAAGTCATTATGTGCGCTTCTGGGAATTTCGACAATAAAATAGTTGACAAAAGTCAACTACAAACATTTCGGGATCAGTATAATTTCGGAGGCCGAACCGCTGGCCAGATGCACCAAAGTGTCCACGTTTACCATGTCTAAACCTCTGATCCAAATACAATAAAACTAGCGTGTCTTTACACTAACAAAACCCTTCCGCTCTTTCATTTCGCACACAACACTTCGCGCTCTTCTCTCGGGCTTACCGTTAAAGCAAGGCGCGGAGTATTACACAACTATTACGAAGGTAATATTACAAAGTGACACTCTTATAATTCAAAAAAAAAAACACGACTCCGAGTATGTACGCATGACAGACAGCGGGACGTTAGTCACGAATTCAGAAGATAAAGCTAATGTGTTCGCGAATTTATTTTCGGCGAATTCAAACCTCGATCCCGGCCTTTGGAGCCAGCTGTGATCGCGCCGATACGATCTTCGATGCGAGATGTGAGATTTCGTCCGCGCACTATTCAACGCATTCTACGTAAACTGGATTGCAGGAAGGCAACCGGCCCGGACGGAATACCAGCAATAGTCCTTAAGAGCCCTTAGTGCTCCAGAACTATCGTCGTTTCTTGACAGACTCTTCCGCTTATCTTATGTGAAGAGGACCTTTCCTGCCTGCTGGAAAATCGGTCGAGTTCAGCCAATCCCAAGGACAGGAAAAAAGTGTCACCCACAAAATTACCGTCCGATAGCATTATTGTCTATTTTATCTAAGGTAATGGAAAAAGTCATCAAAACAGAGTTAGTTAAGTATTTGGAGTGCAACGGACCTCAGAATGATCGTCAATACGGATTCCGTGGCAGGCGGTCCACAGGAGACCTTCTGACACTTATAACCGATATATGGACATCTGCGATTGAACGGCATGGTGAGTCAAGGGCAGTCGCAATGGATATCTCCAAGGCTTTTGACCGCGTCTGGCACGGGCCATTGCTGAGCAAACTTCGTTCATATGGACTTTCCCAACAGCTTTGCGACTGGACGAGGAGCTTCCTCGAGAATCGATCGATCCGGGTTGTTGTGGACGGCGAGTGTTCGGATCTGTATCCTATTAGTTTGGGGGTGCCTCAAGGTTATATTTTGGCTCCAACCATGTTTTTGCTTCAACTAAATGATTTATTGGGATCGCCGGATAACAGGGCGTTCAGTTTTGCGGACGATAGTACGCTTGTTTCTTCTTTTTCGAGTAATCGACCGATTAGTGATCAACGTTAGAACCGTCTGAGATGATGTTCGGATCTGTATCCTGCCAATTCGGGGGTGCCCCAGGGTTCTATTTTGGGTCCAACCTTGTTCTTGCTTCACATAAATGATTTGTTGGAGACAACGGATAACAAGGTGTTCAGTTTTGCGGATGATTGTACGCTTGTTTCCTCCTTTTCGAGTGATCGGCCGATTGGTGCATCTGCGTCGCATCAGCTGAGATGTAGACAGATTGACTCTCTGAATAAGGATCTAAATAGGGTCCTGCAGTGGGGAAGGGCCAATCTCGTAGACTTCCATGCAGCGAAGACACAATATACAACATTCACAAAGAAAAGTGGGTCATCGGTTCCACAGCTGACGATGAAAGGGGAAAGTTTGAAATTGCTCGGCGTCATGGTCTGTGGGAATATGTCATGGCATAAACACGTGTCGAGTATCGCCAGGTCAGCCTCAAGAAAACTGAGCTATCTTTTTAGAGCCAAGAAATATTTTACTCCGGCCCAACTTCTTCTCCTATATAAATCCCAAATTAGACCCGCGCTCGAATATTGCGCTCATGTTTGGTGTTTGGCTCCTAAACATACCCTCGACCTACTTGGGGGCGTGCAGAGACGAGCTATCCGCCTGATCGGGGACTAGGCGCTGACGTCGGGATAACAGTCGCTATCACATCGAAAGCGCGTAGCCGACCTCTGTCTGTTTTACAGATATTATCACAGGTGCTGTTCTTCGGAGATTCTTGGTATTGTTCCGGGCAATTCGGCTTATATGCGCTCCACAAGACAATCCGACGGATCGCACCCGTTTGTGGTTCATCTCCCGACGCGCGCGACGGCGCGAATATCCCTGTATCAGAACTCGTTCCGTTACAGAGCGGGGAAGCTGTGGAACTCCCTTCCCACGCTAGTGTTTTCCTGGAGCGTTACAACCGGCAACTGTTCAAAAAGAACTGCAACCGTTATTTGATGGCATCTCGGGGCGCCCACTCGGCGCAATATGTTCGCCTCTCCCGAGACAAGTCTAATAAAAAAAAAACTAAAAAAGAAATTGTTATTAAACGTTGGTTATTCGAGAACTTTCATCGTCATCATCGGCAGTACAACCGGGATCCGATCTTGGCCTTATTTAGCAAGTCTCGCCACCGGTATCCGGTCCTTATCCGAGACTTGTTAAATTGTCCATAATAATTTGTTTTTCTGGGCAAGGTTATTAGCCTTGCGCCAAACTTTCTCAGGATGTCGCTGCTTGCATTGGTTCACTACTTGGCGGGTGCCAAAGCAGCTATCCAGCGGTGTCACGTGGAGACTTGGATTGAACAGGGATAAAGATCGTCCTGGCTGCCGACAGGTTGAAAGCAGAAACTTTACCCTGTATGTTCGCTCCCATCCCCCTATTCGATAACTTTAGTGTGATAAAAATGTAAACCTTGAGTGATGTTTTGACATTGACAGAGCCTGAAAAAAAAGTTTTAGAGCTGTTCGTATTAACCCGTTTGAAAAACCCTTTACTTATAGCAGTTGATAGATTAGAGCTCTTTGAGGAAACTAAAGTAAATTACAGGTCTATGCGATAACATTGGTGAAGATCGGATTTTATATTTATTTTTGTTATATTATGGCGGCACATATTATCAATTTCTGTATGTCGTGGCTCTACATGGGCTCGAAAACCAGTCTATCCCTAAACTGTAGATTTTGTTGCAAGTTTTGCTTGCATTTTATGCTGATTTTTTAAATAGGGTAACTCAAATCAGTTTGTAATAAAAAAGGACATATTTTATTTTAATGTTTTAATATTCCGACGCCATTCAACCTTAGGTGAAGTACATTAAACCTATTCATGACCTCTGCTTGTAGACGCTGTCAAGAAGGAACAGTGAAATGGACACTTCCGTGCCAGATTCCTCAGAATCGTCAAAGTAAACTAACTTGATTCTAACACATCTTCATTACCTAGATTGACATCCCTCAGAATCTGAATCTAAACCACTCCTGGAAATCCCTGATGGAAAACAAGATTCCTCACAGCAAAACGAAACACGCAAATAGGTATAAGCAAAATAAATATCTCAGGGAAGGCAATAAACATCTACATGATGTTCCAACCGCACAGTGCCGCGCCCAAAACAACCGAATTCAATAAAACCTATCTATTGTTATAGGTTGAATAATGTTCCCTATCGCAAATTTACACAAAGCAAATAAGAAGCTGACACTTGAATTACATCAATATACTGCTACTCGCCTCCATCCGCAAACATCCGCATCCAAGTAAAGTCCGAGAGAATGATGAAGAGAAGCCCGTAAAGAAAAAAAAACGAGACAAATCTTCCTATTCAAAGTCAAAAACAAAAGTCGTTAGCTCAATTTATCTGGGGGGTGATTTCATTCATCTCACAGTATTTTGAGGGGTGTGTGCGCAATTGTTCTCGAATACTTAGTAATCTTCAAAAAAGAACGCACACATGTAGAGTGTCCTTGCCTTCTCACTTCCATCTAACTTGATTTATTATTGTCTTCCAGTCAGTCAGTATTGGTTGAAGTACAATACCAAGAATGCTTAGTGCTTTCCTCCTGGATTCATTTAATCCTTCAATGAAGAAAGGTAGACCTATTTGTAAAAGGAAAACACACACACTGAGCCGTGTATCTAGCAATAATATTTTATGCTCGGTTAATCCCTTTCAGAAAACACCAGCTAGCTAGGCAGCAGCAGACAAGGGATCTTATTGCTGCTTGTGCCTGTCAGCAATAATAATTGAGAAAGGACATTTTGCTTCGATGAGCCCGCTAGTGTAATCTCCAGGAGCAGCCCCTCGAATTTATCAGACCAAGTGTATAAATTAAATAGTTGATACCCGATTAGAGGTACTGAAATGATCAATAAAAACGGCTTCACACAAACGGAGCTATTAAGCTACCGCTGAGTGAACAAACCCAACAAAACAACCCCATTGTGCATTTCCTGCAATTGGGATGTGATTGTGTGGGATGTGATGAGGATTTTTGATTTTTCGCGTGGGGTGCTCGTCCTTTTTGGATTTATTTACACTTGACGGTTTAATATCTTGCGGACTGAGTAGAATCCAAACAAAAGATTAGTTATCCTTACACCCAAGGAGATGATATTCACTGTCTTCACCCCTTACTGGATATTCATTAAAAAAATATATAAATTTAAATGGCCATATGGTACAAAACGTTTTAGCTGTTGCCTTCAGGATTAACCGGAATCTCGGGACTAATTGAAAATTTTATCGCTTTTTCTGCCCAGTAAACTTCGAGTTTTCCTTAAAACTTGTTCCACAATATCAACACAACTTGTCAAGGGATCATGGTCTACGATGTGCAGCAAGGATTACCTTTGCATTAACTATTGACAACATATTAACCAAACCCATTCATTTCATTGGGGGGATGGGAGTGAACATACCTTGTCCTTGTTCAATCCAAGTTGACATGTAGTCTCCACGTGACACCCCTGGATAGCTACTTTGGCACCCGCCAAGTATTGAACCAATGCATGCAGCGGCATCCTGAGGTTGTCAAAGGCTGGCGCGGGGCTAATAACTTTGCCCGGAAAAACAAACTATTATGGTAAATTTATCAAGCCTCGGACATCGGCCCGAAATTGGGACTTGTTAAATAAGGCCAAGACCGGATCCCGGTTGTAGTGCCGATGATGATGATGATTCATTTGATTGCCCTGTGTTACATAATTAAAATCCCCCGAATCATTTCAAGTCGGTTTTTCAGACTAAAGGACGCGAATCAGTTCAATGATTCGGTAAAGTTTAATTATGTAACACATGTGGCAACAAATAAACTTCGTGAACAAAACGGAAGCCAGTTAAGCACACTAAGAAAATCTTAGCCAATAACAGATGACTCGGGTTCGAGTCTTAAACCAATTTTGAAAATACGCTATTTTAACCAATCTTTAAAAATGTATAAGCAAACACAAAAACCGAGTAAAAACTTTACATATTATAGTAAAGTTTGTACGAGCCATGTGAAATGTACACAGTGTGAAGGGGGTAAAAGAATGATGTTGCTCAGAAAGATTTGACGTCATTGTCTTTAGGTCTAAAAATGTGACTTCGGAATTTCAATTACATATATATGTTCATGCAGGTATATAGCTATCCGGTGACTATAAATGGTAAGATGACTCCAGAGTGCTTTAATTCGTTTTAAAAGTTTACAACTTTTCAATAGGTGTTCGACCAGCGATACTCTTTGAAGATCTTTCACTCAACATCGGCTGATTACAAATTTATCATCCAGAATCTGAGGTAATTGTTTTACTCCGATTGTATGCAATATTGTAACAGAGTGGTTGGTGGGTTCGCAACGCCCTGTCGCTCGGTAAAATACCACCCCATCAAGCTATAGGCTTCGTGAAATGGTCGGGAGAAATCCCTGACCATCATTCGGAGCATAGTTGATGGACCGGTTCGTGAAAAGGTTAGGTTAGGTGGTAGTCGGTCCCAAGGTGAGATACCACCCTGTCACGCTGTACATTCCTCGATCTTGTCGGGAGAAATTTTCGACTATGTTTCGGATGTATGACTGATGGCCCGGACTGACACGGAGATAAGTCATGATGGCGTGGGTAGGTTTTATGTTGGCATCAGCAAGGATGCGAGTTCGATAAAAACACCACGGATAGTTCACGGGAAATTATTACCTGCAGAAGTGAGTAGATAAAGGAAACACAGGACACTGTACACTGCAGAATGATGGAGAGACAATATATACGAGGGTTGCCTCTTATGTTTCCGGATTTGGCAACCCTAGTGTTGCAATCCGGCAATTGACAGCTCTGGCTTAAGTTGGACATTTTTGAGGTTATACGCACTCAGAACGTTTTGACATACGAGCGCTATTTGTGTTGTTTACAGTAACTTAAAAGATTCATCTCGGCCCAAAAATGGAATTAAATCGTCAACATTTTCGTGCGATTATTTTTTACAACTTTCGGCGTGGATTAACTCAGCAACAGTGCATGGATGAACTTAATTCAATTTTTGGCGATGAAGCTCCATCAAGGACCAGTGTTTATCGATGGTATGGTGAATTCAATCGTGGTCGTAGTTCACTCCAAGATGAATTTCGTGAAGGTCGTCCAAAATCAGTTGTTGTTCCGAAAACCATTGATGCTGTGCGCGAACTGATATTGGAAGATCGTCATGTGACCTATGGTGAGATTGATCCAACCTTAGACGTTAGTGGGACCAGCATACATTCAATATTGCATAAACATTTGACCGTCAAAAAAATTTGTTCGCGTTGGATCCCACACAATTTGTCAATCGCCCAAAAAAAGGCTCGTGTCAATTGGTCGAAAGAAATGCTCAAAAAATACGGTCGCGGTGCTTCGAAACACGTCTATGACATCGTGACAGGTGATGAATCGTGGATTTACGCGTATGAGCCCGAAAGTAAACAGCAGTCGACTGTCTGGGTGTTTCAAGATGAGCCAAATCCAACAAAAGCTGTTCGCGCACGAAGCACTTCCAAGCAAATGGTCGCCTGTTTTTTCGGAAAAACTGGACATATCGCAACCGTACCACTAGAACAACGCAGAACAGTCAATTCTGAGTGGTACACAACCATTTGTTTGCCAGTTGTCTTCCAAGAAATCAGGAAAACCAACCGCCGAAGACGGATCACTCTTCACCACGACAATGCGAGCTCTCACACATCGGCTGCGACAACTGCAATTTTGAGCACCCAAAACATCGATTTGATGGGTCATCCGCCGTATAGTCCTGACTTGGCACCGAATGACTTCTTTTTATTCCCGTACGTAAAAAACAAACTGAGAGGTCAACGTTTTCGACACCTGAAGAAGCGGTTGCTGCACTCAGAATGCATGTGTTGGAGATACCTCAATCAGAGTGGCAAAAGTGCTTCGACAATTGGTTCAAACGCATGCAAAAGTGTATAGATCTTCATGGGGAATATTTTGAAAAACAATAAAGTGATTTTCGATGATCAATATTTGTTTTTGTTCTCTAATCCCGAAATATAAAAGGTAACCCTCGTAAAACATCCGATGTAGACGTGCAATTCAGCTCCCTAAGTAAATCTTTATCAACCGCAGTGAATTTATTATTAAATTCGTGAAATATTAATCGCAATCAACTCATTAGACTATTTATTTATTTATCGTGCATTTATTTCGGTTTTGTGCACATTTAATACACTTTTTCTTGACGAACGTGCAATTACATTACTAACTAAAGTGTTGTTTATCACTTAACCAATGTGTTTTAATATCACGAAAACATCGGCTTTTACTCTGTGAATACTCAGTTTCAAAACGTGTGTTTAAAAAACGGACAACCTATTGATATAATCAATCTAAGTGATAAACGAGAACGAAGCCACGAAATAGAAAAACAGTGACGTGACGTGTGTGACAATTAAAACAAATTGCAACAACAACAAACAAACAAAACAAATGTTAAAAGTGACAAGTGCTCACAAAATCACTTCAGTGAGGTACAAAAACAAAGTAAGACAATTAAAATATATCACCTCAGTCGTAAAGGTGAAAACTAAAACACACAATATATTGCTAGTTACGCACAGAGTTTTCAAAGCATCATTTGGCGCGAGTGCAAGTATACTGACTGTTAGCCGACGATAGCCGAGTTCGAGTTGACGTACGGAAGAAATCGACTTCGTGGTTCGTATTGCAAGTCGCCTTTGTTTTTTTTAAATGAAAACAAACTGGAACGAACCAGCATGAACACGGAGGAAGATAAAAACGCGACAACACACAAACGGAAAGGTATACCGAAAAACTCCATTGTGACGCGAAGTAAAACCGCGAAATTGACAATGGAGAAAACAGATCAACAATTGGAGGAGGACAGTGAGCGCCCCTCCCCCTCCAACTTTAACATATATGGGGCAAATAATTCATTCGCTTCTCTTGCATCCTCAGAGTCTGAGGATGAAGAGGAAGAGATAAGTGAATTGGGGGCGAAACTTGCGATGGCAAGAGCCCGATTACAAGAAAGACGCCGAAAGAAATAAATAGCGGCGCTCGAACAAGAACAAAACCTACAACAACCACAAAAACCCAAAGCCAAAAATCGGCCAACAGCAACAATTTCACCATCAACAGTAACATCAACTTCAACATCAGCAGCACCAACAGCAACTACCAACACAAAAGCGATCAACGAAACAGCAAGCAACACAGCAGCAGCAAAGCAATAATAACAGCGGAAAAATAAAGATGCCACCAATCAACACCATAGATGTTGACTGTAAGGAATTGGTAAGTCTTTGTAAGCTAGCCATAGGAAATAATTTTGCAGTTAAAAGACTGACCGGTAACAGGCATGCCATTCAAACATATACGGTGGCAAACCACGACAAAATTAAAGAGGTCTTAAAAAGAGCCACCGCGGAATTTTACTCGTTCACGCCGAAACAAACGAAGAGCGTTACAGTTCTATTAAAGGGTGTCGACCCTGAAATGGAACCGGAGGCTCTGCTCGAAATGCTTCAAAACCTGAAGCACGAAGATCTCGAGTTTACCACGGTAAAACCATTCACCACACCCAAGACAAGAAGGGAAAACCGCAAGCTACCCTTCTTTTTGGTTCAATTAACACCCAGCAGTAGAATTGGTGGTCTAAGAAAAATTACAGTCTTGGATCATCAAATGGTCACATGGGACAAAGTAAAAAAAGGGAGATACATCCTGCAATGGGTCCGCTTCCAAAGGTTTGGTCACGCGGCGGCTAACTGTCAAATGCAGCGCCGTTGCGTAAAATGCGGAAAGGACCATAAGGCAGAAGAATGCCCTCTGGGAAAAGAAAGGGTAGAAGACAAAGCCCTTCTAAAGTGCGCAGTGTGCCGGAATGAGGGTCACCCCGCTAATTATCGAGGATGCCCTAAATTCCGAGAAATAATGGCAAGACGTGTGAATCGGCAAAAAAACACAGAGCCAGCTCGTACTACAACAACACCCGTAACATCACATCGGTCGTACGCACAAGTTGCGTCGGGTGGGAGAACATCAAATCAGGCTACATCACAGGTAGCTACAAATACTCCCACACGGACTGAAACAACACCGCAAGCAGACGTGTTCGTAATCCTGCTCAATCTGCAGAGACAGATGACACAGCTACAAAGTCAAATAAACGAGATCTACTCGCATTTGCCCAGTCTAAATAACAAGTTGATATAAACCCTCTAACCACAACATCAATAAAAGCTCTTGTCGTGAATGTAAATGGGGGGGGGGGGGGGGGGGGGGGGCTCTGCTAGAATGGGTAGACGACAACAGCATTCTTCCAAATAAACCAGTTTGGCTTTAAGGCGGGTCATGAAACCACACATGCCGCAGCTAAACTGGTCTCCGACATACAATGGAATAAATGAAGGAACCAATGCACAGGTGGCTGTCTGATCGACTTGGAAAAAGCCTTTGATACCGTCTGGATCGAAGGGTTGTATTACAAACTGGTCAGACATGGCATACATAAGCCTTTACTATATGTACTTTACGATATGTTAAAGGATAGGAGGTTCGTGGTCAAAAGTGGTAATGCGACCTCTAATAAAACGTATAATATCAAGAATGGCTTGCAACAGGGCGCGGTTCTCTCTCCGATTCTTTTTAACATTAATATTAGCGACTTAATAGATGCACTTCCGCAGGCTATTGCGTACGCAGACGATCTCATAATTTACAGAACAGCGCCGAAAGTTGAGATCATAAATAGTTTAATACAACGAGACTTCAACAACGTACAGTGCTATTGCGATGACTGGAAACTTAAAATCAACTTCCAGAAATGTTAAGCCATCCTATTTAGAACTCCATTATATAAAGCCACGTACGACACAAGGAAAGGCGAAAGCTAGTTATCGCGGGACCGCATGGAGATAAACTGGAAACCAAGAGTTTAGTTAAATACCTGGGCATCTGGCTAGACCAATATCTGTATTTCAACAGACATGTAGAGGCAATTTCACAGTAGCCAACTTGACAGCAAGGTAAAAGTCATATGCTACATGACGCTAATCAGGCCAATGCTCATATATGGTTGTCCAGTATGGTTTAACATAGGTCCAAATTTGATGGAAAAGATTCGGGTGTTCGAAAGAAAGTGTCTCAGAAGTTGTCTCAGTTTATATCGGACACCGGAATCGGACTATAAAAAGTATTACTCAAATGAGACTTTATATAATGAAACGTACATAAATAGGGTGGATAATTTTATGATTAAATTAATCAGAGGACATATTGCGAGAGCAATAAGCTCGTCCAATGACCTAATTTTCGGGGCTTATTATCCAAATACCCTGTACTATGAGAACGTGCGTCGCAACGGTTTTGTTCCACCAGAGGCGTTCCTTGATTTGTGCTCCTGCGCTTCAGTAGGGCTATCTCCCACAGAGACCGGGACGATAGTATTAGACAGCGTCAACAGTTCTGGTGGTTGAATGGCATATAAAGACCCGGGTACCAAAGTCGGTATAGAATCACACTATCATCA